>OV815291.1:18455920-19084134 GCA_929108145.2 Limnephilus rhombicus
GTATTATCATTAATTTTATACAACGTGTTTCAGAGTGGTGTCGGTAAACTTCAGTTGGCAATTCAAAATATTTAAAAAAACATCCTAATGTTTGATAATGCCTTCAGAAGCTGAAACACCTGTCACGCGTAATGATAATTGAGATACAGCAGAACTTGTTTGCAAATACACTGTTTTTATAAATTTAATGATAACATTACAGAATATATAAAAAAAAAGAAAAAGAAAACGGAGTTATACAAATTACACTTGATAAAAATAAACAAACATCCTACTGTATGTTTTCAGAGCAATAATTCTGGGGATTAATACTAGAATTTCCTATAAATCAAATTTGTTTATCAGTCGGGATTGAAGATTGTTTATCGATTTCTTGGCGTGATAAAAACTGAAACAATATTTTGACTTCTACATTACTTAGATCACAATTTCATCAATATAGAGCACTTGACACAGATATTTCTAGAGTACTTTTTGGTACCTAAATAATATTACCACAATGATATAAGCACTTCTAGCATTAACTCCCATAATTATTCTACTTTAATAAAAACGCTCATATATAATATGCTTATAAAAGTCTGACCAATATTTGTCTTAATTTCAAACTCGCACCTGATCAAGTTCTTCGCACCAGTTTTTCAGAAGAACATCTCTGCTGAAGCAAGTGATTCCCGATGTCATCGACTTGCTAATTAAACTCAGGGTCCCACTTTAAACTCCACTAACTCTCCCTCACCAAACGAAGGAGAGCAAGATTGTACAATACTGTCACCCACCAATCACAATCGTTGAAACGTTATTTGATATGGCTTTTGCCGCGTTTGGTGACCAGAACTTTATAGCCAGGATCTTCCTCTTCAACCAGTCTCACAACAAACCGAAGTCCTACTGACTCTGGACAATCATGAGCAGCTGGAACTCTGACGTGGTATTCACACAAAAAAGCAAGGACGTAGAGTTCATACAGTACCAAATAAAAATACGTATTTATGTGTGTATGTATATGATGTGTCTATGCGTTGCTAAACCATTCATTCGATTGCAATGATTGGGGATTTGATGTGTGCATGCCCACGATGGTTTCTATACATACTGGTGAGCTCTGGCATTACGAAATTTGTATAAAAACTAAATAGGTGGCACGCGAGCAGTTTGAAAACTGAATGTATCGGGACTGAATATATGGAATACGGGAGGGGGAGGGGAACTTGGAAGGGGGTTCGCTGGACGGAGGAAGCGGGAGAAGGGAGTGGCGACAGGGAAGGCGGAGAAGGTGGAGTGGGAACGCATGAGGGGAAGGGGACGCGGGAGAGGAAGGGGTGAAGGAAGGGGAACGGGACAAATGGGAAAGGACACGCAGGGAGAAAAAAATCTTTATTAAATGGCATACGTATCAACGCATGCCGGGAATTCGCTAGTGATTCATAATTTATATCAAACGAGTATTTTCTATATTCGTCGGATTATTGACTTCGTGTATATTATAATCTGGGTTCATGGCGATAACGCAAGATAGATGAGGGTATACGGATATGATGGTGATGTGTTGATTAGTTACCATGACGATGGAAAACATTTGAGATCACCATTGATCCAGGGGTCAAAACACATCACGAATTATTCTGAATCGGAATTCTCTACACCTTCCTGCTGTGTAAACAGACGAACAAAAAATTGAACCTTGTTTCTTTGACCATGAAAATCTCGAGAATCCTTCGTCATTTTGATTTTTTAGGCCTACCTAACTTTATCAATTGTTTTTGTGTAGAACTCCATTTTAATTTTTCGAAATTTAATTAATACTACATTTGATAATGTTATTATCGAGTTCTGCAAGTATTTTAGTTACAGCTGTTTCGACTTGTAAGGTCATTTTCAAACTGTGGTCACTCCACTTACGGACAATTTACAATATTTTAAATGTCAATTTTTGAAGGTGTCTATATTGATTTATTACCTGTTAATCCAATTTGCAGAGACAATAATTGAGAGAGTGATTATGTGGGGTTCGGAATCTTTCCCTTTGGTTTCCCTTGCACTAAGTGTAAGGGTTTTCTTAATTGATTTAGAATGACGTTATTGCTATGACTCATTTAAGTGCATTAAATTGTTTAGGTTTGGTAAACATACTAAGTAGTGGGTAGTAAATAATTTTCTTTCCTTTATTAATTAGCGTTATGTTGAGTCATTCGTTCGTTCATTGATTTATAATTGTTCAAGCAAATTTAATCTAAGAAAATGACCTTACAAGCTGTAACTAAAATACATACTAAAATACTTACAGAACTCGATAATAACGTTATCAAATTTAATTTTTATTAAATTTCTAAAAACTACCTTACTTTGTTAAAAAAATTATTGTTCGTTTCACTCAAATATGGACTGAGAATTTATCTTATACAAGGTTTCGCAAAATTAATCACCTTATCGGAAGATATTATAATTTTTGCAAATGGCATCGTACGTCAATCATATATGACATTTTTGAACTAGACAGCTGCAGAATACAAACAGACAAGAAATGGAGCGCTATACTCCGCAAGAGCGTGGAATAATTGTGTCGATTTAAGCTTTAACGCTTTTAGCGATTTCCACTTAAACGGTTACGCCAATAAGAAAAATATTCATTTCTGGGGCACTGAAAATCCGCGTGCGATGCACGAAAAGTCATAACGTTCACTCAAAGCCACCGTGTGGTGCGGCGTTAACGCGGGAGGAGTGATTGGGCCGTATTTTTTGAGGACGCCATTGGCATTACGGTAGCTGTTATTGGCGAACGCTACAGGGCCATGATAAACGACTTCTTACTTCTGGAGTTGGATGAGCGGGGCTTGGTGAACATGTGGTTTCAACAAGACGGTGCAACCACGCACACAGCACGAGCCACAGTAGATATTGTGAAGGAAGCATTTCCTGGTCGCGTAATCTCTGGCTTTGGCGATTTGGCATGACCAGCAAGATCGCCCGATTTAACCATCCCAGACTTCTTTCTTTGAGGCTATTTGAAGTCGCAGGGTTTATGCCAACAAGCCTCAGACAATCGCAGCCCTCAAGGAGAATATTCGACAGGAGTGCGAACAGTTATCACCGGAAATCTTGTGGGAAAGTCATGGAAAATGCGATAAAACGGGCACAAATGTGTATCAACACTGGCGGAAGTCACTTGACGGATATCATCTTTTTCACTTAACAGAAAAATTTTTAAAAGTCCAAATAAAGATTTCTATTACTCGAAATAATATTTTTTATTTAGTAAAAAAATTATTCAAAAACAAAATTGGATGATTAATTTTGCGGCATCCTGTATATAAACATTTTTATAATCTAAATTCTAGTTTTTAATGAAATTCTTCACTTTCGACGCTGATTGAAAAATATTGGACACGCTTGTATTTTCAGTGCTTTTCGTTATCAAGCAAAAAGTGTAGAAAAACGATAATAATTTTTGAAAATTTTTGCATTGTGACTCAAACTGTAGCAAGTTGCTATTATTACCCATATGTTATAGAAAGTTCATACTTTCATTATCCAAGAATGCTGTAGTGTACCAAAATTCTTCTAGCCACTCGTTGATTAAAAGCGAGCTCACTGGTTTTGTCTGCGGCAAACGTCAGTTGGTTGGAATCAGGCGACAAGGCAATAGGGATGGACGATATACATCGATGTATTGTAAACACTCGATGTATAGTACCGATGCATCGTATTGAACCGATGCATTGTTAATACTTCAACATCGAATATATATCGATGTTTTTTATTCGATGCATCGAGAGATGAGTGTCTATGAGTACGACCAGACCAACAGTGACTCGCGACTGCAGTGACTTTCACGACGTTTCGTGAATCGGAACGTAATAATCAGTTCAGTCAATATAAAACGCCTACCATTTATCGGTTTGGCTGAATGGGTTATGTTCCCTTTGCTGCGAAGCCGGTAAAGTCAAACTTAAATAAAACCTTAAATATAAATTAAAATTAATGGAGGGATTATAAATTACAATTCTCAAAGCTGTACAAAATAGCTTTTAAGTATTGCAGCAAAGAAAACGATTGAAGGGAAAAAGATTAAGTAAACTTTTGTTTTTACATAGCATTGAAAAAAATATTGGAATTTGCAAACAAAATAAAGCTGTGTTTGCTGTGTGATTGTGAATGTTAATTAATATTTTTAATTGTACTCAACTTACCCAGTTTTCTTTAAGGCCTAAACATGTCTATTGCAAAAAACAATCGATGTTTTGGAAACATCGATGTATTTCTCAATACATCGTATTAACATCGATGTATATTTTAAATGTACACCCCTACAAGGCAATGATGGTATCTCTAGAGAAATTTCCCTAGATCTAGGGGAGAAATTTTTTTTTAGGGAAATCAGTTCAAAATCTAGGGAAATTTCGAACTCTCGCATTTTTTTTTTGGATTCCCATGAACCTTAAATATTGTTGATGTACTTTATTATAGTATATAAATCAAGCCATTATGTTTTTAACACTGACAACAACTCAAAAGTATCTAAAAAGATAAATGGGGAAAAAAAATAATTTAGGTTTCAAGTTACGTTTGTATCCATGCTTTTTGATTTTTATTTTGCAAGGTGAATTTTATTAGGAATTCCGTTTCTAATTCAGTGGTAAGTGTATACATACTATTGAAATTACTATTTCTTTTAGCAAAATGAATTTTATTTGGAAAAGCACAGTATTATAAGTAGAGATGAAACGGATAGTTGTTTGGCCGGATGGCCGGATATCCGGCGGCCGGATATTTGTCTAGTTGCATTTCATGACGAGTTTAGCGCCGTACAGGTGCTTTTTATGATTTTTTGTTCACTATATTGGTGATTGTGATTAGTTAATCATGTTAATTTAAGTTTTCGCTACTCTGCGAGGTTTTTACTAAAAGTTTTTGGTTTATATATTTACTATTTATTTATTTATCATGAGAGTGAATATCTCAGAAGAAAATTTTAGTTTTATGGCTTTTTTGTAACTTTTTCGACTTTAAATAAAAGCAGTCATAATTATAAGCCATTTTATTGATATTTACCTCACAAATATTAACATATTGCATTTTATTATAGGAAATTGTCGTAGTTTTTGAATATCCGGTATCCGGCCGGATATTGAGTTACTATCCGGTATCCGGTAGGCCGGATACCGGATAGTTAACGGATATCCGTTTCATCTCTAATTATAAGTACATCTACAAAGTTACGATATCTTTCTAATAAATAAACTTGAGCATTAATATAATTTCTAAGATTTGTTTTATTTGTAAGATCATTTTATTTGCGTTTGTTTGGCTGGGAAGCATCCGCCACCTCCAGTTAGTAGCCCTAGGGCTGAACCGAGCAGCCTAATGGTTAATTTATTTTATTTTGATACAGTAACATACCTCGAGAAGAACAAAATTATTAACGACCGTCAATACGGATTCCGGCGGAACCGCTCGTGCGGTGATCTTCTCGCGTATGTGACGCATGTTTGGGGGCGATGCCTGGAACGTTTCGGTGAGACCCAAACGGTTGCACTGGACATCTCCAAGGCCTTTGACCGGGTTTGGCACCGAGGACTTGTCAATAAACTGCATTCTTACGGACTTCCCGCATCCTTGTGTACTTGGATTGCCGACTTCTTGAGGGAGAGGTCGATTCAGACGGTAGTCGATGGTTTCACCTCTTCCTCACACTCGATAAATGCTGGCATCCCGCGGGGATCGGTTCTGTCTCCGACTTTGTTTTTGTTGCACATCAACGACCTTTTGTCATGTGCACCAATTCACTGTTATGCGGATGACAGTACAGTTCATGATAGCTTTTTGTTTGACAAGCCCCCAAAGGGCTCACAAACTCTAACAGCTCGTAGGGCTTTGAAGCAAAGAATGAGCGGTTACCTCGAGAGTGTTTTCTCTCGGGGTAAAAATAATCTCGTTGAATTTAATGTTTCAAACACCCAATCTTGTCTGATTACGTCTAAAAAGGATCGAAATGAAAATCTAGTCTCTTTCAACGGAAGCAATCTTCCGAACAGGCCCTCCATTGATATGCTTTGTGTAACCCTAAGTGACCAGCTCAGGTATGGGGGCTCCATCGAAGCCAGAGTAAAGTTTGCCTCCCAGAAACTGGGCGTACTGTATAGGGCCCGCAGATACTTTAATAGTGCACAACTGCTAAACCTGTACAAAAATGGCAAGTACGCCCCACGGTTGAATTTGGCAGCCACCTCTGGTTTGGAGCTCCAAAATATCTGAAAAATACCCTCGACTCTGTGCAGAAACGGGCGGTCCGTTTGATAGATTCTCCCATCTTAACAGACGGATTGCAATCTTTAGAGCACAGGCGTCGGGTGGGAATGCTATCCTTGTTCTACCGGTATTACAATGGAAGATGCTCCGAGGAACTAGCATCATTGATCCCTTCGGCACCGGTGCATAGTCGGGAAACACGCCAAACGCGTGCCCAACATTTGTACACGGTTGACATTTGTCACATGAGAACGGGTCGTTTCTTCGACTCGTTCTTATGTTCAACAGCTCGGCTGTGGAATGATTTGCCGGCCTCTGTGTTTCCTCCTTCCTACAACATAGGTCTCTCCAAGACCAATGTTCATTCCTTCCTCTCCTCATAAAGACCCTCCACATAGCATCCCAGATGACATAGGCCCTGAGGAAAATTATTTTCCTCAAGGCCTCCTGTGTGGAGTTAATGTAAAAAAAAGTAAGACTAAATACAGAAGAATGCAATGCTTTTGCATTACCTCTAGTAAGACTGCAATACGATTGTGTCCGCAGTAGGCATTATTATTTGTTTATTGAACAAGAGCGGACGGTAGCTAATTCTTATTTCTAGGTTCAAATGTTGAAGCTAGAGAGTAGTTATATATTCCGATAATCTTGAAATACGTACATATAAAAAGATATTTTATTTAATTTATTGGGGGGCTATAATTCCAATAATCCATGCGCTTGATAACTGCAAGACGAGTTGCTACCTAGCCTCTTACATAGTTAAGTAAATTCTAAAGTAAAATCCATGCTAATTCGTGCAACGCTCTTGAGGCGATTTTTCGCAAAAACTGCGCTGTATAAGTTGTCCAAATTTATTATTATTATAATAGGATTAGTGTTACACAATCAGGTAACTATATACTTGCGAGAGTGTCATTATTTGAATAATATGACTGCTTACAATGTAATAACACTTACAAAAAACGTTTATTATGTATATAAAAGGAATACCAATTTCAAAGTCCGACAACCCTACCCCCGCCCTCGAAGCGGGCTTTGATTTGCCGAGGTGGTACCCCCGAAATCAAATTCTAGGGAAATTTCGCCTCGAAATCTAGGGAAATAATTTTTTTGGGCATACCATCCCTGCGGGAAGGACAGGAAGCTGACAGCTGCACAAGGAAACGGCAATGGCGGTCTCCGATATAATGTAAAACTTCTACATAATTTATTTTAGCTTTTAAATTCATTGGTTTACCTTTAATTGTTTAATCATACTACTTGGCTGTAATGTAGAATCCAAACACCATAGGCGGTTAGTTTATATTTTCATCTTTTTATCCACAATAGATTATTTCACTTAGGCTAGCTTTACACTCGTAAGTAAAATTTACGACTTAACGTAAGTTTTTGACATATTGTTACTCCCAGGAGCGTTCACATTTGCATCCGACTTGTGGTAATTAATGCTTACGGAAGCTGTTCGGAAGTCCAACATGTGTAAATGCTCATGCGACCATTTACATCTGTAAATTTATTTGCGGTTTATGGCTTCCTGTCAACAACGATCTGCTACTGTCAAATTTATGCGATTTTATCAATAAAGACGAGAAGGCCCAAAAAAGTGTTTAAATAGAATTTGGCTTTGATTATCCATGCGCTTTTTTGCCATCAAAGGCGGAAATAAATAGAGTTCTTTCATTTTATCCGAATGACAGCTACCTGACAGCAAGCAACTTCAATTCAAATACGTAATGTTAAAAACATAAACATTGAGAATAGAAAAGATAATTGAATAGATGGATGCTCATTTTCAGATAACTTTAATAAGTGTAAATAAACAACTGCCTTTTATTTTTTGACATCTCGAAATGGCGCATTTTGTACCATTTCTTGCGGTAAGTCATGTCAAGTCAAGCTTATCAAACTGATTTTATAAGCTGTAAGATGGCTGAAAATTGACCTGTCAAAAAACTTCCGAAAGAATAAGTTCTGTAACTTGTTATAAATTGCGTTAAGTGACTTTGGGTGTCATTTACATTGGTAATTTTGCCATAAAACGCTTACGTGAGCGATTTATATGAAAAAAATTACGAGTGTAAAGCCAGCCTTTGAAACATGATGTTTTACAGTATTTGACGGAAGATGTTTTCTTCGTGCATCTTCCACGCCCTGAGATTTTTAATAAAAGAGTCATAGTCATTCCTTCAAACTTAAATTTTTATTTGTAGCATTTGTTTCATTAATAAATTTATTTTCTTTAATCATACACTTTCATTTCATAAATTGCAATACAGCTTTGATTAAATTTTATCATGTTATGCTATCTTTACCCATATTCAATTACAGATTATTTTACTCATAATCAAATCAATCTAATTTTAATTCGGTTCGTTGATAATTCTAAAGTCGGTACAAAATGAACAAATATGTATTGCCATTTTTATTACTAGATACTTACTTAAAATGTTGAATATTTCGTTATGCGTTAATACATAATTTTATTGGAGTTTTGTTTATTTCGTGATAAATGAATAAAATTTCTACTCTAAGGCCAACTTACATTTAGCAAACATTATTAAGTTCAATGACGTCATACATAATATATATACTCGTGGTAGAAATCTCAATAGTAAGCCAAAGACAAGGCAATTGTATTGTCTTCGATTTCGTAGTTTTAGCACTCTGCTGCCAGGCGTCTCAATCGTTTTCTAGTCCTAGTAAATTGCATAAAAAAGCGCCAAAATGTCCTGGTTTGTGATGAGAAAATGTTTCCATTACGCGGCAAACACTAAGTAAACTCCAAGGAATAAAATTTCATTCGTAAATACAAGCATTTTGTAAATTATTATAAAAACAAAAAAATATTGGAGTTTTGTAAATTATTAAAAAATTTTGATTGTTTCCCGAAGATTTTTAGCGCCTTTAGAGAAAATGAGACATTGGAGGTGATCCACCACTTATCCGCCCTGGGGTCCTAGCATGGTCGGTCGCTATAGGTTTTATCGAAAACGTCGGTAACTTGACATCGCTCCCGAGCACGACTGCAGGCCGCTAACGAACAAACAACAGTTCACATCGACTAAGGGTTCCTAATTTTTTTGACGTAAACTGTTATTTCTTGGTTAGCGTCCTGCAGTCGTGCTCGGGAGCGATTTCAAGTTACCGACATTTTCGATAAAACCTATATCGATCGACCATGCTAGGGGGCCTGGTATATGTAACAGATGGTTACTCCTTCAAGGCTCTCGCAAGGACTCAATGTCCCTGCATACGTTGTTAGTAAGCTGTATGCAAGTGCTTAGCAGGAAACTCAAGATACAATATTTGTTAGTATGACGAAATTTAGACAAGCAAATGGTACAGGTGTTTGTGAGAATGAAAATGAGACAGCAAGCGTAGCGAAATTGAGTACATTATGAAGGAAAACTTAGGACAGTAGGTCGTCTCGTACAGCATTCGTATTCGTCTTAGTGTAAGCGAGTATGCGTATATTCCTACCCGTGAAGTAGAATGTAGTATGCAGCGCAACACGAAAACGCCGCCCGGTCCTATAGCTAAACACTTACTTTACACTAATACATGATTGTTTTTAGCTATCTTGAGTTTGTGAGACAATGGTGAGCCTATAGTAATTAAAGTATAACGTCATTGGGTACGTTGTGTATTATGTATTGCTTTATGTATTGATGAGTCAATAGTTTTATCTCTTTATCACTAGAACTATGAATAGATTGGAGATTAGAGACAAACAAGATTATATTATCTAACTGGATACATTATTACGCACATAAAATAGTGTACATCAAGGTTACTTACTACACTGCAAAATTATTAAAAATTTGGTATATTCTTAAAATATCTTTCAAATTGGAGTTGCCGAAATCAAATTTAGGATTGTATATATATTAGTGATGAAACGGATAGTTGTTTGGCCGGATACCGGATATCCGGTGAGCTGCAAGGCCGGATGGCCGGATATCCGGCGGCCGGATATTTGTCTCGTTGCATATCGTGACGAGTTTAGCGCCGCACTGGTGCTTTTTATGATTTTTAGTTCAATATAATGGTGATTGTGATTATTTAATCATGTTAATTTAAGTTTTCGCAACTAGTTTTTACTAAAAGTTTAGATATTTACTATTTATGTATTTATCATGAGAGTGAATATCTATGAAGAAAATTTTTGTTTTTTGGAAGGCCTTATGGCTTTTTTGTAACTTTTTCGACTTTAAATAAAAGCCGTCATAATTATAAGCCATTTTATTGATATTTTCCTCACAAAGATTAATGTATTGCATTTTATTATAGGAAATTGTCGTAGTTTTTGAATATCCGGTATCCAGCCGGATATTGAATTACTATCGGATAATAAATTTAGGCCGGATAGGCCGGATACCGGATAGTTACCAGGTATCCGTTTCATCTCTAATATATATTATATTCACTTCATCACATCTATATATTTTACCAAACTGTTGCTGTCACTGTCACTCTTACTCCCCTGAATACTGAGCGAAAGGGACAACTGCCCCTCCGGCTGATTATTACCTAAATTAAATCATCAAAATCAAGGGTTTGTATTTCCCATTTTTCTCTTCCAAAACTATAATAATAATAATAAATAAAATATATAATTTTGTTATGTGGTGTCACCTCAAGAATGAACGTGGTGTCACCCCAAGAATTAGTGATCCTCGCACTAGACACTAGATTTTGGATAATGTCCTAATATATATTATCTTAGGTGCAAGTAATGCGAGAGTGGCCTCTTATCCAAAGAATCGACAGCTGAACGAAATCTGAAGGGGCTCTTATATTTAGTCGACGAATTACCTTCGCTTGCCCTGGAAAAGGAAGAAGCACTTATGTGAAATCTAGGGAAATTTTTGAATTTTAGTTTTGTAGTCAAAATTCTCGAGCCAATCCGGGGAAATTTCAAAACATTCTGGGGAAAGTTTCTGGAAATTTTGAAATTCGAAAACTAACTCTGCCTAGGATATGAATAAATATTCAGGGAGAATTCAGAGCTTGAGTACCTCATACAAAGTCGTTCTGAAATTTTGATCCGAAATCTCGGGAAAAACGTTTTTTAAACACTAACAGCCTTACTAATAACGAAACGCCTTAACGATCTTTCAACTGCATATTTGTTGCTTGCGCGGTGATCTGCGTTTTTACGTCTTTACTA
Source organism: Limnephilus rhombicus (assembly GCA_929108145.2). NCBI lineage: Eukaryota > Metazoa > Arthropoda > Insecta > Trichoptera > Limnephilidae > Limnephilus > Limnephilus rhombicus. Next base: position 18,467,343 of record OV815291.1, read on the forward strand.
ATAACAATATCACGTATTTTATGATTTTTATGTTGGTCCCCTTGAATCTCACATAGATCTGCGCAGGCGTCGCGGCCATCTTGTTTTATAGACTTCGCGGTAAAACAATGTTTGACGTGTTGAATTGCACTTGCCGTTAATTTCATGTTTTTTGAAGATAATTTTCGTTTAAATGATCAATTCACTGTGATATTTGTGTGTGTAGCGGTCACTTAACCCGCTCTCGTAAAATTTAACGCCGCGCCACTGGACTCCACTGAACATTCAGGATTGATATACCTACAGCAAAGGCACCGCGCTAGTACATAGCTACCTACCTCGCCGTAAATAACCGGCCGCCTACTAAATAATAATATCGCCACCGCCTAGAAAGGTCTCAATTTATAAGCCGCCTGAATATTCAGCACCGGGTATGTTCGAGTACTTTCCGGTGTACACATTGCCGGCGAATGGAAAATTACTCCACCGGTCGCGCTGTTATATAAAGCGACTCAACTCGGCGCTCGCTCAGTCAGTCCCTATCAGTCTCAGTACCTTAGTCTTCATTCATCGGTCGAGTAAGCAACTCAGTCTCCGACCAGTGCCGCGACCAAGTACGTGCCTGCGCGGGGCACTTGTCCGCGCAGTCAACAGCAGTGAATAACATTTGTCCAGTGTGACTCTAGGAACATTTCCAATACCTTCAAGGATTCCTTCACCAACCACCATCCGCTGTCCGGCCCATTCGTGCCTCGACATGAGATGTCTCCGTCCGCAGCACATAAAGCCCGCCGTTTTTTCTGCTTGGGATGCAACCCGTTCTCTGGCAAATCGAAACCCATCGCGTTCCGCTGCCAGAGATCTGCCTCATCGCCTCTCAAGGTTCCTTCCTGCGTCACGTGTGTAAGCCGACTCAAAGGACACACAGCTGCCATATCTCGTCAGCACGACGACGATCGACCGCCTGGACCAAGGTCACTTCTACACCGCCATGGTGTAGAGCAACACGCCGGCTCCCTGAAGACCAGTGATTTTCACCGCCGTAGTCTCCGACCTTCTTCACGCATCATCACGCAGCAGCAACACTAACGGCACCACTGCCGCTCCGCTCCGCTTCGACCCTCGCTACGTAGCGCAACAATAAATACTGACTCATTACACCGACTGACGCTTTTTATTTCACGCCCCGTCTCTACCGATCCGGCCCGGCTCCCTCATGTGATTCAACATAATTACCAATGCTGGCGTTACTTTTTTTTCAGTTTTAGTCCTTTAAATAATGTTTTGTTGGTGATTTAGTTTCTTTAACGATAGGTTTTAGGTTATTACTGAAATTTTATTTTTTTAATGACTTTTCCGCCTGAATTTAATAAAACTTCCATGAAAGTAATATTATTTAATAATGTAAAAGCCTTATGCATGTGTAAATATATACTAATTCGAGAAATCGACGTATTCATTGCCTAAAACTGAATCCAAGATGTCAGTTTTTTCAGTTATTTTTTCGGAATTATTATTATATTTTTTTATCCTTTTTAATTGTATGAACGAGATAAAAAGTGAAGCGGCCGTTTGTCAATTGAAAAAAAAATTCACGGGGTTTTTTAGTAAGGCTGTAACTCTCTGCAGAACAACACGGATCGCCTCGTGACGGACAGGCGGAAAGATCTGTCTGTCCCAGGAATATACGGGCGGATCTGTCCGCCGAGCAAATCCGTGTGTGAATTCAAGAAGGGAACAACAAGTGGAAACTTAAATATTCGAAAAGTTTTACAATGTTTTATTTTGGTATGAACGAACCTTTTTTCATTTAAGTACGAATTATGCTGTATGCAAACGATGCATCTCTGGAAGTAGGTACTGCGTTCTATTCAAATCTGGTTGCGATACCGTAATAACAACATTATTTTAAATCAAAATCAAATACTTAATATCAAGGGGGTATATAATGGGGAGTTTAGGAGTTCAAATCCGCCCCCATTGGCCAAAAAAATCCCTCAGGGCCTATGTCATCTTTGGGGAAGCTGCGTGGAGGGTCTTTTTAGGGAAAGGAATGAATATCGACTACCACAACACAGGCATGTGCCTAGTATGGTGGTCGAAAAATCCCCAATTCATGTAACGAACAATTCAAAGAATAAAGAATCTTAAAAAAAAAAAAAAAAATGAGGGGAAGTTCTTGGAAGGAAAAGTTTAGAGGGCTGTTTAGGAATCTGGAGGTCAGTGTTTCCAGGAGTGACGGACGTATGAATCCATCCCTCCCCCTGCGGTGCTAGGCGATGGATCGAGAGAAACTGGCTGGCATTCCCCAACCAGTTTATCTCGATCTGAAAAGCCATGCAGTAGATATGCGGAAGCATCCGCCGCCAAGACCTAGACAAACCTCACCACATGAACCCGGGCACCCTTGCTAAGTCACCAAAGTTAAGTTGCAAAGTTTTTGCGGGGGGGGGGGGGCGGTACCCATACACGCCTCCCAAATTGAAGATTCTTTTATCGATGAGATGTAAATAGAAGTTGTGGTAATTATATAAGTCCCGAAAACTTAATTAATTTTCCAACCGTCTCTCCTTTTTTCCCCACCTATTTAGGGTCGGACGCCCCCTCTCGTATTTTTTGTTGATAAGTTACTATTTATAGGAGTTAGGACTTAACAAAAATAGTTAAAATTGTCTGTTTTTTTTTAAATTTATGTGAATACCTCACAAGAGTCCCAGCACTCCCAGCTACTCCCGCCTGGAGTCTGGGGTGTGTTGTGAGGCTGAAGGTAATGGGGAGGGGAAGGAGATGAGGACGAGGAAAGCGGGGAAGTACCCGGGTATTCAGATCTGGTCACCGACTAAATCCATTTCAAGCAACGTTTCAATTCTGAATGGTGGTCTTACACCAGGACGATACTGAGAGTATCTTCCGCTCTGGAACGTGCCGCAAATACACCATATATTATTTTAATTGAATTTATTGTGAAATAACACAAATTAATCAAATAAAATTTATTGCGCACGACGGGATTCAATCCCGCGACCTTCGGATTGCGAGTCAAGAGTAGGGTTGCCATCTCTAAAACTTGGCAACCAGGACAAGACGTGTGAAATCCCCGGATTTTAGAGCCCAGAACCCGGACATGTCAACTGGTTTTTTTTAAACATAGTCAGAGTAATAAAAAGCAGTTGAAAATGTCATAAAACACCTTTTTTATTTATATTTAGACTTTAAATTAAATTTAGTTAATTATTAATAAAACAGAATCTTATTACAGTTGGTTACAAATTGTTTTAATAATCAGTTAGAATTTTTTCATTCTTAAAATAAAAGCCAAATTATTAATATACTCTGTTATGAAAACTTAACCTTATTTAATATTAAACCTAACAAAATTCAATTAAATTTTTAAACAAAAATCTTAAAAGTACTGAGACCATTTTAGTATTCAGTCTTACACTTTTGGAAGAAACTCTTTTAACTCAGTAATAATTATCTTCTTTAAATGTTTATCAGCAGAAATTTAAACAACAAAATATCACTTAACATAATATGAATTAAATTCAGTCTTCTTAAATCTTAAGTAACAAAACTGAACCATTTTAAAGTTTAGACTTACTGTAATATCCGTTACATTATTAATTTTTTTAAACATAAAATAATGTCGCGGGCGGCCCAAGACTTTAAATTTTTAAACCCGGACTACAAATGAAACCCCGCCCGGACGTTCCCCGGACGCCCTCTAAACTAGGACAAATCCGGGGAAATCCGGACGGATGGTAACCCTAGTCAAGAGCCTTACTCTTCGACCACGGAGGCCGTCAATGTGAATGCTAAAGCTATGAACCCGGAATCAAACTTATCAGTTCAAGTCACGGTTAGACAGTAGATAAAACAAATTCCATGAGATGGTGGGGCCATCCTAGTATTTCTTACATCAGTTGATATTCAGCCTCTAATATTTATCTTGATAAAAAGTTTAGTATACTCGCGTGGTCCGAGCTAGTCGCATTTGAACTATTGAAATGATTTGTGCGATTTTAAATGTACATGATAATATCAGTATTGAGTTCTTAAAATTTATTAAAATATATATTTTTTGAATCAAGAACTATTTACATATCAGTACAGCGTACTTATGTTTTATTAAAATAGACGATTACGAATCAAGCACTGTTTGCACGTCAGTATAATGTACTTAAGTTTTATTAAAAAGACTTTTACGAATTAAGTACTGTGTTCATGTCAGCATACTGTAAATAAGTTTTATTAAAATAGACTTTTGTGTAAATCAAGTACTATGTAGATACAATGTATACATATTAGTATAGTGTGCTTAAGTTTTATTATAGACTTTGTGCGAATTAATTAATACTATTGTATTTCAGTATTATGTGCTTAAGTTTTATTAAGATGGACTTTGTGCGAATTTAAGTAGATACTGTATACATAACAGTACTACGTGCTTAAGTTTTATTAAGACGGACTTTGTGGAAATTAAACCACATGCTTAAGTTTTATTCAAACGGACTTTGAGAAAATTAAGTAGTTATCTACTATATATATTTCAGTACTATGCGCTTAAGTTTTATTATTACGTATGTTTAGTGTTTTTTGTTAAATATAAAGTGTGTTTAACTTTTGCGCTGATAGAGGAATAAAGTTTCACCATTCATTGTTTAAAACATTTTGTTTTTATTTTTGTGCAGTGTTTCCTTCACATTAAGTGACACTTTCGTACATTGTGACATTAAAGTTGTTGTATTCACTGACATTTGTAAAATTATTTTTTTTTTTTTATTAAGCGACAGTTTGGATGAAAACTGAATTTGTAAAATGCAGCCGGTAAGTACCAACCTGTTTACATTTAAATACAGAATTATAATCTATATGTATATAAAAATCTCGTATCACGGTGTTTGTGGTCGCACTCCTCCGAAACGGCTGGATCGATTTGTATAATTTTTTTTATGTAGATATATTTGGTAGGTATGAGAATAGTTTTTAAAGTATATTTCGTACCGCCAGGTGATTAGCGTCCAGAAAAAAATTGAATTTTTGACATTTTTTTTTTGTATTTTTTTATTTATTTGGCATCAAAAAATACCTTTAACTCCAAATTTTCACCCTCCTACCCTCACCCCCCCATTTTTTATTCGCGATTTTAGTATTTTTGTATGAACAAATTTAATTTAAATTATTTATGTTGTTGAATGACAGATAGCGCTACGTCCGATTCATCGAACTTTCATCCACACATCAAGTCATTCACGCGAAGCGTCGCGTCATTTTGACATTTCGGTTGGCAATTGTTATGTATAAAGAAGGACTGACCAAAAATATCGTACACTCAATTGCTCTTCGAAATTAACATTGATTTTCTTTTTTCATTTTCCTACTTTAGGATAAAAAATATATTACTTTTTTTTCACTTTTCATTTAACTTTTAAGAGATCAAACAATGAATATGTCCGTTACTTTAATGAAGTACATTGAATTGAGAAAATGAATGGTTGGTATTTTGTTTGTTTTTATCGGCTCTTTCTGTCATAGATCCCACCCCACACACGTACAATACATTCGTTATTTTTAACAACCAAAATATTCACTAGAAATCATTTATATGGCCGAACAACGTTTTCCGGGTCAGCTAGTATTTTATGTATCGTTTATAATATGGCGGCGTTTTAATGAAAGTGCTCAAAGTATCTCTACGTGAACAGGTGGGTGCTCCATCAAAGCTAGAGTCAAGTTAGCCACTCAGAACCTGATAACAAAGCCATTAATTATTTATTTATTAAATAACCATTTTGTAACTTTCCATTTTGAGAGGCTGGTATAGGTACCGCCGCCCCAGGAATCATTTATTGTATTACTAACACCTCTCCCATTGTTCAAGTGGTTCGCCCCCAAGTGATTCGCTACGTTTGGTAACTTACCGGGAGTGCCCGGGTTTATGGGGTTAAGGTTTGTCAAGGTCTTGGCCGATGTGTCTGCCCGCCTGCTGCGTGGCGGGTCGGTTCGAGTGACTGGTTAAGGAGGTCTTTTGAACTCTTCAGCCAGAATCCCTCGACCCATCGCCTTGCGCCTTGCACCGCAGTTGAAGGGGTGGATTCGTCCGTCACTCCTGGACACACTGACCCCCATATTCCTACCCACCCCTCGTACCTATTTTTCTAACAGAACTTCCTCTTCTTCCTTTCCTTAAAAAATCCTCCACACAACATCCTCAAGGCCTCCTGTGTGGATCCAATGTAAAAAAAACCATTCTAGAGTTTATTCAATATGCATTTTTTCCACTGAATACATAATGCGCACTAGAAATGCCTTTCTTGTAGATTTCAATGGAAACAAATGATGCCACTGACTTAATCCCTTTTGGTTCTAGCCTAGTTAGCACGCGATCATGACAACGTATATCGCCATCCCATTTGATCGAAATGAAAATTTCATACCTGCATAAGAAATTTAAGCAAAGAATGGTCAGACTTTTGGAACACGAAACACGCCCAAATCACATTTCGTTTGTTCTTCCCTATTCCATGATTTATTTCTTTACGAATAAATGAAACAATATTTCTTTGTTAGAACCGCTATATTTTTTATTTACACCGATCGGTTTCAGAATGACAGTTCCTTCCTCAGGGCAAACATATAATACGATATTTTAACTTGACTAGCTTTTTCCCGCGGCTTCGTCTTCTCCCCCTCTCCCTCCCCCCACCCCTACCCCCACCCCCTACCACTCCCCACACCCTCCTACATCCTTCCCCTTTCCCCTTCCTTCCCTCCCGACTCCCCCCTCTCACCTCTCGCATTCCACACACTCGTTCCCGATAAATTCAGTTTTCATACTGCTCGCGTGCCACCTATTATATTTTTTTATACAAATTTCATAATGCCAGAACTCAACGGTAGTTTTATACAAAATAACGCACAAAAAAAAAGAATTATCAAATTTGGTGCAGCCGTTCGTTAGTGCGACGACAACAAAGCACTCTTTTTAGGGTGAATTGCCTGACTAAAAAAAAAAACATCGTTACTAAGGCGACAATTGGTTTGTTTTTTTTTCTGACGTTTACAATAAATGGATTTTGTTAGGGACAGAAAACGTATGATAAATAATTTCATAACGCCAGAGATTATTCATAACACCAGAGCTTACCAATATATATAGCCTATATATTTCGCAAATAATGTAGCTTTCTAAAATCCATTCAGTAGTTTTGCGTGAAAGAGTAACAAACATGCATCCAGACATCTGTACATCCATACAAACTTTCACCTTTATAATATTAGTAGGAAGTAGGATATTAAAAAACAGTGGGTGAGCACAATATATAACTAAATGTTGTGGTGGGGGAAGGAGCATGTCTAAGGATTAATGAAGCGTGAGGGAAGGAGATAGAACAGACAGTGATAGGGAACATGATGTCTAAGATGGGACCTCAAGAAAATAATTTTGTTTATTGATAATAGACTCATTATTTTATCCAAACTATGATTATTTGTATCGATATGGTTAGCGTCAGGAATAATAATATTTTTTAAGAAACTTTTATATTTCTTTATCAATCGAATTTATTATTACAGAATACAAAACGTTTTTGAAAATACATGCAGTTTCATATAAATGACTTTTGCATTAAATTGAAGGTCGTGGTCAATACAATGTTGCTTTTACACGACTCTATAATTACTAATTACGTTTATTTCAAAGTTTTTGCTAGTTTCTTTTTAACCCGGCGTGAACGAGTTCGAGTATCTCATACCCACCGATTTATAAAACACTAAATATTTTTTAACTGTGCGATTCCCGGAACCCAGCTGACTCGGTAGGGTGGTGTGGGGAGTGATTTGAAGCGACGGTGACAGTGTTGCGCCAGCGGCGGAGTAAACTACGCACACGCAAACATAGAGCGGGTACGTAATACCCGACCTCATAGTCGGTGTAACTATTTTGTGTTTTTGAATAAGACAGATTTAGTTTTTAATTTTGTGTACACTGTTGATCTCAATTTCTCAAATTTTTAGATGTTAAGTAAATAGTTTCTAAATATTCTTGATTTGAGCTTAAAAAAAAGACTACTTTGTTTTTTATAGAAATAGAAATACTTTTATAACTAGAACTGGGTTATTTTATCATATTACCTCATTTATCTAATGCTAATTAATATATTACAGTAATTTATTTATTTATTTAATTTCAACGGTACACATATACCATAAGAACTGATTAAATGTCAAAAAATCAAAAATAATAATATAGAAATAATAAAAAAAAAAATAGTTTAACAAATAATCATGGCATTTGAATGAGAAATGACGCCAGAGAGACAATTACGTACAAAAATCTATAGACACAAATAGAATTAATATTGACTGAAAAGGTTTGATAGCATACCCTCTTGTACCTACCTTCCGTGCAGTTAAATAGATCTGCCACATCTGCATATCTATTAGTAACATCATGTAACCTAGGTAAAAGGGAGTGTTTCGTATACTCAGTCCTATTATTGTTACAATTAAACAGGATTTTAGATCGAGTGGTTCTCGTGGGAATATGAAATTCAATGAACTTAGTTAAATCAGGACTGGCTATGCTACCATTTACATTTATTAAGTTGTAATAATTATATTATTAATCTAAAGTCATTTCATTTATCAAAATCGACAAATCTATATTTGGGTATGTCATACCCACCTCGCAGCAGGTGTAACAATTTTTCACCTCATTCACGCAGGGTTAAATATCTCTATCCACCAGTGCTAGGTAGCCAATCCGTCGATCGATCGGCTAATATCTTAGTCATTTACGGAATTTATATATAATTTCATGCACTAGTGCGTACATCGTACATCCGTCAATCTACTCCTTCGATAGATTGACGGATATTTTTACATTTTTTTTAATCTAAAAAAATTCAGTAAAGAATTACGATGATAATGAGTTTTTTTATTTCTTTTTATGGTGACGACTAAATTTTCTGTGACGATTTCGTTGACGACGTCATCACGCCTAACATCCTGCGATTCCCGCCATAGGTGACTAGTCAGTCGTAAATTGTAGTCGATTTTATTTATTAACCCAGTTTGCTCGATTTATATTTCCGAAGTCTTTCTGTTTGCTAAATAAGTATTTTTTATACACATTTTTTTTTCTTAAAAAGAAAGGCAAACATTCCCGGGTTACGAATAACCCAACAAAATGTTCATTAAATTTAATAAAATTATCTGATCGTAGAATCATTTCCGATTTAACCTGTTTGTATAAAATCATAAATTCAATGTTTGATACCCCTGATTTATTATATGTAATTTCTTTTCATACTCCAGGCAGGTCAGTCACAAGACAGTACCTACCATATTATTGTAGCAATTCTAAGTCAACAAGTCAATATTATACTCCTATGCGACGGATTCAACAGCTTGGAAACAAATACTCCGATGTTGTTGATATATTTAGTACATCAATTTTATTATATAAGCATACCTTATTGAAGTTTTTTTCATCAAATAGGGGAATATTTTGCTAAAGCTATTAAAATTGACTAACACATTGACAGTATTTTGTTGGCTGAAAGAAAAAAAACTATTTCGGATATTTTGTATTTTTTGTATTTTGTACCTACATACTGTGTGGTTCAAATTCAATACCTAATATTTTTACTTTGTATTTATTTTTGTGCAAGTGTTTTAAACAGTAGTTTCCTGCACTATTTACTAGTATAATTTCGTTAATATTGTTATATATATATGTATGTAAAAGCCTAAAGAGGCGTAAATAAATAAATAAATAAATAAATAAATAAATAAATGTTTGAAAATCTCCTACTACCACCACAGAAAGCCGAAAATGTTGCTTGTGTTGTGATGGAGGACTTGCCAGCCGAGGAATTGAACATGCGACGCTCGGGTGGGACCCAAGCGCTATGCCCAATGCCCACTCAACCACTGACCGGTCATATTTATCATATATTTCGTACACATACATACCAATACTACAAGAAAAACCCCAGACAAGATGTTAAACGACCCTTTTTCATGTGATAAAAATTTTCGACCGTGTATACATGTTAGGCATGCGTTGTGACGTGTTTGACGTCAGTGGCAAAGAAATCAATGGCGCAAGTTCTTCGGAGCATCTTCGATCGAAATTCCGGTAGAACGATACCATTTCCACCTGACGCCTGTGCTCTAAAGATTGAAATCCATTAATTTATTTGGGAATTTATTAATCTATCAAACGGACCCCCATTTCTGCTTTCCGAGTCAAAGGTTTTTCAAGAATTTTGGGGCGCAGGACCAGAGGTGGCTATCAATTCAACAGTGGGGTGGACTTAAAATTTTTACAGGATCAGCAGTTGTGGGTTATTTTCAGTATCCGCGGGCCCAACAGTACAAGTACGTTCAGCTTCTGAGATGCTAAATTGACTCTGGCTTACATCATTCGATCTACTTGTCTGTACACTATACATGCTCGTACATGCGTATAAGAACTATATAAATATATATTAATTGAATATTCATACCAATTTATTATTAAAGGTATTTTTAAAGACAATTTTACGTTTGAAATTGGTAAATAATGCGCAAAATTTATAATTTTATCGTAAACACGTAGTCAATAATCCGACGAATATAGAAAATACTCGTTTGATATAAATTATGAATCACTAGCGATTTCCCGGCATGCGTTGCAAGTTTTTGTTTAGTTTTTGTTAAAGAAGTTGTTTCACCCTGCGTGTCCTTTCCCATTCGTCCCGTTCCCCTTTCACCGCCCCTTCCCCTCCCATGTCCCCTTACCCTCACGTGTTCCCCTTCCATCTTCCCCGCCTTCCCTCTCCCCTCTCCCGCTCCCTCGTCCCGCTAACCCCCTCCCGCGTTCCATATAGTCAGTCTCAGTACATTCAGTTTTTACGTTTTACAATTTTTTTTTGTTACTGTATGAAAAGTTATACGATGAATAAAGGGAAAAAATGTATATGTATATATATATCAATACATAGACAACTCGTTTAATCCCCAATGCCCGCATTCCTCGAGACACGGACTTGCCTTGCCTTGGCCTTCGTGTTTCTCATTTGTTATTCTCTGACCTCTAACCCGGTCTCAAGCTCGAGTCAATCAAGAAGATGGGGTTGCCGATGTTAATTATTACTAAGCTACTATGTACAATTTTTTTCGGTAATAAATTAACATGAATTACCTACGTCACTCTGACCATAGAGTCACGTGGGGTAACCGTACGCAGAGTGTAAGTGTTCGCAATGATGTTTACTAGGTGGTCGTGCCTGTTTCGCGCCCGCACATTTCTTAATTCAGTATTGTTTTGGGTCGCATTGAAGCAGGATATGAGTACAGTGAATCCTAATTTGAAAATAAAAATTGGTAGGTAAATTACTGTCTTTCGTGCTTTTTCTTAAATTTTGTCATCTGCTATCGACATGTTTGCTTACCGATGTGTGCTATTGTGTAACCAACTGAGTCAGAGCGATGCGGTCTATGATAAGTTTTGGTAAAATATTGTTAGTTACACGGGTGCAAAGTGACAAATCTATTTAAGATAACCAACTAATCTGATTTGACACTTATCTACGGTATGCGAATATTTACCCCGCACGTGGGGTAAGTGTTCGTAATCGACATGCATGTAAACATTTTTATATAACTTTTTGATTTATGAACTACATAAGGTTTTTATGTTGGTTTTAGATGCCTTAATGATCAATCATATCAATAAACAAAAAAAATGAGCAAAATACCTAAAGCGTTTTAATACAAAAATCCCAATGTAAAAACTGCGTACGGTTACCACAAGCGACTCTACTTACCATAGTCCAGTTACCTGCCACCCCACAGACCGTATTATTAATTTATATGAGTGTTCCACTATTTAGTTAATTTTTCATGTATTCGGATTACAATAAAAGAAATAAAATCAAACCGCTGTTTTCTTTATTTTTTAACATGAATACATCCCAATTGTGGTATGTTATGGGGCTGAAGGTAGTGAGGAAGGGAAGGAGATGGGGAAGAGGAAGGTAGGGAAGTGGCTATTCAGATCTGGTCACCAAACATGGCTAAAGCCATTTCAAGCAACGTTTCAATTCTGAATGGTGGGGCGATACTAAGAGTATCTTCCACCCTGGAACGTGCCGCAAATATGCTATATATTATTTTAAATGAATTAATCGTGAAAAAACACAAATACATCAAAAAAAATATTTCCCCACGCCGGGATTCGATCCCGCGACCTTCGGATTGCGAATGAAAAGCCTTACCGCTTGACCAAGCCGGCCGTCAATGTTGATTTTTATCGTTCGAAAAGTCGTAATCCAACCCAGATTTTGTCCGAAATCTTTTAGAATTTTATTTATATTTTACTAACATACAAAGCAGACATATCTACAGTATCTACATATATGTATGTATGTACGTATGTATGTTGTTTATACATGTAGCAATACATGTATAAACAATATTAAGCATAGGAAATGTTTGAAATTTTCGAAATACCTTCTTTCCACCCTCGCGAAGGTTTCTGGCTTATACAACCACACAACAATACATCTGAAAAGTTTTTTTAATCATTACATAAACTCTTATCACACTGTCAAAAATGTCAAAATTTGAGAATGACATTAAGCAAACAATCGATTGTTCAATCAAAATTCAATTTTGATTAAACAATCGATGGTTTGCAAATGATTTTGGGGATAGGGAAGGCGGGGAAAGTGGCGGGAAAGGGGACAAGAGAGGGGAAGGTGCGGCGGAAGGGGAACGGGACGAATCGTAAAGGACACGCAAGTGGCCTAGCAACGCATACCGGGAACTCACTAGTTTATAATAAAGTAAGTGCACAAAGTTGCCTTTCGCCCAAAATCATATTAAATTCGCACCCCAAAGCACTTTTAACTCTTGTTCGCCCACAGGCGACTTAAATTCGATAGTGGGCGGTGTTTGGCAATCACTCGCTTAATTTTTTTTAAATAATTAATAATTATTAATTAATTAATTGCTCCGCACAGGAGGCCCTGAGGAAAGTAATTTCCCCCAGGGCCTATGTCGTCTAGGGGATGCTGTGTGGAGGGTTTTAGGAAAGAAAAGAGAGGAAGTTCTGGAAAGGAAATAGGTATGAGAGGTGGGTAGGAAACTGGGGTCAATGTATTCAGGCGTAACGGACATATGAATTTATGAATCCATCCCTTCAACCGCGGTGTAATTCGATGGGTCGAGAGATTACGGCTACATATGATAATAGACCTCCCTCAACCAGTAGGTATCTCTCGATCATGCACACCACGCGACAGGCAGGCAGACGCATTGGCCGCCAAGACCTTGACAAACCTCGCCCCTTGAACGCGGGCACCCCTGCTAAGTCACCAAACGTAGCGTAACACTTGGGATGTCCTACGGCGGAGTTTATAATTAATTTATAATATCGACCCCCTTAGTAAAGTAAAATAAATATTTATCTAGGCTAGGTTATCAAATTTCAAACAGATCCAGTCTTCTTTCTAAAAGTGTAATCTTTAATCGGCTCTACTGCAAAGTTCACATTGTGGGGCGTTTCATCCACTCTGCATACTCCTACAAGGAAATGGTGTGATCGTGGGTTGGGAGAGTCAGTAACTTTTTGAAGTGAAACTTCTATAGCCCCGCTGTGATTAGGATTTCGGATGAAACGCAAATGACGATTACCTGCGACGCATCAATTGCGCTCATTGGCCGCTTTGATTATGATGACACTTTTAAAGACTCCTATTGGTTGTGATGTGAAACGGAAATTACGCTAGGTCCACGTTAATTGGTCGCTTTGATTATGACCTCTCTTTTCAAGTATTGGTTGAGATTGTTTTGGTAAAGTTTCGCTTCTACCGCGTGTAAACTGCACTCGATTCTTTTTTCTATTTTTAATGGCTACGCGTTTCTTTTCTGCTACAATGTAACAAAAATGTTGAATCGAATATCAATTTTATTTTTACGTTTTTTTTAGTATTTACAACACGTGATACGGTTATATAATAGTAAATGCATTATTCATGACTAAAATGCATATAAAATTGACATAATGTATTTTTGCATTGTGCAGTTATCGCTATATTTCATTTGTTAAATAATAATAATAATAATAATAAGCCTTTTTATTCTGGACTTCTGTTAGGTATGTATTAGACATGATCTTATTTGTTATAGTATATCCCGAAGCTCAGTTTGCCTCTTGGCATAGGCCTCCTCTAACATTTTCCATTGGGACCTGTCACGCGCTACTCTTCTCCATTGATGTCCAGCAGTGAGTTTTAGGTCATCTTCCCATCTCATGTGTTGACGTCCTCTACTTCTCTTGCCATCTCTGGGATACCAGTCAGTGACATTTTTGCACCATTTCTCTTGTGGATCGCGTATCATGTGTCCTGTCCATCTCCACTTTTGTTGGTCTATTCGGGTAACTACATCGGCAACTTTAGTTTTCTCCCTTATTGTGCTACCTCTCACTCTGTCCTGTTTCCTTGTTCCTGTCAAACTTCTCTCCATGGCTCTCTGGCAGCGTTCCAACTTTTCTCTGTGGCGTTTGGTGAGTGCCCAAGTTTCACATCCATAGGTGATGACTGGAAGTATACACGTGTTGAAGACTTTCCTTTTTATTTGCATACTTAGCTCCTTAGATTTCAAGACTTCTTTCAAAGACCAGTATTTCTTCCATCCATTTGCCACTCTTCTCTCGATTTCTTTAGTGGTTTGATCTTTGTGAGATATTATCTGTCCTAAATAGATGTAATCTGACACATATTCGAGTGGTTGGTTGTCAATTTTTATAGTTACTGGTTCAGAGTTTGTAAGCAATTTTGTTTTGTCTTTGTTCATGCATAGGCCGACTTTCACACTTTCCTCGTTTAGTGATTCTATCATTCTAATTAGGTGCATTGGGTTTTCCTCGAAAAGGACTATATCGTCTGCAAATCTTAAGTGGTTAAGTTTTACACCTTGTACGTTGATACCATATTTTTCCCAATCTAGTTTGCGGAAGATACTTTCCAGAGCAGCCGAGAACAATTTTGGTGATAGAGGGTCTCCCTGTCTTACTCCTCTCTCGATCTTGAACTTTTTTCCCAAGGTTTCTAGTTGGATCCTCGCTTCGCAATTCAAGTATATGTTTTTTATAATATTGATGTAGTTTAAAGGTATCCCCTGCTGTTCAAGGCTATCCCATATAGCTATGTGTCTTATGCTGTCGAAAGCTTTGGAGTAATCGATGAATGCCATGTATAGTTTCTTATTATACTCATTATATTTTTCTACTATTTGTTTCACCGTGTGTATGTGGTCCAGGGTAGAGTATTTTTGTCTAAAGCCGGCTTGCTCCCGTGGTTGATTTTCGTCTAACTTTTTACTTATTCTTTCCAGGATAACTTTGGAAAATACTTTGTATATATTTGACATCAAACTTATAGGTCTGTAGTTCCCTATATCTTCCTTTTGTCCTTTCTTGAATATAAGAATAATGTTTGATGTTTTCCACTGTGTAGGTATTAGACCAGTTATAAGTATATCATTGAATATTGAAGTTAGTATTGGTAGTAGTTCTTCCATGGTGCCTTTAAGAAGTTCGTTTGTCACTTTGTCTGGACCTGGGGCTTTTTCCATCTTCTGACTGTATATGGCTTTTTCTACTTCTCTGGAAAGTATTTTTGGTTCAGTTACAACGTTTTCCTGCTCTTTATTGACGTCTTTCTTCGGATCATGTTTTTGTTTGTCGTCTGGGCTTGAGTAGAGGTCCTGGTAAAACTTTGTGGCTATTTCGTTTATGTTTTTTCTATTTGAAGAAGTATTCCCCCTTTTGTTTAATTTTGGTATCCATTCTTTATTTGATTCTCTCAATTCTTTAAGCGCTTTTTTCACTCCCCCTGTTTTCACTATATGCTTTTCTAATGTTTGCAGCCTCTTGGTCTTCCTATCTTTCCTGATGTTCTCTCTGATTTCTTTACTTAATTTTGTTATAGTTTTAATGTTATCTTTTTTAGGATGTTTTGAAAATAGGTGTTTTCTTTATTCTATAAGTTGCAGCGTTGTGTCACTTAGTTCGTACTTGTTTTTTCTGCTAGTCTCAGCTTTTTCTTTAGTTAGTAGATTTTCTAGCTTTCCATATTTCGCACGAGCATCAGTGTTACTCAAAGTTAATTCTTCAGCTGATTCAATTAGGGATTGTGTTATTTTCCTTAAGGTTTCATCGCTGTGGTGTTTTGTAGTGTGTGAAGCGAAATGTTTTCTAGATTTATTTGGTGGTTCTAACCTTATATTGCTTCTTACCATACGATGATTTGTATTGAAATTGAATTTAGTTAGGACCGATGTATCCGTGAAGGCTTTTGGATAGTTTGTTGTTATGTAGTCAATTTCGTTTTTGGTTTTGCCATCGGGGGAGATCCATGTCCACTTATTCTTTTGGTTTTTCATGTATAAACTGTTCAAAAGCGTTAGATTGTGTTGTAATAATAATTCAACCAAAAATTCACCATGTGGACTTCTTCTACCTTGGCCAAACTTTCCCAAGACATATTCTTCCTTGCATTGCTTCATCCCGACTTGAGCATTGAAGTCGCCCATTAGAATAATGTGGTTGTTTTGATACCTTGTTAATATCTTTGTTAATTCTTTATAGAAAAGTTTGATTTCTGTTTTTGTTGCTTGTTCTGTTGGAGAATAAATTTGTATAACTGACCATACTTTTTGGTATCCCGGTATGTCAATGTTAAGAATGGCTATTCGATCAGAGATTCCAATTAGGTCTTGTATGTATTGTTTCATTGACCGTTTGATTATGAATCCTACTCCTCTTTGACCGGCTGTTTCGCCTTTGTGGAATAGTATGTAGTCAATGCGTTCCTCAATCTTTTCTCCTAGTCTTCTCATCTCACTAATGCCCAGGATATCCCATTTTATTTCTTCGAGAGCTTTTTCTAGCTCGTGTAGGCTTTCTTCGGTTCTAAGGGTTCTCGTATTTAAAGTTGCAATATTGAGTATTTTGTTTCTTCTTGTTGTTAGAGGGTGGTGGTCTATAACTCCCGCGGGGACCAGCCGAATTGGGAGACTTTTTGTTAATTGGTTTTGATTGTTAATTTTTGTTGGTATTAATATTGTTTGTTTCCGATTTTCCGAGTCAATTATTAGTTTTTTGCAGCATTTAGTTGGGAGTCAGAATTTGCCCGGTTGACATAGTTCCGTATGTTAGGTCTGGTGATCTCTTTCGTGCTAGTTTTGGGTAGAGGTTGTGGAGGATTGCTTAATATTTTGTTTGTATTTACTTTCTTTTGTGCTGTTGACTTGGGAGAATCCGAAGTTCCTCTTTTCCTCTTTTCGCTAATGTTTTCCTGCGGTTTTAACACTATCAGTTTATCATATTTTATGTAAGCGATATTTCCCTTCTTTTTTTCATCTTCTAGTTGAGGTTGTAGCTGTTTTCGTTTTTCCAGGATTTCCTTCGAGTAATCTTCTTTCACATTAATACCTGACGGGAGGTTTGTCTTGTTCTTGAGTATAAGGTGTTTTTTCCATTGGGTCGTGATAGATGCTATAACCGGACGATTCTGGTTTTCGCTTTGTTTCCCTATCCTATACACGTTGCTAATTTCTTTAGTGTCCAAGTGTACTCCCGTGTCTACTACGAGGTCCGTGATGTAGTCAACTAGGTCTCCTTCAGATTTCCCCTTCTCTTCTATTCCAAAGAACACCAGATTATTTTTACGTTTTTCTCTATCTACCGCTTTAAGTTTTTGTTCTAGTTCTGATACTTTCATTTGTTACAAAGTAATTTTAATTAATACATTTTCATGGCAAATACATTTTGGCTACATTGAAATCTTGTCTAAACGTTAGTTTATAAATTAAAAAAATAATAATTAATATTTAACAAGTTTAAGTATTTCCCCAATAAATGCAGACATAATTTGTCTCGACGCCACCTAGCGAGGGATTTAACACTAACAATGTCTTTCTCGCAAAAATAAAGTTGGTTGTTTTCAGGTGGAAAAAATATAACAAGCAGTAATTGTTGAATGAAACACTAGTATATATTGAATTATTTGGCGGGTATTTGATAAGCCCCCATAGCTCAGTGGTCAGAGCATCCGACCGGCAATCGGAAGGACACGGGTTCAAGTCCCGTTGGCGGCAAGTATCTTTTCTCGGAAGATTTTTCAATGTAAATGAGTGTTTCAGGCTGACAATTATTGCTTGTAATAATTGTTACATTGAAATCGTTTGACGGCATCCAAATATATTATACTCGTATAAAAACATCAATATACTCGTATGTTTCTATAAATGTGATTTTTCTATGTGCTATAATTAAGAATAGGAAATGTTCAATAATTAAGAAAAGGAAAAGTTACTTTTGTTGGTAGGATTGGATAAAAAATCTTCCTGTTTAACGGGTATTGATTTGTTCCATGTCAAATTGATGTCGGCTGACCTTCTCAGTCTGTATCGTCGCATCTGTTCTGGTGATTTCGTACTATTGACTGGATTTGCATACCCATTAACTACCACAGTGCGAGTCATTCCAGGATTGTGGTGGTTGACATAGGTGATATAACGATCACAAATTGCGGCAACGGAGGCATCTTTTTGTCAAATTACTCTGTATAGTAGAAATCCTCCGTCCACAACTATGTTCATCTGAGACAATAGAACAGTTTTTTTGGTAGGTTCAAATAAGCTACACAGAACAGATTTAGTTGTCTTTCGCATCCCACTTTCATTGAACAGTGCCAAGGGAAATGGGGCCAACTCATACTCACAGAATTTAATCAAATCCTCATCTGATCGTTTGCTTATACACATCCGCTGAAACAGCAATGTTGGGTCAACTGCAACCTTTTCATCGTGAATTTTTATCGACGAGCTGACAAAAGACATTGGGAATGCCCGATCTTTGCGGGACAACTTGATGTCTGAGAATGTCAAGCCGTGTAATGTGTAGCACGTTATTGTAGCATCTCCGACGACTAACCTAATCACCCATCACAATAATAATGATTATAAAATGAATTCCACTAATCATCTGTTCGAGAACAACTTACCTGCTTTCTTGCGTGCAAAAATTAATAAGGAATTTCCTTTAAAAATACCTTCTTTCCACCCTAGCGATGGTTTCTGGATTATTACAACCACATGACAATATATCCGAAAAGTTGTTTTAATCGATACAAAAACTTTCACGAAACTCTCAAAAATGTCAGAATTTGAGAATGACATTTTGCAAACCATCGATCGTTAAATAAAAAATTTAAATTTCCTTGTTATTACAATAAAACAAAATTTACAACGTACAGTATAAACAGCACGGGACAACCAAAAAACAACACAAACACCATAAAAATACACGAATGTTTAAATAACAACATCTGCATTTGCCCTTCTCTAAAAAAAACAGAACAAATAAAGTATCTAGGAATCGTAATTGACCATAACCTAAGATGGACACATCATATCAAAAAAATCACAAATAAACTCCTCAAAACAATACACATTTTCCTAAACACAAGGAACATATAACAAAGTTACTGCAAAATCCTAAACAATTTTGGCAATTTGTTGCGCAAAAGCGTACTGATAATGATCTTCCTTCAAGTATGTATTATTATGAAACTCATGCTACTAACGGCCATGATATCGCCAACCTTTTTGCCAAACACTTCTCCTCTGTATATTCTGATGCATCATGCAACATCCCTCCACTTAACTATGACCATAATATTGACTTAAATGATTGCCAAATTACACTTAAGGAGGTTTACCAATCCTTAAATAATCTCTCTAACAAAAAAAGTACCGGACCTGATGGCATTCCAGAAATCTTGCTAAAAGAATGTAAATATACACTATCTAACCCAATTTGTATGTTGTACAACTTGTCACTTTCATCTGGAACATTTGCTGACTCATGGAAAATTTCATATATTCGACCCATTTTTAAGTCCGGAAACAAGTCGAATATTGGAAATTACAGACCGATATCAATTATATCTAATATTCCAAAAATATTTGAGTCGATAATTACAAAGAAAATTACTCCTGTTTTCAAAAGTGTTCTAATTGAGGAACAGCATGGATTTAGATCGGCAAAATCTACAACAACAAATTTACTTTCCTTTACAAGTACCATTGTGAAAGCCTTAGAAGATAACACTCAGGTTGATGTTCTATATACTGACTTCTCCAAAGCCTTCGACAAAGTTAATCACCGTATTCTCATGGCCAAACTTTATGCTATAGGCATTAGAAACCCTTTGTTATCATTCTTTCACTCTTACTTGACAGATAGAAAACAAAGGGTTAAAATAAATAACTTTGAATCCTTTAACATTGATGTAACTTCCGGCGTTCCCCAAGGAGCCCATTTGGCCCCGCTTCTTTTTAACCTTTTTATTAATGATATCACAAAAGTTTTTTCTCACACACGTTTCTGGCTATTTGCTGATGATAATAAGATTCTTAAGATTATAAAATCCCACCTTGACTGTTTACTATTTCAACTTGATATTGATTCATTTAACGATTGGTGCAAAATTAACTGCATGGAACTTAATGTTGATAAATGCAAAATTTTGTCCTTTTATAGAACCAAAAAACCTATTCAGTTTGATTATAAACTAAATAGTGTTTGTCTATCTACTGTCACGTCTATCAAGGACCTTGGGGTCACTCTAGACTGCAAACTTTCTTTCCGTGATCACATAAATAATATCGTAAATAAATCACTTAAACTACTCGGCTTCATTCATAGAATTACCTCTGACTTCAAACATATAAGTACACTTAAAACTCTTTACTGTTCGCTGGTTCTCCCTCACCTTGAATATGCTAGTGTCATTTGGTCTCCTTTCTACGCTGTCCACATTTGTCACATCGAATCCGTACAACATCGTTTCCTAAGAGGAATTGCTTGGAGGTTGGGTCTTGAAAGAGGCAAGTACTCATATGATGAAATTGAACACATTTTAAACATGCCTTCTTTAGAAAAACGTAGAAAGAACTCTGATCTAATTTGCATATTTAAAATTATCAACAGTATTACAGATACACCTGCATTGTTACAACTCATCCAGTTTAACATCCCTTCCCGTAGGCTTCGAAATAATGAATTGCTGTTCCTCAATCAACATTCTACTAATTACGGATACCATTCTCCCTTATCCAGAATGTCGAGACTTGTCAACGCAAGTCAAAGCATTGATTTTTTTGGTGTAAAACTAAATGACTTTCGGCAGTCGTTACGCAATATTTAAATGCTTCTTCATGCTTTGAATTGTAGTGTCTCTATATGTACTTTTTATATTTTATATTGTCATTGCTATTAATTTTTATGTGCTCTCCTTTCACTGTCATCTCTGTTTATTTTTATTTTTATTCGTGTTATTATTATGTTTTTAATGGATTGTTGTCCGTAAATTAATAAATAAATAAATATATAAAATAAAACAAATAAAACAAATAAAAACACTATATTTTGCACTTTGTCAATCAATAATAGAATATGGAATAATTGTCTGGGGAGGAGCAACAAACTCAGCTATCGATCACTTAGAAATCGCGCAGAAAACGATCTTAAAGGTAATACTTAAAGAACATAGACTAACTGATACAGATCAAATATTCAACAGTTGTGACGTACTAGGTATACGCGAATGATACGTTAAAACTCTACTAAACTACATTTTCGACCAAAAAAACAATTTCAACAATTTCAAAATATCACTACAGACCAGTAAGACAATCGTACAAAAATAACATAAAAACTCCGACAGTGAATACAAGCTTTGAACAAAGGCACTATAAATATTATGCTATAAAAGCATTCAACAGTCTTACCCTTGAAAATAAAATAGAAGAAAACAAAAATAAATTCATACTCAAAATTAAAAAATGGATTAAAGAACATAAAAGACAATATTAACAAAATCTCATTACATTATAAGAATAAAACACATCATAAAAAAATAAATTTTACCTTAATTATAAATTTTTATTTTTACTTTAATTTTAGCTTTTTTTATGCAGCATTATTTTTATATTATTTTTAATGTATTATATATAAATTTTTGTTTTATAAAATGGAGGCATCAGCACAGGTGAGCTACCTAGTGAGGCCGACATTGCTGAATTGTATTTAAAAATGTTAGATATTATGTCAAATAAAATAAATAGCAATAAACAATGCTTAAAAAATAAGTTAATGTTTTTTACAGACCTTTACGAAATCAAACCTGTAAAAAAATATCAAATACCTTTTCCAACCTTTCGAAAAGCCTTTTCTCAAGTATTTTTAAACTCCCCCCAAAAAGAGGCGTGGATTCCGATTTCAATTTTTTTCCTAGACTATACACAAAATTGTACACATTTCCAGTACACTGATATGGTCCTGCCACAGAGGGCTCCATTGTCACCTCTCTTTCTATAGCAAGCATGATTTATAAATAGAGGGAGATATTACATCGGATCAATCAGCGGTAGGTACCTTTATTATCAGTTAATAAAATACAACCTTCTCTCGCATTTAACCCGGTTTCATATTGCGTCATTGTCAAGCCTTGTCCCAACTGTTATCAAGATTACACCCAGTCAATCAGGTTTTGCTAAAAAAATCCCTTTATTTTCTGAGGGTTAAAATATTGCAGCTTGTAAATGGTAATACCTTTCACTTCGTGGGGTTGTTTTATATGTTCGCTTTTTAAATTATGAAATCTAGATCAAGCTGAGTGTTCCGATTTGAGAGAAGGTAAACAATCAGTTCGGTTTAAATTGGAACAATATTAAGGCTCTGCAACCGGGCCCGAAAAGAAGAAGATGGAGAGATACGAAATTACGAATGTTAGAGGAGAGCGCTAACATTTACAGCGACAAAATCGATGCGAAAATTGCGAAAATGTTTAATAAAACACGACTCGTTTAAAATAGAACAAAAATTAGAAAACAGCATTTAACGAAACACTGTGAATTTTTTCATACATGTAACTTGTAAAATAACTGAAACAAACGTGTTAATAATAATTTTTGGAGCATACTTTGCGATTTTTTTCTATCGAGGGAATTTTATATAATTTGCGTTTCGGCGCGGGTAAAGTCTAGATATTATCTTCAAGAATAACATATATTTTTTTAAGAGCTTTAAAACTTACCGTGTTTAAGGGAAATATGTAATAAATCGGTACAAATCCGGGCTGCGGGCCCTTAAGATCGTGAAACGTTTTACATAATTTGAAGCAATATGTCTTTTTCGGTGAGATAATTATATTTTCTTCTTCAATATTTACTTTTTAACTTCATTTTTATTTAATTTTCATTTTTGTTAATAATTTTTCAGGAGAACGAAAATAAGGTTTTTTTTATGAAAAAATATATCTTCTGTTTTTGTGATTTTTATTTTAAAATAAGATTTTGTAAATTTCTATAATAATCGGATTTAATTTATTGTTAACTAGCTGAAGTCCCCGGCGATGGCCGGGCTTTACACAGAGTTTTCGAAATGAAATGTAGACAGTGACCTTCCTCTGCATACAAATCAAATCCACACCGCTTGCCAGCCCGCTCGTCCACCACATCCAGACATACTCCTTTATATATTTATTATATATTTCAACCAATTTACACAAAACCTTGACAAATTATATACTTAAACCTTCCTCACGAATCACTCTATCTATTGGTGAAAACGGCATGAATATCCGTTAATTAGTTTTTGAGTTTATCGCGAACAGACAGAAAGACAACAAATATTTATTAGAGATTTTACGTCGTAAAGGACACTTATTCAAACTTATATAGGAAGGGGATAGATAACGCAACCAAAGTTGAGTTGAACAAAATAGTCATACAGATGCATTGCTCGTATACAGCATGTTTCAAACATGTAATTTGACTTCAGAAAAAAATATTTCAGTAAAAATTGAAAAAGGTCATTTTTTAATAGTAAAAACAACACTCTGTAGATTGCAAGACTTTTAGAACAACTGAACAGTTAACAAGTACTTTTCTAATAATATTATAATTCGATAATTGTTATTATTACTTATTGTACCATTTCACTAAAACCAATACTAATAATAACAAGAACAATAACAGTAAAAGGAACAAGAAAAAACACAAGAACAATAACAGGAAAAGGAACAAGAAAAAACACAAGAACAATAACAGGAAAAGGAACAAGAAAAAACACAAGAACAATAACAGGAAAAGGAACAAGAAAAAACACAAGAACAATAACAGGAAAAGGATCAAGAAAAACACAAGAACAATAACAGGAAAAGGAACAAGAAAAAACACAAGAACAATAACAGGAAAAGGAACAAGAAAATCACAAGAACAATAACAGGAAAAGGATAAAAAAAAACAAGAACAATAACAGGAAAAGGAACAAGAAAAAACACAAGAACAATAACAGGAAAAGGAACAAAAAAAACACACAAGAACAATAACAGGAAAAGGAACAAGAAAAAACACAAGAACAATAACAATAACAATAGAAGAAACGTTAACCGTAGAAAAATTTGGAAGACGCAGATCAAAAGAGAAAAAAACGCTTAAAATGACATATTTAACTCTTTTTGGATTTCTCGTCCTTTACACATTTCAAATTTCCGCTATCGATATAAATTTAAATGTTTCGGAACCCATAGTTCATTAATTAGGATAAGAAACGTATTGTGAAACTGATATACAATGCATGCAATAAACATAACTATACCTAAATATAGTAGTGTTTATTACACAACTATAAATATAGTTGTGTTTATTGCATGACTTGCAGAAAAGTCGATAGACGTCGCATATGAAAGATAAAAATTTATTCAATTCAATTTATTAATTTTTAAAACATTACAAAATAAAATTTTAAAGCGTTTTAAAAGAGATAAAGTATTACGATTCAAACAGATTTAGGCAACTTACACATCAATGAAGCACAATCATACTAATAACAACAACAAAGCTTGTTGTCTGAATTGTGCTTTATTGATATTAAACTCATCGATATTCAAAGTGATTCTATTTAACAACAAGACAGCTCTCCCGACTGGCATAACCATTGGCAAGTTAGTTCTGCAAGCCGGGAGATAAAACAGTCTAAGCTGTCGGTGACGGAGATAACCATCGGGAACATAGAAACTAATGCTCTCCATGATAGCCGAGTTTTCGAACCTTCCACGAATCAGTCTGAAGAAATGTGTTACAATGAGCACATCCCTTCTGACCCGTAGAAGGTTCACACCAAGCATGCCCAAGAGAAAGTGGGTGGGG
Organism: Limnephilus rhombicus; assembly: GCA_929108145.2. Taxonomy (NCBI): domain Eukaryota; kingdom Metazoa; phylum Arthropoda; class Insecta; order Trichoptera; family Limnephilidae; genus Limnephilus; species Limnephilus rhombicus. The sequence continues at coordinate 18,492,600 of OV815291.1, forward strand.
TAGAGCCACGGGTAGTAGCCATACTTCCTCAGGTAAAGAAATCTCAGAAATTTCTTCTGAACCCTCTCCAACATGATGGAATACTTCTATTTAATCCAGACCCTATCTAGGTAGCACGTAGTTCGGGTTTGAATCTTGCAATCGTATATAAAGATAGCAGCGAATAATATGTGCGTTAAGAAAATGAAGTTAATGTTGGTAGTTCTTAGTCGAAGTATGATACAGTTATACCTCAGTTGGTAGAGCATTTGCCATGTAAGCAGAAGGTCCTCGCTTCGAGTCTCAGAGGTGCCGATATCCTTTTCTGTCTCCAGATTTTCGGTTGAGTTTCGCTAATATTGTCTTCATTTAATTAAATAAATATAATTGTCGGCTGAGGTTTAGAGGGAGAGAGTAACTAATTAGGTATTAATGAGAAAAACAAATTTAGGAGGTGACATGTTAGAGCATGTTAACCAGCCTTGCATGATGAATAATATAATTACCTAATCATATAAATCACTTAAAATTTTCCATCACATCAAAAAATAATTAAATGCGTACATTCTTATCGTAGATAAAAGTCATTTGCACTCATAAACATTACAACACTGTCAATTAACGCGTGAATTATAAAATATCACTCGACAAAGAAATTCTTATCCCTCTTATAATCTAATCGACTAATAAATAATCGATGGAAGAGTTGACAGAATGTGAGACCTGCAATACTATGCATGTCAGTCATGCGAAATAAGAAACCTGACGTAAGGCGATCCAATAGTTCAGGAAAAAATCGAAATCGGAATTTACGCCCTTTATGGGAGGAGTTTAAAAATACTTGAGAAAAAGCTTCTGGAAAGGTTGGAAAAGGTATTTGAGAATTTTTTTTTACAGGTTGATTTCGTAAAGGCCTGTAAAAATATTAATTCCTGTTTTACGCATTGTTTATTGTAAGAAAATTGAAATTTAAAATTGATTTCACGAAACTAAGCGCCGCGAAGTAACACGACTGTCTCCTGCGCCGGTTGGGGCGTGACTGATGCGAAATACGTGTTGTCCAGTGCATGGTTCTTGTGCCCACGCCATAAGGGTCACTTCAAGAATCCAAATTCGTTGAGTGCGGGCCGTATTGATTGATGTCATAAATATCAACGAGAAAATGCATATTTTATTTTATTTTGTGAAGTTCGGGCGTAAATATAATTTTTTTTGCGATTATTATAAAAGAAACTAAATTTGCCACATTATACAATAAAACCAAATCCGAAAAGGGGTTTATAAATAGGAGAGTTTGGACTTGAAAGTGTTTTTTATAGACCTTATACTTTATTTTTTTAGGCTTTTTAAAAGACTTATAAAAAAATGACCGATATTTTTAAGGGCCAAGGTATGTTCTATACACAGTATTTAATTGAAACATCTATATTACTTCTAAGCTATCAAAATTTCAAAACAAAAACATGTGATTTTGTATGATTTTGCATTATTTAGTATGGCTTCATCTTAAAAATAATGTTGGTTGGTCACCCCAGTATTAAGCAGGTAACGGCTTGGGATATTGTTCACTTTCGTTCAATTATTGACACCAATTGCACACTTTTTCAGTACGTTGAATGGATAATGCGCATTTTCATCTCGTGACAAAACATCTCCGACAAAATATCCTACGGACAAAACATCCTTCAACAAAATATCCACTAACACCTAATCTTATTTTACATTTTACTATTTTTGAACAATAATTTATTGTGTTTCCAGGATGTCTGTATTATTTTTGTCTCATTTTACTATTTTTGAACAATAATTTATTTCACTGAAGAAGAAGATAACAATAATTATCTAAATGAAAATATGAAAGAGAACAAGACACAGAAACAAACAATGGTCGCAACTGGGACTCGAACCCGGCCCTCTCGTCTAACCGGGACGTGTGCGTTAACCAATTTCGCAATTGCCACCTTCTTGTTAAACCGTCGTATTTGTCAAAATCATATTTAAAATTTTAGAATTAACAATATTATCTTCAACTTGTCTTCAACTAATTCTTTTTCCATAAAAAAAAAGTGTGAAATTGGAAACACGCACGTTCCGGTTAGACGAGAGGTCTGGGTTCGAGTCCTAGTTGCGACCATTGTCTTTTTCTGTGTCTTGTTCTCTCTTATATTTTCGTTAAGGTTATTATTATTATTATTATTATCTTCTTCTTCAATGATATATTACATTAATTGAAATAACCTTCAGAAGTTATAAAAAGAGAGTTTTTCTTATAAAAATTGAATTATTTATTTGTCTTTATAGGGTCTGTATTATTTTTGTCCCATTTTACTATTTTTGAACAATAATTTATTTGGATGTCTGTATTATTTCTGTCCCATTTTTGTTTGGCTAGGTTAGGTTTTAGTACATATTTGGTTCTGTAGAACATTTTGTCGGGGATATTTTGTGACGCAAATGAATTCTGTATATTTTAATTTTTAATGCACTAGCGAGTACCTGGCATGCTTTGCCATGTCACATAAATAAAGAAATTGTTTCTCTGGATGACCTTTCCCTTGCGTCCCCCTTCCTCTCCCGCGTTCCCCTTCCACCTTCCCCGCCTTCCCTCTCCCCCGTCAACGCCCTCCTGTATCCCATATATTCAGTCCCAGTACATTCAGTTTTCAAACAGCTCGCGTGCCACCTATTATAATTTTTTTATTGAAGTCTTGATTTTTCATATATTACAAGTTATAAGTATTCTTTTTTGTATATTATAAGAACAATCAATCAAATTTGGTACCTAACACAGGTGTGTACATTTTTAAAATATCCATAATTCTTGATTCGATTCAAATTAGGGGCCATCCATAAATTACGTCACACCTAAAGGGGGGGGGGGGGGGGGGAGTAGAGAAGTGTGACAAGGATATGGGGGGTCATCAGCTCTGTGACTTCACATGTAAAAATCTAAATTATTAAAACGCAAAATTAAATGTACGCGAAAAACTTTAAAAAAATAAATTAACGACTATTTTGATTATTTTTAGATGTAAAATTGAAAAATAGGTGACGTCACATTAGGGAGGAGGGGGATCTCACAAATGTGATGATGTGTGACAGGGAAGGGGGGGGGGGGGGGGGGGTCAAAAATCATGAAATTCGTGTGACGTAATTTATGGATGGTCCCTTATTAGGCGAGTACTTCAAATAAATTCATTAATTTAAAGAGTTTCGAAAATTGAATTTGGATTTAACAATCATTATTTTGCAAAATGTCATTCTCAAATTTTTAACAGTTTCGCAAGAATTTTTGTAATGATTAAAAAAACTTTTCGGATGTATTGTCATGCGGTTGTAATAATCCAGAAATGTTGGCGGGGGCTTAAAGAAGGTATATTGAAAGTTTCAAACATTTCATTTTACCATTCACTTTACACTCTATCAATTTAATCACCTCTCAGACAAAACATAATATATCTCTATTTTCTAAATTAGCGGCATTGTATCTACAAGATTAATTAGTGTGATCTATATCTAACAACTCCTCAAATTTTTCATTTTCTAATAATTCCCTAACTTCTCCATCTCCTTCTTGTAACCCAATCTAACTATAAGTATATCATTTTCTTATTATAGAAGATCTGTGTGCATAGTATTAAGAGCAGGCAAAACTTAATTTATCTTTATTTACTATCTAAGCAGCATTATATGTATAAGACCGATTACTGTGAACTATATATCAATAATTCCTTAATATACTAATAATAACTTATCTTTTCCAATAATTCTTTAACTTCTTCACCTTATTCTTGTAATCCATCTTGTTATTATTGCAATTCACATAACTACATAAACTCTCTTATTGTAGAAGAATTTGTGTGCATAGTATCAATTAGTGAAAAATTCAACCTATACTAATGAATGTATATCCGCAAACTGTAAACTTCACCCGCTATAACACAGGATCATCCCTAGCATGGAGGTGAAATATCACAAAAAAAACTATATGTACCTTCGATAATTCATGTATTAAATAAATAAATTTCCTATGCTTAATATAGCAACACATAGATATGTCATTTATCCCCAAGCATATTTTGATATTTACTTGTTTATATTTTGTGCCCTTTATTTTTATTACGGCGTCCATTACACTCATTTTCTTGAGACGATGAATTAGTGATTGTGATCGTATTCGCTAAGTGCTTTGCAAAGTTGGAGCACCGGACTTAAGTGCTGTATTTTGTAATTTAATGCATACCGGTTTCCTGTGGCATCGAGATCTTATACAGTTCATCGGTTCCATGCTAACTCAGAATCAACTCAACTCAACACTCCTTCAAAAAATAGAAAAGTCATTAAAATCTATGAATTCTTTTTTGAAAAATTGTTCACAACCTAACTTAACGTAAGCTATGTAACCATTTTTTTTTCACCACTTTAAATGGAATAAAATTTACAAAGGAGGTGTTGAGTTGATTCCATTCTGAATTGTCGGTCACCATCTTTATCTTACCTTTACTACCCCAACTAACTAAACATAACTTTTTTTTATTTCTATAATCTTTATCAATGCCGCATAACCTAATCAAAATCGAACTTTAACAATTTTTGGTTATATATCTATCATCATACATCTATCAGGTATGGGGGCTCCATCGAAGCCAGAGTAAAGTTAGCCTCCCAAAAACTGGGTGTACTGTACAGGGCCCGCATGTACTTTAATAGTACACAACTGCTAACCCTGTACAAATCACAAATGCGCCCAACGGTTGAATTTGGCAGCCACCTCTGGTCTGGAGCTCCAAAATACCTGAAAAACCCTCGACTCTGCAGAAACGGGCGGTCCGTTTGATGGATTCTCCCATCTTAACAGACGGATTGCAATCTTTAGAGCACAGGTGCGGGTGGGAATGCTATCCTTGTTCTCTCCGGAGAACTAGCGTCATTGATACCTTCGGCACCGGTGCATAGTCGGGAAACACGCCAAACGCATGCCCAACATTTGTACACTCGTTCTTGTGCTCAACAGCTCGGCTGTGGTATGATTTCCGGCCTCTGTGTTTTCTCCTTCCTACAACATGGGTCTCTTCAAGACCAATGTTCATTCCTTCCTCTCCTCAAAAAGACCCTCCACACAGCATCTCAGATGGCATAGGCCCTGAGTAAAATGATTTTCCTCAGGGCATCCTGTATGGAGTTATTGTAAAAAAAAAATCATAAATTGACAATTGAAATCCTTTTGGCTGTGAATTTGTTTGTTACGTTCCAGTTCCGGTTCAAGATGGTCGCCGTGTTGGATACTACCTTTTTATGTCGCTAGAGCGGTTCCATGATCGTGGTTCCTACTGCGAGATGTCTAATAGACTAGATCGTCATGTCAAACGCACCGTTTGGGCTAGACGCTAGATGGCAAGTATATATCTGGTCATCGTTTATGAACTCACAACTCATTCCGCAAAATCCAGGGTGACTACCCTAAAATCAAGGAAAGTTCAACCATACTCAACCTGCGGCCCGCCAAGCTTTTGTGTGCGGCCCTAAACACTTTATTATCACGAACTTGATTTAAAAAAATCTATCATTCTAAATTTCGTATATCTTGAGATTCGTTTCGACTTTGACGCATAGATAGTGACACCCGAAAAGGATTGTCATTATGGTTCACATGATCTGGTATAAGAGTGAGATACGTTTTTTAGATTTTCACGGCCAAAAGTATTTTCGTTATTTGTTTTTGGGTTTTTTTTACGCCGTGTTGCGCTACCTCCTTCTTTAGCCAACGTTTCGGACAGCGTTACAGTGTCCGTCATCAGGACAGATGTGTAAGAGTGTTGCTATTGCACACGCTAAATTTATTCCCAAAAAACTAATATTTGACATACAAGTATGCGCGCAAATAATTTATAAATAAAAGTGCCACTTCTAGAAACCACCGCTTTAATTATAATACATAAAAACTGGTTAATGTCACTGATTAGTCAGGTACCTACTTGCACTTATTCGAATGAGAATTGGAAATCGCTCCATTCTCTCACACCTTTTTAATTAAAGTTCTTGACTCCATAGTTTGTGCTTTCTGTGGTCTAGAAGTGGGAACTTTATCTTGACTGCCCCTCTCTAAACAAATACCCTCTCTTCTCTCAAGTCTTATATAAAAGTTTATTCTATCTGAAGTCTAAATTAGACTCCAATCTTCCATGTAATTTGAAATTTGCTCATTTAAATAAAATTGTTTGTATAAATTCGCCTTCCCTTTCTTCATAATTGAAAATTCGGCCTGAAACGCCCTTGAAGGGTGAAAATCAGATATTTTTTTTATTTTTAATTTTTATTAGTAATAGAAGGTACATTAATTACAAATAAATTTTATACAGTAATTAATTACATAGTAGATATATTTGATGTACCCCCATAATTAAGCAAGGCTTGTGTGTATTGGGGGGTGTTATTGTATTGCTTTTTTATATCATTCAGTTTATTTATATCACATTTAACTTACCATTTAAACGAAGTTTTCAGTATAATTTTTAAGGTGAGTTTTAAAATTTTTTATATTGGTATATATTGAACAACTCGGTCTTAGCACACATTCCTTGCCTCGTTTACATTCATACATCGTCTTATACATGCTCTTCTATTATTCTGACATGGCCCGACTCAAGTATCTGATTCACTTGGTCGTGTCATGACTTTCTTGGGCATCCTCGACTTCTTCTACCATTCTGCGTCATATATTCTCCTTACACTCCTTTCCTCGTTCATTCGCTCTACACGCCCAAACCATCGGAGCGTCCCTTTCTTAATCTTACTCATTACGCTTGCATTCTTTGCGGATCTCCACGTTTCTCAAACGTACATGGTTTTAGAAACGTGGAGATCGTACATGGTTTTACTACACGTTCGCCTCAGGGATCTCATTTCTACAGCATTTAGTCTATTTTCATCCTTCATCTGCCAATTCCATGTCTCACTGCCATACAGCAGGGTAGGTACCAGTACTCCATTATGGAAGGCTAGCTTCGCTTCTTTGGACAGTCTTTCGTTGGCGCCAACGGCTTTCAGTCCTCCAGCATTTGCCCTTCTTTCAATATCTCTATCAGCCTTCCTATTTCTCGTAAACATACTTCCCAAATATACAAACTCATCCACCCTCCAAGAATTCATCATTCAGAATTATGTTGCACATAAATCACGATGAATGAATTAAGTAAGATTGCAATAGAATTGAGAACATGTTTAAAAATAAAACAGAAATTTATTCTAAGTCACCAAGAAACTGTAGACACGTAAGCATTTCTTAACACCGGACATAAATTAAAGTGGATAGATTTATGCACCATTATAAATTGAATTTACAATGCCTCCTAAATCCCATTATACAATGTACATAGACTACCTATTTACTAACAAATATAACAGACACCCACGTTAAAGCCCACAGAACCACGTCGGAAGCATTCTTATGTGGTCTTAAATGAACTAATGCGCGCTTTCATTCCGCGAAAAAATATCCTCCTAGGGAAAAACAACCCCCAACTACTAAAACTTAACCTAACCTAACCTAACCTAATCTAACCGAACCTAACTTATACTCTGAAGATGCATGTGTTAAGCGAAACCGGTCGTTATTAAAAAATGAAATAAATAAATCGTGCTTACAAACAAAGTTATTGTTTATTTCAGTTAAAAAATGAATTTTTTTTATTTTTATTTTAACTTTATGAGTAAAACCTCAAATTGTAATATTTAATTAAATGAAGACAATATAAGCGAAACTCAATCGAAAATCTGAAAACAGAAAAATCAGAAAAAGATATTGACACATCTGAGAGGTCCTGGGTTCGTGTCCCAGATGTGTCAATATCTTTTTCTGATTTTTCTGTTTTCAGATTTTCGATTGAGTTTCGCTTATATTGTCTTCATTTAATTAAATAAAAAATAAATTATTCAGATTGGTTAGTTATTTCGGCCTCAAATCCAAATTTAAGTTATTTGTATAGAAAAGGCAGCCCAGCAGTTCCCTTACTTAAAGTGTCAAAAAAGTTTGTATTTGTTCCATTTTTCGACTTTAGAATAAGATGGTTTCATCTGACAGCAAAGTCATGCGATGATGGAGTCTAGGGAAAGTTACTTTAAAGTTTATTATCGCTATATAAAATTTATTGAAAAAAAATCAACCTAATTAACACTCGTATTACGGAAGACAAAATAAATTTAAGGCGGTATACAACCCTAATAATTTTTGTTTGCTCAAAACACACATTTTTATCATTTCCGGCGAATTCGTAACTATAATAATATTTTTTTTTATTTCCATGCCGCACAAGGAATGCCAGTTATTTATACTTTAGATTAATAAAAACAGTACCTAACCGTTAATATCTTTTACGTACAACGATTTTAAAACTTTATAACCCGTTTTTTCAACTATAAAGTTAGTGGTAAGCACCAGATTATATTTTTCTAGACGATGAATTAATAACTTCGGGAGGACAACATGGAGACACATCTTAAATATTAGTAACACGTTCTTCAGAATTAATTAAAATGAACACGGCAGAAAAGTCGAATCTCCAGGCCCGTTAGGGTGAATTCGACCGTACGTTCATAAATACGCCGTGCCGCGGCGCATATTTGTTTACACGCTTTTTTCACTTACGTCGTTAAGATTCCCACATTATTTTTCTTCTTCTTCTTTTCTTTGTTAGGGCAAATTCGACAGTATGTCCAGTCAATACACGGGTCGCGAGTCGCAATTTGTATACACGGCATCTTTACTTGCGTCGTTAAGATTCTGAATATATTTTGGGATATATTGACGTATTTGATGAAATTGATGATGTAAATTCTAAAATTGTGTATTGTGATCTTTTTCCTGTTTTCCCCCTCTTTCTTTTAGTATAATCTTGATAACTACATATCTTTGTATATAAAAATAAATGTTTCTTTATTTGTCCCGCCTGCGTTCCTATACCATTCATCCAATTGCGATGAAACTTTAGTGATTTATTGTGTGCACGCCGGCGAAGGTTTCTATTAAGGGTCGACCGAGACAGGTTTTTCGTTCTCTGCCGAGACCGAGACTAAATTGAGAAAAAATTAAAATGCGCAATTTTTGCATAATATAGTATATTTAAGAATGTAATAATAATTTGTTTTAAGGCCCCGCATCCGCGCTCAAAAAGAAGAAGATGGAGAGATATGTAATTACGAATGTTAGAGGAGCATGCTAATATTTAAAGCGATAAAATCGATGCGAAAATTGCGAAAATATTTAATAAAACACGACACGTTTAAAATAGAGCAAAAATCTCGTAGAAGGTATCTTAAGTATCATTTAAAGAAACATTGTGAATTTTTTTCAAACTATAACTTGTAAAATAACTGAAACAAACGTTTTTAAAATAATTTTTGGAGCATACTTTGCGGTTTTTTTCTATCGAGGGAATTTTAAATAATTTGCGTTTAGGCGTGGAACGCGTCTAGATATTATCATTATGGTTATAAGTAAAACCCGCTTCGCTGCCAGCCGACCAATCACAATCGACAGCTCTCTCACGCACTGACACCAAGTGACGAAGTGATTTAAATCCCATTATCCTGCACCGTACCTACTTACAACGGTCTCGGTTATGGCCGAGAATCTCGGCGATTTTTCGCCGAGAACTGAGACAGAGTTCTCGGTAGAATTTGTAGCCGAGAATGCAGAGACCGAGACCGAGAACTCGGTCGACCCTTAGTTTCTATATATAATGGTGAATTTGAAGTTTTGTTTTAAAAATGTAAAATAGATGACGCACGAGTTGTTTGATAAATGTGGGAATTCTGGAGGTGGCGAGGGGAATGATGGGGGGAGGGAGTCACGGAATGTGGGATGAGGGAGTTAGCTAAATAATTATAAAAATATTATGTAGCAAACCAGTTAAAATTTGTAAACTTCGAAACGTAACATTGAAAAACGTTATTTTGATCTTTGACCACATAATAATATAAAGACAATATAATCTTACGAAATCGGGTTGCAAAACTAGTAATAAATATTATTTATAATACAATGTGTCGTGCATTTTATAATTGTGTAGACATTTACGTATAGCTGCAACTGTGACAAGTCACTTGTAAAAATGAAGCCTTCGAAAACCTGTTTTCCTGCGCTTGGCGCATGCTCTGCATTCACTCCAGACTTTCAAGAGCAAAACTTACTCTCCACTGTATGTTCTAGACAATCTAGACTTTCAATTCTATTCTAGATTGAGTTAGTTACCTATATTAGAGATCAATAAAAATAAAACGTTTATTAGTAAGGTACTTATAATTCAATAGTTAGACAAAGAATTACTTGTTGTGTGTGACCCTAAAATGCACTACGAAATCTAAAACCTGCTAACACGCACAGTTGGCAAGATGCATTCTGAGGTCTTATTTCGTGAAGTGGGTTGTGTGTTCCTAACTATGAGTATGTATTCAAAGTTTCTACGACCAAATAAAAGCGTAAAGTACAGATTTCATTTACACGTGTTGAAATATTTTAGAATGCATTATGTAATTAAGTTATAGTAGTTAAATGCAATTGAGAAATCGCAGTAATGGAAGGCATTCGATTTAATTAATTATTTTCATGTGTGGCGTATTGTTGATTGGTCAACCGCAGTCGAAATATGTTGGCCATTGTTGTTATTATGAGTTTTCTACTTGTGTTTAGTGTTACACGAGTAAGGCATTATGTTGTAAAGCATTTGAAATGGCAAAGCCGGAGACATAATAGGCTATACAAAGAAACTAAAATGAATACGGTAGCTAGCCACGTTGGTAAATATTGAAAGAAAACTCGTATTGCTCGAAAAGCGACTGGTATGTATGGTTGAGAGGTCGGGAATCTGTCATTTTTATTGATCTCACTTTGGTAAACCTAGAACAGTATGTTTTTTGAGCTTTCAAGTTCACTCTATCCATTTATATATATGTTGTGTTGATATAGATGTTTCCAATAATGCTACCGGAAACTTTGCAGTGATACAATTTAACTTAGTGGTCACTAAGTTTGCCTGGTGGAAGCTTACCGAAGACCAATGCACAGTTTCTACAAAGTTCGAAATTTCGTAGGTGTAAACTTCTACTATAATTTAACGGGTCCTCTATGGCTGGTCATTACTGTATTAACCCTGTTAATGCCAAGGTCGAACTATATCTTTCCTTTTCAATGTAATCTACTATTTTAATGTCCAGCTCATTTGTTGCTAAGAGAATTTGTGTAATATATTTATTGTTTTTTTTTTTTTTATTTTTTTTTTTATTTTTTTTTTATTTTTTTTTTTATATTTTGGTAGAAAGCAGTCACTTTGTGGTTTGACATATAATTTTAAAGGAAAACAATCACTTTGTTTGTAACCACGATTTATTGATTTAATTTTTATTTACCGACCGGTTTCGCTTAATACAAGCATCTTCAGGGTATAAATTAAAACTGATGAAAAAATACATTGTGTGAGCTTATATATACATACAGACAGAGACAAAACATAATATAAAGTAAGAGTGAGAGAGTGTAATTAACATCCTACATAGTGATAGAGAGAAAGAGACGGGTATATCTAATGAATAATTACATGTAATTATTCATTAGATATACCAAGTTGGTATATATAATGAATCTAATGAATAATTACTATAAAGTATTCATTAGATATACTAATTACTTATCGGACAAAAGTTCTCAATATGAGTTCACAGTGTTTGTTTCCCTTTGAAAATGTATTCGGTCGACAGAATAATATTTATTATGCCAAAATCTACCTAAATTATCCTCTTTCTCGCTTCACACACGTCAAAAGACTAGAGCGTCGAATGTTTCAAGCTGCAACGGATCTCTCGTAAGTTTTAGTATATTATTATTTTTTCCTTATCTAATTCCTTCGAAACAATATCATATTACATATGAAATTATCCGAATCACTGGAGTTTTAAACGAAAAGAACAATAATAATTTGATCGTAACCTGATACGTCTACTTTGCGGTCGAAGCTGGAGAACTAAATTACCGGTTCGGGTCTAAACCGCTTGCCGCCGACAGTAGTTGCCCGTTTATGGGTGTATCCAATTGCATGACATGACGAAGAAGAGCAAGAGACGGACCACTAATTTTCAGTAATTTATTGACCTCTGTGGCCGGTTGGGAGACGGTGTTGCCATGTCTAGGGAGAAACAGAGATGGTAGATAGTCTTCAGAATTGCTTTGGTGAAAAGACTACCACTCAAAATTGAAACGTTCCTAGATAAATTAAACAATGTTACTTTGTTTGAACCACTTGTATATTTGTTTAAAGCCGACCGTTCCTTCCTGAGGGCAAACGTATACTGATTTGACAATTACAAAATAGTGGGTGGGAACAATAATAATAATAATGATTTATTGTCTTCATTTCTTAGTAACAGTAGAGATAATGATATCCTCACTGGGATCTCCCGTGCTGAGGATTTCATTTACATATGATAATTTAATTATAAAAAATTAATATGAATTACACATAACATATATCATGTAGTTTTTTTTTTTAATAATTATAAAGTAAATAAGATAGTGTTTTTTTTATAATTATGTTTACTAGATTTGGTTTCAGTCTGTATTTGATATCAGTATATTTTCTATTTCTGATCTCCCTATATTTAGTATCCAGCTTTTTATTTGAAATTTAAATGTCATAATGTTGAGGTTTTTGAGTGAGAGTGTTATTTTATTGTAGAGTTTAATGCCATAATATAAGAAGCTTTTTGCCCAAATGTTGTGTTAGTAGTTACTTGTTGGATAAGTTTTTGACCATGAGATCTGGTGTTTCTAATGTACGTATTAGTTGTTATTTCTTGGGTTTTGTACTTATGAATGTAAATGAGTATAGTTTTAGAATATAGTTGTTTAATTGACATGATGTTAAGATTGTTGAAGATTTCGTCAGTGCTAGTTCTTACAGGAACTTTCAGTATAATTTTCATTGTGGCTTTTTGAGTTTTAATTAGGGGATTTAGTATGTTTTTATTTGCACTGCCCCATCCGATAATACCGTATTCTAACAGTGATTGGCAGAGAACCATGTTAATCTTGATAAAGTCTTTTTTAATGAGGAAATTCCTGATAGTTTTGAAAAAATAACTTAGTGAAGTGTTGCTAGGGATTAATGAAGTGTGGGTGGGGGAACATATTCACGATTGTGCTGTAAGATAATTTTTTTTTGTTGATGATAGATTCATTATTTTAAGGAATTTTTTTATTTCTAAGTTATCTAAGCATTTTCCTTAATGGTTAAATAATAACATGGATAATGGATAACCACAAAGTTATAACTACATTCAAAAGTATGAAACGTTCCTACTTGAATTAGCTTTAACCGTATCAGCATCACAACTTACCCCAGTTGGGGATACCATATGGGGTAATCACATAATTTTTTTCAATTATGGAGGCGGGTATGGGTACCGCCGCCCCGGGAACCATACATTGGATAACCAACACCTCTCAAATGGTTCGCTACGTTTGGTGACTTGGCAGGGATGCCCGACTTCATGAGGTGAGGTTGGTCCGGGTCTTGGCGGCGGATGCGTCTGCCCACCAGCCGCACGGCAGGCCGGATTGGGGGAGTATGGTCGAGGGAGTCCCTCTGACTTCTCCAGCCGTACTCTCTCGGAATATCGCCTTGCACCACAGTGGGAGGGATGGATACATACGTCCGTCACTCCTGGACACACTGACCCCGGTTACCTACTCACCCCTAATACCTTTTTCCTTCCCAGAACTTCCTTTCCTAAAAATACCCTTCACACAGCATCCCCAAAGATGACACAGGCCTAGAGGGGAATTATTTTCCTCAGGGCCTCCTGTGCGGAGCTAATGTATAAAAAAAGAAAGAAGTTTTTAAGTCTTAGTCTTAAGATTTTTTTACAAAATTGTAAACAACGGTTATACCTAATTAGATATCAGTACAGATAAATGAAACATTTTAATTTTCCTTATTTGTTTTTGTGGTGTTATGCCGTGTTGGGCTACCTCCTTCTTTAGCCAACGTTTCGAACATCGTTGCAGTGTCCATCATCATGGCAGATCCGGCAAATCCGTTAGATGTGTAATTTTTTAGTCGTGAAGTGTGTGCTTATTTACTTCGAAGCGATACCGTGTCGCCAGCACCACTAACTTTCACCAGTACAAAATAATCGTGACAAGCAGTGGCGTCATCGCCGCGGAACGGAATAGAAAGTTCATTAAAACGTGGTATTTATGCTAGCCAGGGGCAAGTCCGTTTGCGAGATGCCGACGGAAGTGGCTCCATCTCTTAATGAAATATAAAATTAGAAATCACAATGGTAAGAATTTAAGAATTTAAGAAAAAAAAGAAGGAGGTAGCGCAACACGGCATAACACCCCAAAAACAAATAACGAAAATGCTTTTGGCCGTGAAAATCTTAAAACTTATCTGAAACAATTTAACTTTGTTTGAACCACATTTATATTTGAGTAAATCCGACCGGTTTCAGAACGAACGTTCCTTCTTCAGGGCAAATGTATAATTTTTTCATTAATACCTAGCAACAGCTCCACACCTACCATAATAATACATTGTTCCCATCCATATTTCAAAACTGTCAAATCAGTATACATTTGCCCTGAAGAAGGAACGTTCGTTCTGAAACCGGTCGGATTTACTCAAATATAAATGTGGTTCAAACAAAGTTAAATTGTTTCATTTATCTATAATGGATAACCACAAAGTTATAGCTACATTCAAAAGTAAGATATCAGAAACTTTATAATTTTGATGTTCATTCTCTCTCTATTCCCATAAATACGAAAATATTAGCATTTTCAGCAACATAACGCGCGACTTCCAAAAACGTAAGGAAATTTTCGAATTTTTGGAAATTTCCAGAGATTTTTGATGTCTAGGGAGTTTTTATCTTTCGATATGGCAACGCTGCGCTGCTGTGATGTGATCCGAAGAGACTCAAGAGAATTGTAATGCACAGTGTATCTATCTAATAAATTATTATTTAGAGATTATGTCTTATCTATGACTAGCTGGTTTTATTAATTCGATGCCGTGGGCGGATTAGCTTACTCTAATATTATATTTTGTATGACATGTCAAAATAGATATAAGATATTGTCTGTATTGAAAAGGATGCTCAGGTGGTTTGGGCGTGTAAAGCGAATGAACGAAGAAAGGAGTGTAAGAAGAACATATTTGAAATGCAAATGTGGAACGGTAGAATAAGTTGAAAACGCCATGGCCCGATCAAGTAAATCAGATACTTGAATCTCAATAATAGAAGAGTATGCACGAGACGATGAATTTATGTGAATGAGACAAAGAGTGTGTGCCAAGACTGAGTTGTTTGGGGGTCCGTCCTCTCTGCCTAACCCTGCGGTTAAACGGCATGATGGTTAGTTAGCTAGTTAGTTAGATGTTGTCAATAATAAGCCGTCAATAATCATTTTGCTTGATCATACAATTATTTTAATCCTCTACAAAATATCCCCTACAAAATATCTCCGATCAAATATCCCCGACAAAATATCCTACAAAAAATGGGTCAAAAACGTTACAGACATACAGACATTCTATAAAGACAATAAATTATTGTTCAAAAATAGTAAAATGGGACAAAAATAATACAGACATTCTATAAAGACAATAAATTATTGTTCAAAAATAGTAAAATGAGACAAAAATAATACAGACATTCTATAAAGACAATATTGTTCAAAAATAGTAAAATGGGACAAAAATAATACAGACATTCTATAAAGACAATAAATTATTGTTCAAAAATAGTAAAATGGGACAAAAATAATTCAGACAACCTGTGAAGACAAATTTTTTTTTTTTTAATTTTTAACTTTATGAGTATCCTATCCTATTCAATCTAGACTTGCAGAAAAGTCAATAGATGTCGCATATTAAAAATAAAATGGATAAAAAAATTTCCCGACACTATATAAATGCCAATTAGTTTGGGTTGAATTTTGCAATCAATATAAAGATAGCAGCCAATAATATATGCGTTAAGAAAGTGAAGACAGTGTTGGTAGTTCTAGTCTTAGTATTATACAGTTAAAAGTGACCGAATTTGGTAGGTCTCTTGTCATGTAAGCAAAGGGTCCTAGGTTCGAGTCCCAGAGGTGCCAACATCTTTTTCTGATTTTTCTGTCTTCACATTTTCGATTGAGTTTCGCTAATATTGTCTTCATTTAATTCAATAAATTATTGTTCAAAAACAGTAAAGTGGGACAAAAATAATACAGACATCCTGTAAAGACAATAAATTATTATTACATCTACCGGATCTGCCCTGATGATGGACACTGCAACGCTGTCCGAAAGACAGAAGGAGGTAGCGCAACACGGCATAAACGCAACACCCCAAAAACCCATAACGACAACAATAAATTATTTTTCCAAAACATTAAAATGAGACAAAAATAATACAGACATCCAATGACGTTACATATTATTAGACGAGGGGTAGAAATCTCAAAGTGGGAAGACAAGAACAAGACAATTGTAACGATCTCGGTATCTAGTACTTTAGTACTAAACTGCTACGCGTCGAGTAAGGTCGCGTCTTACCTGTAAGTAAATTGCATTTTAAATAGTGTCAATATGCCCTCCTGTGTGATGAGAAAATGTTTCAATTACACGGCAAATAATAGTAAAGGCGAATGAATAACATTTCATTTGTAAGTACACGCAAATTACTTAATATTATCGATTATTATAAATATTACAATTAATTTTCATGTTTCCTGCTCGCGGTTTTAAACGTCATTAGAGAAAATTCAAGTCCTACTAAAGTAAAGGGTCTGGACGCGCAACAGCCAAATTTCTGTTGCTAAGTAAACTTCACTGTTTTAAAGTAGACTGATCAGCCTAAACACTCTGTTTATTTGTTTGCTTGCGGTAAAACAACACATAAATCAGTAGTTCTAACAAGCATTGATGACAATCGCCACCATTTAAAAACTGTCGTTGCCCTATTGTATTTTGCATAGCTCGACATATCAAACACCGACAGGCAGCCGGACCTTTTATTCTAGTGGGCCTCAAGAAAAGGTGACAACGAACGTTCCATCAAAAAGTGACAAGCAATACGCCGCCCGCTCTTATATTCATGTCATTCATACACACGCATTATTTGATTGTCTATCTTTATCACACAGGAATAAACTTTTGAATTAAGAAATTATACTGAAAATCGCTGAAAACAAAAGAGTGTTCCTTATTTTCCACATTATATTGTGAGTATATGAGACAATTGCGAGTCTATTTATTTATGTAACGTCATTGCAGACATCCTGTAAAGTTAGCTTGGGTATTTTGTCGCAGGATGAAAACGCTCAAAATGGCATATATGTCTACGGCATCTTCATGTGTGGTATGTTTTGAAATTGAAGGAAGAGGAGGTGGAGAGATGTGCACCAGTAAGGCTGGGAAACACATGGTGATTCAGATCAAGTCACTAAACAAGTTAAAGGCAATTTCAAGCAATTTTGAGCGGACACTCAAGTGGCGTAGTAATTAGCTTTTTATCACACTTTACATCCAAGTGTATACTGTTTTGTGTGCTTAAATAACAACAATTTACGCTCAAACTAGCAAAACTGTAATAAAAACACCAAATTAAGACTACGCATTCTGATTAATCGAATGAGATTTACGTAGGTAGCCACTATCAGACGGAATTCTTCCATAGATTAATTTATCTAGGCTCTTCAATATTCTACCATTAGCCATAAAATATAAGATTAGATTAGGAGTATGTTGAAGTGTTATTGTTATTAGGATTGAATTAAAAGTAAGAGATGTTGACTTTGGGTTTGTATGATTTTATTACAGTCGGCTTAATTTGTTCGTAATTCCGTTTGTTTTTCGAAATTACATAATATATGCTATTTTTATTTTAACTTTATGAGTACATCCTCAAATTGTAATATTTAATTAAATGAAGACAATGTTAGCGAAACTCAATAGAAAATCTGGAAACAGAGAAATCAGAAAAAATATATTGGCACCTCTGGGACTCGAAGCCAGGACCTCTTGCTTTCCGGGCAAACGCGCTAACCACTGCGCCACGGTGTCGATATCAAAGTGGTTAGCGCGTTTGCCCGGAAAGCAAGAAGTCCTGGGTTGGAGTCCCAGAGGTGCCAATATCTTTTTCTGATTTTTCTATTTTCTAAGTTTCGTTTATATTAATAATAATAATATTTGGATGATTTATATAGCGCCGTTTTTGTGAAAAATCACCTCAAGGGCGCTGTACAAACTTATAATACATTTCTAAAATCTAAAAACTACAAGCTAGGCAAACAATTATAAACAACTTATGGCTAAAAATTGCATACATCGGTTCATTGATCACCGATACGAAAATATGTGTACTATATTTTGACCAATGAACGCGATGCTGCCTAAAATTTAATGAAAACAGGACCATACTTACCTGGGAGGTCGCTTGAAATTAACCCTGTATATTGTCTTCTTTTAATTACATTTATATGCTTACAAAACTTTTGCTCCGCCGTAAATTTTAATAAAGCACTCTCTTTAGGGTGAATTGCATATTTCAAAATAAAAAATAAAAAAAACGAATTTAAATATGTGACGGGATAGTTAAATAAATGTACGATTTTAGCTGTGAATATTAGTCTTTATTTTGGATAAAACAATTTCTAAGTATTACACTTATTAGCGAATGATCGAATAAAGTAGTGTAAGAAGAATGTACGACGCTAATGTGAATGGTAGAAGAAGTCGTGGACGCCGAGGAAGACATGCCACGATCAAGTGAATCAGATACTTGAGTTGGGCCATGTCAAAAGTCAGAATAATAGAAGAGTATGTATAAATGTGAGTGAGGCAAAGAGTGTGTGCCAAGACCGAGTTGTTTGGCGGTCCGTCCTCTCTGACTACCCCTGCGGGGAAACGGCGTGATGCTTAGTTAGTTACACTTATTTAAACAGTTCAATAATAGCATAATAAACTTCAACAATAACTTTTTGAGTTCACTGATAAACAGGTTACACCTGTGTCGGTCCTCTCAAAGCAAAATTTATTGTTCCCTTAACAATTCGTTTTACCAAAAAGGTTTCAACGAGTTTTATCTACCTCTAGGATAGCTGACGAAGCCGACGGTTTACGAAGCGTCTCTTAGGTCAGACCTGCTAGATTCACTTGTTGACACATGAGCTTATGTTGGTCATCACAGCTGTGACATCCCTTTCAGAGATCACATCTGTAAGTCTGAGCGGCGGGGTGAAAAACTAACCAATCCTTGGCCCTAACTAATAAGACACGATGCGATGCGGGAATGAGAAAGCATTTGAGATCCAAGAACTAATCAAACGTAAACATAAACACAAATGTAAACGTAGCATTAGATATTTTTGTCACTTTTTTTATACTTTCATCATCATCTCGGGGTTACTTCCCAGGGTGGGATTTGACCTCTTCAAAGATTCTCCATTGGCTTTGGTCCCTCGGCCTTAGCCTAAAGTCCCTAGTCCTTTATTATTTCCATTCCCTTATTATTTATGTACTGTGTGTTCCTCCCTAAAGGTGCTCGCAGGATACGCTGGATACAATCACCCAGCGCTTGCCTCCTCATGGACTATCACCAACCTGTCCCATTGTCTTGTTTATAGTCATACTAACACTTATTGTATCTTGATTTCCCGCTAAGCACTTGCATGCTGCTTACTAACAACGTATGCAGGGACACTGGAGGTCTGGATTCGTCCTAAACTAAATGTAGCTTCGTTCTTTCAAAAAAATTTGAGTCCTTGCGAGAGCCTTGAAGGAGTAACCATCTGTTACTTATACCGGGCGGGTAAGTGGTGGATAATCTCCAATGGTCCGCCTCTGGATCATTTTCGGTATCTTTTCATTTGGTAATCTTTCTACACGTCCACCGAATCGCCGCTGTCTTTTGATATTTTACTAATATGTATTTTTTATTTTGTTACAGGTAAGTTCATGAAAACCTTCCATACATTTATCGGTTCGTTACAGCAAGTTTGTAAGTAAAATAATCTTCTCTTAGTGGTGTCGGTAAAAGTTCGATTTAAGTAAGAATTTAACGATTTTTCATGAAAGCCTTTACGATTAGTTTTAAGCACTGCCATTAAAAACAATCAACAAAATAAAACTTATGACCCTTCGACCATGAAATTATATCATTTTGATTAAAAAAATTGTATTTTTCACTGTAGGGTTAATTTTTTCAAACGTCTTTTAAATATAATTTTAGATTTTCACGGCCAAAAGTATTTTTGTTTTTTGTTTTTGGGGTGTTATGCCGTGTTGCACTACCTCCTTCTTTAGCCAACGTTTCGGACAGCGTTACAGTCTCCATCATCAGGGCAGATGTGTAAATGTTAGTGGTAAAATGTGTGCTTAAGTACTTCAAAGCAATACAGTATTGCCAGCTCCACTCCACTGCGAGCTGGCATTACAGTATACTTGAAGATGGTTTTCTGCATTTAGCTTTGGTGTAGCCGTCAATTACCGGATACCAAGAACTATTGAGCTTAGCTCCGTCTTTAGCTCTTCCCAGGACTTCAGGAGCAAATCCAAAGTAATGGCCGGTTTCAATTAAATGCTCGGCGATTGCCGATTTGTCAAGGTGGCCAATGCAGAAAACCATCTTCAAGTATACTGTAATGCCAGCTCGCAGTGGAGTGGAGCTGGCAACACGGTATTGCTTTGAAGTACTTAAGCACACATTTCACCACTAACATTTACAAATCTGGCCTGATGATGGACACTGTATCACTGTCCGAAACGTTGGCTAAAGAGGAGGTAGCGCAACACGGCATAACACCCCAAAAACAAATAACAAAAAAAGTCTTTTAAATATTTTTTATTACATTTATATTTTACTTCTCTTGCTTGAACTAATTAAATATAATAGCTTCAATCTTTCTAAGCATCTACTGGCATCTCCCGAGACCATGATGGTTAATGTAACAACGTAAGTAACCTCCCGATTAAACCCGTGGATACATGCGCACCCACGGTCATACCTGCGTTGATTTATGCGCATACCTGTTGCATAATGACCGACACTGACTTCCCGTGCTCAGAGGTCTCTCTACAACAGCGGTTGTTCACCTTTTCCTTACCAGGAATGATAAATCATCTCTGAATGAGTTTTATTTAACTTTACTCTAGTTTAGATCATTTAACTAACTTTAACAACAATTTTGCACTAATATATCGCATAAATATCATAGATCACGAAATTTATTGCTTTGTTTTTTTATGGTTTTTATTTCTTGCTAGGGCAATCCCGATTAGTTACAAAAGTGGAAGGAAATAGTTACAATTTTACATAGGTATATTGGTATTAAAAATGGTGACCGGACAACTCAGAATGAAACCAACTCAGAAGCACCTCAGAAAGGTCATTAAGGGTGATGATTGATGATAAAAAATGGTTAAATAGGTTAAGTTAGGTTAGGGTTTCCGGCAATTTTAAAATTATTTTTTGTTAGCTTTTAATGTCCTCTCTGAGGTGGTTTCATTCTGAGTTGGCATGGAACCATTAAAAATATATGTTTCACATACAGTATAAAGGAAAAATAAAAGACAGGTTAAGTGGAACAAAAAATCATAGAAAACTGATAAAGCGTATTTTAATATCATATTTTCGATTGCATACGCATACACTAAACCTATTGTTGTGGCGTAAATAAGACAAAAAGGCTGTTTCTCAGTGACGTTTACCAAAAACATCATTGTCTGAAATTAAAACAATTTTCTTAGTTTTCTTGTGTTGACATTGTTATAGGTATGGGACGTACATGAGATTTTTTTCAAAAAAGTTTGAGGTTGTTAGTTGAATGTGTAGATACATATTACAGTGCAGGGTTCAATATCACCTTTAGTACCTACTGCCGTCATTCAAAGGGGCTGGCCAATACAATGTAGCTGTAATTTTATTAGTAATGGAATGTAGCTAAATATGGAGTATTATACAAATACAACATTTAACAAATACTCCTAGACGATAAAACAGTGATCGTCTATCTCTTTCAATCACTATACGTGCGTACAACTTTCAACAAAGTCAGTCGAGCGAGTGCTGTGTCCGCGGTGAGACAGTTTTGTTTTCTGAAGATACTCGAGGAGAAACCTGGATCAAATGCCGTGTTCATGTCTGGACTTATAATGATTTTGCCGGTGCAGAGTTCAACACCTTGATTTGTGATTATTGCAAGTAGTTTAATTCCTTTTTTATATTTGACCGAAGTTCCTAAAGTATCTCATAGAGGTTAACGTTGATTTTTGTAGTGTTCCATATTTGGGGAGCCAATTCCATAATTAGGTACCTTTTTTTGAGAAATTATAGTACTTATCTTATTTATAAAAATAGATCGCTAAATGTGTTGCTAAGCGCAAATCTCGAGAGCAGCTGAACCGATTTCGCAATTTTTTTTTAGAATATTCCTTGAAGTACGAGGATGGTTCTTACGGAGAGAAAAATTAAGAAAATTGCGCACAAAATTGGATAATTTCAGAAAACCTAACGACTAATTTGACAGTTCGCGTGTTTGAGAATGACATTTTGCGGAACAATGGTTGTTAAATCAGGATTCTATTTTTTTAAATCTTTAAGTTGATAAATTTATTTAAAGTAGGTACTCCCCTAATAGTTTGAATCGAATCAAGAATTTTAGATATGTTTAATAGGCACCTATGTTAGGTACCAAATTTAATATACATTAAAAATGGAAATTTGAATAAAAATTGTAAAAGGTGGCACGCGAGCTGTTTGAAAACTGAATGTACTGGGATTGAATATATGGAACGCGGTAGGAGGGTTGGCGGGAAGGCGGGGAAGGTGGAAGGGGAACGCGGGAGGGGAAGGGGACGTGTGAGGGGGGAGGGGAACTAGGGAGGGGGGTTCACGGGACGTGGGAAAGGGGAGGGGGGGAGTGGAGTGGGGAGAGAGAAGGTGGAGGTGATGGAGTGGGAACGCGAGAGAAGGAGAAGAAGGGGAGGCGGAAGGGGAACGGGACGAATGGGAAAGGACACTCAGGAAGAAACAATTTCTTTATTAAATGGCATAGCAACGCATGCCGGGATCAGCTAGTAATTAATAAATTTAATGCAAGATTGATACTATTATGTAAAACGCAAATGTAAGATTGATTGTAATTACAATTAAAAGTTTTTGATTTTTTATATTTGTTTTTTTTTTTGCGTAAAAAACAAAACGTATTCCATATTTGGTTACTATCCTCTAGTTAGTTATTCCTGCGTATATCAGGTGCGTCTTCACGTATGCATATTGTATTGTATAGTGCTTAGTTACTTGGTAGAAGGAGTTGAAAAACCAGCTATCAATTTACTTTATACTCAGAGTCAGGCAAATGACTGCGAGCAAAGAAGATATAAACTTGGGTTCTTTATATTCATGAATAGAATCTTATTCTATCTTATAATGAAAAGGCTTTGAAGGTATTGATCCTGAAACTGCATCTAGTACCTACTGCATAAGTACTCCAGAGTAGTACATTCTATTAGTATCCCTGGTGAAAGACCACCATTCAGAATCGAAAATATGCTTTATATTGCTTTTGCTAGTGCTTGGTTACCAGATCTGAATATCTAGATGCTTCCCCATCTTCCTTTTCTCTTCACTAGTTACCTTAGCTGCACAACTTACTCCAATTGGGGATGCCATACTCTCACTGTCTCTAGATAATTGGGACTTAAAAAATAAAATTCAAAAATGCTTTGAATGTAGATGCTGTATGGAATCCTAAAACCGAATTCAGTAAATATCGTGTAAGGTGTAAGTGCTTCAGAGTGGTAAATATTATCATTGGAGGGGACCCCACCACTTTCCCAACTGCGTTATAAGGAAACATATGGTTTCCTTCTTCACCGCACACGTCAAGACTCTATTAAACGACTCTAGATCCTCCAATGTCCATGCATACGGGGTTAGTAAGCAGTATTTTTTTTACATGAACTCCACACACGAGGCCCTGAGGAAAATAATTTCCCTCAGGGCCTATGTCATCTTTGAAGATGCTGTGTGGAGGGCCTTTTTGAGAAAAGGAAGGAGTGAACGTGGGTTTCTTCAAGACCATGTTGTAGGAGGGAGGAAACACAGAGGCCGGCAAATCGTTCCACAGCCGAGCTGTTGAACTCAAGAACGAGTCGTAGAAATGACCCATATGACTAATGTCAACCGTGTACAAATGCTGGGCGCGGGTTTGGCGTGTTTCCCGACTATGCACCGGTGCCGAGGGGATCAATGACGGTAGTTCCTCGGAGCATCTTCCATTGTAATACCGGTAGAACAATGACAGCATTCCCACCTGACGCCTGTGCTCTAAAGACCGCCCGTTTCTGCACAGCGTCGAGGGTTTTTTTTAGGTATTTTGGAGCTCCAGACCAAAAGTGGCTGCCAAATTCAACCGTGGGGCGCACTTGCAATTTATACAGGGTTAGCAGTTGTGTACTATTAATGTACCTGCGGGCCCTGTACAGTAGGTACGCCCAGTTTCTGAGATGCTAACCGAACTCTGGTTTCGACGGAGCCCCCGTACCTGAGCTGGTCACTTAGAGTTACACCGACCATATGCAAGTACTTACATTAATACAAAAGGTAAATAATATCTGTATCGCCCCGGTAAAAGACCACTATTCAGAATCGAAAAGTTGCTTGAAATGGATTTTTCCATGATTGGTGAGCAGATGTGAATAACCAGGCACTTACCAAAGTATAAATTATATACATAAAAAAACTCAAATACTCTTATTATTTTTAATTTATAAACTAACGTTTAGACAAGATTTTTATGCATAGCACAAAGGGTAACAATTATTATAAGCAATAATTATCAGCCTAAAACACTCATCAACATTGAAAAATCTTCCGAGAAAAGATACTTGCCGCCAACGGGACTTGAACCCGACGCCACCTAGCGAGGGATTTAACACTTACAATGTCTCTCTCGCAAAAATAAAGTTGGTTGTTTTCAGGTGGAAAAAAATATAATAAGCAGTAATTGTTGAATGAAACACTAGTATATATCGAATTATTTGGCGGGTATTTGATAACCCCCATAGCTCAGTGGTCAAGAGCAGCTGACCGGCAATCAGAAGGACACGGGTTCAAGTCCCGTTGGCGGCAAGTATCTTTTCTCGGAAGATTTTTCAATGTTGATGAGTGTTTCAGGCTGATAATTATTGCTTATAATCATTATTCAAATACTCTTCATATTCCAATTATGCATGCGATAATCCCCCTCAAATTGTGTGGTATTCGCATAAAATATAACAAATTGTGTGAACTAGGTTTAATCGGTTGAATGATATTTTTCAAGAATAATTTTTTGAACGATTAATTATAATTTTAATCGAAATTTACTTACATTCGGTTTACTTTCGCGTGCCATTATAAAAAAAAATAAACACAGCGTTCTAACGTTCATAGAAAGCAGATTATGAAATATTACAATAATAATATAATGCCACACAAAAGAGGAAACCAACCTCATTCAAAGGCCTGCAAATAGCCTAAATTACAGCACAGCATCTTGATAAGTCTCTAAATAGATCGATATTTAGCACACAGATTTTATATTATCAGCTTTACCAATAAGGAACTCCAGTGAAAAATATTGCTTTAAAAAAATATGTTCATATAGACCAATAAACGCTGAATCTGAATATATAAGTTTTATTTAATAATATTAAACGCAGAGTTTTTAAAAAATTATTAAAAAGTCCATTTTTAATCGGGTCGTAAAAAAACGCCGTCAAGGTGGCGTCACTGTTCGACGTGTCGTGACGTCACCGTAAAGTCATTGTATGGGAATGTATGTATGACAGAAGCCATCGTATTAATTTATTCGTTTATTTACATACTGTTTATAGAGATTTAGTTGTTGTGTTTATTGAAACATTATTTAGGCATAAATAATGTTTCAAAAATAAGGGTATCTCTTATTAGTTTATCTCTATTTTTGAAAATATTCAAAAACTACTGCACAAAAAATAGTAATGCTACTTCTAGTAAGAATACTTCAAACAACGATATTCAAAATGGCGGCAGTTGATCAGCTGATTGCCCGATCCTATAGTAACTTTTCATGAGTGATGACGTCACACGATTCACCATACATACGGTGGTTTTCGGGGGATCTTGAAAAATTAAAACTTTGACAATTATTTTAACTATTAAAACTAACTCTAAAAATAAAAAAAAAATGCAGTTATTTAAGTTAGAAGGTCATTTTCATTAAAAAAAATCAAAAAATTGGACTGGTGTTCTCTATTGATAAACAATCGAGTAACAAACAATGTGAAAAACTTACTTATAGAAATGTGAAATAGAAACTGATATAATAGTTCGTGTAAAGATACATATTTGTTTACACAGTCAAAGAGAGTTGTTTATCTGTTGTGTACCTAAACTTGAAATTTCTCTTCGAATTTAGGCATATTTCCAAGGTATTTTGAAGTTCTTGTTTTTAAAGATGTTGTAAAAACCAAAACCTATCATTTTTAGATTTTTGTATTCCTTTCAGATTTTTGTATTCGAAATATACTTTAATATTTATAAAATAGAATATTTTATTTTCAAACTTAAAAAAAACGCAAGTATTTATTTTTACTCCTGACATCGAAAAATTGTAGAGAATTCGAAATTTTGAAAACACATTCCTTTTATTTAGAGAATCTGCAAGAAAACTGTAACCTCGCATTTATCTCGTACTAGCAGACCGGGCCACACGTTGCTGTGGCTAACGAAACCTTTATAACCAACGCCATCTGTTAAATCAAATCCACCAGCCTGTCTGTCAGCCCACTACTCGCTACACGCTGTCCGCTGCCCGCTGCCGCTTGGCCAGATATATTATGTATTTCAACAAATTTACACAAAACCTTGAAAAATTATGTGCCTAAAAACCTTCCTCATGAATCACTCTATTTATTGGTGAAAACCGCATGAAAATCAGCAGCGTGAGCGACTTCATTTTATGCTTAGTAAAGATAAAGATAAAGAAAATGTACGATAAAAAATTATAATAATTCCCAGTAGTATCTACATTAATTGTTAGCGCAATATAAACTTTGAGATCTAGGATTTATATAAACCTACACATGCATAAAACATTTTTCTTTTTAATTAATTAATTGTTATTAATTCACGCGTTAACAGTCAATTAAAAAAATAATATGATCGAAATAACCACTCTTGTACGAGACGAAAATTTAACCTTATAGTGTAGTCTGTGCACTCTGTGCAGAAATGGGCGGTCCGTTTGATAGATTCTCATAACTTAACAAACGGATTGCAAACTTTAGAACACAGGCGTCAGATGGGAATGCTAAACTTGTTCTACCGATATTTCAATGGAAAAGGCTCCGAGGAACTATCGTCATTGATCCCGGTGCATTGTCGGGAAGGCACGGGCGCATAGTTGGGAAACACGCGCCCAACAAATGTACACGTTTGTCACATGAGAATGAGGCGTTTCTACGACCCGTTCTTGAGTTCAACAGCTCGGCTGTTTTTTTTTTACATTAACTCCACACAGGAGGCCCTGAGGAAAATAATTTCCCTCAGGTCATCTGGGATGCTGTGTAAAGAGTCTTTTTGTGGAGAGGAAGGAATGAACATTTGTCTTGAAGAGACCCATGTTGTAGGAAGGAGGAAACACAGAGGCTGGCAAATCATTCCACAGCCGAGCTGTTGAACACAAGAACGAGTCGAAGAAACGACCCGTTCTCATGTGACAAATGTCAACCGTGTACAAATGTTGGGCACGCGTTTGGCGTGTTTTTTCCATCTGCTGGCTGTGGAACGATTTGCCGGCCTCTGTTTCCTCCTTCCTACGACATGGGTCTATGCAAGACCCATGTTCACTATTTCCTCTCCTCAAAAAGACCCTTCACACAGCATCTTTAAAGATGACCTGAGGGATTTTTTTTTCCTCAGGGCCTCCTGTGTGGAGTTAATGTAAAAAAAAGTCTGCTGAAATGCAATGTTGCCAGTTTTTTCGGAGGCTAATTAAAGACATTTTTTATTAGTAGCAAATCAAATCTGAGCTTTACCAGTCTCAATTCAACTGCAAACAAAACACTGTCTAACGGTTGGGAAGTGTTTTTTTATTAGTGTGGTTGGTCAAATAGCCGAGGGAAGAGTGTGGTTTCTAATACGCCGCGGGTTCGATGGCCCTCGTAATTGGTGCAGAATTTTCGGCGAAATTCGTCTGAGTCCTTGAAAATCGCTTTATTACCAACACTGAAGAGATGAATCAATAGAAGCGTTCGGGTCGTTTCCGTGTGCCTGAAGTAAGAACATATTTTCCCTACTTCTGATCGATAAAACATTTTCAATTATCGAAATTGTTCATGAGCAGACAAATTATTTGGTGAGTTGAAATCTCGTTGTAGTATTTTTCAAACAAAAATAATATTAAAAACATCGAAAATAAAAAGATAACGAACACAACCGGGACTCGAACCTCGAACCCAGATCCTCTAGTCTTACCGAGAAGAACATTCTATCAATTGAGCTACCGCGGCTCAATTAAATTCGGTCATTTTGTGAATTATATTATCAAATATGATGATGTTTTATGAATTATATTATCAAATATTTCGGTTGTCTGTGATGTTTTGCGTGATGTGAAATATTCCCCACGTTCAACGAACTCAAAATCGATTTGAAGTTTTTTATTTTAGAAATGATGATTTTGTGAATTCAGACAAGCGAAAAAAGGTAATTACCTACTTATAATCAGATTTTGACAATTTATTTTCATATAATTAATAATTCTGAATTTGAAATGTGTATTTCTTTTGTTTAAATTTTGAACAGCTGATTTTTCAAGTTTACTAACGTTGTACATTCGAAAGGCAAATTTCTGACTTCTCTCTAATTTGTCAATAAAAAATATAATTGTACTAGCTGACCCGGTAATTTCCTCGCTGTGGCTAACGAAACACAACGTCATCTACTAGATGGTTACCCAATCTAGATAACCAAGTGTTGTGTCGATAAATTAAATCATACCGCCATTTGTTAGAAACTTATGAAACTTACAAATAATTACAAAGCACCGTCCTATAACAAACATTTGATTCGCGATAATAAATAAAGAGCTAATAATCGAGATAAAAACTATCCTATCTTTTAAGTTGGACCAAATTACACACAATAAGCCAAGTTGCATCAAAATCGATTAAGTAGTTTCGGAGTTGATTTCGAACAAACATCGTGACGCGAGATTTATATTTATAAAGAAAATTGACATTATTTATGCATTAAACCGCTTACTCGTTAATACGGAATACTTTTTATCCAAGCAGTTAGATTTAGCTTTATGATTACGAAAAGTGAGATATATTATGCAATTTAAGATTTTTTAGTTATTTATGTCGGGGGAGACTAAAAAACATGAAAAAATATGCTTTTAACATTTTCATTTTGTTAAAATTAATTCACTCGCGCGGTAACGCCTTGTTTATTCATCGTTTTTATTTTAACTTTTCATCAATGCTGCCAATCATAAAAAAAATATTTTTGCGTAAAACAAAGTGAATGCATCATTGACAAGTTTGTACCTGTATTTATAACAGTAGAAGATGGAAAGAAATGTATTAAAATAATTACACAAACCCGCTAGACAAACCCTGCTTTGCCAAACAAACCATTCAAAACCTGGGATGTTTTTTAAAATTATGATGAAATGCGAGTTTATTTTAGAGAATTTATTTTATTAGATTGGTACTTCCGACAAATGTCATGTGTCTATTAGTTAAAAAAGGAACATTCCGTATTATCCGTGCACCAAACTTCGACAACACGAACGTTCTGTATTATCCGTGAGGTGAACTAACTGCATATTAACCAAATTGACTATATTTGTTTTTGAAAAGCAATGTGAAACTGAAGCAATCTATATAAATAAAAATGAATCGCCGAAATGTATGTACGCGCATAACTTCCGAACGACTGCACCAAATTGGATAATTCTTTTTTTTGTGTGTTCGTTATTGTCAGGACAAGGTTTGTATAACTAAGAAATTTGTTTAAAAAAATTGCAGTAGATGGCATGCGAGCGGTTTGAAAACTGAATGTACCGGGACTAAATGGAATGCGAGAGGGGGAGGGGAACTCAGGTAAGGGGTTAGCGGGAGGGGGGGGGGGGAGTGGAACCCAGGAGTGGGAGAGGAATCTGGGAGGGGGAAGGGGAAATGGGGAGGGGGGAGTCGCGGGACGAGGAAAGAGGGAGAGAGAGAAGGTGGAGGAATCCGAGTGGGAACGCGAGAGGGGAAAGGGACGCGGGAAAGGAAGGGGAGGCGGAAGGAGAACGGGACGAATGTGAAAGGACACGCAGGGAGAATTAATTTCTTTATTAAACAGCAACGCATGCCGGGGACCAGCTAGTTATTCTATAATCGCCTAGATTAGACTATTTTAAACAGTAAAATTTACTTAGCGACAGCACTGTCTTCGTAATTTGGTTATTGCGCGTCCAAGACCTTATACTTTAGAAGGTTTTGCATTTTCTAATGTCGCATAACTTCTTCGGGCGGAAAAGAATGCATTATTTATGATAATCGATAATAATAAGTAATTTAAGTTTAATTACAAATGAAATGTTATTTCTTGGCTTTTACTAGTGTTTGCCGAATAATGAAAACGTTTTCTCATCACACGTAGGAATTTTTTTGCTTACGGGTAGGACACGACCTTGCGCGACGTGTGACAGTTTATTATTAAAACTACGAAATCGAAGACAACGCAATTCTTATTTTTGGCTTGTCACTTCGATTTCTACCAAGTATCTAGATAGTGGTACTATCATTGCCCACTTATCAAAATTCTTTCTTGAGAAGCTAAACAATGTCATTTAGCGACAACGGTTTATTATTTAGATATACAGAGTGTTAAGGGACGCACTTGACTTACTTTAACCAGTGATTCCTGTCATTATTTGGAATAAAAAATGTAAATAAAATTTTGGTCTCCGGTGAAATTTTTGATGTTTTTTTATTTTATTTTTTCTACAAAACATAAAAAAGTGATAGCTATCGGACAGTTGGAGGCGGGGTTAGGGGTTGGTCGGTTAGTCGGCTGAGTGACAACATTTTTTTTGTTTGATTTATAGAAAAACAAAATTGAAAAAAATAGTCATCCACAAAGTCACCGGAGACCATAGACATCCAAATTTAATAGACGAGAAGACACAGATGAGGGGTAAAACCAAACTATGGGGGGACGAAGAGGGGAAAGATGACTGTGATTCGTTAAAAAATCAATCTGACAATATATAGGCATCTCGCATTATAATATCACCATTTAGTTCTTAAAAGCAAAATCTGCTTTTGAATGAATAGTCCTTTTTACACGGAAGCGCGAATTACTCGCCACGTTATTAACATTTTTGCGAAGTCCATATACGGCAAAGTAAAGTTCGCCGATTTTCACAGACAAATATTTTGTTGCCGTATTTAGTTAAGACACTTTTACAAATGTTTCATAATTTACTTACCCCTGTAACCAGCGACGAGCACACTGGAGAACCGCCCACATTCGTTATGATCGACATATTTTAGGGTATAATGTATAGCACAAGCTACCATTTTAGCCGTGTTATTTCGTAAAATGTACGATGAGAGCTCGACGCTGGTCCGACAAGAATGATGACGTCACATTTCACAGAGTCTCGTAAGCCCAACCGGTTCCATGGAACCGGTATGGGTAGGGGGAAATAATACGCTTTTATCACTTAGGGCAGTTCATATGTCTATGCCGGAGACCAAATTTTCATCTACATTTTTTACTCCAAATAATGTTAATGGTAGTAAGTCAAGTACGTCCCTTAACAACCTGAAACAGATCAAGCTTCTAAAGATTGTTTATTCAGTGATTTTGAACATGTGCAAATGTTCAGATGGTTGCATTTGAATGGTGTACGGATGAGGAAGATTCGTTAAAGCTTACTCAGATCTGAAATTTAATACTCTTTATCCATTGGTCCATGGTTTTTCCTTATTTGCATACCGCACAAATAGTAATTGGCAGAGGAGATGGTGTCTGTAGCATTCCCGGCGTACGGCCTTAGTAATGAGTGGTTGCGATCTGAATCTTGGATGCGCTGGTGAATTTAATTTGATTAATTTTTGTTTTTTTACAATTTATATATATTTGCGGCAATTTCAAGAGTGGTAGATGATTTATAGTATTGCCCTAGTGAAATACCACCATTCAGAATCTAAACGTTGCTTGAAATGACTTTAGCCGTGTTTGGTGACCAGATTTTATTGTATTTGTTTTTTTTTTAATTATTTTATTTATTAGCGTTATAAACAGTCTTTATAAATTCGTATATGACAGTGATAAGAAAATGTATGACATTGACCAATCAAATAACGACAAATTGAAATTATATACCTATATTTAATAAAAACAATTCTGATAAAGTGCATTTTCTTACTTAAATCTACAAAAAGTGTTTAATGAAATTTTTCGAAGGTTTACAATCATACCAAGTCAGTGGACATCTTCAATTTATCTTTAAACAAATATAAAATATTTTCGTTATTCGTTTTTAGGGCGTTATGCCGTGTTGCGCTACCTCCTTCTTTAGCCAACGTTTCGGACAGCGTAGCCCAGTGTCCATCATCACGGCAGATCATAACACCCCAAAAACAAATAACGAAAGTACTTTTGTTATGCAATTCAGTTATGTACAATAAATACTGTATATTTCTTACTATTCATATGTAAAAGCCCCCAAAAAGGGCGTTAATAAATAAATAAATAAATTTTAATGGATTTCAATAATATCTTTCAGGAAGTGATTTTATTAAAATTCAAACTGCTAAAATCTAAACACCAAAGTACTTCCCCACCTTTTGTCTCCCCATCTCCTTCCCCTTAAAAATTAAAAACAAGGCATATTTTTACTAAAACACATCTATTTTCAATTTAGTTTATTCAATTTTCATATAATTTCTGAGAAATGCGTGTGTGTAAAAATGGGTTAATTTCCATATCTAAATTTCCACGTCGAAATTTAAATATGTAGATGTTCAATTTTTTTATTAGACCGGTGAGTAGTTGAGTGGGCATAGCGCTTGGGTCCCACCCGAGCGTTGCATGTTCAATTCCCCGGCTGGCTGGCTGGCAGTCCTCCATCAAAACACAAGCAACATTTTCAGCTTTCTGTGGTGGTGGTAGGAGATTTTCAAACATTGTTGGGTTATTCGTAACCCGGGAATGTTTATCTTTTTAAAAATTAAAAAAAAAATATATATAGATATATATTTTTTTTATGACATTTTAAGGTTATTCCCATAAATGTAATATACAATTGAAGAAGAAGAAGATAACACTAATAATCTAAACGAAATATGAAAGAGAACATGACACAGAAAAATAAAGAGATAACGGTCAAAATTGCAGTTAGTCGAAGATAATATCGATAATTGTAAAATTTGAAATATGAGATTGACAAATATGACGGTTTGATAAGAGGTGGCAGTGGCCTAATTGGTAAGGCGGTCATCCTGATACGACGAGAGGTTCTGGGTTCGAGTCTTTATTTTTCCGTGTCTTGTTCTCTTTCAGTGTCGCCTAAACCTCTAACGGTGTTGGACGCGAGTGAGCGGCGATAAATAAAATAACACTTTCAAACCCAGACAAACTTTAAAAGTATATAAATTAACCGAAAATAAAATAATTCATAACCAGTGAAAATGGAGGAAGCGGTTGATCCGCATGCCTTCATTACTAAGGCGAAACAAAACATAAGCGACTTACATACAATCATAGAAGAAAATAAACTTACCAAAGAAACCAAATCAAAAATGATGAAAGAAATAAATAACATCATGGAAATGATATCCCACATGGCAATAGAATTAGCTAAATTACAAGAAAAATGTGAAATTCAAGAAAAAAACCAAACACAAAAAAACTCATTTTCATACTCTTCGGCAGTAAAAAACTTAATACCACAAACGCAAGAAAAACGATTTCCTATAATTATAAAAAGCTTAAAAGAAGAAGACACTGAAAAAATAAAAGAGAAAATACAAAAAATCAAAATATCGCAGTTGGGAATTCGAGTAAGTGAAATTAAAAAAACAAAAAAAAACATCATAATAACATGCCCAGAAAAAGAAGAGGCAAAAAAATTAAAAGATAAGATAAATGAAGTCGACAAAACCATAATAGCGGAGGTACTTGTGAAAACGGATCCATGCGTAATATTCAAAGGACTTGACAAAGACTATACCGAAAAAGAATTCTTAGAAGACATAATTGAACAAAACAACGACATCAAAATGATATGTGAAAAATACCAAGATAAAAACATATTACAAGTTAAAGCCATCATTACGAACAAAAAAACTAACAACAAAAACTTAATTCTCCAAACAAATCCAGAATTGAGACTACATCTTATAAATAGAAAAAAAATTCATCTAGGATTCATGAGAATCTATGTAACCGATTGTAACGTTCTTACCCAATGTTTCCATTGTCAAAGATTCGGACACACAGCACAAAAATGCTACAATAAAATGAATAAACCAACATGCAAGCACTGTTCAGAAGATCATCCCATCTCCGAGTGTAAATCCCTGGAACTACCGCCCAAATGCGCCAACTGTCACGCAGCTAACAAGAAGAAAGAAATAAACTCCTTCAACAGTAAAATGAATGAAATAGACCACCGAACAAACAGCGAAACATGTAAGTTTCGTTCTTACATGCTTAAATTAGCCAAAGAAAGAATAAACTACGACATTGAATAAAAAAACTTATATATAATATTGCAAAATACAACCAAATATGCATTAATTAAATGGATGATTTCGTAAATAGTGAATTAGAATTAAATATTAAAATTCAAGAATATGAATGTATTTGTACTGATTCATGTAACAAAATTATTTCTAAAAACATCAATGATATAATTATTATGCACATAAACATCCGTAGCATTCAGAAAAATTTAGATGAACTAATTTTAAAAATAAATAATTTAATTAAAAAGCCGGACTTCATAGTGTTAACCGAAACATTTACGAACGCTGAGTCACCGTCTTATCACTTACCTGAGTACAATTATATTTCTACCAAAGTAGATATCAACAAAAATTCGGGAATAATAATATTTGCAAATAATAAATTTAGTATTGTTAACATTATAGAACACCCAATACATTTGGTAAACTGCATCGAAGTACATTTCAAACTCGGCAAATCAATATATCATTTAATAGCTATCTATAGAACGCATGGCTCGAGTATTATTACGTTTATTAACGACCTCAAATACATATTATTAAAATTAAAAAATAAACTCTGCTTCGTGGTGGGTGATTTTAATGTGAACATTAATGAAAAAATAGAAAATAATAACAAAACTGAATACATCAATTGTATGACTGAACAAAATTTCATATCTTGCATAAATAAAAATACTAGAGAAATAAAAGAACATACTCCATCTTGTTTAGATCACATTTGGACAAACGTAAACATTAAAGATCTTCACAAACTAAAATCAATTGTTTGGAAAACTAACATAACTGATCATCATTCATGCTTACTTCTGTATAATAATAATGTTAAACATAAAAAACATAATTTAATACCCAAAAAATCAACAATAGACATGACTATTCTCTCCGAAAAACTAAAAAAGGAAGATTGGAACAATGTTTTAAAGAGTGATGATACTGAAATATGTTTGACTAACTTTGAAAAAATCCTGTCACAACACATTAAAAATTCGACAACTGAAATAATAATACACATAAAATCAAAATTAAGATGTTTAAAACCTTGGATTACCAAAGGACTTATAATATCTATCAGAAACAAAGAAAAACTTTATAAAACAACTTTAAAAAATCCCCATGATGAAAAAGCATATAATTTTTATAAAAAATATAAAAATAAATTAACTTCTTATATTAAAAAAAGTAAGGAAGAGTTTTTTAAAAATAAAATATTATCTTCAGAAAATAATCATAAACAAATGTGGAAAACTGTGAATATGGCCATAGACAATACAAAAAAAACTCAAAATATTAAGTACATCGAACATGATAAAAAAATTATAGATGCCAATTTACAGCCTAAACAATGTGCAAACATATTTAATTCCTTCTTTGCAAATGTTGGAAAAAATCTTGCAAAAAATATTCATAAACCTTCTAACCCGGAAAAACATAAAAATAAAAATTTACAGAAACGTAATATACTTTCAACATTTGAAATAACAACAGAATGTGAAATCTTAAAAATAATAGAAAATATGAAAGGAGGTTCGTCTCCCGGTTTTGATTCTATTACGACACACATGTTAAAATCTATGAAATCTTACTTAATAAAACCCATCACTCATTTAATAAACTTGAGTTTAACGAAAGGAATATTTCCAATGAACTACAAAAACACAATAATCTCACCTATTTACAAATCTGGTGATCCACACCAAGTAACGAATTATCGCCCAATTTGTCTAATTTCTAACATAGGAAAGATCTTTGAAAAAATAGTAAAAAAACAATTGGTAAATTTCCTAGATAGTAATAAAATACTAAACAAAAACCAGTTTGGTTTTATTAAATCACTCAGCACACAAGATGCAATTGCTAACGTAACTTCATACATTTACGAATCATTAGATAAAGGTAAAAAATGTGCGGGCATATTTATTGACCTCAGAAAGGCTTTCGATAGCATATCCCATGAGATACTATTAAAAAAATTAAATGATATTGGCATAAAAGGCAACGCGATTAAATGGATCACCAACTACTTAAAAAACCGCCCTCAAGTGGTAAAAATCAATTGTATTAATAGTGATCAAGAGATTTCAAGCTTTGGAATCCCCCAAGGTACAGTGCTTGGACCAATCCTTTTTACCATATATGTAAACGATATTTTTTTTCAACATCTACATGGTCAAATTACATCATACGCCGATGATACAGTTTTAATAATAAGTGAAAATACTTGGGAAAATGTAGAATTACAGGCCACAGAAGACATCAATACGCTTAAGAATTTTTTCGACACTAACTTACTATCACTAAATAGTGAAAAGACATTTGTAATTCCATTTGCAATCCATCCAAACGACGCTCCCAAAAATTTTAACATTGTCATACACGATAACACTAAAATTCACAGCCAACATTATTGCAAATCAAACTGTACAATATTAAAAACAACAAATAAAATTAAATATCTCGGCGTAATTATCGATAAAAATCTGAAATGGAAGGAACAAATATGTCAAGTAGTAAACAAAATCAGAAAATTAATATATATATTTTTAAGAATTAGAAATTTTCTGTCGATAAAAAATCTATATTTAATCTACTATGCCTTAGTTCAATCCACTCTACAATACGCTATTATTAGTTGGGGATCCGCGTATAAATGTAACCTTCTTCCAATAGAAATTGTACAAAGAACAATTATTAAAATTATATTAAAAAAATCCTTAGACTACCCAACTGAACGCCTGTTTGAAGAATTTCAAGTTCCCACATTTAAAGATTTATATATTAAAAATTCAGTAATTCAAATAATAAAAGAAAAAGATAAATATCCATTTTTAAATGAAAACAGAACTCGACTTAAACATGTTTTTCTATGCCCAAAACTAAATACGTCTTTTGCACAGCATCATTATACTTATCAGGGAAGAACTTTTTTCAATCGTCTACCAGAAGAAATCAGAAGCATCAATGATAAAACCCGAATACTGCTCTCTGTCAAGAGACATTTTAAAAATATTCTTAAAAAAAAAACTACTGTCAACTAATCTTACAAATATCTTAGTTCTCCATAACATTCTTTCTTTAAAAAAAAAAAAAAACACACCATTATCAAATAAATACTGCAGCTCACATATATTTATGTACAATTCATTATTTAAGTACTAACTTATACCTAACTAATAACTAATAGCATTTATGTACACTCCCCTTCCATACACAAGCAAATGCTTTTAATGGAAGAGTAGTAAAAAAAAACCTGTAAAAAAAAATATTTTGTTGTAAAATTGTAATTATAATAAATGTTTCAATAAATAATAAAAAAAAAAAAAAAAAAAAAAAATATCTTCGTGATTATTCGTGTTATCTTCTTCTTCAATCAAATAGATGTATTTAAAAACTTATTAAAATAAATTGTGAACGCAGCTTTGTAGATCAGGTTTCATGACTCCTGAGGGTGATAAGGGTCTAAGTACGTTTAAAGCTGAAAAACCGGATAAGTCTATTTAAAACTATGCAGAATTGACTGGGTACAGAAAACTGGTCTGGCATCATTAACTTGGATTCGTTATTTGCATGTGAAAAGTACATAACCTCTTTGCTATAGCAGCTTCGATATACCTTCTGTCAACCGATACATTGCAAGTAATATTATTTATTATAAGTTTTAATGATTAAATATGGCGGCCTGTTGAAGCTTGTAAAGTAAGCAATTTATTTATTATGTATAATCCCATATAACTGTGCGCAAAATGAGTGCAATATCTCGTTAGTTTTATGCATCTGCCTACAGTTGTTGATTTTGTATTGAAATAGGTTTTACGTCATTTACCTAAGTACATTGCAATGTAAATAATTTATTATGTGAGAATGTCTGATTATATTTTATTATACATTTTACATTCCTACCAACAAAACTACAGTGGTATTTGAATAGGTTTTACTCAAAGCCAATGAAAAAAAGGTTCGATGAAAAAGTTTTAAAAACTACTGCTCAGTAAATTAAACTTTGAATACTTACATAGATTTGATTTGTTCCTAATAAAAAAAAAACTCCAACTATATTATTCAAACTAGCAATACCAAAGAGCGCATGCGCAGCTCTGATTGTTTTTAGCGCGCGCCGTGTATACGTACACGCCGTGAATCGGCGTTTAACGGGAACCCTATAAATGTTGAAACTGCGCAGACTTGTGTAAAATTACGCGATATTATATTTTAGTAAATCTAGTTAGTTAGTAAATTATTTTTTCTTTAAAATGGGAAAAAAAAACTCAAGCCTTTGAAAAATCACGAAATCTCACTTTACTTATTAGATTAAAAATGAAAAGAATGAAATAGGAAATATTTCAAATATAGAATTTAAAAAAAATCTGGTGATACAAAAAAAGTTATAGGTAGATACATTCAAGGTAGTTCTGAATTCTCGACACAATCAATTTCAATTTTAAAAATAACACTCAAATTCAAAACAAATCTGAGTTTGTTGGACCAAGGTTACAATCACTCACAGACACAACCCACAATCGAAATTAGTACGTTTTTTTCTCTCAAATTATTCGTTCAACCCGCCTTGAAAACCGTAACTTTTTGTCATTGGCCGCCCTTTTGACGCGACCTACAGCGTTGTTTCCAGTTGATCAAATTAACAATTATAAATTCAGGCAGTGTCGCGGGACTTCATGTTGGGTATTAAGTTGCTTTTTAAGGGCAGGACCAGACCTTGTTTGAAGGTGCTGGGTGCCGACAATGCCACAGAACAGAAGGACAGATGGACCTAAGGACAGATACACAGATCTGATGGCGGTCTTTTGGGACTTAAACAGATTGGTCCGATTAACTGAAATCGAAGAATAGGTAACTAATTAAAAATTACGTTTTCTATTCTACTATAAGAGCTAGCGCAGATTCGTATTATTAAAATCACCAAGGGAAATCATGTTAACAAATTTCTTCAAAATGGAAACAGCGCAGACCCCTAAAAACAAAAATTAAACCGAAGAAATTTTATTAAAAGAAATAATACACATTTCAAATACAGAATTAAAATAATTTTCTTGTTAAAAAGTGTTATACTCTTGGTAGATACTTTATCGTTTGTCTGAATTTTTTACCAGTTCTAATTTTGAAAATTCAAATAAATTCGAATTCATTGTACTAGAGAAACCCACAACCGTAGGCCACTTGCATGGATTTCAAAACGACTTGGAAAAAATCGTGTGGATAGATCTTTTTACTAAGATTACGAAAATGCTAGTAAAATTTTTTTAGAAATGTACAGTTTTTTTGTTTTTTAATAAATAAATCGATTATTTGGGCCCGTGACGTCACTACATGAAAATGTACCGTCTCCGAAAATGTTCCTATTAATTTTGTAAAATTCAACACTAATTTATTTTTTTAATATGGCAACACTTTGATTTCAGGCGAATTTTTGAATTCGTTTACAAGATTTATTGTTTGTTCTCTGGATATTGTGAAGAGAACCCCGTACAATTTACACTGTCTGTACGTGTTTTAGAGGTATAATGGTAGTGGTGCTGATTTTAACGAAATAAAATTTTATAATATTCTTATTATTATTATAATTTACAAGTACAAGTTATTACATTGGATTTAGTAATATAGACGTTGAACATTAAAAAAAATACAGAATGTCTTAGAATATTTGCCTAAACCGGATTTTTTTTTTTAAATGTTGCCTATTGATAACATTGTAATGTATATATTTTGGGTGGGGAATACCGATAAATTTTAAGCTCTATCCTCTTTCTCATAAACGATGTTTGCATCATAATTATGCTGAGTCGCTGGACATCTTCGATAAATACGAAAGAACGGTGCTGGGGCAGTTCAGTTATTTATAAAAAAAAGTAAGAAAAAAACTTGCCATCCCTATGTAAAAGCCTCTTAAATAAATAAATAAAGAGAGATTACACTGCCGTTCTCAGCATCCTAACAACATAGAAACCAGAAGTCACGCAAATCTTCCAATACTTAGTTTTTATATAATTCAAAACTCTATTGATAGTCCATTCCTCTTGGAATGCTGTGGCTAATACATGCCTGAAAACTTCAGCCGTAGTCGTCGCCACCACTTGTCTAAGATACCATACGGCAGAACAGATGTTCTAGCACAGAATTGCGCGGTAGGAGGAATGGCGCTGTTGAATGAAATTTCTGAAAAAGTGGATTTATTTCATTCCTCTTTTAACCCGTCTGCTTGTTTAGGTATAAATACATCCCAAAATATGTAATCGTGTTATACTTTCATAAGACCAAAAACGTCCCAGAGCGACCTTACATTTCAAAAGCTATATATCTTTCTTCCTCTCATGCAAACATATGTATTTTTCTTTTAACCAGAAAGAGAACAAAATAATGCTTCTTATTGTCTTTGAAATATGAAAGCTATCTTGCATAGATATTTTACAATCTCGATCCAAAGTGACGGTTTCGGAATTTTCGCGCGAAACCGAGGCTTCCGGATTGTGAGGTGCGAATATATTGAACCAAGCAGACGGGTTAATAACCTTAAGACTTTTTTAAACATGTATCTTCCCAGATGTTAAAGAGTGTCAGAATGAGAAAATTGTTCTGTAATTAGATTAATCTGTCGTAGGTACAATAAAAAAATAAATAAGAAATAAAATAAAATATCTTTAAATATATTTTTAAAATATTTTTCTCTGAAATATTTTTATTAATATATATATTTTTTTATTTTTTTTATTTTTTTTATTCCAGTTAAAAGAAAATTACATTTTCACTCATTTAACTAGAAATAATTATACAAATTAAAATAAATTAAATATGTCAATACAGCGCTATTCAACATCATTATTTTGTTTATTAAGAATAAATATTTTTTAAATTTACCCAGCTTCTTTTCGTTTTTAATGTCGTTTGGGAGGCAATTATATAAGTTGCCTCCCTCGTAACCAATGGATTGTTTACCATAGTGTGGATGGTGTTTAAATGTATGTTATCGTGTTGTCTCGTAAAGTGTTTGTGTACTTGGGACGTTTTAATGAATTCTGTGTTTGTGTGTACGAGTTTATTGTTTATTTTGTATGTAAGGAGACATGTATTGTATTCATATAGTTTTCTTAATGTTAGTAGTTTTGTTTCCATATATATATATTTTTTTTTGTGGGTGTTCTGGGCTTGTAGTTAAATAGTTTTTTGATTACCTTGTTTTGTTTTACCTGTAATTCATTTATGTATGTTTCACATGCGTTTCCCCAGATTTCAATCAAGTAATTTAAATGTGAGTGTACGAGACTATAATATAAACCTTTTTTAAATTTATTTGGCAACAGATATGATATCCGGCTAAATACACTCGTTCGTCGTTTTCAATTTTTAAGGGAACATGAGGAGGAACTATTTTACGGGGTGAGTTTAAAATCATGTATCCTGTTTTTTTAACATTCATTGTTAACATATTTGATTGGAGCCAACTGTTGATTTTTTTTAGATCTGTTTGTGCATTTTCTAGTAAAATATCTAAATCTTTACCCAAGTAAAAAATTGCTGTATCATCTGCATATAAAAAGATTTCACCATTTAAAATTAATTGCGAAATATCATTTATGTAAATTTGGAACAGTAGTGGACCTAGTATGGACCCCTGCGGAACTCTATAGTTTATTGGAACGTATTTGCTATTTTGATTGTTAATGCTAACAAATTGCTTTCTATTGCTAAGATATGATTTGAGTAGATTAAGAGCAGGACCAACTACACCAATGCATGTACAAGTTCCTGAAGTGAGTATTTTAGGGTTGATAAATTAAATATTGTTATTTTACATCTTTGCTGTACGGTAACTGTTCACAAAAGTGGCGCTATGGGCAATAGATTAGCAAAAATATTCTTTTATGTATACATAATTAACGTTAGTAAAGGCATGATTGAAAAGTAATTTAATTTTTAGAAAAGGCTTAACTCCATAAACCCGGTATCAGATAATGTGACTTCTAAAGCCTGGCATTTTATTGTAGTATAACAATGACTTCACAGATTACAAACTAAATTGGACTAAATGACGTTTGTACGTCTCTCAATAGTCTGGCCATCTCTGTTCAGAACAGACCAGAACAGTTCTAAGTCCAAGAACCGTTGTATGGTGTACGTGTGCGTTTAATTCGATTTATTTTACAGGTACCTACCTACCTACCTGGTCACGTAAATTCGATCACGTTTTTTGTAAATCTCGTTACAATTTGGTTACGGGACTTCTCGAAATTGTTGAAGTATCAGTAAAATTTCAGTCATTAAATGGATACCTACCATTTTGGTATTGAAGTTAAATAAAAATAAGATTTGACCACTAGCTTAGCAGAGCCGTAAGCCTCTTGCGTCTGGAGACAGTTTTAGGGTTCAAAATCCGAAGTTGGCAAATAAAAATGTACCTACATGTAAGCTTCAAATATTACAATATATTATTCGCGAAAGGCACCTGTTTAAAAATAATAACGTTATATTTATATAGCGCAGTTTTGTGACATTTCACTTCAAATGGGCAGTTAGTGATTATATCTGAATAGCCAGTTGCTTCCCAACCTTCGACTTTCCCCTCTCATTTCCACCACTTCACAATTTTACATGTAGATGCTTAAGTTTTAAGGGGAATGGCTGCGCAGCCCTTTTCATACAAAACAAAATTTTCGATTTGAGGCAATTTTTTTTTTACAGTTCCCACAGGAGGCCATGAGGAAAATAATTTCCCTCAGTGCCTATGCCATCTTTGGGGATGCTGTGTGGAGCGTTTTTTTAAGGAAAGGAAGGAAAGGAGAGTTCTGTGAAGGATAAGGGTTTAAGGAGTGGGTAGGAATCTGGGGTTCAGTGTGTCCTAGTCATCAGCCTCCAAGACGTAGACAAACCTCACTCCATGAACCCGGAGCACCCCTGCTAAATCACCAAACGTAGCGAACCACTTGGGGTGACCTATGGCAGAGGTGTTGAATATCCAATAAAGGTTCTTGGGGCGTCGGTACCCATTCCCGCTTACCAAATTGAGATGAATTTATTTTAAACTTAAAAGTATTGCAAATATCTGGTATGGACGTGTGGTAGGTAGGTACTTTACAATTTTGCTTCATTTACCGTGAAAATATTATGAAATAAAAATATATAAATGATAAAAAAAGCATTCTGATTGGCGTAAATGCAAACCACAAACGACCGATTTACAATCACAAATTTGTCGAATGTAAATTTATATTTATAGTCGACAAATGAAAAAAAAAATATTTTTTTTTAAATTCTATTGTATTAACACAGTGTATGGCAAGCTTTTTTTTCTAATTCAATTAACTAAAAAAATCAAAATTTGCCTCCAAAATCAATAAAAATTATTTTCTTTATTTACCTTTGTTTTATAATTTAAAACAAAAATAAATAATGTGGCACATACGCACTATACATTTGCAATACCTTTTGATTTAAGAAAATGGTTTTTTTTTTGCCTCAAATCCAAAATTAAGTTTTGGATTATGAGTGAATAAATAATATAAATTAAGTTTATGACGATGAAAAAACCGCGCAGTTCCTATTAATATTTCTAACCTCTTGAACTTGGTAGAAATCTTAAAATAGTGTATTTTTTATAAATATTTCCTTTCGGGGGTTGTTCGGTATTCAAATTCAAGTAAAACTAACCATATAAATAAATATTTTTCTATTAATGCAACACAAACTTAGCCACCACTAACAATTTAACCGAAATATCAATTCAACCGACATCGAAAACTTATGAAAGAGGAGTAACGCTGTTACATATTTTTAACCGCCATAAATTTCCCAGTGGCCCAAGAAAGTACTATGGCCCGAATTACATAAGGGTCCGCGCTCGCCCAGGCCGCCCCGCCTGTCCTTGCGTACGTCCAAGGTCGGCCAATGGAGGTCAG
The DNA here is from genome assembly GCA_929108145.2 of Limnephilus rhombicus. Classification (NCBI taxonomy): domain Eukaryota; kingdom Metazoa; phylum Arthropoda; class Insecta; order Trichoptera; family Limnephilidae; genus Limnephilus; species Limnephilus rhombicus. Next base: position 18,537,307 of record OV815291.1, read on the forward strand.
ATCAGTTCAAACGTCCGGCATGACGTGAATGCCTATGTGTAGCACGTACGGATCTGATTAGCTGATTGTGTAGTTTGCACCAATACCTGGCTGTTTCTATGATATTATATTGTGTGTGTGTATTATTATGCATCTGTGTATTCAACTCGTCTATGGAGAACGGTTAACGAGAAGCTAGATTTATCGAAGTTCTTGTCTGATTAATGTTAGAACATTTATTGTTATTATTTCAGAGCAAAGTAGTTCTTATTTTTGAATAAGATAATAACTTTTTGACTTAAGGCTCTGCAACCGGGCCCGAAAAGAAGAAGATGGAGATATACGAAATTACGAATGTTAGAGGAGAGCGCTAAGATTTACAGCGACAAAATTGATGCGAAAATTGCGAAAATGTTTAATAAAACACGACTCTTTTAAAATAGAGCAAAAATCTCGCGGGCATTATCTTAAACAGCGTTTAAAGAAACACTGTGATTTTTTTCATACATATAACTTGTAAAATAACTGAAACAAACGTGTTAATAATAATTTTTGTAGCATACTTGGCGATTTTTTTCTGTCGAGGGAATTTTATATAATTTGCGTTTCGGCGCGGGCAAAGTCTAGATATTATCTTCAAGAATAACATATATATTTTTTAAGAGCTTTAAAACTTACCGTGTTGAAGGGAAATATGTAATAAATCGGTTCAAATCCGGGTTGCGGGCCCTTAACTTTAATCAATTCACTTTAGGGAACGTACCCATACTACCGGGGGGGGGGGGGGGGGTAAATAGTAGTTATTTTATTTCGGTTATTCTTATAATATACAAAAATTAATATTTGTAATATACGAAAGAGGAAAATTTGAAAAAAAAATTGTAATAGGCGGCACGCGAGCTGTTTGAAAACTGAATGTACTGGGACTGGCGGAGCTGGAGAGGGGAGAGGGTGGGCGGCGAAGGTGGAAGTGGAACGGGGACGCACGGGAAAGGACATGCAGGGAGAAACAATTTATTTATTTGAATATTGCATTGCAATGCATGTCGGGAACCAGCTAGTATTATATAATAATGCCGTTTATAATATAAAACATAAAAATATTGAAAGAAATTTTGACCGGTTTAATTTACGTTTTTACGTAAATATTTAAATATTTTTACTTTTTTTTATTAAGGCAATAAAAAATAACAAGTAAAATATTTAAAAAATCAAGAAGAATACGATTAATAATGATTCATAATGCATAATATAGGTACAAAATATTGTTTTATCTATTGAAAATTGATTACCGCATTTTATTATTTATATTTATGGTCCCTACAGACCTAATTCCAACTCCAGATTAGCGGTTTATTTTGTCAAACAATAGATAAGATCGATAAAGCCATCGATTTCTGTTTGAATTTATGACCATAAAACCAGGATTAAAATATTTCTTAATCTTCTAGACTTAAAATTAAAGTAATCGGTGTTTTGATAAGAAAAAAATATTTAAAAAAAGGTTAAACTGTCGATGAATGAATGAACGTTTATGAATGGTCGTCGGTTGAAAATGGATTTAAAATTTTCTGAATCTTGATAACAAATGATTTACTAAAACAAATATTACGCAAAAAATTGACCCAGACAATGTGATGTAATGAAAAAAAATGATAATATCTTCAGTTAAGAATTTCGGTAACAATAATTATAAACAATAATTGTCAGCCTGAAACACTCATTTACATTGAAAAATCTTCCGAGAAAAGATACTTGCCGCCATGCGCCAATGGGACCTGAACCCGTGTCCTTCTGATTGCCGGTCGGATGCTCGGCGGCAAGTATCTTTTCTCGGAAGATTTTTCAATGTAAATGAGTGTTTCAGGCTGACAATTATTGTTTATAATTATTGTTACCCTTTGTGCTATGCATATTGGGCATGGGGAGTTTAGAGGTAGACTTCACAGACTGGCTCTGTCATCCCATCCCAATTGCGCTTGTGGTGATACCGACCAAACGCTGTACATTCAGTTTTTAAACAGCCCGCGTGCCACCTTTTACAATTTTGATTCAAATTTCCTATATAAAACATCTAAAATTCTTGATTCGACTCAAATTATTAGGAGAGTACCTACTTTAAATAAATTTATCAACTTAAAGATTTTCAAAAATAGAATCCAGATTTAAAATGTCATTCTCAAACACGCGAACTGTCAAACGTGCGATAGTCGTTAGGTTTTCTGAAATTATCCAATTTTTTGCGCAATTTTCTTAATTTTTCTCTCCGTAAGAACCATCCTTGTACTTCAAGGAATATTCTAAAAAAAGAATTAGCGAAATCGGTTCAGCTGCTCTCGAGATTTGCACTTAGCAACACATATCTACTACATATTCACTACATACATACCTACTACATATTCATTTATAATGACGTAAACTCACAAAATATTCGCATTTTTTTGCATTAGCTCCGTATAGTAGGCCCTGAGGAAAAAAAATCGCCTATGTCATCTTTGGGGATGCTGTGTGGAGGTTCTTTTTAAGGAAAGGAAGGGGAGGACGTTCAGGGAAGGAAAAAGGTACGGGAGGTGAGTAGGAACTGAGAGTCAATATGTTTAGGAGTGGCGGAAGTATGAATCCATCATCCAGCAATGCAAGGCGATGGGTCCTGCTGGAGAGATCTAGGTTAGGTATAGGTCTCCCTCAAACAGTCTCTCCCAAGCAGGTCGCCATGCAGTAGTTGGGCAAATGCATTCGCCGCCAAGACCTAGGCAAACCTCACCTCAAGACCTAGACAAATTTACGCCAAACGTTATTCGTATTTCTAAATAGACCCAAATTGAAAATACTAGAACTACTTTTGTTACCTTGCTAATAAGATAAGTTTATTTTGTTACCTTGCTAATAAGATAAATTTATTTTGTTACCTTGATAATAGGATAAATTTATTTTGTTACCTTGCTAATAAGATAAATTTATTTTGTTAACTAGCTAATAACACAAATTTATTTTGTTACCTTGCTAATAAGATAAATTTATTTTGTTACCTTGCTAATAATACAAATTTATTTTTTTACCTTGCTATTAAAATAAATTTATTTTGTTACCTTGCTAATAAGATAAATTTATTTTGTTAACTAGCTAATAATACAAATTTATTTTGTTACCTTGCTAATAAGATAAATTTATTTTGTTACCTTGCTAATAATACAAATTTATTTTGTTACCTTGCTATTAAGATAAATTTATTTTGTTACCTTGCTGATAAGACACATTTATTTTGTTACCTTGCTAATAAGAAATTTATTTTATTACCTTGCTAATAAGATAAATTTATTTTGCTTAAACTGTGAAGAAGTCGATTTTATATTTAATTTTTCTTATATACTATAATTAAGACATGCCACTTTTTGATATATCATAACTAAGTCCACACCACAAGTTATTGTTATGAAAGTTGAACTGTGAAAGGTGAATTCCTAGCTTAAAGGACAATGTACAAAATATTTTAATAATAAATAAATTCCAGGCGGGATTCATATGATATATACATATATCATATAACATATATGATATATACATATATCATATATACATATATCATATATACATATATCATATATACATATATCATATATACATATAGGCCCGTGGAAATTAAGCCTGTCTAAATCCAAAGTAGGTGTTTTCTGGCGCTTATAAAACGTGTCGCAACTGCCTTACTTGATATGTGATTATCATATTTTACAGCTTTACAAAATAAGTATTTATTATTACTAATTATAATTGGCTCAATTAGCAGGGCGATCGTGTTACTCAGTGGCAATAACACTTTCTAATTGACACGCAAATCGATTATTATTTATTGCAATTATTTATAGTTAATTGTTGCTATTGCGACATGAACTAATTGAGCTACCTATTTATTTTGTGATCAAACAGGCTTTGCGGAGCACACCACTCCTGGTGGTGTCTTGCTGTGACGCCGTGTTTTTCAAGACATCTACGTAGCTATCAATAATCCAAAAAGAAGCTGACAAATTTGGGTGCAAATAAACGCATCAAAAACTGAATATTTATAATAAGCAAACGTGAGCATTCCTGCAGTAAGGGACACTGGGGTCGAAAATACTTAGCAAAATAACCAAAATGCTCAATCATTGAACGAAAATCAGACCAGTTGTCACATACGGGCGTCCCGCAAAAACTCAGAAACGAGTCCCGGCACAATCAAGGGAGTTATATGGTGTGGTAGCCCTCTATCCCCATCCATGAAGAAGGTTCCCGTTTTTACTTGAAGGGCATGCTTTTGAAGTTATAAGGGCTGGAAATTTCGAACTCTAGACATTTCTCGAACAGTTCAGAACATTCAGGAGCATTCCACAACATTCCAGAATGTTTCGGGATGTTCTGGAATGTTGTGGAATGTTCGGGAATCGGGAACATCATTGTGTAACATTCCAGAACACTCTCGAATGCTGTGGAATGTTCTGGAACATTGTGGACCATTCGAAGTATTTTTGTATAGGTGGGGTTGCCCATTAGTAGGGGTATATAAAGCAAGATCCGTCTTGGGTTCGAAAGTCGGTTCAATCTCATATCAACTCTCTGAGCGAAGCCGGGTACCCCAGCTAGTGAAAAGTAATGAAACCAAGCTAGCAAGCAGTCTTCAGATCTACGCCAGAAAATGCATCTTAAAAAAGATGAATCATTAACTGCGATGGGTTAGTTATAGAACTCCAAAAGTTATGACTATGGGGTGCCCTAATGGAAGCACCAGAGGCAGGTCGTGGAAGAGGTGGATAGACTGTGTGGAGGAGGATTGCAGCAGGACTGGAAGAACAAACGACTGGAGGCAAGAAGTGGCGAAGGATCACAGCCAATTGAAGACATTTGTGGAGGAGGCCAAATCCCACCCTGGGATGATAATGACCTTCTAACAATAATGACTTGCCATGGCGCCTGTCCACTCCTCCAGTGTCGATACATCACGCTGTGTTTAGATATAAAAAACGTGTTTAGCTAATACATCTCAATAAGGCGATGATGACTTGATATCTTTACAATCATAATTGAAATCAAAATGACAGAAAAGTGATAGATAAGTTAAACGAAGTAAATTAATGAAAATTATTGTGTTGATAGATACATCACATTGTGTTGAGATATAGAAAATTACGTGTTTAGCTAATATATCTTAATAGGACGATGATGACTCGATCTTCACAATCATAATTGAAATAAGAATGACAGAAAAGTGATAGATAAGTTTCATGAAGTAGATTAATGATAATCATTGCGAATATGATGCATAACAAGCCCAACAGAGTTTAGGTCCAAACTAAAAACCTTCCTTTTTGGGCTCTCATACCCGTAATTTAAATATACCTATTTGAGAGTATCATACTTGTATTGTCTATGATATGTCTTAATCACACTTTCCTTACTGAATTAAAATTACTCGATTCCTTACACATCAATCTGTCTCTTGACGAATCACATTTAGAAAGATCAAATCCTTATAGGTACTACTGCACCACCCATCTTTACATGTTGCTTTTACTTTCCAAAATACACTCGTCAAAGAATACATTACATATTAATATTAAAATATTTTTCAGGATTAAATAACATGTGTTCACAATAATGTCCTCTGCATGCGAACTCTATCTAAATTTCTTTAAATGGACAATATACAGTGTTAATTTCAAGCGACCTCCCAGGTAAGTATGGTCCTGTTTTCATTAAATTTTAGTCAGCATCGCGTTCATTGGTCAAAATATTGTACACATATTTTCGTATCGGTGATCAATGAACCGATGTATGCAATTTTTAGCCATAAGTTGTTTATAATTGTTTGCCTAGCTTGTAGTTTTTAGATTTTAGAAATGGATTATAAGTTTGTACAGCGCCCTTGAGGTGATTTTTCACAAAAACGGCGCTATATAAATCATCCAAATATTATTATTATTATTATTGAAAAAAAATGGAAATAGCAAAAAAAAAAACTTTGTCATCTTAACATTTTATTCAAGCAAAAATAACTAATTCTATCACTAACCGCCCCTAAAATTAAATGAAATTTTAATTGATATCGTCATTTTAAACATAACTAATTCGATGTTTAAAACATACCCAAATTTTTTTTAAGTCAATATATTGTATCTGAAAATGTTAGATTGTTTTCAAAATAAACCTTAAAAAAAAGTAGTCATTTCGTGTAACCAACGTAAAAGCCTGTGTGTATAAGAGTAAATTAATAAATCAATAAATAAATATAAAATTGCAATGGCACGCTAAAAATCCTTATCACGTTGTTATAATTTATTAACATTTTGCCTAATCCCTGGATTACAACGAACGAACGACACAGTTACACAATTAACTTCTCATCCAAACCATGCGCCAAAACCATAAAATTAATGCAAATATACCGAAATTTTGTAACTTGTTCTCTTTTCAAATTCTTACTTTTCGGTATCACGTACAGATGTCAGGTTTGTGTTGCAAGTGAAAAAGACTGATGACTGGTTCACTTGTTTCGAATAAAAATTATTCAAAACTGATTCGCGCGGGTTTCGCATATAGAGCGAGGTTTTGAAATTATTTTGCATAAACGGTGGCGAAGGGAAACATTAATAAAAAAGCAGCAAAACTGGTCTATGTACTATACCACTGATAGCTACGTTATTTACAACTTCTCCCTCTGTCTTGAAACGACTTATATGTGACAGAAAGAGAGATAATGATGGAGTTTTTACACTGGACTATAACCCTTGTGTCTTGTATGGTTGTAGTATGGTATGTTGTTGTTGTTGGGAGTAAGCTGGCGAATGCGTTACGAGAGTGTTACGAAAAGCGAGGCGAATGGTAGTTGAGAGGGAGATATAAGTTAGTGAAGATACAAAGAGAGAGAGAGTTACGTTTCGTATATTACTGTAGGACAGTGTAGGGGCAAGAGAGAGAGGTGTGAGCACACATTTTCTTTATCTTTTTCTCTCATTGCTAGTTGCGTTTTGTATATCTAAGACACAGTGCAGGCCTATTGTCTGTATCACACTGTAGGAGCAAGAGAGAGCAGTGCGCGCGCATATTTTATTTCTCTCCTGCTATCACCTATCATATAGATATAGATGGAGTTAAAAAAGTTTTACTTCAGTCGTGTGGTCTAAAGCACACTCGTTTTTTTTATCTCTTCTATTTAAATATTTGTTATCTATACAACACTATAACAGTAAGGAAGTTTGTAATACATTTCCAAGATATTTCACATAGCATCGAACGTCCAGTTGATTAGTCAGACATCTGTCGTCAGATTAGTCAGACGGCCGGCGTGGTCTAGCATAAGGTTTTTTTCGCTATCCGAAGGTCGCAGGATCACATCCCAGCGTGGCAAATAAATTTTATTTGATTAATTTGTGTTATTTCACGATTAATTCATTAAAAATAATATATGGTATATTTGCGGCAAGTTCCAGAGTGGAAGATACTCTTAGTATCGCCCTGGTGTAAGACCACCATTCAGAATTGAAACGTTGCTTGAAATGGCTTTAGCTGTGTTTGGTGACCAGATCTGAATAGCCAGGTACTTCCCTACCTTCCTTTTCCCCATCTCCTTCCCTTCCCCAATACCTACAACCTCACAACATACACAATTGGGGATGCAAAAGACTCACTGGCTCCAGTCGGGAGCAGCGGGGATTCTTGTGAGGTATTCATAAAAAAAAAATCTCAGAAAAGTCGAAATTTGATTTGAATATGCCGTTATATGTAATAGTGTAGGTACCCTCTATCTGGTACAATATTTAGATTCTCTTTAAAACCACCAAGTCAATTATATGCAGGAAAACTTGCAGTGAATTATACAAAACTACCAGACGTAGCTGTGGCTAACGAAACCTTTATAACCAACGCCATCTGTTAAATCAAATCCATACCACGCTGCCGGCTACCGCTTGGCCAGATGTATTATATATTTCAACCAATTTACACAAAACCTCGACAAATTATCTACCTAAAAACCTTCCTCATCAATCACTCTATCTATTGGTGAAAACCGCATGAAAATCTGTTGCGTAGTTTAAAAGATCTAAGCGCACATACAGCGGGAGCGACTTCATTTTATACAGAGTAAAGAGTAATATTCAATTAAATAAATTGTTTCTCCCTGCATGTCCTTTCACGTGCGTCCCCGTTCCCCTCCCGCGTTCTCCTTCCATCTCCCCGCCTGCCCCGTCCCGCAAACCCCCTTCCCACGTTTCCTATATTCAGTCTTCAAACAGCTCGCATGCCACCTATTACAATTTTTTTATTCAAGTTTTCATTTTTCGCATGTTACAAATATTATTTTTTGTATATTACAAGAACAATCAATCAAATTTGGTACTTAACATAGGTACCAAATTAAAATAAATAAAATATTAAATTCAATTTCATCAAACGCGCCAACTGTCAAACGTGCGAATTTAAATAGTCGTTAAGTTTTCTGAAATTTATTTATTTATTTCATTATTTTAATGTTACATTTGGTTATAATAATGACGTATTGCCCATCTCACTAGGCATAAAACGCCTGTGTTGTAATGACAATTTACAAGTGGACGTTATCTATGATTTTGTTTAAATATTGTTTACATATATTCAGTCCTAGTACATTCAGTTAAATTTTTCAATTTTCTGCAAAATTTTATCATGGATTTGCGTTTCATCCAATCTAATTTGTTTTCTTTCATGCAAATTATACACATCTTGCCATCGTGTAGAACTAACACCGTTCTTTAACAGTCTTGTAATATTGATGCAACCATCTTCTTTTTTTTTTCCCGTCGTGCAATAATTTAATACGGATCGGTATTTCTGTATTCTGTGAACGTAGTTTGTTGTGGGATTGAGATTGGAAGGTTACATCGATGACTTGGTACATTATTTATGCAGTGGTACTGGCACATCATTGATATTTGAGATACAGATAGGCCTTCTCATTAATTTAAGGCCGAATAACTCTCAAGTTGATATTTAACACACCGAATCTTTATTTATTTAAAAGCCCAAATCCCCAGTATATGTTTTTTTTAATTATAATTAAAAAAAAAGAGTTGACAAAATAAGGGCCTGTCCACACAGCGATATTTCACCGCGCGTTTTTTTTCGCAACATTCTGTGACACATGGGATTTTATAGGGCTATCCGCACTGGCAGTAAAAAAATCGCGCGAAAAAAAGTTCTGTGGTTTGATGCAAATTGAACGCGATGCGGTGCGGATTTATTTCCGCGCGAATATTTAGTGCAGTATGAAATAGTATGGCTATGGCCGCACTGCGGAATAAAATTCGCGCGTTTCACATCAGTTGGAGCAACTAGTTTTAGTAAATTATCAAATGATTTTTTTGTCATTCTGTAATACCCAAAAAACTTTTTATTGTATTTTCGCAGCTCTTGGTGTTTTATAAAAAAAATCCTTTCATAGGTCTCAATGCTGTAAATGGGTGAATCCAATCTTCGGGACATCATTGATACGTCTGTTACGCCGCCGTAGTATTAGATAAATTAAAATTTTAGTTCTGTTATCCATTTACACGCGCGTCTTAGCCGAGAACTATATTATACTGACAAAAATCTACTAGTTGTAATTCCGAACGCGGAATATAATACGCAAGAATTAAAAACGCGCGGTGAAATATCGCTGTGCGGACAGGCCCTTTAGACTCGGCAAGAAAATTTATAATTTTTAGGGTAAGATAAAATATAAGAAACAATTTTTATAAGAAAAAACTCTCTTTTATAACTTTTAAAGGTTATTCCCATCAACGTAATATATCATTGAAGAAGAAGATAAGAATATTAATCTAAACGATAATATAAAAAGAGAACAAGACACAGAAAAAAGACAATGGTCGCAACTGGGACACGAACCCAGACCTCTCGTCTGATGAGAATAACCTTCAAAAGGTATAAAAGAGAGTGTTTCTTTTAAAAAAATGATTATTCATTTAGACTTTAATAAAATAGTTCCAAGTGAATAAATTCGGTTACATTTATCCATGACGCTTTCCAGGATACAAACCAATTCTTAGAATGATTGTTTCCAATAAAAAAGGGTAGTTGTCCATAATATGAAAAAATAATTAGTTGAAAATAATATTGTTAATTCTAAAATTTGAAATATGTATGAGATTGAATATTATGACAGCTTGTCAGAAGGTGGCAATAGCGAAATTGGTTAACGCGCACGTCGCGGTTAGACGAGGGGTCTGGGTTCGAAACCCAGTTGCGACCATTGTCTTTTTTCTGTTTTCTGTGTCTTGTTCTCTTTCATATTTTCGTTCAGATTATTATTGTTGTCTTCTTCTTCAATGATATAAGAAACAGAATTAGGTTACATAAAATATAAGAGTTGACACAAAGTAGGAACATATAATGTAAGTTAAGTAAAAAAAAAAAACGAGTGTGCTTTAGACCACATGACTGAAGTAAAACTTCACTAACTTATATCTCCCTCTCATCTTCCGTTCGCCTCGCCCGATCACACTTTTTAAAACGCTCTCATCACGCATTCACCAGCTTACTCCCCAACTCAAGCGTGCGTAAAGGCCCGACCGTTCGCCTCGCCCGATCACACTTTTCGTAACGCTCTCGTCACGCATTCACCAGCTTAAGAAGTTTTATTTCAATAAATGTTCTGCCAATATTTTAAAAATCAACAATAATATTAATAAAATTGGTGTTCACAATAGTTTACAAAATAGGTAGAAATAGTTGGCACATACGGCGTTTGAATTTTACGTTCAAATTGTTACCAAATACATCCATATTGTTTAAGGATATGTTATCAAGACTACATAAACGTTGTATTGGGGAAAGCAAACTATATTTTATTTATTTATTTTATTTATTTGAGACACAAACAGGATATTTATAAAACATTTTTGTGGGTAAAATATAATAAATTAAAATACAAATATAAATATCCCTAGACTAATGTGTCTGCAGTAATTACATTTGAATTTTTACATAAGCAAACACATGAAAAACAATGCAAGTATTATTTATATATAACTTTAAAAAAACTTAAATACAAAATTGAAATACATACAAGTATACAATATTTATGAAGTATTTCCTGAGATGTAATAAAACAAAAAAAAATTATTTTTATAATTTTTTTTTTTAGGTGCACAATTCGTGGAGATATTTTTTGAAACATGTTACATTATTTAGAAAAATATCTATGAAAGTGTGTATTTTAACAAGATCGTTGTATGATCGACACATTCTGGACATAGGATTAAAATATCCAGTATTATTGGTAAAAATTTCAGTCCAGAATATGTTAAGGTTTCTGGTAGATTTGGGCCTGGCGTATAACTTGATTTGGTTGACTAAGTTACTGTCTACACGATTATTCACAATTTTATAAAGCATTAAGAGGTCATTTATGTTTCGTCTTTTAACCAGACTTTCTAATTTGAAATGTCCAAGTCTTTGTTCGTACCCGTCTAGAAGATGATAGACACCTGATCGGTAAGACAAAATCCGTGTAAATTTTCTTTGGACTGATTCGAGTCTAGATATCTGTGTAATATAATGTTGGAATGAGAATGTTAATGTATATCTAGTTGTTCGTGTAGGTACACGTCGATTTATTAATTACAGGAGTTCGCAACAATCGAATTTAGGGTTTAATAATTTAAATAAAAAGGTTAAGTCGTTTATTTTTCGTCTGTTTTCTAAAGTTGGAGTATTTAAATTATTCATTAACGACGGGTCACATAAATTACCCGTCAAGAAACGTAGAAATTTTCTTTGAATTCCTTCAACATGATGAATATGACAATATTAAGTTAGTTACATATATTGTATAAACATATAAAATATATATATATTACAAAATATTATACCCTATCAGAAAAGAGAAGCTCTTGCCCCTGATAAGGGAGTCACGCTTCTTACTTAGTTTGTATGTTATATGTTTTATAATATAATTTATTTAGGTATATATTTTTTATGGTCGCAATATTGTGATATTTACGTGATCACATTGTTTGCTTTATTATTTACACATGTTCTCAACTTCTATTTTTGCTGTTTTACGCGCTCATTAAAGCTGTCTTTTACTGTTCAATGACAACTCAGAATCATGCAACTAGAACACCCCTTTATTTAACCAATTTTTTTTATTTTCTTCACGGTGCGCCTTTTAAAACAACTTCCTTACATCTTACAACGTTCTATTCGCTATCAAGTTGCTATTCTAGTATATTTTAATTCATTGTTTGTTCCCTACTTGTTGTAAAAAGCGACAGCATCGATACCGAAGAGAACGGTACATAACATTATTATCTCCTACCTTTGGCAATTTGAACATTGTAGGTACCGAATTTGGTTATATTATTAATTTTTTGCAAAATGATGTTTTTATAAATTGTACCGGCTTACCAGATAATGTGTTTATTTATATTTTCCCTGGGTATATACTGAGATTTTTTTTTTTTGATCATGCATATCGGTTACTGCGGTGCACGACAGGTTTAAACCATCTTCTTTAACCGGAACTGGAATGCAACAAACAAATTTACCAAAGGACTATTGCTGCGCTTAGTCAAATATATCCACAATGGCATGACAACTTATTAATCACTATTTACGTAATCACTATTTTCGATCAATCTTTATTACCTACCAATCGGTTACCATTATGAATACAAAAAAAATAAACTTTGGATCAATTAAAGCTTTTCATATCTTTTCGTTTAAGCACAATAAAAATAAAAGTGCTAATTACTTCATAAAAAATGTAAGCATAAAACCACTTAAAAGTATTTTTTGAAGTGAAAAATAGCATCGTTGTGATTTAAAACTGGGTGAAACGAAAAAGCGACACTAAAAAGAAACAAACGCGTACATTTTCGTTATTTGTTTTTAGGGTGTTATGCCGTGTTGCGCTGCCTCCTCCTTTAGCTAAAGAAGGAGGTAGAGCAACACGCTAACGAAACAAACAAATAACGAAAACGTAAGAAAACGTAAGCAAACACGTACATCTCTAAGATTTAGCCTGCGAGCTAATGAGATAGTATAATCGGTCTCCTCTTTGTGCGGTGCTTCATAGCCTCCCCACTCTTCTCTATCTTAGTTTTCTGAAGGTTTCACTTCTACCGCGTGTGAACTGCACATGTATTGTTTTATATTATTATTTAAGTAAGAAAATTATGAACGCATATAAAAAAAATGCTAAGATTATTTGCGACAGTTTCCCCTGATTAAATTTTTCTTTCTAATAAAATTATTCACAAAATTAAAAAAAATAATCTCTTTAGCGCTTAACTCGACCGTTTCTAGACTTCGTTTGCCAAGCGATTTTTATGCGTTTTATCTTTATTTGTGGTGATATAAGATACACTAAGAATAGACATATTTTAGCTTTTGAATCAATTGACGTAACTCTTATGCAGATGATACGGTGGTCTTACCATTGATCCGCGATGCGTTTCGCATACATAATCCAATTTCCAATGCTGTCAGTATCGCCCTGTCGGTAAAACCGCAGTCACTTTTGTTTACGGCATTCCTGCGTGAGCTCTGCTTATGCAATGTGCACGTGATGTATTTATTTTATTAACAATTATCTATGAATGATGTGATTCTGGTCGAATCCGGTAGTGTTTTTGGGTCAGGTATGTGGACCCAATTGGGAATGGATTCTTATTGAATTCGTAGGCCGATTATTTAAATTGAAAGGGTACCTACTTATTTGGCTGTGGGAAAAGCTAAGCGATTTATTATTTTCTTTGTGAAAATTTAGTAATTTACGGCAATAAACCTTTAAGGCAATTTGAAAGTTATTCAAAAGGCGATAAGGTTGAAAATTGCAAAGAACATAAATACTCCTAAATAATGTTTATTATATTTTATTTTGTTAAGCTCAGACGCAAATTTAAAATTAAAGTTTTTTTACATTAGCTCCATAGATGAGGCCATGAGAAAAATAATTCCCCTCATAGCCTATGTCATCTTTGGGGATGCTGTGTGGAGGGTCATTTTTATGAAAGGAAGGAGAGGAAATTTTGTGAAGGAAAAGCGTATTGGGGGTGGGTAGGAGTCTGGGGGTCAGCGTGTCCAGGAGTGACGGACGTACGAATCCATCCCTCCCACTGCTGTGCAAGGCGATATTCCGAGAGAGTAAGGCTGGAGAAGTCAAAGGGACTCCGTCAACTATTCTCTCCCGATCCGGCCTGCCATGCAGCTGGTGGGCGGACGCATCCGCCGCCCAGACCGAATAACCCTCACCCCATGAACCCGGGCACCCTTGCTAAGTTACCAAACGTAGCGAACCACTTGGTTCCCGGGGCGGCGGTATCCATACCCGCCTCCCAAATAAAATGAATTGCATCAAAACAGAAACAACTAAAAAAAAAATCTGTTAAATAATATTTTATGTTCAGACACAAATTTAAGATTAAAATGTTTTAATCAAAATAAATCAATTCAAATTCGAGAACGCGTGACGTAGCTTGAAGTAAAACATTGTCACTTGTGATGCATTCAAATTTCCCAGTGGAACATGGACTCCAACCTACGTCACAAATTTTCATCCAATCACCGCTCTACCCCCTCGTTGAGCTAACCTTGTTAAGGCATTTTCTACGGACCTTGGTACCAACGTATGTAGGTACTATTCATTAGTTTAAATTGAAATCTATTATCTACAGATGTTTCAACGGAATTAGACTGAGTGAGAAACACTTCATCGTTATTTGAAATAATTACTGAACATTTCAACACATCACCAGGAAATGGGTTCAGAACGTATCGTTGTTAGGCGATGGAATCATTGGTAAATAAGTGGTAATTGTGGTGTAATCTTAATGTTGCAATCAAATAGCACTTAACTCAACATTCCGTCGTGTAAGGGCCTCGAACCAACACCTTAATAATATTTAAAACGGTCAAATTGAAGCGAAAATTGAGAAAATGTTTAATAAAACACGACTCGTTTAAAACAGCACAAAAATCTCTTAGGGGCTGTGTAAAAAAGCATTTAAAGAAACACTGTGATTTTTTTCACACATATAACTTGTAAAATAACTGAAACAGACGTGAAAATAATAATAATTTTCGGAGCATACTTTAAAATGTTTAAGGGGGATAATCACGGACATATGAATATATCTGGACCTGCCCTAAGTGATAAAAACGTAATATTTCCCCCTCCCCATGGAACCGGCTATAAGCTCCGCCTTGGCGCCAGCTCGCTCCATGGGGAGGGGAGAGAATCTAAAATATGTGACGTCATCATTCTTGTTGTGACCAGCGCGAAAGTAACGTCTATACGTTTTACGAAATATCACGCCAAAAACGGCAGCTTGCGCTATACATTATAGGTACATATTATTTAGACATAGCGAATGTGGGCGGTTCTCCAGTGTTCGCGTCGCTGGTTACAGGGGTAAGTAAATTATGAAACATTTGTAATAGTGTTTTAACTAAACACGGCAACAAAATATTGCTATGTGTATTGGGGCGAGTCTTTTTGCGGCAAGCATTTGGCCTTAGCAAATATGTTATTATCGTGGCAAGCAATTCGCGCTCCCATGTAAAAAGGTCTATTCATTCAAAGCAGATTTTGCTTTTAAGAACTAAATGGTGATATTGTAATGCGAGATGCCTGTTTACTGTCAGATTGATTGTATAACGAATCACAGTCATCTTTCCCCTCTTCCCCCTTCATAGTTTGGTTTTACCCCCTCGTCTGTATCTTCTGGTCTATTGAATTCTGATGTCTATGGGGATAATGTAAGAAATCGGTAGAAATTCGGGTGCGCAAGTGAAATTTAATTTGATTTATTGTGTTATTTCACTATTTCTTGTTTAAAAATCATATTATTGTATATTTGCAGCACGTTCCATATACCTTATAGCTTTAACCTTTTTAGTGAGCAGAACTGAATAGCCAGGTATTTGCCCACCTTCCTTGTCCATCTTCATCCTCTCCTTACTATTTTCGTTAAATCCAAAATTATTATTATTATTTTTTTAAAGAAACACAAGCATTACCGCGTTACGAATAACCTGACAATATTTGAATATCACCTACTACCACCGCAGTAAGCGGCAAATTTTGCTTGTGTCGTGATGAAGGACTTAGCCAGCCGAGGAATTGAACACACGACGACCCAAATGCGATACCAACTCTGCCACTGACCTGACAAGTCTTTCATTTGTTGCCAGATAAGATGCCACACATATACCAGAGTAATCCAATCAACTCTACGTGTGTCATGTGATACAATATTTATTATATATTGCCGAAACATCTCTGAAAATCGTGCCTTGTAGATATCACAACAAAATATAACGTAATGAAATAGATTTAATGCCGTAGCTATAAATCTTGGAGATTCACCGTTACATTAATTTAATTTTGGTTTTTTCTTCATTTGTAATAAAAATAAACTTTCTAATGAATCGTGGGTTTGGTGTGTAGATTAAGACCGTGGAGAGGAAGTTAGTGTGAATTAGGGTTATGAGGGGAATTGGACAACGTGAAGTACGAGTACCTTATTATAGGCAGATTACAGCGGTTCTGAAAGAAGTCCCGATAGTTCAATGGTTTAGTTTAGAAGTTTAGACTGTTAACAGCATTCACTTGACAATTTTTGGATTTTTTAAGTGAAAATTTCTACGTTCTGATTTGAAACTCGGTTTATAAAATCAATATCTAATCTTCAACCACTCCAAAATGAACGCAAAAGAAAGCGACATCTAGCGACTCCGAAGAAGAAAACACAAATACTAATCAGATGACCAAATATATAGGAAAAGGCGCACTGGAATTCGACGACAAAAATATAGAAAAAAATTATCATTCACATTGATAAAAAAAGTGCTTCGTAGTCTCCCCACTCTTTTCTACTTTAGTTTTCTGAAGGTTACACATCTACCGCGTATGAATTGCACAATCTATTTTTTTTTTAATATCAAGTACACGTCTAAATATCGTTAGTATACAGAGCCCTTTGACTGCTCCCTGCTAACCGGAGCCGGTAAGACTATGGCACCCTCAATTGTGGTGTGTTGTTAGTTGTAAGGCTTAAGGATATGGGCGGAAGAGAGGAAGTAGGAGAAGACCCTGGCTATTCAGATCCGGTCACCAAATACAGCTTAAGTCATTTCAAACAACGTGTCAATTCTGAAAAGTGGTGATCTTTCAACCACTCTGGAACGTGCCGCAAGTATGACCACAAATGCTTTCATTCAAGAAAACAAAATCGAAATTCTGATAGAAGTTTTAAAAGTCGGTGCATATAAGAACTTAGCAATAATTCCAAAGAAGGCAGCCTGTAAAAAAATGGAAAAATAATTGTGAATTATTTTGGTAATTCTGAAATTATGAGGTAGATAAGAATGACGCAATTTATTTTGGTCGCAGTAGCTCAATTGATAAAATGTTGATCCCGGTAAGACTATAGGATTTGGGTTCGAGTCCCAATGTGAATGAGGCAAGGAGTGTGTGTGTCAAGATCGAGTTGTTTGGCGGTCCGTCCTCTCTGCCTACCCCTTCGGGAAAACAGCGTGGTGGTTAGTTAGTTTGTGGTACATTCCAGAGTAGAAGACACTCTCAATATCGCACTTGTGGAAAACACCCATCAGAATTGAGTCGTTGCTTGAAATGGCTTTAGCCGTGTTTGGTGACCAGATCTAAATAGCCCACCTATATATTTATAGTCTCACTTGCTCCAGAGGGGAGCAGTTGGGATTCTATGGTTTTATTATTATTTTGTTATTTTATCCATAAAAAAATAAAAAAACCATTGATGTTTTTTCATTCAATAATTTAAAATCAAACATAAAAGGAGTATCGCGAAAATGCCAATTCGCGGAAAATGATATGACCGAATTATTTGATATTGATTATTGATACCAATAATTGCAGTAATTCACACTATTTGCTACAATAAGGAACTCCAGTGAAAAATATTATGGCTTTAAAAAAATATGTTCACATAGACCAATAAACGCTAATTCTGAATATATAACTTTTATTTCATAAAATTAAACGTAGAGTTCTTAAAAAATTATTAAAAAGTGCATTTTTAAACCTCTCGTCAAAACACACTGTAAAGTTGGTATTACTGAATGGTTAGTGCTGACGTCACGCGTCACCTCTCATTGTATTGAAATCTTTGATTATGTAGGTATGGTATAAGCCATCAGTATTAACAACATTTCATGTTATTCGTTATTTCATACTGTTTATAGAGATTTAGTCGTTGTGTTTATTGAAACAATATTTAAGCCTAAATAATTCAGTATCAAAAATAGAGGTATCTCTATTAGTTTATCTCTTTTATTTAAAATATTGAAAAACTACTGCACAAAAAAATAGTAATGCTACTTCTAGGGAGAATGCTTCGAATAACGCTATTCAAAATGGCGGCACTTGATCAGCTGATTGCCCAATCCTATACTAATTGTTCAGGAGTGATGACGTCACAAGATTCACCGTACATACGGTGGTCTTAGGGGGATCTTAAAAAATTAAAACTTTGACAATTATTTTAACTATTAAAACTAACTCTAAAAATAAAATAAAAATGCAGTTATTTATGTTAGAAGGTCATTTATTCATAAAAAAAAATTGGACTGGGGTTCTCTATTACGATAAACCAATCATGTTGTTTTTTTTTACTATTCGGAAGCACATTTCAATATATATTGACAAATAGGCCACTTGCATTGAATTCATAACGACTTGGAAAAAATCGTGTGGATAGATCTTTTTATTAAGATTGCGAAAATGTTATTAAAATTTTTTTAGAAATGTACAGTTTTTTTATTTTTAAATAAATAAATCCATTATTTGGGCTCGTGACGTCACTTCATGAAAATGTCCCGTCTCCGGAAATTTATTTTTATATGGCATCACTTTGATTTCAGGCGAATTTTTTAATTCGTTCACTAGATTTATTAATTGTTCTCTGCGAACTTATCATTTGGTTTCACTTTTTGACAGATGTTCTGAAGAGAACCCCGTACATTTTAGAAGTCGGTACGTGTTTTAGAGGTATAATGGTTATGGTGCTGATTTTAACAAAATAAAATTTTATAATATTCTTATTATTATTATAATTTACAAGTACAAGTATATTACATTGGATTTGGTAATATATACGTCGTGCATTATAATGATTTATGATCAATTTCAACCTTTATGATCAATGATCAACCTTTAGAAATTGCCCAAAAATCGATTATTAAGATTATGTATAAAAAAAAAAATCCTATCCCTCCAAACAATTGTTTAATGAAACTGATATTTTGGACCTTAGACAGACCTATGGACTTCAATGTCTTAAATTTATTTACATGCGTCCAAATAACTTTCTAAAAAATTCAAATCGTACCAGCCAAAGACGTGGCACATGTGAGTATGCAGTACCCCACTGCAAAACTAGGTTGTACCAAAGGCATACTAGTTTTATAGCTCCTAAAATGTATAACTTACTATGTACAACATTTAAAGAGAATATATGTCAAAATCTTCAATCTTATAAAAAATATACCAAAATTTGGCTAAAAAACACTGAAACAGATATATTTTTCTTATATGTTTAAATAAAGCCGTTAAGTATATCTATCATTGGACAGTTTTTAGAGAAGATTTATAATATTGTTTGCTATTTTATTTTGTTTGTTTTTTATGTTTTTAAATTGCACTTGTAACATCTATTCTTACAAAACTTATAATAACAGTGCAGACTGTTATTATGCTGTAGTTTTTAAATGCATTTATTCGGTTACTTTTTTTTAAATCCCTAATTTATGTTTACTTAAAATATTCACTATAACCATAGAAATAAAAGTAAAATATCAATATTATACCCACGCACAGGCATTGCCTTTGTGGGATTTTTTTGTTCATACATTTATTATATTAAGCTTTTTTATATACTTTTCATTATTTATGTATTGTATTATATGTATTGTATCAAAAATTTTCAATAAAAAAAAATAAAAATAAGATGGATCAAGGAAAAAATATTTATGAGATGTAATATTTTTGGTACGCCTCGTTATTCTCCTGTGCCATTCGTGTGGAAAACGTTCTTTTTTTTTTAAATGATTTTCGGCGAAGTAATTATCGTTTTTTCGCACCTATAAAATTATGTCTCGTCTTTCCGGTTTATAAAAAATGATCTGATTTTTCGGATTGAAATTTTCAAAAAATCTCCAGGGTTTTTAAAAAATACGATAAAAAAAAAATACAGAATGTCTTAGAATATTTGCCTAAACCGGAAAAAAAATAAAATGTGATGCATGTGGCCAATTACGATAAACCAATAATGTTGTTTATTTTATTATTCGGAAGCACATTTCAATATATATTGATAAATTGACAAGATAACATTTGAAGTAGTTAATGCAACGTTATCGCGTTTTTATGCATATCGAATCCTATGCACTTGAGATTTTTTTGTCGATAATGTCATACTATAAGCAGCTACAATGAGTATTTGATTTTCATTTTTATATCCTTCTTATCAGTGATGTTGAAACAATAATCACATTAAAAAACATAATCTGTCGCTAATCGTTGTAGTGAAAAAGAATTATGCATTCAGAATCAAAAACGTAGATATTATTTTTATTTCTATTTCAATAATAAACATAATATGACATATACTTATATACTTTCGTGAATATTGCAGAAGAGTCCCAACTGCCAGGATTCAGTGGATCTATGGCATCCTCAACTTCAACACCCTGACATCATACGACCCAATATAGAACTGGAAGAATGTTTAAGTAAAATTAACTATGATATTATGGAAATTTCGGAAGCTAGACGACAGGGCAACAAAATAAAAGAACACAGCACCTTTATACTTTGTTACAGAAAGGATCAACTGACATAAACTGGTACTCCATAGCACAAGACCGACAAAAATTGACATCTTTGGAGGAGGCCTCTACCCAAACTGGGGTTCTTGTTAATTCATAAATAATTTTTAAAACATATACCATAAACAGATACTACAAATACCTACAGTCAGTTTCTACGGCCGCGCCTCCTCGTAAATAATAATTCCGCCACTTACGCGAAAGGCCTAGAACGTGTGGCTGTACCATACAAGTGCCCACAGAAGGTTCGAGCGATTTCTCAGCTTTGCGTGAATTCACCCAGTATTGCCTACCGTGAGATTAATTACTCGCCGCGAGTATATAAGCAAGCGCTCGCTCGCTGAGTACCAGTTCAGTCTTCATTCATCGGTCGAGTAGCAACACAGTCCGAGCAGTGCCGCGACTAAGTTCGTGCCTGCGCCAAGTCAGCAAGAGACACCAGGAACATTTCCAGCACCTTCGAGGAACTTCACCAACCAACAACCGGCAACGAGCCAGCAACCGGCAACAAGCCAGCAACCACAACCAGCAACCAGCAACCGGCAACGAGCCAGCAACCGGCAACAAGCCAGCAACCACAACCAGCAACCGGCAACGAGCCAGCAACCAGCATCCTCATCGCCTCTCAAGGTTCCTTCCTGCGTCACGTGTGTGTGTCGACTCAAAGGCCACACAGCCGCCATACCTCGTCAACGCGACGACGGTCGACCACCTGGACCAAGGTCACTTCTACACCGCCATGGTGTAGATCAACACGCCGGCTCCCTGAAGACCAGTGATCTTCACCGCCGTAGTCTCCTGACCTTCTTCACTCATCATCACGCAGCAGCAACACTAACGGCACCACTGTCACTCCGCTCCGCTTCGACCTCGCTACGTAGCGCAACAATAAAGACTGACTCACGACATCGACTTGACGCCTTTTATTTCACGCCCCGTCTCTGCCGATACGGCCCGCTCCCTCACTTTTATTACTAACATAATCTAAGCTAACTTACTAATTAATACAAATCAAATTTGAGTTTATTGTAATATTGTAACTACTATTATATTTATTTATTTATTTAACGCCCAAAGGGCTTTTACATTTTGGTAGTACAAATAATTCATGACAGATTATTTTTAAACATATACAGAAATAATAAAAATAAAATTTGATAAAATAGCATACAAGTCATAAAAATACAGCGATTTCTTAGGTTTTCAGAAAAAAACAGATAGGTTTAGGAATAGTTTTGGAATAAGTTTTTCACAAGTACTGATTTCCCATAGTGGGAAATCGTTGTATCGGAGAGTGGGCAATGTATTTCCGCTTATGAATGCTACAGTAGAATAGTGTATTTTGTCGTGTAGTTACTGTCGGTATTCGTGTAATAACTATTGAAAAACAAGAAATAAACAGGCTTATTATTATTATACTTCTTATCAGTGATGTTGAAACAATAATTACATTAAAAAACATAATTTCTTGTTAATCGTTCTAGTGAAAAAAAAAATGCTTTCCGAATAAAAAACGTTGATTTTATTTTTATTTTTGTTAGAATTAAACTAATATAACATATACTTTCGTGAATATTGTAGAAGAGTCCCAACTGCCGGAAGCCAGTGGATCTACGGCATCCTCAGTTGAGGTTGTTGTGAGAGGAAGCGGGGAGAGGAAAGAGATGGGCAAGAAAGGAGACAGGTTGTGGAGTTGTGATTAAGCGGTAGGCAGAAAGAACGGACCGCCAAACAACTCGATCTTGACACACACTCTTTGCCTCATTCACATTCATACATCGTCTCATACATATTCTTCCATTATTCTGACTCTTGTCATGGCCCGTCTCAAGTATCTGATTCACTCGATCATGCCATATCTTCCTCGGGCGTCCCCGACTTTTTCTACCGTTCACATTTGCGTCATATCGATTGCTGAGGATTGGTTTGTACTACGTCAAAATTTGAAATTAAAAAAAAAATACATTTTGGTTTCCTTTATTTCAAACTTTATTATAAATATATTTTTTAAATACAAGGGTGAAGCTATCTGTAACTAAAAGAACAACATATTTGGTTGAATTAAAAAAAAAAATGGACAGATTGGTATAAAACAATCCTCAGCAAGCGAAATTGTCCTTAAATGCGCTCGAAGAAGACATGGCACGATCATGTGAACAGATACTTGAGTTGGGCCAAGTCAGGAATAATAGAAGAGTATATATGAGACGATGTAAGAATTAGAACAAGGTAAAGACTGTGTGCACCGAGTTGTTTGGCGGTCCGTCCTCTCTACCTACCCCTGAGGGGTCAAAATATTATTGATAATTAGTAAGAGGTCGTCGTTCCTTAATCACGTGATTTTTTGTAACAACTTTTTAATCCCCCCCCCCCCTCCCCCCGGTGATATGTGGTGAGGTTTTATACTAACCCCCCCCCCCCTACCCAAAATCACGTGTACTTTTTTTAGTACAAAGAATTTTGAAATTTTCAGAATATTATCACGAAAAATAAATACACGTGATGTCTCATTTTACCCCCCCCCCCCCCCCCATGTATTTTATACACGATATTCGTCGAAGAGCCACACTCCGAAGCCTAGCACTAGCCGAAGAGTTGCACGTGGATCGCGAGCCGACATATTGCGACCACTGGACAAGGGCAATTATTTGAATATCAATACGTTAATATTATGTTGAAATAACTTTTTTTTTAAAACACTCACAAGTGGGCCAATATAAAACGATTCTCTAAATACGTCGGATGGGGGCTCTCGCTTATAGTGTGTACTTCAAAAGATCGTGATTGAAGATGATCCAACGTAGGGATGTCGAAAATGAAAAAAAAATATCGATATATCGATGTATCGATATTTATTTAAATATCAATATCGACGTCGATATATCGAGGAAAAAATATCGATGTATCGATATATCGGTCAAATTTTCAAAAAAAATTGCGTTTTTTAAATAATAGTATATTCAGCTCAATATTATCAATAATAATTTTTATACACAATGTGCATTATTTTATTGTACAAAAATCTCAATAAAATGAAGGTATTTTTATAAGGTAATAATTACAAAAATATCAAAACTAAAAAGCTATCTTCTAACTTGTATGTAAACTGAGACGCATACAAAGTTTGTATGCGTCTCAGTAACAATATTAATCTGTCAAAAAGGACTTCGTGTTTGGAATGGCTTAGAAAAAATAATGGCGAAAAATAGCATACATTTCTACACATATGAGATAGTATTAGTGATCACAAATACTAATGCAAATACAATAGATTTGTAAGAAATTAATAGTTAAAATTTCAACCGCCAGATGTCATGAGTTCGTTCCAAAGATATTCAAAATATCTTTGGTTCGTTCCTATACGGTTTTGGATTCTCGTGACTTTAGTTAAATAAATTTATAAAAATATCGTTTTTGATACAATTTTCGATATTGGATATTTTGAATCGATATATCGGATCAAAATATATCGGCTAAAAATATCGATATATTGAATTAAAAATATCGATACATCGATATATCGATACTTTTTCAACAAGCCTAATCCAACGTTGAAAAAAAAACTTAATAAATGGGAAGGTTAACAGTCATTACTTCTACGATAGTCTCGCAAACGTACATACTTTTACTTCTGAAGTATGATAGCTTCTCGTTATAAAAATGTTTCTGCGTCATTAGTTGAAAAAATAGTGAAAAATCACCTTAACCTCTAATTAAGATGGTTGTATCTTTACCGTTTTGCAATTTATTTTTACTGTAAGTAAGGCATAGTTTCAATTATTTAAAAAATCTTAGTAATGCTGCTATCTATTATATAAAAATGAATGTATGTTTGCTCGCTTACTTGTTTGTTTGTCCCTTATGCGTTCCTAAACCATTCATCCGATTGCGATGAAACTTTGGGTATTTGATGTGAGCATGCCCGGGATGGTTTCTATATATAATAGTGAGCTCTGGCGTTATGAATTTTTTTCCTGTAGTTAGATACTATTCATCCTATTGCGATGAAACTTTGGATATTTAATGTGCGCATGCCGGGATGGCTTCTAATATAATAGTTAGTTCTGGCGTTACGAAATTGTTTCCTGCACTATTCATCCTATTGCGATGAAACTTTGGGTATCTGGTGAGTTCTGGCGTTATGACTTTTTTTCCTGCACTATTCGTCCGATAACGATGAAACTTTTTCTTGTATTATTCATACGATTGCGATGCAGCTTTGGGGATTTGATGTGTGCATTCTTTCTGTTTATAATAGTGAGATGTGGCGTTGTGAAATTTCTATTAAAAAATGCAAAAGGTGGCGCACGAAATGTTTGAAAAATGAGTGTATTTCATAGAGTGTAGCAGCAGGGAGGGCAGGCCGGAGAAGGGGGGGGGTGGAGGGAAGGCGGAATGGGAAAGGGAACGGCGTGAATGGGAAAGGACACGCAAGGGGAAACCATTTCTTTACTTAAGTGGCATTGCAACGCTTGCCGGGAACTCGCTACTTTAATATAAATTAAAAACAAATTTATTATCAGTGTAAAACGCCCTTGCTACTCATATGATTGATATAATCGGCATATTCAGCGCTATTAATGTTAAGCCTTCAGAACGACAATCGCTAATCAATACTTATGATTTATACCTACCTATACGATTGTTAATAACATTAACTGTTAAATAATATAATAAATTATAGGCACACATTGTTTTCATTGCTTAAATACATATTTAATTAAATATATATATATGTACCTAAATATTAGTGAAACTACATATTAATATCATTTATACTAGCGTTGTTAAATACATAATTAAATAAATGTGCCAACATATTAATAATAAATATTAGCGAAACTCAATCGACAGTTAAATCAGGAAAAGATTTTGGCACCTCTGGGACTCGAACCCAAGACCTTCTTCTTACATACACATTGTTAAAAACATATCGACAGCGGAAATTTAAAATGCTGTGAAGGACAATAAATCCAAAAATGAGTTAAATATGTCATTTTTCTCCGTTTTTTTGCTCTATCGATCTCGCGTCGTCGAAATATTTCTAAGTGCGTCTTTCATAACTTGCATTCAGATCTGGTCACAAAACAACGTTTTGATTCTGAATGATGGTCTTCTACAAGAGCGATACTGATGGTACCCCCGACAAAATATCCCCTGCAAAATATTCTCCGACAAAATATCCCTCGACATAATATCCCAAGGACAAAATATATCTCCACTATACTGAATTCTTTTTTTTGGTTAGGTAGGTTTTAATAGATATTTTGTGGGGGATGTTTTGTCCATAGGATATTTTGTCGGGGATATTTGGTCGGGATATTATGTCGGGGGATGAAGACGCGCGGAACCGATACTGACAGTATCTACTAAGGGTCGACCGAGATCTCGGTCTTGGTCTCGGTCTCGGCGTTCTCGGCTACAAATTCTACCGAGAACTCTGTCTCGATTCTCGGCGAAAAGTCGCCGAGATTCTCGGCCATAACCGAGACCGTTGTGAGTAGGTACGGTGTAGAATAATGGGATTCAAATCAACCGCGCGCGTCCACATTGGTCACTTGGTGTCAGTGCGTGAGAGAGCTGTCGATTGTGATGAAAGTTTTTATCATAGCGCCTACTAGTGTAGCAAGTGAACAGCTCTTTAGCAGAGCTGGTCTATTATGCGACACGAGGCGACACTCTTTGAAGGGTGAAAACGCAGACAAATTGCTTTTTATGTGCTACAACATCCCGTTGTTCAATTTTCAATTAAAACAATTTAAAACAAATTATTATTACATTCTTAAATCATCATTACATAGTATAAAATGAAGTCGCTCAAAATGTATGTGCGCATAGATCTTTTAAACTACGCAACGGATATTCATGCGGTTTTTACCAATAGATAGAGTGATTCAAGAGGAACGTTTATATTTATTTATTTGTTTATTTAGCGCAATAGTATACATTATTTATTAAATTTTGACTGCCCAACTAGGAGTATTATCCCGTTTTAGGACAGTCAAATAATTATGGGTATGAACATCTGGAGAATGATTTATACAAAAAGAAATAAAATTGAAGAAATAAAAAGAGGAAATAAAAAGGAGAGAAAGAATATGAAATAAAATAATAAAAAAAGTTTAAAATATGGTACCTAACTGTTATTTGTTATGTATAAAAACATGCTTATTATAGTAGAGAAAAGTCGAGAAATTCAAATATTCAATTCAGGCAGCGGGCAGCGGGCAGCTGGCAAGCGGGTGGTGTGGATTTTATAAAGGTTGGGTAATGCACAATAACACAGCAACGTATGGCCGGGTCTGCTAGTATACTATATTATGCAAAAATAGCTCATTTTCATTTTTTTCTCAATTTATCTATTCTCGGTCTCGGCTCTCGGTCTCGGTCTCGGCCGAGATTTTAATTTATTCTCGGTCTCGGTCGACCCTTAATATCTACCACTCTGCAACCCGAAAATATACTGTAATATTTATTTGATGAATACACTATGAAATAACCAAATAACACAAATTAATTATATGAAATTTTACTTGCGCTCCTCGGATTTGATCTGCGATATCTGAATCGATAGTAGAGAGCCTCACCCCTCGACCACAGAGGCCGTCAGTTATGAATAACAGAACTTTTGCAAGGGACTTCAGTAAATCGATATGCTTACACGAGCAAACTATACATGTTGTTATTACCTGAAATAATAGGCACTGAAAATGAGAAACCGTTCGTTTCATTTTGCCATGTTGTCTTCCCTTGCAGATAAGTACTGGAATTATTACAGTACTTAGTCGAAAGCTGAGATTACAATGCAGTAATGAAAATACACATATGGTAATATCGATACCAAGTGTGACGTAGCTATTCAGAATGAGTGGTGCAAAAAGAAAGTTATGCTTTTAGCACAGTGATAAGATAAAAATTCTCTTTAGACTTATGGGCTCCCCTCACGACACTACATGTAGTGACTGCGGCAGTGACTGCAGAGAGCGTGGAGTTCAGCAAACTGGCGCTGTCTCGTTTGTTAAAGGACCGCTAGAACGAGCGAACACGACACTACATGTAGTGACTGCGGCAGTGACTGCAGAGAGCGTGGAGTTGAGCGAACTAGCGCTGTCTCGTTCTAGCGGTCCTTTAAGAAACGAGACAGCGCCAGTTTGCTCAACTCCACGCTCTCTGCAGTCACTGCCGCAGTCACTACATGCACTGTCGTGAGGAGAGCCCATTAAGATATTTCATGATCTGTTATATTTTTTTTAGGGGAAACGTGGTCTTCAAACTAGTAATGGGCACAATCGAAATATATAGATAATCGGAACATCATAAGAATCGATGTTCAGCAGGAGCAATAGCTTCAGTCAGACGCAGTAATTTTGTATTAGGGGAGAGTGTTGTAATAACGAATATTGTTCGTGTCTGGCAATGATTTATTTGCTAGCAACGTTTTAATATTCATCTGAATAAACCCATTACCCACGAATTTAAAATCTCACAAAACATTTCAAACACGTGACATTAATAATTGAGAATATGGAGATCAAATTTCATTTACATTTTTTACTTCAAATAATGTCAGAAATCACTGGTTGGAAGTCAAGTATGTCTTTTTTTTCTTTAGCTCCACACAAGAGGTCCACAGGAGGAAAACAATTTCCCTCTGGGCCTATGTCATCTTTGGGGATGCTGTGTGGAGGGTCTTTTTATGGAAAGGAAGGAGAGGAAGATATGAGGGGTAGAGGATGAAAAAGGTATGAGGGGTGGGTAAGAATCTGGGGGTCAGTGTGCTTAGGAGTGACGGACGTATGAATCTATTCCTCCCACCGCAGTACAAGGCGATCGAATCAGTCTCTCTCTATCCGGCTCGTCACGCAGGGTTGGCAAATAACGTAGCGAACTACTTGGGGTAACCTACGGCAGGGGTGTTGGTTATCCAATAAATGGTTCCCGGGGCGGCGGTACCCATACCCACCTCCAAAAATGTAAACACCACGTACCCAACGGATTTTAACCTGTGATATATGAGCATATTTGGAGTTAAAAATATACATGTCATTTTTCTGTTTGATGATACATATATTTACATATTGCAACTGAGTGTTTGAGTATAAAAAGCATAGCGGCGGGTCACGGGATAAGCTTGCAGTATCGTTCCAGCAGCACGGTAACACACGAAATCACATGCGTGTATCACATGATCCCGTCGCGACGCGTAGGGGTGGGTTCTCTCTAACATTCGTATTTACATATCCCCCTTCTTCTTCTTTTTGAGCGCTTACTACCGGGCCTTAAACAGAATTTTGGATCGAGTAGTTCTTGTTGGTGTTTGAAAGGCAATGCATCACCTAATCGAAAAACAAGGCAAAACGTATTATTTTGCAACAATAATTCTGGGACCAACTACCACATACATGCGTGCACCTATTTCTCGACTTCACACACTAGGAAACAAATTCACCTCAAATATGTATTTAATATAGTATTTAATACAAGTTTACCATTATTTAAGAAATACCCGAACGATATTTTTATGTACAAATATTTTGATATTAATCTACAATGTAAAACGTTTTCTTTTTTATGTATCTTGCATTTTGTAATGTATTTATTCATATTAATTATTATAAATAAATAAATAAATACGAGTTGCAGCACCCTGTACCTTCCGTGAATTCGCTCACACTCAACATGAACATTACTGTACTGGGTAAGTGGGTAAGGAACTGTAACCGGAGACCAACATTATATCGATGACTGTAACCACTGTGGTAATAATCGAGTCTCAACTTTCTCGAGTGATTTAAATCGATCATAACTCCAGTCTGACCGTCAGACGTTGGATATCGAAATGATAGATTTACAATCTATTGTTCAGTTACTTCGAAGGTTTATTAACAGAAATAATGGCTACCTTACTGAACTTGACATGGTCACGTCAATAATGAAATTACTGTTCTTGTTGTATTGGTTAGCAATAGTTGTTACTTTCAGTATCTTCCTGGTGCAAATAAAATAAAATTTAACTTGTTTGTGGTATTTCAGATATTATTAATATTCCGTTTGAAATGATTTGAGATTTTGTTGAGAAAATATTATCGTGATTATTTTGTTGGGTTATTATTAGTGACCGACCGAAGGTTCGGTTTCGGTTTCGGCATCAGTTTCGGTTTCGGCAGATTTTAGACATGTTAAAAATCGATTGTTTACTGTTATTTGGCTTATTTTTTACACTCATAAAATGAATTAATAAAAAATAATTGAAGTATGTGAAAAAAACAATATTTTTTTTTTATTACTTCTATAAAACAAAACAAAAAATTAAAACAATTACTTCTTGGAACTTCTCGTTCGGTTGACTTCGGGTGAGTTCGTGGCTCGTATGTCACCCGCCATCATCAGCAAAATATTCAATTAATGAGGTCCTTCCTTTAAGTGTTGATTATTGACAAATGTTTGTTCCAAGAAGTAGTTAAGTTGTTAAGTTTTAAGATTTTCACGGCCAAAAGCATTTTCGTTATTTGTTTTTGGGGTGTTATGCCGTGTTGCGCTACCTCCTTCTTTAGCCAACGTTTCGGACATCGTTGCAGTGTCCATCATCAGGGCAGATCCGGTAGATGTGTGCCGGATCCGGATCTGCCCTGATGATGGACACTGCAACGATGTCCGAAACGTTGGCTAAAGAAGGAGGTAGCGCAACACGGCATAACACCCCAAAAACAAATAACGAAAAAGTTAAGATGTTTGTTAATTTTGATTTGTTTTATAGCAGTAATATAAAAAAAATAATATTTTTTTTTACATTTTTCAATTACTGTTTTTTAATTTAATTTAACGTGTATAAAAAGAATTTTGTGATTAAACACAATAAAAATTAAAATACTCAATTAATGAGGTCCTTCCTTTATAATGAAAATGTTTATTATTGACAAATTTTTGTTCCAAGAAGTAGTTAATATGTTTTGTTATTTTTTTTTAATAAATTTTGTTTGTTTTATAGAAGTAATATAAAAAAAATATATTTTTTCACATACTTCAATTATTGTTTTTTTTTTTTTTTTTACTTCAACACTGACTGAATAACTGTAAAAAATAATGTTTCGGTTTCGGCCGAAACTGACACAGACACCGAAGATTCGGTTTCGGTTTCGGTGGAAAGTCTTGTTTCGGTCGGACACTAGTTATTATGCATCTGCACCCGATGATGGAGAAACTAAAGAAGGAAGCGCCACAATGCGTGAAACCCACGGACATATGAATATACATGGACCTGCCCTAAGTGATAAAAACGTATTATTTCCCCCTCCACATGGCGCCGGCTGAAGCACCTCCTTGGAACCGGCTCGCTCCATGGGGAGGGGATAGAGCCTCGCTTGAATCTAAAATGTGTGACGTCATCATTCTTGCCGTGAACAGCTAGAAGGTAACATCCATACATTTAACGAAATACAACGCCAAAACAGTAGCGTATTCTATACAATATATCTACATATCAATGTGCACATAGCGAATGTGGGCGGTTCTCCAGTGTGCTCATCGGTGGTTACAGGGGTAAGTAAATTATGAAACATTTGTAATAGTGTTTTAACTAAACACGGAAACAAAATATTGCTATGTGTATTGGGGCGAGTCTTTTTGAGGCGAACATTTGACCTTAGCAAATATGTTATTATCGTGGCAAGCAATTCGCGCTCCCATGTAAAAAGGTCTATTCATTCAAAGCAGATTTTGCTTTTAAGAACTAAATGGTGATATTGTAATGCGACATGCCTATTTACTGTCAGATTGATTATATAACGAATCACAGTCATCTTTCCCCTCTTCCCCCTCCATGGTTTGGTTTGACCCCTCACCCGTAACTGCTTGTCTAGTCATTTGGATGTCTATGGTGAAACCTCAAAAATTATCCACCATACGCCATGCGAAGTAAAGCAAAATCATCTGCTTACGGCTTGAAATTTTAATGGCGTAGAAACATTATTAATGCTTTAATTAAATACTGCGAGTAAAACACATTTTGGCCTTTGCCATAATCGAGATTATTATTTTTATAAGCCTAGAAAAAATAAAGTATCAGGCATTCAATCTCAATTTGGGAGGCGGGATTGGGTACCGCCGCCCCGGGAACCTTTATTGGATAACCAACGCCTCTGCCATAGGTCACCCCAAGTGGTTCGCTACGTTTGGTGATTTAGCAGGGGTGCCCGGGTTCATGGGGTGAGGTTTGTCTAGGTATTGGAGGAGGATGACCAGGACACACTGAACCCCAGATTCCTACCCACCCCTTAAACCCTTTTCCTTCCCAGAACTCTTCTCTCCTTCCTTTCCCCAAAAAACCCTCCACAGAGCATCCGCAAAGATGCTTTGAAGAAGAAGAAAAAAACTTTAGATTCGCCTTAATCACTATAAAAGGAAACTTTTTGCATCACGGCAGGCGGAAAATAGTGCATTTTAATTTTCAATGTCGTTAAATAAAATTTCACTTCCGACCGACACTACGACAGCCCGCCCGCCATTTGTCACATACACAAGCCCGCTACACAAACCCTGCGTAGCCAAACAAACCATTCAAAAACGTAGGCTGTTTTTTAAAGTAAAGATAACATACACAAGCCCGCTACACAAACCCTGCGTAGCCAAACAAACCATTCAAAAACGTATTTTGACAGTGACAAAATGGCGGGTGGGCTGTCATAGTTTCGGTTCGCGAAGTGAAATTTTAGTTAACGACATTGAAAATTAAAATGCATTATTTTCCGCCAGCCGTGATGCAATAAGTTTCCTTTTATAGTGATTAAGGCGAATCTAAAGTTTTTTTCTAAAAATTATTCGTAATAACCATGGACACTAATCCCGAAAATTTACCTTAAAAAAAATAAATATATATATATATATATATATATATATATATATATATATATATATATATATATATATATATACATATATATATATATAAACAATTATTTGAAATACAAAATCACCTACTTACGAACCCTTATCGGCTATGGTTTCATTGTATAGTGTGGAAAAATAAGTTCATTATGCGTAAAGGTTATGATTTCCGAGTGTTATATTTCGAAGAGGGCGCCCTCTGTAAATCTCCGGTGAGTGACCAGTGTCAGTTCAAAAAAAAAATTATGTGAATTGACCGCACAAGCGTCCTAACTGCTCCCTGGATCCAGTGCGACCATGTTATCCCTAATTGGGATATGTTCTGAAGCTGATTGTAGTGGGGAGACCGGTCAGTGGTTGAGTGGACATCGCGTTAGGGTCCCACCCAGGCGTTCCGTGTTCGATTCCTCGGCTGGCTAAGTCCTCCTCACGACTCAAGCAACATTTTCGGCTTACTGTGGTGGTAGTAGGAGATTTTCAAATATTGTAGGGTTATTCGTAACCCGGGCAAGATTGCAGATCGCAAACGAATAAGTAACAGTCGACAATAACTGAGTGTTCTTAATTCATTCGATGTCAACTGTTGTTTGTACGTTAGCGGTCTACAGATGTCCTAGGAAACGATGAGTTACCGAAGTTACCGAAAGCTATCCTATCCATCGTTATCGATCGACCATGCTAAGACCCTAGGACCCTAATTGGGAATTCCAAAGTCTCCTTGTTCCAGATATGAGCATTTGGGACTCTTGTCTATTCACATAAAAACACTTGAGACAAGAGTCATGATAACAGAACAGTGATTTTCAATTCTCGGATGCACTCGAGTAAAATGACGAGTTTTTTATTACTTTGAAATTGCCAGACACTAAAAACATATAGCACTTTCGTTTGTTTGTGTTAACATATTATTTTTATCGCTTGGTTTATCACCTGTGACTTTTTACGACTGTTTGTTCATATATATGCGTTGTTTTATCTCTCTAGCCCGCATAACTCCTATTCGGCGGTTTTATCAAAAGTAATATGCGTACAATCTCACTAGCAATAAGTAGGTAGTATCTACTCTTTCCCTACACCTAATATGCATTATTACTGCTAAATCAACACACAAATAACAATTTACGTAAAACCTAACCCATTTAAAATAAAATAAAATAATAGAATTTCATTAAATGAAGGCAATATTAGCGAAACTCAATGGAAAATGAGGAGACAGAAAAATCAGAAAAAGATATTGGCACCTCTGGGACTCGAACTCAGGAGTACCCCAGTTGGTAGAGCACTTGCCATGTAAGCAAAGTGTATATTTTGCCTGTGTAAGAAGTCAACTTGAGTACAATTCTCCCATCTGGAACCCACATTATAATATACATGTACAAGCTGTTGAAACAATGTAAAACAAATTCTTACGTTTTCTAAATTTTAAAATGGATATTCCAGCAATTATGTTGAACTATAACACTCTGTTAAATAATATGAAAATGCTCAAATTGTCAGATCGAATCATTTTCACATCAGTGGACATCTTCAATTTATCTTTAATCAAATATAAAATATTGTTACTGAGGCAGTTCAGTTATGTACAATAAATACCGTATATTTCTTACCATTCATAAGTAAAAGCCCCGAAAAAGGGCGTTAATCAATAAATTAATAAATAATATTATCATTCATATCAATTGCTTAAAAAGGTGATATGACAAGGTAATAAAAATAATACCTACTCTAATTAGCTTAGGTATATACAGGTGATAAGAGACGTAAGTATTTTATTTACTTTAACAAGTGATTCCTGACATTAAACTGACCTGACACTCACAATACTCGAAATAGCAATAAAATCCGCATACCTCAAACACACACTACAAAATATGGGATAAAATCTCTGAACTATGTTGCCTATACACTATATAATTCGCTACCAGATATGTACAAGGGAATCCAGCAAAATAAAAAAATCAGAGTAATGCTTTAAAAGAATATTTTTAAAGTATGTATAAGGATGAAACTTTGTAATTTTCTTGTCATGTTCAATTGTCTTGTTTCTTTTCTCTTCTTTTCTTTTCTATTAAGTTGTAATCATCCATATCTGTATAACCTTGTTCCCTTTTTCTTTAATTGTTTTCCATTGCTGTTTATTCTACTCAACCTGTATTTTATTTTTCTTCTATATTGTATGTGAATCTTATATTTTAATATCCAAATTCTTATGTAAAATTTTAACTATTTCCTCCCACCCATGATTTGTACGTTCCTCCTGTCCCAAAATGAGTTCTGTAACTCATCGGGATTGCTCTAGCAAGAAATAAAAACAATAAAATAAAATAAAATAAAAACTATAGAGTAAAAAATGTAAATGAAATTGTGATTTCCGACGATTTTTTTTATGTCTATTTTTTCAAATTTTTTTCTTCAAATTCAAACAACTACCAAAAATCTTCTACACGTCCTCACTGGCCACTCAGCCGAGTAACCGACCTATCTCTCACCCCGCCATTAACTGTCCAATATCTAGTAATTTAAAACAAAAATAACCTCAAAAATGTAACCGGAGATCAGCATTTCATATACATTTTTACTCCAAATAAAGTCAGGAATCAATACTTAAAATAAGTCAAGTATGTCTCAGAAATCGCTGGTAGTAAGTCAAGTACGTTGCTTAACACCCTGTATAGTTCGTTACAGGAAAAGCAGGCAATTGTAAGAAAGCCGAGAATAACCGGTAGAACCGCCTTGGAGAATTTAAGTACAGTTAGACGCAGATTTATCATTGCACGTGGAATACAAATAGATTTCTAACAATATGCCCAAAGCTGTACACTGCTCTGTGGAACCGTTTGGAAGCGTCTTGATATTGCAGTAGGTGTGTTTATATAAAGATGGTTATAGATGTCCTCGAAATAATAAAAATAATAAGAATATTTGGATGACCGTTGCACCGTTTTGCGAAAAATCACCTCAAGGGCGCTGTACAAACTCATAATACATTTCTACAATCTTACTTCTAACTACAAACTACTCAAACCGTTATAACAACTTATGGAGTGGAGCTGGCAACACGGTATTGCTTCGAAGTACTTATGCACACATTTTACCACTAACATTTACATATCTGCCCTGATGATGGACACTGTAACGCTGTCCGAAACGTTGGCTAAAGGGGGAGGCAGCGTAACACGGCATAACACCCCAAAAATAAACAGCAAAAATTGTTCTGTATTATTTGCAATTCTTTTAAGTACGTAATGTATGTGTTACCCCATATTTCTATTAAATAATTTAGGTGTTCTAAGGTTGGTATTGCCGTAGTAACGAGAAATTTGATTTATATTTTTTAAATTTTCTAGAATTTCTACTGGTCTGTATGTATCTACCTATGTAGTAAACAGCTTGTTACACTCAACCTTACTGTCGTTAGCGTCGCCAGTGTGTTTTTTTTGTTTATTTATAGTTTTCCGCCCGTTAATTCCTACAAAGTTAACTATGTCAAACTACATATAATTAGATACATGATACCAATTCGGAAGAACCAAAATTAACTACTATAGAATGTTACTTTTCGTTTCATGCATACCTTTTCAATTTGCAATAAAACGCAATAAACGACTAACGACATTTCCGACAAAAGTGAAATGAGGCAATTAACTTAATCGATATTCCCAATTTGCCGATCATTGATGGAATTCTGGCATGGCAGAGGTGTTATCGTCGGAATATGTTAATATAAACGTTCAGTTAATTTTATGACATTTATTTGGTGGCATTCGGCTGTAGGTAACAGTTAACCATTTGATATTAGACAAATATTTGATGTTCTTCTAAAACAACTTGTTTGTTGGTGTTCTTGACATATATATTGTTTTATTCATGAACCTACATATATGTTTTCCTGTTGGTTTGTAAAATTTTACCCGGAAATGATTTTTTAAATGTAAACTTTAGTTTTATAAGAAAAACACTCTTTTTATAGCTTTTGAAGGTTATTCCCGTCAATGTAATATAAAAAGTCAATAGTTTCATATAAATAAAATCGGATATATTACTATGCAGGTAACAAACCAATTCTTAGAATGGTTGTTTCCAATAAACAGGGTAGTTGCCTATGATATGGAAAATAAATTAGTTAATGATAATATTGTTGTCAATATGTTGCTGTGGCTAACGAGACCTTAACCAACGCCATCTGTTAAATCAAATCCACACCGCCCGTTTGTCGGCCCACTGCCCGCTGCCCGCTGGCGCTTGGCCAGACATTTTATGTATTTCAACCAATTTACACAAAACCTTGACTAATTATATACCTAAAAACCTTCCTCGTGAATCACTCTATCTATTGGTGAAAACCGCATGAAAATCCGTTGCGTAGTTTAAAAGATGTAAGCGCACATACAGCGTTAGCTACTTCATTTTATACTTAGTAAAGAAAAAGATTCTAAAAACTGAAATATGAGATTGAATATTACGACGGTTTGACAGTAGGGCGCAATGGCGGAATTGGTAAACGCACGTCCCGGATAGACGAGAGGTTCTGAGTTCGAGTCCCAGTTGCGACCATTGTATTTTTCTGTGTCTTGTTCTTTTTCATATTTTCGTTTAGATTATTATTATTATATTCTTCCTCAATGTAAACTTTAGTGTTTTTTTAAC
This sequence comes from Limnephilus rhombicus, assembly GCA_929108145.2. NCBI lineage: Eukaryota > Metazoa > Arthropoda > Insecta > Trichoptera > Limnephilidae > Limnephilus > Limnephilus rhombicus. Next base: position 18,574,696 of record OV815291.1, read on the forward strand.
ATTAGCTCCACACAAGAGGCCCTTGGAAAATAATTTCCTTCAGGGCCTATGTCATCTTAGGAGAGGGTCTTTTTCATCAGAAAAGGGAGGAGAGGAAGTTATGGAAATGAAAAAAAAATCGAGTGCAGTTTACGCGCGTTAGAAGCTAAACTTTATCAAAACAATCTCAACCAATTGAAAAGTGAGGTCATAATCAAAGCGACCAATGAGCATAGTTGATGCGTCGCAGGTGCAGTAATTGTCATTTCCGTTGACGGTCGTATGGATCCATCCCTCCAACTGCAGTGCAAAAGGATGATGGGTTGAGAGAGACCGGCTGGAGAGGACAAAAGGCTTCCCTCAACCAATCAATCAACCAACCAATTCAACCTTCAATCTCTGGCCTGCTACGCGAAAGGTGGACACAATGTGGATAACCAACATCTCTGCCATAGGTCACTTCAAGTAGTTCGCTACGTTTGGTGACTTAGCAGAGGTGCCCGAGTTTATTGGGTGAGGTTTGTCCCGTCTTGGCGGCGAATACGCCTGCCCGCCAACTTTACTGCGTGGCTGACCGGATCGGGAGATACTTGTTGGGGGAGACTCTCCAGCAGGACTCTCTCGGAACATCGCCTTGCACGACGGTTGAAGGGATGTACACACTGAACCCCGAATTCCTATCCACACCCTTTTCCTTCCCAGAACTTCTTCTCCTTCCTCTCCTATAGAGACCCTGTACACAGCATCACCAAAGATGACATTGGCCCTGAGGGGAAATATTTTCCTCAAGGACTCCTGTGAGAAGAATGTAAAAAAAAAATATTGATTATAATTTTATACCTGTAAGAAAAACGCTGGTGAAATTCGGGCGAAACCGGACAGTAAGATTAGTAATATTATTATTATTATATTTTTCTGCTTTCTGATTATTGAATTGGTTTTTATTTTGCGAGCATTGACGTTCCCAACAAAAATGAAGTTAAAAAAAAACTTATCTTCTCAAAAAATGCGCGGACGGATCTTATTTTATTGTATCCTGCCTCCCGCCAATTAAAATTTTATTTCCAAACTCATTTTATTACCGCTTTATGTATTAAAAAAACATTTGAAGTGTTAATCCTACCATCTTCTGGAATTTAAATATTTGAAGTAGATACTAAACCATAAAATATAATGGAGATATTAAAATCTCTGAATGTTTATACGAATTTCTTCAATGGCCACTTAGATGGGGGTTATTATAATAATATCAGTGACATAGCAAGAAATTCACAAACCCTAGGGCAATTTAGCAAACCTGGGTTTTCAAGAGGCATTCGAGATCTGGATGTACAGAAGAATACTTAAAATAAGCTGAATGGACAGGGTTACGAATGAAGATGTTATGGTTCGGATGTATAAAGAAAAGGAAGTAATTAAAACTATAAAAATCCGAAAACTTCAATATCTTGGACATGTGATGAGACATCCAGAGAAGTATGAGATCCTGCATCTCATAATGCAGGGAAAGTTTGCCGGAAGACGGGGCCCTGGAAGAAGGAGAACCTCATGGCTGAAAAACCTGAGACAGTGGTTTGGCCAGTCTATTGTAGAGCTGTTCCGGGCCGCAGTAAACAAGTCCGCCTAGCCACGTCCGTTGAACGGACTGGGCCCAAGAAGAAGAAGAGGTTTTTAAAATTTGTACACTTCATATGGTTTTGGGCGTATAGAATGTCTTGCAAAGTGTACTTTTATTTTCAGATCCCTGGCGACTGCCCATTCAGCCAAACGACCGCAACGCTTCTGGTGACGATGTTATATTATTTTTGTGAGGATATCGTTTCATTGTATATGAATTATATTTGGCAAAACAAAGTGTATTTGTAAAACAACAGTTAGGAAAAATTGTGTCAAATAAATAATCTTTGTTATTTTGTTGAATGTTGAGGAAATTGCTTCGTAAATTAATGTAATTTGAGAGAAATATAATAACAGTATTATTAAAGGAAATCATTAGACTGCGACTTTTTAACTAATTCTTGTTATTTTCTTTGGTTCCAGGTAAGTTTCTGCAACTTTAAACATCTCGCTGTTCCTATTCTATTTCAATACTGAGTAAGTAAGTCTTTCAAAATCACCATACCGACTGCTGTTAAAGAAGTCTAAAGTAATTTCACGATTCGCACTGTGATTTGACAATGTATAAAGGTTCAAAAGATTACATCAAACGTATCGATGTTCCGTGTTTGTCTTATTTTTAAAGTTGGTTGTTAATTTACTTATTAGTATATTATATATAATGCGATGTAACAACCAATACATTTTTAACCAAAGCCATATTTAGCTATACCGCAAGCAAAAGAAGGTGCCCAGAAGCAAGTCTCTTTCTATGCACAGAATAGAAAGGACGCGATTTTATTAGTTGTTCGCTAGCATTCGTTAGTGGCTTGCCACTCTGCACCCGACTTCGCTTCATTCCGGACGACGTGCGACGCCGCGACGTTAGAAAACAGTGTTTTGGTCCAACATTTTTTTTTACATGAGCTCCACACAGGAGCTATCTTTGGGGATGCTGTGTAGAAGGTTTTTTTTTAAGGAAAGGAAGGAGAGTAGAGTTCTGGGAAGGAAAAGGGTTTAAGGGGTGGGTAGGAATCTGGGGTTCAGTGTGTCCTGGTCATCCGCCTCCAAGACCTAGACAAACCTCGCCCCATGAACCCGGGCACCCCTGCTAAATCACCAAACGTATTGAACCACTTGGGGAGACCTATGGCAGAGGTGTTGGTTATCCAATAAAGGTTCCCGGGGCGGCGGTACTCATTCCCGCCTCCCAAATTAACTATATTAGTTTCTAAATTTTATGCTTTATCTTACCGGTCAGTGGCTGAGTTGGCATCGCGTTTGGGTGCCACCTAGGTGAAATATCACCATATTATCCATTTGTGAAATATCACAAATTAATCAAATACAATTGATTTGCCCATGCCTTTGTTCGATCCCGCGACCTTCGTATTGCGAGTCAAAAGCTTTCCCGCTGGACCACGCCGGTCATCAATACCAACATACGTAATAGGTACCTAACTTAGTAAAGTTGTCCATAGAATATCTTAGTAATTTCGTCTGGGATGTACTTTAGTTCTTAATCTGATCGTTACATGTGATATATTTTTGTGTCCAAGATGCGAGCCGTTCATTTAATAAATTCAATAATTCTTTATTTTTATGTTTTGTACAGTAATAAACATACATTCTAATAATGTGTGTTTTAGTGCTAATTTTGTATAAATCAAATAAGCAAAGTTTAGCGGTTTTACGATTTCCGCCCAGGCTGGAAGTTCTATGCACCCAAGGCACAATCGGAATTGCCCATAAAATTTAATAACCCGACATTAAATTAGCAACTTAATATTAAATATTACTTTTGTACTGTTAGACGACTCGACCGTGTACAACTTGACTTAGTTAACTCTATAGGCGGCCAAAAGAGTAACTAAACGTCGCCTCAGTTCTTAATTGTCCAAACGACCATTTTAGTTTTTGCACAATCTCCACTTTAAAACTAAAAATAAAGTATAAAAAACGATAGTTAATCACTTAACTAAGAACTATTTAAATTAATGAGACCGTTGCCTTTACGGGAACAGCTTTATATTAAGTACCTACCATAATATTTCATTGAAATAATCAAAGAAAACCTTCTCCTCCTGTAAAATTTTCAAATGGTCGTTTGGACAATTAAGAACTAATGCGACAAAAGACGCCATATGTTTGTTTATTGTTTGCCAAAATACCGGGGGTAAAGTGCATTAACTTCGCGAGGTGATTCTACATGATAGTACAAGTAAAAAAGTTAAATAACTTTTTTAGAAATTCCAACTTTTAGGGGTAGTTTTGAGGTAAAAATAAAAAATGTCGTTCTTGATACAATTTTCGATATTGGATATTTTGTATCGATATATCGGATCAAAATATATCGGCTAGAAAAATCGATATATTGAATTAAAAATATCGATATATCGATACTTTTTCAACAAGCCTACATTGGCAATACCACAAAGTATGTCGTTCTGTAAGTATGAATCAGTGCTTCTATGGCACCACAGGAAATGTTCTGTTCTCGATCGTAATCATCAGTTTGTCTGTAGATTCTGCCGTTAGATTGTTAGGACTCTCAAGTATGTCTCACTAGACACTAGAGAACGGGTCAGAACTGAATGAATGTGCATAAATTATAGGTCAATCCTCTATCAAACTATTAATAGACTGTTTCCAAGCCGTGGTCGTCTTTACTTCTTCTTTAGAATTACGAAACAGTATTCTAAAATCCGCTGAGAATCCGAGATTGCATAATGAGATGTCTGCCTCTCTAAAACCTCTGAACTTTCAGTCAAATGTTGTTAATATTTAAAGATTTTCAATTGTGACCTTTGATAGAAATCTCTACGATATTTTTTTATAAATTACGATATTATTATTTGGATGATCGTTATTATTTTATTGTATTTTATTTATTATTTATCTTTGAATAACAGAAAGTGTTTGTTGTTCATTCGTATTACTAAAATCGCGCAAACGATTACTTTTGGCGTTGTGAAATTGGCACAGGCTTTTTTATATGGAATTTCTATGTCAACGCAACTATTTTCAGCTCAGAATTGTATTTCCATCATGAGCTATTGAGCGTCGAATTGTCTATTTTACTCACGGAATAAGACAACATGCCATAAACATAATTTGTTCCATAATTTACATTCAAACAACAATAAACAAATATTCCAAAAAAGATTGTTGATACTCGTAACTTGATTATTTTTATTTATTTTCTATTTTCTGTGCGTTTCGGGTAGTAAAGCTGGTTATTTTTGATAAAAGGCAGAGATTTTCGTTATTTGTTTTTGGGGTGTTGTGCCGTGTTGCGCTCATTTTTAGCCAACCTCCTTCTTTAGCCAGCGTATCGTACAGCGTTGCAGTGTCCATCATTAGGGCAGATCCGGCAGCCTTCTGTCCTGATGATGGACACTCCAAGGCTGTCCGAAACGTTGGCTAAAGAACGAGGTAGCCCAAAACAAATAACGAAAATATCTACTTTTGGCCGTGAAAATCTAAAAAAGTAAGGGCAGAGATTGTATATTTTGTGCTTCGTCGTAAAAATATTATTTATTGATCAAATAATTCTAAAGATATTTAAAATCAAGCTTTATCCTCACATGTATTTGCCATTACTGTTAGAAGATTATAAAAAATAAAATTATTAATATTTGTTTAATTTAATGCGCCATTTTTGTATAGCATCACATTGTCACAAGCTCAAACATTGCCACAAGCGTTCGGCTACAATTAAATTATTTCAAATATATTACAAGTCGTAAAAAAATAGAAAACCGTTGTTTTTATTTACAGATGTCGCGAATGCTTGAAAAGATTCAGATTTTGTTTAAATTTTCTCAACGGATTGAACAGATCTATAACACCATATGGAAGGCGAAAGGTGTTCGTTAAAGGTATAGATTTGTAGATTAAAATAATTAATATTAATTATTATTTTTTAATTTATAAACTAACGTTTAGACAAGATTTTTTATGCATAGCACAAAGGGTAACAATTATTACAAGAAATAATTGTCAGCCCGAGACACTCATTTACATTGAAAAATCTTCCGAGAAAAAATACTTGCCGCCAACGGGACATGAACCCGTGTCCTTCCGATTGCCGGTCGAATGCTCTGACCACTGAGCTATGGCGGCTTATCAAATACCCGCCAAATAATTCAATATATACTAGTGTTTCATTCAACAATTACTGCTTGTTATATTTTTTCCATCTGAAAACAACCAACTTTATTTTTGCGAGGAAGACATTGTTAGTGTTAAATCCCTCGCTAGGTGGCGTCGAGACAAATTATGTCTGCATTTATTGGGGAAATACTTAAACTTGTTAAATATTAATTATTATTTTTTAATTTATAAACTAACGTTTAGACAAGATTTTTTATGCATAGCACAAAGGGTAACAATTATTACAAGCAATAATTGTCAGCCTGAGACACTCATTTACATTGAAAAATCTTCCGAGAAAAAATAAAAAAATAAACCGTCCCGTTGGCGGCAAGTATTTTTTCTCGGAAGATTTTTCAATGTAAATGAGTGTCTCAGGCTGACAATTATTGCTTGTAATAATTTTTAATTAATATTAAGTTTAAAACACGTTTGGACAACTTGTCAATCCAAATATGAAATTAATGACGTGTTTTCCTTAGTAACCATGTTTTGTATAATATACCTAAACTATACTAGAAAATAAGCAATTAGACGAGATTAATACAAGTGTAACAGATTGTAGGATATTTATTATTATTATTCTAAAAATTGTAGAGCCATAGAAACATAAATAAAAGACAAGAAGGTCGTTGGAAATTGCTAAAATTAACTTGAATAATTTACTCAAAGACGAATGACAGATACAAATGCACGACCGACCTCTATAAGCTTCTATATTATTATATTTGCGTCAAGTTCCAGAGTAGTAGTAGTTTTCAGTATCGCCCCGGTGAAAAATCACAATTTAAAATAGAAATGTTATTCGAAATAGCTTTTGCCGTATTTAGTGATTGTATTTGAGAGCCAGATTCTTTTTAACACCTTTATTCCGTACTTCTCTCAGCCTCAAAATATTTCCCAAATTCGGATTCAGTAAATCAAAAGTTAATGCTTAAGAGGAATATAAACTCTAGAAATATTTCGAATCAATGCCTACAAAATTTTAAAATCGAGCGTCTTATTTGCACGAGGCAAGTAAGCGAAAAAGTGGTTTTGATTTATTTTGTCCATAATTTTATAAGAACGAAAAAAAGTTAGAACATGGAAAACCTCAAAAATAGTCTAGCCATAAAGGGGTATTTTTTAAAAATTGTTTCTTGTATTACTTCACAGTTAAGTCATGAACAAAACATTTTTTTTGTGGTTTACGTTTATATTTTTTGTTACGTAAATAATAGTTTTATTGTAATTCTAATACATAGAAAAGCTAGTAAAAACTTCGATTTATCCGTAGCATATTTTTGATGTTCATACTGTAAGCCGATTCGTCATAAAGATTAATCAAAATAGTATCTAAATAGGATTTCACGCTGCCGTTGTTACCAATCCTTGCCAATCCTACTGATCATCTGCTAAGCTGAATCGCTTAATCTAAGGAAGCCGGACGTGTGTATTAAGTTCGACTGAGCAAAGCAAAGTTACAAAAAGTGTCAACAGAGTGGCAACCAGAATAAAATCAACTTAACACCTCCTTTGAAAAGTTATTAAAAGTGAAAAAATATATGAAAACATAGTTAAATAGAATTACGTTAGGTTAGGTTATGGGCCTTTTTCAATTATTTTTGAAGTTGTGACTTGAAACCTCATTTTGACAGTCATTATAAGTGATGAAAAAAAAATTTAAAAAAAAACGGTTAAATAGATTACGTTATGTTAGGTTATGGGCTATTTTTCAATTATTTTTAAAGTGGAAATATCTTTAGCACCATTGTGATTTGAAATTTAATGAAACGAAAAATAGCGACACTAAAAAGAGACAAACACATACATCCTTAGGATATAGCCTGCGAGAGAATGATATAGTATAATCGGACTCCTCTTTGTGTGGTGCTTCGTAGCCCATCGGTCTCCTATTTGCGCGGTGCTTCGTAGCCTCCCCCATCTTCTCTACTTTAGCTTTTTGAAGGTTTCACATCTACCGCGTGTGAATTGCACACTCTGTTTTTTTTCAGAGCTTTTTATGACTTTTCAAAGAGGTGCTGAGTTGGCATGGAACCACATAAAAACGTTTATGAATATTAAGATTGAGTGGTTACTTCACAGGAATCACAAGTTTAAGTTGCATTGAATGAAACTACTTGGCGCCATTGGTTCGTGCCAAGAATTTAAGTTTTTTGACAGAAAAACAATGTCGTAATACGTACTTCATCTATTAGTCAGTACCTACTTGTACTCCTTACCTCAATGGTTTAGGAGACCTTGGCAACTTATAATAATGATGCCAGAGGTGTTTTCAATAAATGAAAAGAATGTTGATTTCTACTACAAATCGGACAAATGGAAAATGTTTATCTATCTTTATTCTAGTTGCGATTTTTGTATGTAGATATATGTTACATTTAAATCTTTTTAAAATATTTTATTTTGTGTAGTGATGTAGTACCTGACCTTCATCTTGGTGTTTGTACAAATATTGGCTTATGGCTTGGTGATAATTTCAGAAAAAACACCAATATCCACTGTGATTTAAATTACGCAGCGTTTTATACACAATTCGAAATGTTTAATAAAAAAAGAAGGAATACCGTACAAAAAGATTAAAAAGGAAAAAAAGTAAAGGCTTAAAGCTAAAATGGATCTACCTAGGAAAATTTGTCTTGAAAAATTTCGTGATGTGTGTTACGTCAGTTACCTTTTTTCATACAGATCTCCAAATGGAAACTATATCGGAACCCATGCTAAAAATCTTAGCTTTATTCGATAATCATTTTTATACGTACGTTAGAGAAGAAATTATTCTTCTTCTTCTTTGTGTGCCGTATCAGGTCCCCCCGACGTTGGCGATCACTCTTGAGAATGTCTCTCTGTCTTTCGCTGCCCGGAATAGCTCCTCCACACTTCTAATGCCAGTCCACTCTCGTATATTACGCAGCCAAGACATTTGTCTCCTACCAGGCCCTCGGCGACCCTCTATCTTGCCTTTCAATATCAAATGGAGCAAGTGATACTTCTCCCCTCGAAGTATATGACCCAGATATGAAATTTTCCTGATTTTTATTAATGTAAGCAGTTCTCTATCTGCTCTAGCCCGCCTGAGAATTTCTGTGTTGGTGATCATGTCGGTCCATGGGACCTTGAGCATACCGGTGAAGCCACATTTCAAAAGCCTCTAACCTGTTCATGGTATTTACTTTCAAGGTCCATGTTTCACATCCATAGAGCAAGACCGACCACACATAACATTTTAGCATTCTCTGCCTTAGTTTTAAGCTGATATTGTCATTGCAGAAGAGGGATTTCATTTTAATGAACGCAGTTCTTGCTGCTTCAATTCTGCATCTAACCTCCACATCTAGGTCAAGTGTCTCCGTGAGAATACTGCCGAGGTATCTAAATCTTTCCACCTTTATTATTCTTTACGAAATTATTATCCTACTAATATTATAAAGGTGAAAGTTTGTATGGATGTATGTTTGTTACTCTTTCACGCAAAAACTACTCAATAGATTTTAAAAATTCTTTCACTAATAGAAAGCTACATTATATATAGGCTACATATATTGGTAAGCTCTGGTGTTATGAATAATCTCTGGCGTTATGAAATAATTTATCATACGTTTTCTGTCGCTAACAAAATCGATTTATTGCAAACGCCAATTGTCGCCTTGGAAACGATGTTTTTTTAAAATTAGGTTACTATGGACATCCCTTTGATGTTAAAATTCAATTATGTATAAAATACTAATTCCTACTTTACAGAATGAATTTTAATGAAACTTTACAATAATATGAATATATAGGCTCAGAGCTCTGGCATTACGAAATTTGTGTGAAAAAATTGCAATAGGTGGCACGATTAGTAAGATATCTATAATTCTTTAATCGATTCAAATTATAAGGGAAGTAGGTACTTCAAATAAATTCGCTTAAATATTTTCTAAAATAGAATTTTTATTTAAGAATCTTTGTTTTGCAAAATGTCATTCTCAAATTTTGACATAATGTCACACAACAATTATTGTTTTAATTGGATAGACAGGTATCGCATTTTTTAAGTATAAAACTGCCGTACTGGATTTTTTGGTAGAATATAAAAAGAAGAATAATAATTCGTACTTAATAACTATCTATAAAAATGAATCACCAAAATGGATGTATGCGCATAAACCCGAATGACTGAACCATATTGGATAATTCTTTTTTTTTTATAAAACTACCGTTGAGTTCTGGCATTGTGAATTTTGTATAAGAAATTATAACAGGTGGCATGCGAGCAGTTTGAAAACTGAATGTATCGGGAATGAATGTGTGGAATGCGAGAGGTGAGTGGGGGGAGTGGGGAGGCGGAAAGGGGAGGGGGAGGAGGGTGGTGGGAACGGGGTTAGGGGAGGGAGAGGGGGGAGGGAAGGAAGGGAAAGGGGAAGGATGGAGGAGGTTATGGGGAGGGGTAGGGGGTGGGGGGGAAGGAGGTTGTTGGGGGATGAGTGGAGTGGGGGGAGGGGTGGGGGGAGGGGGATTGATGGGGGAGTAGAGTGGGGAGAGGGAAGGTGGAGGAGGCTGAGTGGAAATCCCCTAATGCCATGCGAGCTAGTCTATAATATAAAAATGAATCGCTAAATTTGTTGGTAAGCGCAAATCTCGAGAGCGGCTGAACCGATTTCGCTAATTCTTTTTTTAGAATATTCCTTGAAGTACGAGGATGGTTCTTACGGAGAGAAAAATTAAGAAAAATGCGCAGAAAATTGGATAATTTCAGAAAACCTAACGACTATCGCACGTTTGTTTCATTTCGCGTGTTTGAGAATGACATTTTGCAAAACAATGATTGTTAAATCAGGATTCTATTTTTGAAAATCTTTAAGTTCTAATAGTTTGAATCGAATCAAGAATTTTAGATATTTTAAATAGGTACCAAATTTAATATACATGAAAAATGGAAATTTAGTTTAAAAACTGAATGTACCGGGATTGAATATATGGAAAGCGGGAGGGCGGGAGAGATGGGGAGGGGGGGGAGGGATGGGGGAGGGGAGAGGGAGGGAGTTGAGAGGGGGGAGGGGGGGAGGTGGAGGAGGCGCAGTGGGAACCCCCCTTACACCATGCGAGCGAAGCTGCGGGAAAAAGCTAGTTTATAATAAATTTCAATAAGAGAATCCGGAATAAATACAATTATAATCAACCAAAATATAGTTCTGAAGAATTAGCATGTGTTCGTTCGAATTCTATATTCTTTTCCTAAAATTGTTTTAAAATCATCGATTTTTTATATACACAAAATATGAACTAAGGATGCCACTGAATTCAAACATTGAACTTTGAATTAATCTAGTTTTTAGAAACTTTTCATTTCTACAAAGATATTATAACACCTCTGCCGTAGGTCACCCCAGGATTCGCTACTTTGATGACTTACCAGGGGTGTCCGGGATCTTGGGTGAGGATTGGTCTTGGCGGTTGATGCATCTGCCCAAAAGTTGCGTGGCAGGTACGTAAGAGAATGGTTAATGGAGACCTTTCGACCTCTCCAGCAGGATTCTCTCGGATCATACTGGAGACACTGACCCCCAGATTCCTATCCACCCCTCAATCCTATGCCTTTTCCTACCCAGAACTTCATCTCCTTCCTTTCCTGAAAAGACCCACCACATAGGATCTGAGGGGAATTATTTTCCTCGGGGTCTCCTGTGTGGAGCTAATGTGAAGAGAATCACAAGACTTTGAGATAAATGATTTTATACCCTGACACAAATCTGAGTTTGCGTGGTGCATAGAACTGAACAACTTACCCTTCAGCATTCAGAAATGCAGTGTCGTTACATTTACAAGATCCAAAGATACATTCCTGTTCCCCTACCACATTAATAAACATGAATTAACACGTACAAATGAGTTTCGAGACCTTGGCGTAATCTTTGAAGCAAATCTCTCTTTCAAATCCCATATATCTGATATTGTCTCCCGTGCCAACAAAATGCTTGGATTTGTTCTTTGTAATTCAAGATCATTTACCAACGGAATCGCAATCCGAAGAACGTATGTAGCACTTGTTCGCAGTATCTTGGAATATAGCTCCATTATTTGGGCCCCTTCTGAGCAAAACCATATTCTCAAAATAGAAAAAGTACAAAAGAGATTCATGCGTTACCTATATATGAGGGAATATATGTACTACCCTTTCCTGTATCCATCCTTATTCTTAGCAAGAATGCTCGATCTTAATACATTAGAAGCCCGCCGAAAAATATTTTTAGGAAAACATTTTTTTAAGATAATCTCTGGAACTATACATAATCCACCTATTTTGAAAGAGATTAACTTATATGTCCCAGACAAGTATACTCGTGGAAGGTCCCATACCCTTTTTTATGCTCCAAAAGCGAGGACTTCTGCCTATCAGAACGCGCCAGTCAACAGAGCGACTGAACTGCTCAACGAGTCTGCATTGACCATCGACATTTTTAACGTAACCTACAGGCAGTTTAACATTATCTTTTGACGTATGTCACAAAGTAGTGAAACTGACCTTTTTATGTGTTTTGCTATACTTTTTGTCTAATTTGTAATCTTCTCCATAATGTATTGGTGAATAACCGTTTTACGGAGAACATGGAAAATAAATAAATAAATAAATAAATACTACATACTACAAGATATACAGTAAGCTACTTACCACAGTAACCCAGTTAGATGGATGTAGTATCTAATGTTTTACATGTAGTAAGTGTGGGTGGCGCACTTACGATTGTGTCTATTTTAATTTCTTCTTCCTCGTGTAATAAAGACGCGTGGAGCGTAACCCCACCCGAGGAGTTAGTTATGTGAACCTAGCTCGTGTGCACACGTACACGATGTAACAACACGTTTATTAATTAATTTTATGACAACCCCTTAGATTAATATATTTTTTATGCAGTGGGCAGCATTTTTTGAATCGATATTCATGATTTCTTGGATGAAAAAGTTTTCGTACTTATATAAACACAAGAAATTACTATCCAGTTTCACTCATGTTTGTACTATTTTGTCTTATTGAACGTAACATATAACGGTTTATTTTGTAATGTGGACTTACCTGACTTTGTTTATTTAACCAGTGATTAGATACTCATATTTTGAGTAAAAAAGGTAAATGAAATTTTGATCTGCCGTTTTTTTTTCAATTAAAATCATAAAAGAATACTAGGTATTGAAAAGTTATGGGCGAGTGAGGCATTGGGCTTACTTGGGGTTACTTGGCTGAGTGACCAGTGACGACACGTGGAAGATTTTTTATTTATTTATTTGATTTTGAAGTAAAAAAAAAAACTTTGAAAAAATCACCGGAGACCAAAATTTCATTTGCATTTTTTACTCCAGATAATGCCAGGAATCGCTGGTTAAGTACCTCCCTTAACAACCTGCATATAAGTGGTTAAATCAGGTTAAACCAAAAGAGAGGATGCCCTAAAACCAATAAGAAGGTAAAGGGAAGAGGAATATAGGAGAAGGATAGGGGATACTCGTGATACATTCTACACTGTGCATTAATGTTAATTAATGTGAGTCTAAAAAACGACCCGTTCTCATGTGGCAAATGTCAACCGTGTACAAATGTTGGGCACGCGTTTGGCGTGTTTCCCGACTATGCACCGGTGCCGAAGGGATCAATGATGCTAGTTCCTCGGAGCATCTTCCATTGTAATACCGGTAGAACAAGGATAGCATTCCCACCCGACGCCTGTGCTCTAAAGATTGCAATCCGTCTGTTAAGATGGGAGAATCTATCAAACGGACCGCCCGTTTCTGCACAGAGTCCAGGGTATTTTTCAGATATTTTGGAGCTCCAGACCAGAGGTGGCTGCCAAATTCAACCGTGGGGCGCACTTGTGATTTGTACAGGGTTAGCAGTTGTGTACTATTAAAGTATATGCGGGCCCTGTACAGTACGCCCAGTTTCTGTGAATCGAACGCATTACTTCTGTTGGATATTTCTAAAGGTTATTGTTAGATTATCGATATTACGAAATTGTTTGTTATAATTGCGCACATATTCGGGGATTTTGGGATATTTTGTAAGGATAGTTCTGTATGCGGGCAAAAGATAAAAATCGGTTTGTTGGGTTGGTCTTAACTCTGACGGTATGTAGATATAAAATTGGTAAGCTTAGGCGAATTCGGGCCATTATTCAAAAAAATAATATTTTGATTTGATTAAAAATTAAATGTCGTGTTTGAAGAGAGTTGAATTTATGGAATTTTATGAATTCGATCTTGTTTGTGAAGTGTTAGTTAAATTATTTATGATTTTATGTGCTTGAAAAAAGATTTTTTCAAAACAGACTTTGTAGAAATGGATCCAAAATTCTGTGCAGTATTCTAAGTCGGAGCGGATGAATACGGTGTATTGTTTTATGTTTTCAGACAGAAATATTCAGATCCATAACTATTCATGGAAATCGCGTTGCGAGCTGTGAAAACAACTAAAAAAAAAATACCGAACTGGCGTCATGAAATTAGAACTGCATTTTATGCCGGTAATTTCTACGTCACCAGTCTGCACCATCGTTTCCATCATGAGCTTTATATCAAAACAGTTAAAAATGAAGCCAAGTTGCCATAATACTGTTTGCTCCTCAGTATAAAAAATCTAAATATTTTGCAAGCCGGTTAGAAAACCTAGTAGATGATAAAAATTAGTTCATTTGTAATCATAATTTTTTATATTTTCGTACCACCCAGTATCATCAACATATTTTCAATATTACAACTTCTAATTCATGGTGGCTTTTGTAATACAATCGGCAGAACATTGTAATGCTTCTTATAATGCTCTGTATATATTGTTTGTGTCACAACCCACCTGAACACACAAGTAAACCCGTGGCGCCTAATTGTTGTTCAATGCCAGTCGATGTGTTCACCTCGATTATTAATCGGTCCGATTCACAAGTCATTTCAAACATTTCCTTTACACACATTAATCTACAATGGTAAAACAAAAAACAACATCTTTGTATGCTCTATTTTACTGCAGTTTTCGAATACAAGACAAATATAAAATAAATAAATAAATAAAATAAAATAAGCCTGTATTGCTGTTAAACTTATAAGACATTTTTCTAATTTAATATTTTTTTTTTAATATTATTCTAAATTATCAGGGTTCGGGTCATTACTTTTAGAAACAGCTTGTCTTTCGACATAGGCCTCCTCTAAAGATTTCCATTGTTCTTTTGTTTATCTTTAAAGGGTCTTGGTCATTTTCCCCCACGAGGACCAGTCGGCTTGGGGGAGGGTGTGTTGTTGTTGTTTTGTCTTTTTGTGGGTGTTCTTGTTTCCGTTCGCCGAAGACAAATATAAGACAATACCGAATATAAGACAAGAGATACCGGTTTGTACAAAAATACATATTTTTAATTATTCAAGAGAATACTTCTTAGGACCGTTGTGATTTGAAACTCGATGAAACGAAAAATAGCGACTGAAATAGAGACAAAAACACATTACATCTATAAGATTTAGCCGATGAGAATTTAGAGAATGAGATAGTATAATCGGTCTCCTCTTTGTGCGGTGCTGCGTAGCGTCCCCTTGTCTACTTTAGTTTTCTGAAGGTTTCACTTCAACCGCGTGTGTAATGCATACTTTGTTTTTTTTTTAAAGTGAAAACTTCTTCAGCACCGTTGTGATTTGAAACTCGATGAAACGGAAACGAGCGACACTAAAAAGAGACAAACACATATAGGATTTAGCCTGCGAGAGAATCCTCTTTGTGCGGTGCTTCTTAGGATAAAATGTAAAATAATTTTTTAACTTGATTACAATCTTAATCTTAATATATATCTTAATATATAAAACAAAGCCGGGTTAGTTACACTATTTATAACTTGAGAATGGCTGGGCTGATTTTGATGATCTTTGATTTGTTGGATTTGTCTCCGCCCCGGATAGGATAATAACCATTAAAACATCACATAAGTTAATGAAATAAATAGTTATAAAGAAAATTATTTTCCCCATACATTTTGTATGGAACGAATTCTCCTATTTTGAAAGAACTGCAGCAATATTGTGAGGGTTAGAATATTGAACTGTGCATGAATTCCAAACATTCAAAAACGTCAAATGTCAATGCGTTGATTGTTGTGCATTTGTTTTTAATCATATAATGCTGCCCTTCTTTCTTACACACTCAATGTCAATAATCGAAAATGAGACAAATGGTGAACGTATGTCTGCACACCTCCAAAGGAAAAATACAATAATTATAATAAATCTCTGAAATGAAATGCATTTTTTTACATAAGCTCCACACAGGAGGCCCTGAGGAAAATAATTTCTCTCAGGACCTATGTCATCTTAGGGGATGCTGTGTGGAGGATCTTTTTAAGGAATGGGGAGGATAGAAAGTTCTGGGAAGGAAAAAGGTATGAGGGGTGGGTAGGAATCTGAGGGGTCAGTGTGTCTGGGAGTGACGGACGTATGAATCCATCCCTCCAACTGTGGTGCAAGGCAATGGGTCGAGAGAGTCCGGCTGGAAAGGTCAAAAGGCCTCCCTCAACCAGTCTCTCTTGATCCGGCCCGCCACGCACCAGGTGGGCAGGCGCATCAACTGCCAAGACCCGGACATAAGTCACCTCATGAACCCGGGCACCCCTGCTAAATCACCAAACGCAGCGAACCACTTGGGGTGATCTATGGCAGAGGTGTTGGTTGTTCAATAAATGGTTCCCGGGGCGGCGGCACCCGTATCCGCCTCCCGAATTCCCGTAAGTAATTGTAAAAGTAAGAAAATCACAAAAATGTAAATCCGTACACAACGCCATCTCTGATACTGACAAAAACAAAACACGGACAGTTGCGCATTGATAATTGCTTCATTGCGTAATTTTTAACTTAATAAAAAAACTGAATTTAATTCAACAGATATTGATTCTGAGGCGGTACGAAGTTCGTCGGGTCAGCTAGTATTATAATAAATAAACCTTACAATTATCCTACACCTGATGCTCTGCATTCGTCTCTTTCTCTCAAAGTTTAGTTTTCTCTAGATTTCACTTCTACCGCGTGTGAACTACAAACATGATTTTTTTTTTTAATAATTCTTTATTTGAAATGTGTATTTCTATAGTGTATTGATTATTCATGTAGTTTCATCTTCCTTCAATAGATGTCGATGGCGTAGTTACTAATACGAAGTTCTGCTATATCTCAACAGATGGAAGTTGAGTACGATATCAGAAAAGTACCATCTATTACTTCGTGTCTTCGGTCACGATGATTGCCGAAAGCATCAGCGAGATTGTCCAACCTCCATTCCGCTCGTCACAGCAGCAGAACTATTTAGAGCCCAGTCTAGTGAGGACAGTTTAATATTCATAGTAACTTCAACGATAAATTAATAAATCAACCAGTAATCACACGAACCTGTAACTTATTTGGAAGATACCCAACACATCTTATATTGTCTTATAATTGGTAATTAAAATTTTATTAAAAAAAAATAATTTCATTGTTTAAATGTTTGACTAATGTCGTAATTTTTCAAGTTAACTAACATTCAAAGAGTATTTTTATTTTATTTTGAAAGGCAATAATACCGAGGTAAATAAATAAATAAAAATAAAAAATAAAAAAATAAAAAAGCCTTTTATTTCTTGCAAATAGGTATGTTGCCGAGTTATAAAAAGTATAATTAATGTTATTTACAATCTTGTTGAAAAATATTATAAACGTATCTTAAATTAATTCATTTGCAAGAACCCCTCTCTCAGTCGAAGGTGAAGGCCTCCTCTAAAGAAATCCATTTATCTCTCTCTTGAGCTATTTGCGGCCAGCAGGGGCCAGCAATTTTTATTATTTCATCTGCCCATCTCGTGTGAGGTCTGCCTTTGAGACGCTTACCGTATGGGCCATTGCACTTCGTTGCCCTGCTGGTCCACCTGTCGTCCTCTAGCCTCGCTACTCGCTACGTGTCCTGCCCACTTCCATTTTAGTTTTTTAGCGTAGCTCAGAGCATCTTTGGCTTTGGTGATTTTTCTGATTTTTGTGTGACGAATTTTTTGTATTTTTTTAATATCAAGCATGCTTCTTTCCATTCCGCGTTGACAGGTTATAATTTTGTTTTTGATTTTGGATGTGTATTTCCAAGTTTGACATGCGTAGGTTAGGCATGGTAGGAGGCTTAATGTCATAACTTTTGTTTTAATATTTATTGGCATGTTGCTTTTAAATATTTCTCTCTTGTTTGCCAGGGTAGGCCAGCAAAAAGCACCACCAATTACGACGCGGCGAAATTACGAAATGACACTTCGTGTCCAGCGATTCTGACACTGTCCTTTACAAATTTTGTACATATAAGGGTCAAAATCGTAGATAAACATATTTTTCCCGCGCATGCGCAAGAACTGCGCACATTCCCGCGCTCCGGTAAATTATTAATATAAATTATTTGGAGTGACTAGGCGCATTGCAGGTTTCACTATGGTAAAGGGCGATAATAGAGCAAGCAATTCTGACCGTGTTCTTCATACATCTTCTTTATACATAAGGGTCAAAATCGCGTGTAAAATCTCATGACACACCGGTGCACGAGCGGCAAACAAGGGATTAAGGACCCAGTATTTATTCCAAGTAATTTGTGCTCGTCTTTCTACTTCTAGCTCATTTAGTTTTCTGTCGAAGCCTATTTGTTTTCCAAGGTAGATGTATTTTTCTGTATATTTCAAAGTTTCATTGTCTACTGATATTCTTCTGTTTATGCTGTTTGTCATGACCATTGTTTTGGAAAGATTCATTTCCAGTCCCACCTGTTTGCTGGCTGCGTTTAGTGAATCAATCATGGTTTGTAGTTGTTTGCTTGATTCTGATAAGAGTACTAAATCATCTGCGAAGCGCAGGTGGCTTAAATATTTTCCGTTAATGTTCAACATTAATACCGAGGTAAATACTATAACTGCTGCAATAAAATTATATTATAATTTTATTACAGCAGTTATAGAAAAAATTTTACGCACCAGATTTAAATGTCCGGGTTTAATTTTCCCCACAGGAAAAACTAAACCCTTTCACACACTTCCCAAATGATCATCTGGTCAATCCACGTTATGCAATTGCACTATATAAGTATTATAATTACAAAACAATACAAGAACAACATGTCAACCTACCAGAGACCAGATGGGAAAATAATTCACCGACTCCAGATATTTTCATATCAGAGGGTTCGGCTCTGTGGAATTCCTAATTGAACCTATAAATCCTACTGATCCCTCAATATAAATATTTAAAAAATCTTTTGTAATCCTACATATATTTAAAATTACCGATTTTTGCATTTTTATATATAAATTCTTTGACAACTCTAATACGCCTAAATTTTGAATCAGAGACCTAGGTATAATGCCAGTAGCCGAAATAACAAATGGTAATATTTTTATAGTCCGAGAATGCCAAATTCTTTTAATCTCATTTCCTAAATCTGTGTATTTTCTAATTTTTTCAGAAACAGTTTTTTGAATATTACAGGAATTTGGAATAGCTACGTCAATGATATAAGTTATTTTTTTTAAATTTTGTCATGTAAAACTATATCAGGTCTATTATGACTAATTTTTCTGTCTGTTAGTATAGTTTTATCATAATATATTTTATAAAATTCATTTTCTAAAAATGAATTTGGTTCATATTCATAATATGGTACTATATTACGACAGTCAATCAAGTTATGTTTAATTACCAAACTTTGATGGATTATTTTTAAAACCTGAGTGTGCCTAAATGTATACTCGGACGGCGCTAATATAGAACATCCCGATATAATATGTTCTATAGTTTCCGGAAAAGCCAAACATTTTCTACATAAATCATCAATTTGATTTATATCTTTGATTATATGCTTCCTATAATTTTTAGTATTAATGACTCTATCTTGAATGGCAAGCATAAATCCTTCTATTTCTGCGCTCAACTCTCCAATACTCAACCATTTGTTTGACGAAAGTTTGTCAACATACGTTTGGTTGAGATAATTGAAGTGTTTTGCATGAATAATTTTATTTGACCAGGAATCTAATCATTCCTGGTTAGTATTTATAAGAATGTTGGCATTCTCGTCATATAAATTTAAAGGTGCAATGTTTCTATCTGCCTTGCAAATTATTTTGTGCATTTCTGAGCTATTAGCTTTCCTATGGAAAAAATTTCTAAGCATTTCTACCTGATTGTGTTTCAAAGATGTTATTTTGACTACACCTCTACCTCCTAAATTTATAGGTAAATTAATTCGTTCTATAGCTGAATTTGGATGATGGCAATTAAACTTTGTTAACGTAGTTCTAATTAACCGTTCTAAACTATCTAAATCTGTATTGGACCATTTAATTATGCCAAATGAGTACGTTAATAAAGGTATTGCCCAAGTATTTATTGTTTTTACTAAATTTTTAGCAGATAGATTGCATTTTAAATTTTTCTGATCCTAGTTTGAAATTTAATCCCAATATCATTTTTAATACTAGTGTGATCTAATCTATTCGATTGCGGGTATCCTTAATATTTATAAACCTCATCCCCTTTCATACTTTTAATTTTGAAATTTTTCTACTGTGATTTTTCGTGGGTAAATTATAATTGCACAACCTACAATGTAATTATTATTTATTATACGTAGGTCCTGTTCATGCCTGCTAACTGTTTTTGGCGAAAGAGCAAAAAATAAAAAAAATGTGACATCAGACTTTTTCCAATAATTACAGAGCAATTGTATATATTGTTTCTTTAATTTTATTATTGCGAAATCGTTGTAACCTCTTTAAAGAAAAAATTTAATGTTTATTGTGTTCCTCGTTTGACCTAAAAGTCTTGTTTATCGCAATGTTTCTCAGAAATTCTTCAGGAACCTTTATGATTATGTTAAATTCAAGTATGTCGAAATGCATAAGAAAGTTGTGATTTTTTTTAAAGTAATTATATTTTCTCTCTTCCATAGCATAATTAATTAACAATGTTTAGGTTCTTGGATAATACCAATAATACCATAATCAGTGTCATTATCATCATCATCATTACATAGTATAAAATGAAGTCGCTCAAAATGTATGTGCGCGTTAATCTTTTAAACTACGCAACGGATTTTCATACGGTTTCCACCAATAGATAGAGTGATTGAAGAGGAATGTTTATATGTACAATACATGTAAATTATATTAGAGAAAAGCCGAGAAATTCAAAGAAAACATATTTTTGTGCGATTTAAAACGGCTGGCGGGCCGTACTATTGTCACAAATTCGTTCTACGGAAGAAATTGGAAAATAGATGTCCGGGAGTAAGTAGGTATTTGATTTTCCCTTTTCAAATATCCAGTGTTGCATTGTAAGCATTGTATAATTAGTGGCGAGTTAATTAGTTTATATGTATAATACATGCTTATTATAGTAGAGAAAAGCCGATAAATTCAAATATTAAATTCAGGCAGCGGGCAGCGGGCAGCTGGCAAGCGGGTGGTGTCGATTTTATAAAGATTGGGTAATGGCGTTGTGTTTCGTTAGCCATAGCAACGTGTGGCTGGGTCTGCTAGTATATTATAAAATAAAGTACTACAATGTGCGTGCCGCTAAAACTCAGAAACGAGTCCCGGTACGATCAAGGGAGTTATATGGTGTGGTAGTCCTCTATCCTTTTTCCATGAAGAAGGTTCCCGTTTTTACCTGAAGGGCGAAATCTCATCCTCTAGAAATTTTTAGAACAGTCCATAACATTCGAGAGTATTTGTGAGCATTCCACAACATTCCAGAACATCCCGGAACATTCTGAAATATTGTGGAATGTTCGGGAATAGTTTGGAACGTTTGGGAAAATCCCGGAATACCTCAGTTCGTTGTGGAGCATTCCAAAACACTCTTGAATGTTGTGGAATGTTTTGGAACATTGTGGACCATTCGAAGAATTTTCTGTAAGGATGGGACTACCCAGTAATATCCATGATGGGTTCGAACGTTGGTTCAATCTCATGTCAACTCCCTGAGCGAAGCCGGGTACCCAGCTAGCTATTAAGAAATAAAAAAAAATCTTTAGAATAATCGTGAATTTAGCTGCTTGCGTGGGACAATCAATTTTTACTTAAATCGGGATATCCCGCAAAAAACAATACACCTGGCAAGGCTGGTCTTGATCCACTTCGTGATTTTTCGCCCTTCAGACACCATCATCAGGGTAGATGTTGACTGAAGGAAGAGGAATCAATTAATGTTTCACTAAACCAAAAACAACTAACATTATAGATTTCAATTTATTATATCGATGGCCTCAATACCTGACCAGACCTGTTATACGATCACGCTGCGAAGAATAATACAGGAAAGGTAGTATTGTTTTCACAAAGAACCAAAGAAAGGTATCTAGTACCCAGGTACCTTACAATTTTCTTTTATTTACGTCCGATTAAAAAAAGTTCGTATAAATAATAAAAATAATAATAGTTTGGATAATTTCTATAGCGCCGTTTTCGTGAAAAAATCATCTAAAGGAGGGTGCCTTACAATTTACAATTTTATTTATACATTTAACCCACACTTAGACTTACAATTCGATTTATTACTAGTGGCTTATAACTAAGACTGAAAACTAGTAACTCACAATAAGACATGTTTAATTATGCACTAGTTATGCTAGTGACTTAAGGCTCCGTATCTCCGCTCAAAAAGAAGATGGAGAGTTATGAAATTACGAATGTTGGAGAGAGTGCGCTTATATTTAAAGCGGTAAAATTGAAGCTAAGACGTGAAAATAATAATTTTCGGGACATGCTTTGCGATTTTTTTCTATCGAGGGAATTTCATATAAATTGCGTTTCGGCGTGGGCAATGTATAGATATTATGTTAAAAAATAACATGTATTTTTTTAAGAGCTTAAAAACTTCAAATTTTTAAGGGGGGTATCTAAGAAATCGGTAGAAATTCGGGTAGCGGCGGCTTAAAACTAAACAAATTTTTATAACCGAGTGGGTATTTACATTGATATGTTTAGCTCAATGGTATTTACACAATACTTCTTTAGGGGTCGTCCATTAATCACGTGATGTTTTTTTAGCAACTTTTTAACCCCCCGTGGTGATATGTGGTGAGGTTTTAGACTAACCCTCCCCCCAAAAATCACGTGTATTTTTTTAGTACAAAGTATTTTGAAATTTTCAGAATATTATCACGAAAAATGCATACACGTGATATCTCATTATACCCCCCTGGTGATATTTCGTGATTTTTTCCCACCCCCGCCCCCCCCTTTCGAGCCTCAAGAAGACAAGAGTGGGGAGGCTACGAAGCACTGCACAAACAGGATACCGATTAGTCTATCTCATACTCTCGCAGGCTAAATAGATGTATGTGTTTGTCTCTTTTTCGTGTCATCGAGTTTTAAATCGCAACGGTGCTAAAAAAGTTTGTACTTCAAAAAAAGTTTACGTATAATAAATTGTTACTACGTAAAAGTTGGTATTCAAAACACATACGTTTAGAAGTGTTTTGCTTTGACTGTTAAAAAACTTTTATGGTATTTTTTTTTTAAATTCATGGTGACAACACTCCGTATGATAAATTTCGCAGTATGAGCGTGGAACAGACTCTCATATTATAATATTATCTGTCTATATTCTTGCGAAAATCGTTTCCTTTTTTATATGAATACCACACAAGAGTCCCAACTGCTCCCGTCTGAAGCCAGTGAGACTATGGCATCCCCGATTGGGGTATGTTGTGAGGCTGAAGGTAGTGGGGAGGGGAAGGAGGAAGGTGGAGAAGTACCTGGCTATTCAGATCTGGTCACCAAATACGGCTAATGCCATTTCAAGCAAAGTTTCAATTCTGAATGGTGGTCTTACACCAGGGCGATACTGAGAGTATCTTCCACTCTGGAACGTGCCGCAAGTATACTATATATTATTTTAAATGAATAAATTGTGAAATAACACAAATTGATCGAATAAAATTTATTTGCTACGCCGGGATTCGATCCCGCGACCGTCGGTGTGCGAGTTAAGAGCCTTACCGCTGGACTACGCCGGCCGTCAAAGTTTAGTTTATCACAAGATAACATTATTTCTCAGAACAGGGACTATACTATGCATTTTACAATTATATTTATATAAATAAATGAAACAATTCAACTTTGTTTGAACCACTTATATAATGAGTAAATCCGACCGGTTTCAGAACAACCGTTCCTTCTTCAGGGCAAGCATATACTAATTTGACAGCTTAGAAAGATTTGGTAGGGGTGGAGTCGTTGCTAGTTATTAATGAGGAGTGGGTGGGTAGCATGGACATACGAATATATCTGGACCTGCACTAAGTGATAAAAACGTATTATTTCCCCCTCCCCATGAAGCCGGCCGGGCTTACGAGAGCATCGCTGAATCTAAAAAATGTGACGTCATCATTCTTGTCCTGAGGAGCGCGCTGGTCACATCACACATTTTACGAACAAAAGTGAGAGCTTGTGTTATACATTATGCCCTAATATATGTGAACGTAGCGAATGTGGGCGTTTCTCCAGTGAGTTACAGGGGTAAGTAAATTATGAAACATTTGTAAAAGTGTCTCAACTAAACACAGCAACAAAATATTCCCGTGTGAAAAAGGGCGAACTTTCTTTTGCCGATTTCGACTACGCAAATATGATAATAACGTGGCGGGCAATTCGCGCTCCCATGTAAAAAGGACTATTCATTAAAAAGCAGTTTTGCTTTTAAGAACAAAATGGTGATATTATAATGCGAGATGCCTATATACTGTCAGATTGATTTTTTAACAAATCACATTCATCTTCCCCTCTTCACCCTCCATAGTTTGGTTTTACCCCTCATCTGTAACTTCTGGTCTATTAAATTTGGATGTCTATGGTGGGTAGGTATTAATGTAGAGTGGGTGGGTAGGGGAACAAATCCATGATTGGGCTATAAGACAATATTTTATTTTTTTTACTTTTCAAACTTTATGAGTAAAATCTCAAATTATAATATTTAATTAAATGAAGGCAATATTAGCGAAACTCAATCGAAAATCTGAGACAGAAAAATCAGAAAAGATATTGGCAGCGGAGCCAATATCTTTTCTGATTTTTCTGTCTCAGATTTTCGATCGATTTTCGCTAATATTGCCTTCATTTAATTAAACAATATATTTTTTTGTTGATAAAACAATATTTTATATTTGTTGTTGTTGATATTTCGAAACTGTTAGTATACGCTTGCCCTGAAGAAGGAACGCTTGTTCTGAAACCGGTCGGATTTACTCATTATATTATATAAGTGGTTCAAACAAAGTTGAATTGTTTCATTTATCTATAATGGATAACCACAAAGTGATAGCTTCATTCAAAAATATATTTATATAAGATTAACTCATTATACATCGATTGTTCATCAACATCGAGGTTGCTAACACACAGGGTACCGTGCCATCACCAACATTCATTGTCTCTCTAAGGCGCAGGCGCAGGCTCAGAAATACCTCATTGTGCCAATACTGCCAACTCCTGTTACCTTCCAGTGAAGCCTTCTTACGTAACCCATTGTCAGTCTTACTTCAGAAGATCTTGGCGTGCTTTTAAGACGTGACAACACTACTAGTTTCAAAATTGGATTAGATTACTGAGATTAGGCAATGCATTAAAGATGCTTTCAGAATTGCCCTGTTTTCATTGCAATAAGTTACAATTTATACACGGAAACTCGCAGTACCTGCAAGCGAACTGGTGAATCATCATGTAGAGGACCCAAAAACATTTTCAACACAAGTGAAAAATTCTTTAGCACCGTTGTGATTCGAATCTCGATGAAACGAAAAACCGACACTAAAAAGAGACAAACAAATACATCCATAGGATTTAGCCTGCGATAGAATGAGATAGAATAGTCGGTCTCCTCTTTATGCGGTGCTTCGTAGCCTCCCCACTCTTGTCTACTTAAGTTTTCTGAAGGTTTCACTTCTACTGCATATGAACTGCATGCATGTATTTTTTTAAATTTTTGAAGCGAAAGGTTCTTCACCGTTGTGATTTGAAACTCGAAGAAACGAAAAATAGCGATACTAAAAAGAGACAAACAAATACATCTATGTTATTTAGCCTACGAGAGAATGAGGTAGAAGAATCAGTCTCCTCTTTGTGCGGTGCTTCGTAGCCTTCCCGCTATCGTCTACTTTAGTTTTCTCACTTCTACCACGTGTGAATTGCACACTCTGATTTTCTTTTTTTCAATTATTTCAAATATAAAAGTATTAATTAGTCTTTGACAAATTTTAAAAGACATGAAACAGCTGATATTTACCAAATAACCCCCTAGCACTAACGACCGATTAGTTAATTTAATTAATTCCAAGTTTGGACTCGATTTACTCGAAAACGAAAGCTCAAATCAAAAAAAGTTATTCCACCAAATCGACTCCAAATATAATGTGGATTCACCAGTTTATCGCTTGCACTACGAGTTTCCGGACACAGTATATAATAGTTATACGTATGCAAATAATGTATCAACCTAGAATAATTTTTTCAACGGATTTTTTCTGTCCTTTGGAAAATTGACCAATTTCCACTTCACACCAAACAGTCCTTGGCGAATTGACCAATTTCCACTTCACACCAAACATCATGTGATTGTTTTGAACACCATTCTAAAATTTAAAATTTTTATTATAACTCTTTGGAATGTCATTTCCATGTTAGTACCCATAATATAAAATATATTGTTAATCCCACTCCAATGTATAAACATGTATCCCTTCAAAAAGCAATAAAAAAATACCATACTTCATAAATATGTATAATAACGATTTGACAATAAAATTAGGTCATTAGTAACTCATATTACTTTTAAGGTTTTTCTCTAATCATCATTGAAGTGAGCTACAAACCCAAGGTAATTAATTAGCTTACTGAAATGACCAAAATATTTAGAAATTCTAGTCTAAAACGACTTAGCAACAAATATAATTATTATAATTGATTAAAATCCTTGTATACCACCCTTCTCCCCCTCCCCAATATGTTGTGTATATAAATCGTAGACTAAGAATTATTTGTACCAATCTGAAGATGGCTCTAACGAGCTGAAACCGGTTACGGTCAAATACAATTAAGTGGAATAAAGTTTTATATTAGTTTTATTGTAATATAAAATATTGACAAGTAAGATAGGTCTTTCGATATTTTTCAACATTGTTTTCGACACAAATCACTTCTATTGTTTCAGAACAATCATTAATGTCAATTTTGAACAAATTATGCAATCAATTTTTCTATGCTCATTTACTAGGTCATGTTTAATGTCGTGTAAGTGATTTATTAACAAATATAATGCCAAAATATGACACGTCTCCTGAGTTGGAAGGTTTCAAATCTATTATTCGACAACAACAATTATTTATTAGTCAATTTGACATTAATTTATGTTCACCGTACAAAATCGAAAAGTATCATATCATAAGCCGTATTTAATCTGGTATCCTTCTTCCCCTCTCAACTTCCTTCAGTTTCATAACATGCCCCAAATTGGAAATATTATACTCCCACTAGCTTCGTACAGCTCTTGTGTCTTAAGCCTCGATGACACACGGCGAGTTTACAAGCTACTATCTACTAAGTTTAAAAGCGGGTAAATCGGCGAGTGAGATTGTCATGATGACACACAAAACTGTCCACTCGCTCAGAAGCGGAGGAAACTGAGGCCGCTGCTAGCGCCAGTTACAAGAATAACGACGCCTGCGTGAACTAATTCTTCAGATGTTTGACAGTCGAAATCAGCTGTTTATCGGAAGCAATGTTGGAAAAATAAATAAACCAATCACGAGCAAGCGTGTAGGCGAGTAAAGTTGACGACCTTTCAACTTTTTTTCGTAGATTGTCAACAATCTGCTAGTCGCTCCTAGTTAGCAAGTAACACGATGACACTGGGCGAGTTTACTAACAGATAGTGAATTTCCCAGATAGTAGCTTGTAAGTAGTAGTAGCCAGTTGGCAAGCTGTACGGAAGAATATTGATTGAAAGGGTAAGAGTGGAAACAAAGGATAAAATATGGGATGTGCAAGGTGCCTTTATGAGTGGAAAGGGATGCATGGACCAGATTTTCTCCTTGCGTATGCTTACTGAGAAATTTCTGGCGAAAAACCAGAAACTTTTCTGCGCCTTTGTAGATCTACAAAAAGCATACGACCGAGTCGACAGGAAAAAGCTATGGAAGGTTTTGTCCAAGTATGGAGTGAATACAAATCTCATACAGGCAATTGCGTCTCTGTACGAGGGAAGCGTTGCGTGTGTTAGGGTAAACGGTGGTTTTACGGGGTGGTTTGACATCACAAAAGGTGTCAAGCAAGGCTGCGTAATGTCACCATGGTTATTCAATCTATACATGGATAATTGTATGCAAGAATTGAAAGAGGTGGGATTGGGCGCGAAATTGAGTAATCTGAAAGTATGTTGCCTGTTGTATGCTGATGATGCGGTGCTGATTTCTAACACTATGGAAGATCTACAGTCTCTCGTATCTAGGATGAACGAAGTATGTATGAAGAATGAGCTAATGATGAATGTAAGTAAGTCTAAAGTCATGGTGTTTGAAAGGGAGAGTACGAAAACAGTATGCAACATAGTTGTGAATGATGAATATTTGGAGCAGGTGGATGAGTTTGTGTATCTGGGTAGTATGTTTACGAGAGATGGGAAGGCTGAAAGAGATATTGAAAGAAGGGTGAATGCCGGTAACTCCATTAATGGTGGACTGAATGCCGTTGGCGCTAATAAAAAACTGTCAAAAAAAGCGAAGCTAGCAGTCCACAATGGAGTCCTGGTACCTACCCTGATGTATGGCAGAGAGGCATGGAACTGGCAGAGGAAGGATGAAAGTAAACTGAATGCAGTTGAAATGAGATCCCTGAGACGTATGTGTGGTAAAACAATGTATGATCGTGTGAGAAATGTGGATATCCGCAAAGAATGTAAGGCTGATGTAAGCATAATGAGTAAGATTAAGAAAGGGACCCTCAGATGGTTTGGGCATGTAGAGCGAATGAACGAAGGAAGTAGTGTAAGAAGAATATACGACGCGAATGTGAATGGTAGAAGAAGTCGGGGACGCCCGAGGAAGACATGGCACGATCAAGTGAATCAGATACTTGAGTCGGGTCATGTCAAAGTCAGAATAATAGAAGAGAATGTATGAGACGATGTATGAATGTGAGTGAGGCAAAGAGTGTGTGCCAAGACCGAGTTGTTTGGCGGTCCGTCCTCTCTGCCTACCCCTGCGGGGAAACGGCGTGATGGTTAGTTAGTTAGTTAGTTTAGCTTGTAAACTCGCCATGTGTCATCGAGGCTTTAAATCACATAAAAAGCTATGAAATTCTGAGGTGTTGGTAATTTTTATACCTACCAATTATTAAGATTGCTTTGCTAAAATTTGACTTATGTAGGTATATATATATTTTTTGAAGTAAAACTCCTTTAGGCACCCTTGACTTGGGGAGTAAGCTGGTGAATGCGTGACGAGAGCGTTACGAAAAGCGAGGCGAACGGTAGTTGAGAGGGAGATATAAGTTAGTGAAGATAGAAAGAGAGAGAGTTACGTTTCGTATATTACTGTTGGGGCAAGAGAGAGAGGTGCGAGCACACATTTTCTTTGTCTCTTTCTCTCATAGCCAGTTACGTTTCGAATATCTAAGACACAGTACAAGCCTATTGTCTGCATCACACTGTAGGAGCAAGAGAGAGCAGTGCGCGCGCACATTTTCTTTCTCTCTTCCTATCATATAGATTAGTACTGTATTAAAATATAACTAGCCGTTGGAAACAATAGTTATATTATTTCAACGTCCAACGCTGTTGAAAATAATTAGCGCCAACAGTTGAAATATAATACCTACATGCGAATATTATTCAACGCAGTCAACGATTCAACTGCCTAATAAATAAAAAGGGTTAAGAGTTTGTACTTCGTGAACAACATTACTCGATAATTTAAATGGTCCTTTGGTAATGTACGTAACTACTGCACTTTTTTTTCCCATCCAATACGGCCGATACGCAGCGCCATGGAACAATCAAATTTATCAACGACAAGCAAAAAATAACCTATTGATAATTATCAACGCCGGTCGCCTAACAGCGACGTTTTGAACCTATTGTTTTCAACGGTGTTGGAATGATAAGTCAAAAGGGTCAAGAGATCACACTTCGTGAACGATATTATACCCTATTAGACATGGTCTTTTGGTAATGTACGTACCTACTGCACGTTTTTTTTTCCCGTCCAATACGGCCGATACGTAGCGCCAAACAATAAGCGAATTTATCAGTGACAAGCAAAATATATCTTCAACGTCTTTTAACATTTCAACGGGGTAATATTTTCAACACCGAAACCAACGTCTTCCAACAGTTTCAACTTTCAACGTTATTATAAAATTATTATTACGTGTGTGGGGCGTGGGGCATAGAGATAATAATAATTAATAATACATCAATGATTCGGGGAACCACCCGTTAAAAGGGATTCCTTAATACGATTTTGATATATTTTTTGTTTGTTTTTTTGTTAGTATCGTGTCGATCTCCTATTATAGTTGCGTCAACGTCGACGTTATTTTCAACAGCTATTTTCAACAGTTGAAAATTGCCAACGATAACGACGTTGGCGTTGGATAGAATTATCGTCAACGCCCAGTACTAATATAGATGGAGCTAAAGAAGTTTTACTTCAGTCGTGTGGTCTAAAGCACACTCGTCTTTTGCCTTTGTATTAGCTCCACACAGGGGTCCCTGAGGCAAATAATTAAGTTCAGGGTGTGGGGTTTTTTTAGGGAAAGGAAGGAGAGGAAGTTCTGGGAAGGAAAAATATATGAATGGTTGGTATGAATTTGGGCTTCGATGTGTCCAGGAGAGACGTATGTATGAATCCATCCCTCCCACAGCAGTGTAAGTCGACGGGTCGAGAGAATCAGGCAACTTCTCCCTCAACCAGTCCCTCCCGATCCGGCCTACCGCGCAGTAGGTGGACAGACGCCTCCGCCGCCAAGACCTAGACAACCCTCAACCCATGAACCCGGGCAACCCTACTAAGTCACTAAACGCAACGAACAACTTGGGGTGATTGTAGTAGAGGAGTTGGTTATCCAATAACTGGTTTCCGGGGCGGTGGCACCCATACCCGCCTTCCAAATTGAATGCGCAATAATCATCGTCTGTAATACAGACAAGCCATCTATTTTCATGCATTTTTAACTTTGTCATATTAAAACATAACATCACTTTATTATTAAAACACAAATGTGTTATAAAAATCAAAGTTAAAATATTAGCATAAAATCACAGTTTTATTTACAAATGTGTCATGGCCAATGTAAACGTTTTTGGTTTATGCATTCCAGAATGTTAAATATTTACTCCTAATATTTTGTATTCGCGCTAATAATATTTATTTCTCTCTCAATAAATTTTGTTTTTATTTTTTTTTTCCTTGCAATACACGTTTTATGTTGAACAAACACTTCGAAAATGTTTGTTGAAATTCTTCTTTTTATTTTTTAAGGCCTAGTTGTTTCGCAGAAATTCACGTGTGACAAATGGCCAGTCAGCGCCATTTTGTTTTTTGACAGTTATACGGTTACCGTTAAATGCCGATTCTAAGTCCGTTTCAGTTTTTGAACCAATTTTAATCAGCAGAAGAGGACAACTATCATATTGTTAAGCTGTCAGCTTATCACAATTTAGATAGATATTTCAAATGTAAAAAAAAAAACAACAAAATGACGCTTGATTGCCATTTGGGGACGATGTTAACATTTGAATTTCTGCGAAACAACTGGACCTTAGTTTTGATTGATGAAACCGATCGTTAAATTTGATATTTTAATAAAATGATCACTTGCGAAATGCGTTAAATTATTATTTTTTTATGTGAATATTGCACAAGAGTCCCAACTGCTCCCAACCGTCTAGAGCCAGTGGGAGTACGGCGTCCTCAATTGGGGTATGTTGTGAGGCTGAAGTTAGTAGAGTGGGAAAGGAAATAATTACGTTACTTTCAGTATCACCATATTTTTTTATTTTTTTTATTTTATTTTAAATGCACATTTACAGTTATACATAACCAATAATAAACATACATTTTATTTTATTAAGTAATTATAGCGTTTTTGAATTGATGAATATTTAGTTTAAAAATATCTATGTCAGGGGGCAGGAAATTTAGTAAAATAATCATTTTTCCGAGCGGCATTACTAATGGTAAGTTAGTTCTGCATCTCGGAACAACAAAAGTTCTGTGTCTGCGCGCTCTTGTGAAGTTGTCGGGGACATAAAATTCAAATTTTTGTAATATATCGGGAACACAGATGTTACCGTTTAAAAGTTTATATGCTGTTGTCAGCAAAGCAGTTTTCCTTCTTTCGGCGAGGCTATATACCCAGCATGCCGGACAAAAAGGCTGATGGATATAACCAGGGATAATATCCGAAGTCTCTAAGATATAAATATCCCAGAAACTTCTTTTGCACTTTCTCAATCATTTGAGAGTATGTTAAATCCACTGGTCCCCATATTACTGAACCACTTTCCAAAATGCTACGTACTAAACTATAGTATAGCAAACGAATCGCGGCTGAGCTGCAAAAGTGTCTGGAGTTGCTTAGCACAAATCCTAACATTCTTAGAGCTTTGCTGCATATCGTTTCTATGTGGACGTGAAATGTTAGGTGCGCATCAAATGTGATTCCCAAATCTCTCAAAATAACAATGTGCTGAAGAGACGAATAAGACATTTTGTAGTTATAGTAAATCGTTTTGTTCGCCTTGGTGTAGCACATGATAGAGCATTTCTTAATATTAAATCCTAATTTATTGGTGTGACTCCATTCGACGATAGAATTTATATCACTTTGTAGCTGCAAGCAATTTTCCAAAGATTTTATTAAAAGGAATAATTTAAGGTCATCCGCGAATAAGAGAAACTTACAAAATTTTATGCAATGATAAATGTCGTTGATAAATAGAGAGAAAAGTAAGGGTCCAAGATTTGACCCCTGCGGAACTCCAGAGTTTGTGATGAAGTTGGAAGAGTTAAATATACCATAAGTTACGTATTGCTGTCTGTTTGAGAAATAACTTAGAAATAGACGTAGAAGTTTCGCTGAAAATCCAAATTGGTCGAGTTTATTTAGGAGAATAAGCGGATCTACCGAGTCAAAGGCTTTTGCGAAGTCGTTGTATGATACATCTACTTGATTGTTGCTATCAAGAGCTTGAGATATGTACTCCGTAAAAACCATTAGATTAGACACAGTAGATCTGCCAAACCTAAAACCGTGTTGCTGGTCAATTATAAAGGGTTCAACTTGAGTATAAATGAATTTATGAATTATTAGTTCAAACAACTTGGCTGGAGAGGATAGGATCGCCACTGGTCTGTAATTAGAGACAGGAGCCTTATCACCAGTTTTATGTAACGGTGTAACTTTGGAGATCTTCCACAAGTCTGGGAATATTCCAGAGTTAAGTGAGAGATTATAAATATATGCGAGAGGTGTTAATAAGGGCTCAAAACAGCCCTTTAACACGAATGACGGAATAAGATCCGGTCCAAAAGAAGTTTTGGCTTTTAATTTTTTAGCAGCCGCGGTGATGTCAATGTTTGTGATGTTTTGAATATCAACATTCTGCGCTATTAGTGGCGTATTTTTTCCAGGTATTAAAAGAACACCGCTCAGAATCGGTACTACAAAATGCTTTAGCCGTTTTTTGTGACCATATGTGAATAGGCAGGTTCATCCTCACATACACACCCCAATTGGGGATGCCATTGTCACCCTGGGTCTGGGCAGTTGGAACTGTTGTGCGATAGGTAAGCAACAATCCTCTATTTTTTTTTTCAAGAAATTGGTCGTAAGTTGGTCGTAAATTGACGGTTAATCAATATAGAAGCTATCGTGGGTTATTATGCCGTGTTACTATTCACCCTTTTTAAGAGTTTCCAACGTTTCGACCATCATCAGGGCAGATGTGTAGATTGTAGCCAAATATGTAGCTATCTATGTAGAAGTGCAAATAGTGAAAAATACCAATTAGGGAAGTAATGTGGTTTTAGGCGTTTAATTTTGAAGTAACAATTAAGTTGGTGCCGAAATATAGAAGATAGAATTTCATTTTTGTATAGATAGGTAGTGTAGGAACCATATCATACCCGACGTTTCGGGCAGCGTGACAGTGACCATTATCACTTTTGGGGGGCGGGTATAGGTACCGCCGCCTCGAGAACCATTTCCAACACCTCTGCCATAGGTCACCGCAAGTGGTTCGCTACGTTTAGTGACTTAGTAGTGGTGCCCGGGTTCACGGGGTGATGTTTGTCCAGGTCTTGGCGGCGGATGCGTCTGCCGACCTGCTGCGTGGCGGGCCAGATCAAGAGAGACTGGTCGAGGGAGGCCTTTAAACCATTCTAGCTTTACGTATTAATCCATCCCCTCAACTTTCCAGTTGGAGGGATGGATTCATACTGACCTCCAGTTCCTACCCATCCTTCATACTTTTTCCCTTCCCAATTTAACTACTAGACTTCCTATCTTAAATCGTTCCCTTCCTTAAAAAGACCTTCCATACAGCATCCGCTAAGATGACATAGGCCCTGAGAGAAATTATTTCCCCCAGGGTCTCCGGTGTGGAGCTAATCTAAAAAATAGGACATATGTGTAGATTGTGGCGAAGTGTTTGTTTACATAGAAGTGAAAATAATAATTCGTGGAATTAATGTTGTTTTCGGCGTTTAGTTTTGGTGTAACAGAGAAGCACCAAAATATAGGAATTGAATTTTCAGTTCTCATTTAGGTAGGTACCATTCCTACGCATGTTCACAAAGTATTGTCTCTGAAACAATAGGTACCATTCTGTTAATTATTGTTTATTCGAACTTATTCGATGTTTTATTGATTGTCGAATTGTATAGAAAGCTGTGCTTGTGCAGGAAACTTCATATAAACGCAACCACATTTTAATGATGCGAGCGTGTGGATAATGAGAGATTTGTTTTAGCAATTATTAATTCAATAAAGGTTTCATGTGCTGCCAGCTACCAGCTACCATGCCAACTGTTGCTGACATAGATCACGTGATAAAATAATAATTAGATATTGTGGAGATTGCGAAAAATAATTACTAATAATAATATAGTATACTCTCAGTATCGCCCTGGTGATAGACTCATTGAAAAATTTAAACGTTGCTCAAATGATTATTTTCTTAAACGGCCTCCTCACGATCCGATGTGAAGCACGGCTTGCAGGACTGCATGCAGGACCCCAGCCGAATTTAGATTTTTTAATTAGAAGGCCCGACAAAGATACTATTAATACTGAAATTAAAATAAATCACTTTGTAAAACACCACTCATTTAATTAAAATTATCAGCATGTTTCAAAACCAATAGTTTCTTTGTTATAATCATAGACATCCAAATGGATAGACAAGCAGTTACAGATGAGGGGTAACCAAACTATGGAGGGCGAAGAGGGGAAAGATGACTGTGATTCGTTATACAATCAATCTGACAGTAAATAGGCATCTCGCATTACAATATCATCATTTAGTTCTTAAAAGCAAAATCTGCTTTGAATGAATAGACCTTTTTACATGGGAGCGCGAATTGCTTGCCACGATAATAACATATTTGCTAAGGCCAAATGTTCGCCCCAAAAAGACTCGCCCCAATACACATAGCAATATTTTGTAGCCGTGTTTAGTTAAAACACTGTTACAAATGTTTCATAATTTACTTACCCCTGTAACCAGCGACGAGCACACTGAAGAACCGCCCACATTCGCTATGTGCACATTGATATGTAGATATATTGTATAGCATACGCTACCGTTTTGGCGTTGTATTTCGTTAAATGTATGGATGTTACCTTCTAGCTGTTCACGACAAGAATGATGACGTCACACATTTTAGATTCAAGCGAGGCTCTATCCCCTCCCCATGGAGCGAGCCGGTTCCAAGGAGGAGCTCCAGCCGGCGCCATGTGGAGGGGGAAATAATACGTTTTTATCACTTAGGGTAGGTCCATATATATTCATATGTCCGTGATTATAATAAAATTAAAATTAACAAAAAAAAATACAAATAAGTATCTACAGACAAAAAAACATTTTAAAGATTATTATTATTGATATAAATAAAGGGTTATACATTATACACACAAACACAACGAGTTTACAATTAGATAACTAAGAAATTTTAGAAATTAGAAAGTGTTAATAGCCAATTAAATAGTGTTAATAGCCAATTAAATATTATTAATAACCAAATACATTTTTTTAAATAGCCTTCTCGTATGATCCCTTAAATAGGTATATTATCTAATTAATTATAATTAGCGTATTTTATTTTCTATGTCTAATTTTTTTGTTCATGGTACCTTTAAGTCATAGGTTCTCAACGCAGGCGAAAACGCCCTCTTGGGGGCGTTTCAGACCTTCAAGGGGGCGGTAAAAGACCAAGAGAAAATTGGGGGTGTTTCAGACATTCAGGGGGGCGGGCGGTAGGAGACGCAGTCTCGCAACGCAACCCATCCCACTTCATCCTATCTTACCCGATCCCATCCCATTGGGGGCTATCCATCCACAAAAATATTTTCCCTATTCCATTACGCCTCCTCCATTGTGGCAAATATAAACCCATCGTGGTACCCCATTACGCCCCCTTCGTCGTGGTATCCCGTTATGCCCCCCGTTGTGGTCAATTGCTGTTTCGGATTCACGAGTTAGGGGGCGCTAGAAATAAAAATATTCTCAAAGTGGGCGGTGGGCAAAAAAGGTTGAGAATCTATGCTTTAAGTAATTAATCATCACTCTCACAATGTTTTTTTAAATCTATAGGTGATTATTTGTCAATACTTGTCAGTCTTTTGATATTTTTGTTAATTTTAATTTTATCCTGGCGAAGAAACCATTGACACGAGATCTGAATAGTCAGATATTTTCCAAGTTTGATCTTCCACTCTTTCCTTTACTTTCTCACTCCATTCAACCTTACAACAGTTGAGGATGTCATAGTCCCATTGGCTCCGAATAGTTTTATTTTATTTATTTTTTTAGATGATTACCGCTCAAGAGTCCCAACTATTCCCGTCTGGAGTTGTGAGACTGAATGTATTACAAAGGGGGAAAAGATGAGTAACGATGAAACCTGCCCCAAATTTCCTACATATTGGTAACGTTTTAAGATTTTCACGGCCAAAAGTATTTTCGTTATTTGTTTTTGGGGTGTTATGCCGTGTTGCGCTACCTCCTTCTTTAGCCAACGTTTCGGACAGCGTTGCAGTGTCCATCATCATAGATGTGTAAAAAAAAAAAATTAAACATCTACCGGATCTGCCGGATCCGACCTGATGATGGACACTGCAACGCTGTCCGAAACGTTGGCTAAAGAAGTAGGTAGCGCAACACGGCATAACACTCCAAAAACAAATAACGAAATCCCTACATATGAATAAATTTTGAAATTACACAAATTAATCAAATAAAATACCGGGATTTAAATCCCCGACCTTCGAAGTTTGGGACTGCTCGACCCTTGACCACATAAGTTTGGGACTCAAGTGCAGTATTGAAATGAACAATCGGAGATTTTTTAATGCTACATTTTTTTAAATAAAAATAAATTCTTTAATTGTTAAGCCTAGTTTAGACTTCTGATAAAATTATATCAAAAGTTTAAATCGGCCGAGAATTAGCGGCCACGGGCACCGTTCAAATATCAAAATTTCAAAATGTCGCTAATCGTGGATTATGTAAAAGCGATTCAAACATTTCAACCTTTATCTAAGTTTTCCTGCACTTGTACGGTCTAAATTTGCAACCAGATGCAATTAATTATTCTACTTTCTAGATTTTTAAGCTATTGCAACATTTTTCAGATTCAATAAATCTTCCGTGATATAAAGAGTTATTTGAACGTCATAATATTTCATAGCTGCGATGCTCTCAATTTGCTCATCTTTTTCTGCGATGTAATAGACAGGCACCCATATGAAAATAAGGCGACCTTCCTAGCACAGTGGTATGTAAGCATTTTACTTTTGGCCTTTTCGATTTATTACATAGATTTTGTCGGGTGTTGTGAAGAAATATTCAATGGTTTTTTTTAATTTTGATAAATAATGAAATAATGTTTGGATATTTTGTTTAGCCTCATTTTGTGAAAAATCACCACAAGTTTTGATCTCATGGCTTCTGGGTCCCGAATAAAGAACCTCACCATTCTGCCACTGATATCGTGAAACTTCTACTGTACATATAAATGGCTTTATATGTACATTAAGGTGGGTCATTTTAAAAAAAATGATAATTTTAGATTCTGTTAGCGATAAAAGGGTGCCAAATGGGTTCAAACCGACGTGTTTAAAATTTTTTTAATTTCTGATACGATCTTCTTCCTCCGGATTCACTTCAAAGTTTTGAAAATTTTCATTTTTAGAGGTATTTTCTAGTGTGTATAAAAGTTACTACGAATCCTTTATACTATATTTTTTGTAATATTCTATGGCAAATATGGTACGTATTTACGAATTCATTTACAAAAAATCCGAGTTTTGATTATTAGTGGCTCGAGGTGAGAGCGGCGGAAGCACCGATTGCACTAAGCGCAGCGACTCTGCGCAACCGACGTCGGAGTTTGGAGTCAGTATCGCTACGGCTATTTAAGCGGTAGGTCGAGTTGCACAAGTTTTCGCAATGGAACGTACTCGGAATGCGTTAAAAAGTCCCATATTTGGTGAAATTTGCGACGTTAAAGACAATGTTTTACCAACTTATTGTGATGTTATGAAGTTTTTTGAGTGGACCAGGCATCAAATAAAATTAAATCAAGAGACCAAACTAGAACCCAAATTTCAGCAAATAGAGTGTACTGTGACAGCACGAATTGAAGAAATATGGAGAAAGGCTTCTATTCCCATCGTTACACACTCGCGAGTAGCACGCATGTTGAGGTCATATCATTTTAAATGAAAAAACCTTCTTAAGTCACATACTAACATACCGGAGAAAAAAATGGAGGAATTCCGTCGCAGAAGTAAAGTGCTGTTTGATATTTCGTCTTGCAAATGCAAAGATTTCAGTAAATGTGACTGTCCGAAAGATAAAAAAAATACCCGTAAATGAACAGAGTTTCATAAGTGACCAACGTACTACACGAAAAATGAATGAAAACTGCGTTGAAAAGAAAACTTCTGAAGCAAAAATCCTTGCGTACGTCTAAAAAGGAAAGCACAGGTAAGTCAACTACCTCTCTAATCGATATTTCCACGTCTTCTTCATCAAATGAATCCGATTGCAATGATGTTTTCAAACCAAATGTTGTATCTCAAATGCCTCAGAAGCAGGCTGCGGTCACTATTGATTATTCTACACTGTCGAAAACTTGTGATAGACATGGAGTTTCGGATAGAGCAGCGGCAGCCATTGCCTCAGCAGTTCTGTATGACATCAAGTCTAATATTCCAGTTATTGACAAAAGTAAACTTCGCAGAGAACGAAAAAAAACCAAGGGAAAATATTAAGGCACAACACATAGTTTTACAAATACCTGCATTATATTTTGATAGCCGGAGAGATAAAACATTAATTATCAGGGAAAAAGGGGGGAGGCATTACAGAGAACTAATCATTGAAGAGCATATTTCAATGATAAAAGAGCCAGACTCAATATATTTGGGTTATATTGCACCAAACTCTGGCACGTCGAAAGTTATAGAAAGAACAATTGTCGATTATTTTTTAAAGGAAGAAATACCATTTGAACCATTAATGGCTATTGGATGTGACGGAACGAACGTGAACGTTGGAAAACATGGAGGTATAATACGTTTGCTTGAAAAACGTTTGGATAAACCATTGCAATGGATAATTTGCTTACTTCACATGAACGAGTTACCATTTCGTCATTTGTTCACACATCTTGACGGTAAGACATCTGGACCTCAAACATATTCAGGGACAATATGACTAGCTTTAGAAAACTGTGAAAAAAAGCCTATTGTTCATTTTCGGAAAATTGACGGAGAGTTGCCTGAATTATTAACTAAAGACCTAAGTACAGATCAGTTATATTTGTATAAAATCGTATCTGCAGTTACGGTGGGGGAATTACCTGAAGATTTAGGCCACAAATCTCCTGGAAAAATGTCTCATGCCAGATGGCTTACGCTTGCTAACCGAATTCTACGTCTTTATGTTGCAACGGAAGCTCCTACAGAGAATCTTATTATTTTAGCAACGTACGTTGTTAAAGTTTATGCTCCGACTTGGTTCAGTATTAAAACTCATCCCACCTGTAAAGATGGAGCACGTCACCTATGGCAGCTAATTTCAGCGTCTAGATACTTATCCCCTGAACTAAAAACTATAATTTATCCAGTCATAGAAAGAAACAGTTACTTCGCACACACCGAAAACTTACTACTTGCAATGTTAACTGACCCTCACAAGCATATCCGGGAATTAGCTGCGCGTCGTGTTCTAAAAGCACGCAGTAAGAAACTAAGTAAAACAAGGCTGTTCCAACTTCCAAACATAAACCTTGATGCATCATATTACTACGACCTTATTAATTGGCAGCAAAATGTAACCGAACCCCCAATACTGAAGAATATATCGGATGAAGATCTTCAATTATTTGTAGCACAGGGGGGAGAAGGTAAATTGCCTCTTCTGCGTCTGCCATGTCATACTCAAGCAGTTGAAAGAGCTGTAAAGACTGTTACTGAAGCCTCGACTACTTTAGGCACGAAGTCTGCAAGAGAAGGTCTTATTAAGGCAAAGATTGAGTCTCGCAAACTAATGCCGAAATTTGAGAGTAAGAAGGATTTTGCTGGTATTTGAATACACTGTCTTGAGATAATGTTAATTATAATCATATATTTTTTTAATAAATAAGTCAGATTATTCTCTCTTATTTGTGTTTTATTGAAAAAAAGTTCATTTTTAATTGTTTATCTAATATTTTTTAGAGATTTAATAAGGGTGGGTTTTTCTCTATTTTGTGAAATTTCAAACTCAATCCGGAGGAAGAAGATGATATCCAAATATTATTAAAAAAATTACGTGATTTTACATCTTCATTTAACACCCTTTTATCACTAACAGACAAACCAAAACAAGTTTTTTTTTTCCCCCATACAATCGTGACCCGCCTTAATGTACATGGTGTCTGGAAACTAATGGTGCAGCGGGAAACTTGTGAATCAAATTCACGTTTGGAATTGATACAAATGTTTGATTTGGGGTTTCGATTTTTTAATTCAGTCTCTACGGGATATCAGCACTTTATGTTTTTTTAATGCGTCAAATCGTAGGCTCGGTTCCAATAGTTTTTTTTACCTTAAAGTTTCGAAAATAATTGATAAAACGTTAAAAAAATATCTGTACCAGAGAAGCACACGGATGCAAGTCCAAAAATGTTAGTGAGCCAAAAAACTATTAAAAGAATCATGAACTATGGTCTTATAACTTCTTCGGATAACCATTCTGATAGTTAACAAAAAAAGTAATTATTAAATCAATTAGTTTTGTTTTAAAAACGAGCTAATAAAATTAAATATTTTATATGTAAAGCTTTTGAAAATATTGTATAAAAATACTCAAATCCATTTGAGTGCAACTAAATCATAAAGATGCAAGTCCATGTACATCTTTCTGCTTCTAAGATAGTTGTTGCATCAAAGGTAGTTGCATCCGTATACATTTTTGAAAATCCTATTTTTCTTTAACTTCAAATTTTGGACTTGCATCCGTACGCTTTTCGGGTATTGATATAAATGTACAAAATTTTATTTATAAATTTAATTTTAGATTTATTAGTAATATTTTTACATCAATTTATTCGCTATGTGGAGACCTTTCATAGCATCTGATCATGATATATGTAATTCTTTATTTATTTTCGTTTGCATCTAAATGCTCTAAATCTTCTAGAAATATCTCTATTGCAGTCCACGTGTTCCTCCTTTTAACCCCTCAGGCTAATTTGTACGCTTTTCGGATCAACTCGTATTGGTCTCATAGAAATCGTTTTGTCTCTCTTACTATCAGGGATAGAAATATAATCGAAACAGTGATATAAAGAAGAAACACCACGCTTTATATTTCAATCAAAAACTTAACCTCAAAATAATTAAAATGTACTCCTAAGTTTCCGACCGCGATTTGAAAAAAAATTATGAAACTTTGGGAATATTTTATTCTTTATTTTTATATGAAGCGACAAAAAGTAAGCTAATGATAACATAATACATTTTCCTAATAAAATATATGTTTTTTTATCAGTAATTTTAGATAAAAAAAACGTAAGGAGAGCCATTTTTTAAATTTTGGAAGTGAAAACTTCTTTAGCAACGTTGTGATATGAAACTCGATGAAACGAAAAAGCGACACTAAAAAAGGACAAACACGTGGATACATCTATAGTATTTACCCTGCGAGAGAATGAGACAGAATAATCGAACCTGACTGTATCTGATCCTGCCAATAGCCTGCCCACTCTTATTTACTTTAGTTTTTTGAAGTTTTCACTTCTACCGCGTGTGAACCACACACTTTTGTATGTTTGTATTATAATTTTTGATGTTAACAATAAATTATCTGTTTATTTCGAATTGTAAAATTTGAAAGCAAAAAACCTTTCAAAAACAGTTTTTAGTTTTTGGATGCGATCAGAAATATTCCATTATTTTAGATTTTATTGCGAAGCGGAAATATTTTGACCTTCCGACGAAATAGAACCGAGTCCTGAGAAGTTAACATTCTCATCTTCGTGTTAATGCAGCGTTAATAGCATATCTCGGGTGGCGTTTGGAAACGTCTCATACGAATAATGGCGGCGATATTTCACAGAGGCAGACATGAACATGGTGGGAGCGGTGTTCCTCCTATATAAATCACCGCCGAAGAATTTCATCCACCGCCGTGTTTCTGTAATTTAATTAAATAAACATTTCCCTGCGGTCGCCATTTGCCCAACAGTTTGGCGGTGCATTATGTAGCGTGAAAACGAATGCATATTTTCGTGGTTTCTCGGTATTAAATGTAAGAGCTTCTGAGTTTTCATGGAGCGTGACTGAAATGTGTATAATTTAGACTGCGGTGTGATGTACGCAAACACACAAGTAATTCTCTGAATCTCGAATAAACATAATCTCGAATAATATTAATAACAAATACCTAACCATAATCCCGAATAACTATAATAACAAATACTAATAATCATAATCCCGAATAACCTTAATAGCAAATAACCATAATTCTGAATATCTATAATAACAACTGACTATTATTCCAAGAATCCACCAATAACCATAATCCCCAATTACCATAATCCAAAATAATTCCCAATAGCCACCAATAATCATAATCCCGAATAACCTTAATAGGAAATAACCATGCTTCCGAATAACTAAAATAACAAATAACTATTATTCTGAGTAACCACCATTAACCATAATCCCGAAGTACCATAATCCAGAATAATTATAATACCGAATAACTACTAATAATTATAAAATCTGAATAATCGTAATCCCGAATAAACTTAATACCAAATAACCATAATCCCGAATAACTATATCAAATAACTATTATTCTGAATAACTATAATCCCCAATTTCAATTTGGGAGGCGGGAATGGGTACCGCCGCCCCGGGAAACCTTTATTGGATAACCAACACCTCTGCCATAGGTTACCCCAAGTGGTTCGCCACGTTTGGTGATTTAGCAGGGGTGCCCGGGTTCATGGGGTGAGGTTTGTCTAGGTCTTGGAGGCGGATGTCCAGGACACACTAAACCCCAGATTCCTACCCATCCCTTAAACCCTTTTCCTTCCCAGAACTCTCCTCTCCTTCCTTTCCCTAAAAAAAACCCTCCACACAATTTCCCCAAAGATGACATAGGCCCTGAGGGAAATTATTTTCCTCAGGACCTCCTGTGTGGAGCTCATGTAAAAAAAAATTTACCATAATCCAAAAAAACTATGATATGACTCGTATTATCCTGAATAACCACCAATTATCATAATCCCGAAAGACTAAAATTACGTAACATTAAAATATATACCTACTAGCTGACCCGACGAACTTCGTACCGCCTCAGATTCTGAAGGCTGTTGAATTAAATTAAGTTTTTTTATTAAGTTAAAAATTACGCAATGAAGCAATTATCAATGCGCAACTGTCCGTGTTTTGTTTTTGTCAGTATCAGAGATGGCGTTGTGTAAGGATTTATATTTTTGTGATTTTATTACTTTTGCAATTATTTACGGGAATTCCGGAGGCGGATACGGGTGCCTCCGCCCCGGGAACCATTTATTGAATAACCATAGGTATTTCTTTATTTCGACAATAGGTATTTCACCTCTCCAGTGATTCGGGATTTTAACGTTATCATATTTTTTTTATTTTAAGTATATTATGAGGATTATACTGCCTATCAAAAACTTACTAATTTCGGTTATCTGTGCATGGTTGTTTGTCCCCGAGAAATCTGGTTCAATGAACTCAAATTTGTTTCGAATTAAGTGTCTGTGATTGGGTGAAGAATTCAGGCAAGCGATAAAGGAGGTAGTACCTACCTGTAATATGATATTTTAACTTAAAAATTATTTTACTTGTCTTTTTCAAAATTTTAATTATAACACCCCGTGATTTTTCGCGGGTTTGCGCACCTAAAAAATAAAATTATTACAAAGTACAATAGCACCGCGTTGCAGAGAGGTTTCACCATTAAGAATCGAAAAGTTGATTGTAATGACTTTATC
The DNA here is from genome assembly GCA_929108145.2 of Limnephilus rhombicus. Lineage (NCBI taxonomy): Eukaryota > Metazoa > Arthropoda > Insecta > Trichoptera > Limnephilidae > Limnephilus > Limnephilus rhombicus. Next base: position 18,619,229 of record OV815291.1, read on the forward strand.
CACGTTTAGTGACCAGGGTACCAGGCCCCCTAGCATGGTCGATCGATATAGGTTTTATCGAAAATGTCGGTAACTTGAAATCGCTCCCGAGCACGACTGCAGGACGCTAACGAAGAAATAACAGTTTACGTCAAATAAATTAGGAACCCTTAGTCGATGTGAACTGTTGTTTGTTCGTTAGCGGCCTACAGTCGTTCTCGGGACCGATGTCTAGTTACCGACATTTTCGATAAAACCTATATCGACCGACCATGCTAGCACCCCAGGCATGGTCGATCGATATAGGTTTTATCGAAAATGTCGGTAACTTGTCATCGCTCCCGAGCACGACTGCAGGTCGCTAACGAACAAGCAACGATTCATAACGACTAAGGGTTCCTAATTTATTTGACGTAAACTGTCATTAGTTCGTTAGCGGCCTGCAGTCGTGCTCGGGAGCGATGACAAGTTACCGACATTTTCGGTAACTGATTCAAATAGCCAGGACCTACAAAACCTTCCTCTTTCCCATATCCTTCTCTTACCCACTTTTTTCAGCCTCCCGACATCCATAACAATCATTAAAGAATCTGTAAAACTTAGTACTTAAACGGTGATTTTTTTAAAACACAAATAAAATTACAATTTATATAAATTTATACAATTTATATAAATTTAAATTAGTCTTTTCTCAGTAAGTCATCGTCACTCATCAAGTCATCAGACACCACGTTCGTAATTATAAATTTATTCGCATGCGTAATCAAATATTGACTCATAATATATATTGTGTATAATAATACACCTGCATAATACCCGTGCACTGCGGGTAACTGACACTCAAAGGTGACTGCACTCGGTAAAGTGCAGCGAATTAAATTACGAACAATGCAAAATATAAATGAATACTTGTAATAAAACCGAGATGTTATCAGTTAGAAGTTAGAACAAATGTTATGGGAATCGGATTTTGCATTGTGTATTATTATTTTTTTCTATAACATTTTTCATTGTTTTTTTGGTCATCAGTCATCACATATCCTTTTTTGCTTTCAGCAGCTTGAATTGAATGGTGACCCCTCATGTTTGCATGTAAACCTAGGAAATATTTCAAAACCACTTTTGAAGGGAAGCTTCCTTAGCCCCGTTAGAATGATTTGAAATTCGAATGAAAAGGAAATGACGCACTACGGCACCTGCGAAGCATCAAATTGCGCTCAAGGCTCCTATGGTTGAGATATAAAACAGAAACGACGATAGGTCGGCGCTCATTTGGCGCTTTGCTTTTTTACGGGTCGTCCCATAGCGCAGCGGTATAGTGCGTCGCAAATCTCAGCGGCCAGAGAAATCCAGCGGACGGAGGTTCGAATCCTACGAAATCCAAAAAAATAACATTTTTGTTTTTGTAAATCAATATCCAAACTTCAAACCACTTTTAAATAAACAGGCAAAAGAAAACGACATCTAACGACTTTCTAGTTTAACTTCTATTGTGTGTGAATTACACACTCAAATTTATGTGACATTCAGTATATAGACGTACTTTATTAGAACTGTTCATATTAGGTATATTGTTATGCCAGATAAGGCTGAAGCCATTTTAAACAACGTTTCGTTCTGATTTGCAATCTTACAGAAGGGCTGTACTGAGAGTATCTACTAATTTCAATGAATCAAATTTCAGAACTTTAAAAGGGGTTGGTGTGCACCGTCCGAGTCCGCGTGCGTGACCTTGTCCTTGTGCGAGTTCATGTCCGACTTCGGCTCCGAGTTCCTGTGTGGGTTCTATCTACTATCCGGATCTGGTTCTTGGCCGAACCCGTGCTTTTCAGCTCGGTGCGTCGCAACAACACCCATACCTACTCGATCCGCACCCAAGAACTAGGACCCGGGACCTGCTCCTAGAACCCGAGTTCTCTTAATAGAGGCACTCCTTGGAGGTCTCCGTCAAAATGCAGAACTCACCCATGTCTAGTGTGCAGCGTGCGCTGTAAAATTCGAATTCCGTCCAGTCTACTACTAGTCGAGCAAGTTACAGTTATACCTACTAAACTATTTTCTATTTCGATGCGTTTTTTAGATTTTCATACGGCCCAAAGTATTTTCGTTATTTGTTTTTGGGGTGTTACGCCGTGTTGCGCTACCTCCTTCTTTAGCCAACGTTTTGGACAGCGTTAAAATGTCCATCATCACATATGCCCTGATGATAAAAACAAATAACGAAAATATTTTATATTTCTCTTTTAAATACAATTTTGAAGATAAATCTGTGATAAATCAAAAATACGAATTATTTACTCAAGGTATGACTAGATCTCAATGGCCAGGTACTCTCTAACCATCATTTTCATCCTTCCCTATTTGCTTCTCCAATTCGTGTGCATATACATAGCCCTACTGGCTATATATTCGTACATTGGGACGATTCTTGTATGTTATTATGAGCGTTTAACCAGCCAGCGGACGAAAATCCACATTTCGTCGAAAGTTGTTCTTACGATCGTGCAGGGCGGTTACAACGAGAAAGATTAATTATTCTCCGTACCAGCTTTTAAAAATTATAACTCAATATCGAATTTATTTCAATTCAAATTAACTTTAATTTATACCTTCATCCAAAAATGCTGAAAGGCGTGATGATAAAACTATTAAAATTATGTACTTTTTGTAGTTATTTTTTGATTATAAGTATTTATCATTTATCAATAATGTTTAAATTTAATAAGAATGTTAAAAAAATCTGAAATATATTAGTGTGTAAGTGCGCAAATAAATACACAAATGGACCAATTTTCGTCAAGAAACACATGTACGTACATATTTTTTAATGATTTTATTGAAACTAAAATTAAAATTCTAAAACATGCGTTTGCTAGATAATGTATTTATTTATTTTACTGCATGATTATATTATTTGAAATGGGTGTGGTATAATACAAAATATTTTTTGAAAATTTAACAAATCTGCCAACGACCTATGAAATAACCTTATTATACTAAAAATTTCTCAACATTTATTAAATGCGAATGCTAGATAAAAGAACAATCTTTCGAAATCCATTTATAATTTTTTGTGGAAAAGAGTCAATACGTCTAAAATCTGATTTGAAAATGACATATTTCTGGTTTTCTCTGGTAATGCCCTCTTCATATGAAAACATTAAATCAGTTATATTTATGATTGCTGATGAATTCATATCGGGTAAATTAGATCATTCTGGTCACTGGTGGTGATGAACCGCTCGAGCGACTAGCATTTCGTGCGTGACCAGCAGGGTTTCCCGCCCACAGATTTCTTTGTATAAGTGACAGGAGTACATGATGTTGTGTATTGTACAAGTCTAATGTAGTATTCTTTCTGCTTTAGAGAGGAGAAAACTGTAATAAGTAAAATTAACATTGCTAAAATCAATCATTTTCCTAGTAATAAGTCGGTACCAAATCGTTATTTTTTCCTTCCGTAGGCCGCGGCATTCCGAATTTCTAGTGTTTTATAACATATAATACTTAGGAAGCTTTTAAGTTTCTTAAAAAATATATGTCATTTTCGAAGATAATATCTTTACAATTGCCACGCCGAAATAGTAATTATTTGAAATTTTCTCGATAGAAAAAAATCGCTAAGTATACTCCAAAATTTTTTTCTGTTATTTTACAAATTATATGTATGAAAAAAATTCAAAGTGTTTCTTAAAATGCTATATAACACATTTACCAAAAGATTTTTGCTCTATTTTAAACGAGTCGGGTTTTATTAAACATTTTCAAAATTTTCGCTTAAATATTAACGTTTTTAATATTAGCGCGCTCCCTCTAACATTCATATTTACATGTCTCCCCTTCTCCTTCTTTTTGATTTTGTGACTTCATTGATAAAACTTCGTTTATCACATCAATTGTATGAGATTCAATGTGTTGCACCCATTTTCTATGCAGAATAGAAACGTTTTTCACCCTTATTCCATTATGTAATGCACATTTTTCACTTTTATTTTATGTGTTTCAATTTGGGAGGCGAGTATGGCTACCGCCGCCCCGGGATCCATTTATTCGATAATCAACACCCTTGCCTTAGGTCACCCCAAACAGTTCGCTACGTTTGATTACTTAGCACGATTGCCCGGGTTCATGGTGAGATTTGTCTTGGTCTTGACGGCGGATGCTTTGGCCATACTACCTACTGTGTGGCGGGCCGAATCGGGAGAGATTGGTTAAGCGACAGCATTTGACCTCTCCAGCCGGACTCTCTCGACCCATTGCGTTGCACCGCAGTGGGAGGGATGGATACATTCGTCACGACCCCCAGCTTCTTACCCACGCCTCATACCCTTTTCCTTCCCAGAACTTTCTCTACTTCCTTTCCGCAAAAAGACCCACTACACAACATCCCTTAAGATGACACAGGCCCTGAGGGATTTTTTTTTCCTCCAGTGTGGAGATAATGTAAATAAAATATTAACAATATTTTTCACATTTATTGCACATAATTATAATTTATAGTTTTTCGCATCTTTCCGCAATAAATCCTCTGTTTTTGCCCATTTCTCAATAATACAGAAAACGGAGGTTTTCTTTCCTTAAAAAATCATTCCTTTTTACATCTGTTTCTTTGTGTTTAATCACCTATTTATACGTTTTTTTTCAACCTTCAAGCAAGTAATGGCGTACATGGCTCAACTGTAGTTGAAAATTAGAAGGCACTCTACATATGTCAGAAAGTATCACTTGGTAATGGATTTGTTAAGTCCAATTCGGTTCACAAGCATGTTAGCTTATCTGTTATCAGCCTGAAAATCTATATTAGAGCATCCACGCATCCCTAATCTTCCAACCATTACAATCACTAGTCACCGAGCAAAAAAAAATCATCCACACCTTTAAAACAATTAAAAATGTATGCGAAATGATTGTTACTTTATTGCTAAGTGCATTAAAATTTATTGTCTCGAAGTGGGACAATTATTATGTGATATACCTCTTGAAAGTAATTTCATACTTTTTAAACAGGAATGGTTCTATTCTGTGAACTGAATAAAAGTTAGATCAAATGATAAATACATTATTGCTACTTAGCACTTGCAATAAATATCTTTTCTTGAATATGGAATGATAATAATTGTTTTTGGTATTAGATGCTCACCTTGAAATTTGAGTAAAAATGTCATTATTTCCAGCGAAATGATTATAAAGTTGGATGAAATGGTTGTAACTTTATTGCTAAGTGCTTTGAAATTGCTTGTCTAGATTGTGTAGAGTAATTATTATAGGTTTGAAAGTGATGTATGTGTATCGCGGTCATGTGCCAAGCCATCCATAATCAGAATCCGGATCGTGTAGTTTCTCTAGTTTGTTGTCCGATGAAAACTATCCATTTACCGTGATTTATCAACTATCTCTTGCATTTCATGAACTCCTGGTATTACGTTTCATTTTGATTGATCTATGTGCACTTTCTAGTTCGTTGGATACACTGAGGGTAAGGATTTTTAAATATTCATCGAGTGGATGAAAATCTTTAGAACTTAATTATAGTTCTTAGCTATGCGTTTAAAAATGTTAGCCTTTTTCGAAAAAAAACTCGTCGGGCCCCTTTCGAAAATTCGAACTCGTGACGTGGCTTGAAGTAAAACGCTGCCACTTGTATTGCAGTTAATTCAAATCTCCCAGTGGAACATGGACTTCAAGCTACGTCTCGAATTAGCCAATCACCGCTCTACCCTCGATGAGCTAACCTTGTTAAACGCATTTTCTACAAACCTTGATTACAGTCAACTAAGCTGCATATTAAAAAAAAAACGTTGAAAACTTCTAGTACCTACGGATGTGAGCTATTTTTGAAGTTAAAACTTCTTTAGCACCATTGTGATATGAAACTCGATGAAACAAAATAGCGACATTAAAAATAGACAACATCTATAACTGTGAGAGAATGCGATAGAATAATCGGCCTCCTTTTTGTGCGGTGCTTCGTAGGCCCCCCACTCTTCTTAACTTTAATTTTCTGAAGGTTTCATATCAACCGTGTGTGAACTGCACACTTGTTTATTTATTTGTGTTTTAAATTATCAGATGTAAGCTATTAAAGAATTCGATTTCTCGTGATTTTAGAGGCCACTTTGGACCATTTTTAACACTCTATGTCTTTATAATAGCATTATTTAACAATATAAATTCAATACAAAGTATGAGAGAATTAGAAAACATTTCACTTAACAATTCGGAATTGGATTAAATAAGAAAAAAGGCAAAAGTTAAAAAAATTCTTGTCTTTTATAAATCAAACTGCATTTCAAAACTAACACCCAAAACGTACATAAGATATACAATCGTATCTTCCAATACCTTCTTATTTCAATTTATTAAAATGAATTAATAATTATTTTTATTTATATTTTTATTTTAACTTTATGAGTAAAACCTCAAATTGTAATATTTAAATAAATGAAGACAATGTAAGCGAAACTCAATCGAAAATCTGGAAACAGAAAAATCAGAAAAACATATTGACACCTCTGGGACTCGAACCCAGGACCTCTTGCTTTCCGGGCAAACGCGCTAACCACTGCGCCAAGGTCAAGAGGTCCTGGGTTCGAGTCCCAGAGGTGTCAATATGTTTTTCTGATTTTTCTGTTTCCAGATTTTCGATTGAGTTTCGCTTACATTGTCTTCATTTATTTAAATATTACGAATTAATAATTTGTTGAATTCCTTCTACTTTCTTCAATATTAAAATTAATAATATATTGTGCAATGATGGAGGACTTGGTGGGAACCCGACTCATTATCCACTCGTCTACTAGCCGATTTAAACTACAATTAATTACAACTTAAACATCATAATACAAATTAACTCAATATTTGAGTAATCTCTTTGTAGCATACAAATTAGTAATCAATTCGATAGGGAGTCCAAAGGCATTAATTTCCATACAAATTAACACAGATTTTGAAAGAAAATATCTTGGACATGCACGATGGGTTTATTGCCGAAGTCTTTGATAAGAAAAAAGTTTCTAAATAGTTACGTCTATATTAACGATTGCCTCTTTGGTTTGGGAAAGCCCAAAAAGTGTGACGGGTGTCTACTGTCTACCTACCGCCTTAGTTTGTAAATCACAATAATTGCTGACTTGCTAATGGCCAAATGAACCGAAATTTCTTCATTCTGTGTTCTCATCCAAATAGTTTTTTTTCGTAGTTCGTTACGCACTAAAGGCCGTTTGCTGTGAAATTAAAAATAAACCCCAGGAAACTCGTTTTCACAACTGCTTTTGATTCTGCTTTTGAATATATTTGTAAAACCTCTTACTGAAACCCTCTAACAGGTTAATTGCTGTATGGAAACCTACTTTACACATTTATAAAAAAACCATAGATAAAATTGCGAGAAACAATTAACAAAATTTCTGCCTCAATACAGGTTCACCTAGTGAGGCAGGCAATGCACAACTAAAAATACTGTATAACTATACTACTCCTGTGTAACCTTTCTTACATTACTTTCTGTTTGTTAATTTTTCTGTACTGATTGATGTAATCTATTTGTAAACTACATTGAGTATGTAATTTTTTTATTTTTTTTAGTTATATTGTTGTTATTTCATTGAATAAAGATTATTATTATTATTATTATTATTATTAATTAAATAAAATTCACACTTCTTATACAGTAAACACAATTTATTATTCTTTATTTGGAGTAGGTGAAACAGGACAAAACAATAGCAATAACTTTAACAATAAATCACCCTAAGGAAACTAATTCTACCCTCAATCGCTCCTGAAAGCTTTTTTAAATTTATTTATTTGCAAAAACAGCATAAAACCAATACATTGCAAAAGCTGTTGGAAAAGATACATAATAAATACATAAGTGCTATTTCACGCTGAAAATCTAGTCTCCTTCAATGGAAGCAAATCTTCTGAACAGGCCCTCCATTGATATGCTTGGTGTAACTCTAAGTGATCAGCTCAGATATGGGGGCTCCATCGAAGGCAGAGTAAAGTTAGCCTTCCAAAAACTGGCCGTACTGTACAGGGCCCGCAGATACTTTAATAGTACACAACTGCTAATCCTGTACAAATCACAAGTGCGCCCCACCGTTGAATTTGGCAGCCATCTCTGGTCTGGAGCTCCAAAATACCTGAAAAATACCCAAGACTCTTTGCAGAAATGGGCGGTCCGTTTGATAGATTCTATCTTAACAGACTTATTAACTTGACGTTGGGTGGGACTGCTATCTTTGTTCTACCGGTATTTCAATGGAAGATGCTCCGAGGAGCTAGCGTCATTGATGTCTTCGGCACCGGTGCATAGTCGGGAAACACGCCAAATGCATGCCCAACAAATGTAGCTACACGGTTGACATTTGTCACATGAGAACGGGTCGTTTTTTCGAATCGTTCTTGTGTTCAACAGCTCGGCTATGGAATAATTTGCCGGCCTTTGTGTTTCCTCCTTCTTACAACGGTCTCTTCAAGACCAATGTTCATTCCTTACTCTCCTCAAAAAGACCCTCCACACAACATCTCAGATGACATAGGTCATGAGGGAAATTAATTTTCTCAGGGCCTCCCGTGTGGAGTTTCAATGTAAAAAAAATCAGTCTAATCAACTGAGCGATCGATATATATAGAGCTGATTGACAGAAAACAATAAATGATGACATCTGACGAATGTATTATGATGACCAAGTGGATGAAAGAAGTTGAGGACGCCTTAAAAAGACATCTTTTAGGTGTTTTAATAAAGCGATTGTAATCTGCTCTTTGGCGTACGGAATTCAAAATGAGAAAAAAGCATATATTAAAAGAAATTCTTGGAGATATTGAAGTTTAATATGCAAGAAGGCCATTTGGAAGGCTAGTAGGAAATGAATATATCGAATCAAGTGGTGCAAATCAGCCAACATGCGAAAGCACTGATGCGTACTGACTATCAAAATATCATTCGTTAGTTTTTTTTTAATACGTTCAAATGAATTAATGAACCGTGTCTTGTTGAAGTATCAGAATTCACATTGTGTTTACTGCTCTTCGAAATTCTTCATCAATGCAAGTGTAGTCGCAGATAAATTGACTGCGAATCAATGGGCTGTAATGAAAATATTAAAAATAATAAAATTATAATAAATATAATAAAATTCTCCGAATTTATATATTAAAACGTCACATTAATCCAATTTTCCGTTAAGTTATAGCACCATCTATGAACCACGCTTCACAGATCTGCGTCCACTGGACCATAGATCTCTTCTCCCAGTAAATAGACCGGATACGATCGCAACGATAGTTCCGGCAGTCACAACTTCCAATGGACCCAAATATGATGTACTGTATCACTAATTAACTTTAGATTACCATCAGCGGCACATCTCCCAGGTAAACGATACATTGTTTAAAAAAGAAACCGCATGTAATTTATTGGTAAAATATCATCAAAGTTATATCGTACAAGTGTTGTACGTTGCACGGAGTGTTTTCGAGTTGTCGAAATGGGTAATTCTAATTAAGATATGTTTCTTGATGTATTTATGTCGTATCTATGTATTTATGTAATCTCATTATACAAGGTATTAGCTGATCCGGCCACGCGTTACTGTGGCTAACGATACACAATGCCATCTACTGGATGGTTACTCAACCTTTATAACCACCGCCATCTGTTAATTTGCATACAAATGAAATCCACACCGCCCGCTTGCCAGGCTGCTCTTCCTCCTTTATATATTATATATTTCAATTAATTTACACAAAATCTTGATAAGTTATATACCTAAATCTTCCTTATGAATCACTCTATCTATTGTTAAACCGCATTAAAATCCGTTCAGTAGTTTTTGAACAGACAGACAGACGCGCCGGAGGACTTTAATCTATACTTTTGAATGTAGAATGCTAAAGATAAAGAAAATAAAACGCTAAAGATAAAGCTTTTTAACGCTAAAGATAAAGACCATAAATTGACTAATTTCGGAATATATAACTCAAATGTAATGATTGTCCTTCATTTTATATTGGAAAATTAACTCGTAATTTTGAAATCGATTAAAACATGAATTCCTGCAAGTACGCGTGATTATTTACTCATAAAAACTCATAAAAACAGTCATAAAAATCACACAAATCTGACAGGAGATAACGTCCGTTATCCAATAACGATCTCACAAAAAATACGGAATCGCTAGGCTGGTCCCCAAAGACGACTAAAGCCATTTCAAGGAACGTTTCAATTCTAAATGGTGGTCTTAAGAGGAATACAAACGCTAGAAATATTTCGAATCTCATGTCTGCAAAACTTTTAAATCGAGCGTCTTTTTGCACGAGGCTAGTAAGCGAAAAAGTGGTTTTTATTTATTTTGAGCATAATTTTATAAGAGCGAAAAAAAGTTAGAACATGGAAAACCTCAAAAATTTTCGTTATTTGTTTTTGGGGTGTTATGCCGAGTTGCGCAAAAACAAATAACGAAAACAAATAACGAAAGTTAGTCCCCAAAAACAAATTAAGTTTTAGTCCCCAAAAACAAATAACGAAAATGCTTTTGGCCGTGAAAATCTTAAAACTTAACCTCAAAAATAGTCTTAGACATAAAGGGGTATTTTTTAAAAATTATTTCTTGTATTACTTCATAGTTAAGTCATGAAATAACATTTTTTTTGGTGGTTTACGCTTATATTTTTTGTTACGTAAATGATAATTTTATTGTAATTCCAATACATGGAAAAGCTAATAAAAGCTTCGATTTATCCGTAGCATATTTTTTTATGTTTATACTGTTAGCCGATTCGTCGTAAAGATTAATCAAAATAGTATCTAAATAGGATTTCACGTATATATTCATCTGCGATACTGAGATTATTTTCCACTTGGGAACGTGCGGCAAATATTCTATGTATATATAGACTGATAACATTATACATTGTGTCCGGGGGGAAAGTAAGCAAGATCATAGGTACATAGTAGTATCTACAAGTAAAAAAAAATAAACAACATTTTTCGAAATTTACTCAGATACAAAATTTGAATTGCATTGATAAGTTGTTTGTACGGAAAAAATCATTTTTAATGGTACATACTACATACTAGTATTATTACAATATTCCTAATTGCTTTACAAACAATACAAACGAGATATAAAAAATAAATATGTATAAACCAAGCTCTTTAAAGCAATGAAAAGAAAACTTAATTATTGATTGGTAGTGTTTTTATTTGAGAAAGTTGTTTTACCTTGATCTGTAATAAAACTCTATTGTTATTATTTTAAAATTGGAACACTCATCTAAAATGAACAGATAAAAATGATATTAAATTTAAGTGAGTGCACTCGAAATTATATTACTTTGAGAGACCGACAAAATCTTAGTTGTCTATGTGTGTGGACTTACACGTGTAAAAAGTAAGGTCAATTTAACCTTATTTAAGACCCGCATACCGACATATATACGTGCTCTGTCTCGTCTGTACAGAACGCGACGGAACGAGACGGAGAACATATCAAATGACCTTTTAGGCGTGTCAAATGACCTTCTGTAGTGGCGTCGTGGAATGATTTTTTTGGTGCGAGAGCAAAATGACAACTAGGTACTGCAAATATGCCCAGGAATTGCTGGTTAAATTGCGCAATTTTCCACTCCAACAGCTCAATTTCATACATACGCGTCTAGGTACATATCGATCTTCAAGTCGATTAGTCAGAAATCTCTTAATACTAATTTTGAGATAATGAGTAAAGCAACCTTCGAATGCTCGCCATGTTTATTTACACTGTGCGTTTTATATATTAAAAATGCTATAAAATAATATTTAATTAAATGGAGACAATATTAGCGAAACTCAAATCGAAAATCTAGAGATAGAAAAATCAGAAAAATATATTGGCACGAAAATGAAGATACTGTTGGTAGTTTTTAATCGAAGTATGATACAGTTAAAAGTGACCGAATTTGATACCTCAGTTGGTAGAGCACTTGCCATGTAAGCAAAGGATCCTGGGATCGAGTCCCAGGGGTGCCAATATCTTTTTCTGATTTTTCTGTCCCCAGATTTTCGATTGAGTTTCGCTAATATTGTTTTTATTTAATTAAATATAATAATTTTAGTTTTTACTCATAAAGTTAAAAAATTAATATAAAATAATACCTTAAAGCATAACGTTCCAGTACGTTAGTATGACAATTTGAAATATCCTACTAGTGATTCAGAAAACATCAACATTGTGTTCAATTCGCTACAAGTTTTAGTGCATTACAATTAATTTGGTTGCGTTTATGAGTAATCTGAGTGAAGTATCAGATAGAGGGTATACTTTTACATATAACTGCATTCAAAAAATCAACTCAAATTTCTATTTTTCGGAGATGATTGACTAATTAACTGGACGATCTATATACCTACATTAACAGCCTTACTAAAAAAAAAACTCTCACGGCCGATAACCTGTGTTGTTGCAACAACATCAATAAACCCCGTATACACTAAAACATCATCTCTTACTAATAAGCTTTAAAAATGCATTGAATGTATTTTGCATCTGGCAATGTTGTAAGTGGTCCAAAATTAACGTGGTAAAAATGGTTGTTTTAATTCTTTTCCGCCAGGAAACAATTTTTTAATTATTACAAGCAATAATTGTCAGCCTGAAACACTCATTTACATTGAAAAATCTTCCGAGAAAAGATACTTGCCGCCAACGGGACTTGAACCCGTGTCCTTCCGATTGCCGGTCGAATGCTCTGACCACTGAGCTATGGCGGCTTATCAAATACCCGCCAAATAATTCAATATATACTAGTGTTTCATTCAACAATTACTGCTTGTTATATTTTTTCCACCTGAAAACAACCAACTTTATTTTTTCAAGTCCCGTTGGCGGCAAGTATCTTTTCTCGGAAGATTTTTCAATGTAAATGAGTGTTTCAGGCTGACAATTATTGCTTGTAATAATTGTTACCCTTTGTGCTATGCATAAAAATCTTGTCTAAACGTTAGTTTATAAATTAAAAAATAATAATTAATATTTAACAAGTTTAAGTATTTCCCCAATAAATGCAGACATAATTTGTCTCGACGCCACCTAGCGAGGGATTTAACACTAACAATGTCTTCCTCACAAAAATAAAGTTGGTTGTTTTCAGGTGGAAAAAATATAACAGGCAGTAATTGTTGAATGAAACACTAGTATATATTGAATTATTTGGCGGGTATTTGATAAGCCGCCATAGCTCAGTGGTCAGAGCATTCGACCGGCAATCGGAAGGACACGGGTTCAAGTCCCGTTGGCGGCAAGTATCTTTTCTCGGAAGATTTTTCAATGTAAATGAGTGTTTCAGGCTGACAATTATTGCTTGTAATAATTGTTACCCTTTGTGCTATGCATAAAAATCTTGTCTAAACGTTAGTTTATAAATTAAAAAATAATAAACAATTTTTTAATTAGTAATGTTTTCACATAACGCTCGTTTATCAATTGAATCAAATTTTCACTGGGTTTTTTTAGTAAGCCTGAATATGTTTTCACATCACAGTTAATCGAACATCGAACCCGCAACCTACAGATTACAATTCAAGTGGTCACTTCACAGTAAAGACGACTTGTTTATTATGCTTTATAATATTAATCCATTCAATTGTAAAAAAATATTTCCTTATTTTTCACAAAATAATCTTCCTAGAAAAACACTCACATAAAAACAAGAAAAGGTTGGTACCTGCGCAATGCTTTTGAACAATATTTTTTAACAGAAGGTCGTTTCTATTCGCAAAAAACACATTTTTTATCGATGTTACGTGATGTTTTAATGTATAAAATGTTTGATTAACCTTGAAGGTCACGTTTGAATTTGATAACCTGACGATTTTTAATATTCATAAAAATATAGCTAATCAAATATATATATGTACAGGCAAATAATTTTATACAATCTATGTACATGAAAATCAATGTTTACTTTCTTGCTTGCATTTATGTATATTTGTTCCTAACATTCCGATTGCGATGAAACTTTGGGGATTTGATGTGCACATGGCCGTGATGTTTTATATACATAATAGTGATCTTTGGCATTATGAAATTATGTATTGCTAAGTTAGATATTTGTGAATTCAGTTTAACATTTAGTCTAACGATATAGTTCGACAATGTTCACTTAATTTTTTTTTGTTTCATTCTTCATATTAAATTAAATTATTTTTTATTCATCGCAAAGGTTCACCAATACACAAGCAAGAGTTTCTTTAAAATGTTTTATTTAATTTGTAGATATTTTTTATGGCCTATGTCATCTTAGGGGATGGTCTTTTTAAGGAAAGGAAGGAGAGGGAAGGTATGAGGGATGGTTAGGAATATGGGGATCGGTGTCCAGGAGTGACAGACGTATGAATCCGATGGGTTGAGAGAGTACGGCTGGAGAAGTCAAAGGGACTCCCTCAACCATTCTCTCCCGATCATGCCTGTCTGTCATGCAGCTGGTGGGCAAATGCATCTGCCGCCAAGACCCGGACAAACCTCACCCCATAAACCCGGGCACCCCTTCTTAGTCACAAAACGTAGCGAACCACTTGGGTTGACCTATGGCAGAGGTGTCGGTTATCCAATAAATGGTTCCCGATGCGGTGGTACCCATTCCCGCCTCCCAAATTTAAAATGGCGTTTGGCATCTTATTATTATAATATTGTGAAGCAGAAGACGGTTGGGAAGGGAAGGAGATGGGGAAAAATAGGTTTTGAAAGTACAAGATTATTCAGATCTTGTCACTAACCACGACTAAAACCATTTCAACAAACGTTTCGAAGTTTTGTTGTTTGAAGGGTTGTCTTTTACAAGGGCGATGTTGAGAATACGTATCAACCAAATTTGTTTCATGTGTAAAATGTCAATTATATTCAAATGTTGGGCAGGGGTTTGGCGTAACTCCTAGATGACTGAATTCATTGAGATATTGGGTTTAGCACGTCGCACAGTGGGGATAAACACCTCATTTCGATACATTAAACAACAAAAAAGCCACCTTACTAAGTAGCTTTCTTTTTTGGATAATACTCCTTTAGTTGTAGCATACTTACATAGCAGGTAAGTGCGATTAATCTCTCTCAGTCCAGGCCTATCGGTCGTGAAGAAAAGATCCCGGTTAAGTGAGCCAGCGTAAACCTTAACTTTGAGTATTTATTTCGGAAGATACCTGATACTCTTTGAAATACCTTTTATCCAACTTAATGTACTTGCTGTCTGCCGAAATTAAAAGGCTTATTAGACCGTATTTTTTATCTGTTGTTTTTTTGCATTTATCAGACTAATGTGATTACCTTGTAACACGTCGTTGATCTTAAGATGAGATCATTGCGATGATTCCAACTTTGTTTTTTTTTTATAATATAACATGGCGCCAAGGTGGAATTCGACCTCTACAAATTATCTCCACTTTTTATATAATTTATTCCACGTCTTATGAAGGAAAAATCATGAAAATAATGTTTTTATATCAATTAAAAAATCCTAAGTAACCACAAATCTGTACCTACTTATACCATAAGAAATAAATAAACATTAGTGCGATTGATTGCATTAATCACATACAGATAGGTACTCTTAATATTCAGTTCGCAGACTTGCAGAGAAAAGAAGCATGCAATAGAGAACTCCAGTCCAATTTTTTAATTTTTTTTAATGAATGACATTCAAACTTAAATAACTGCATTTTTATTTTTATTTTTATAGTTAGTTTTATTTAAAATAATTGTCAAAGTTTTAATTTTTCAAGACCCCCCGAAAAGCACCGTATCTATGGTGGATTGTGTGACGTCTTCACCCACCGATAGTTTATTTATTTTCAAGTTGTCATTTTGAATTTTAAATGGACAATATGGCGGAATGATGGCGGATGACTAGTGTGAAGTTTTAGATGTGAGAAGTTGTTTTTTATTCAAGATTAACTGCTTTTTATATAGAAAAACATTGGTAAAATGTCCACATTTCATCGCTACTGTTATTGTATTGTACCAAAGTGCAATATAAAAACAATAAATCATCTTTTTCATTGAAAATACAAATGACATCTTAGGTCATCTAATTTTTTGTTCAGGCGTGATTTTGTACATTCTATTATGTATAACACATACAGAAAAACTGGTATTTATAATACACTGACACATATTCGCATTGATTTTGTCGCTGTAAATGTAAGCGCTCTCCTCTAACATTCGTAATTTCGTATCTCTCCATCTTCTTCTTTTCGGGCCCGGTTGCAGAGCCTTAAGGTCCTGCCAAGCCAATCATAAAGCTTATCAGCAGGGGCCTATACATTATCATATCATAAGTTTTTGTAGTTTATAATTATGCATGTACCTATCTTTTCAATTTCAACAGCTACCTATACTATTTATTGTATTGAGAGTAGGGTTGCCAGACGTCCTTTAGTTTAAAGGATGTCCTGTATTTCAGACCCAAAAATTGACCTTGTCCTCTTATTTGAAATCTTAAATAGAGGACAATACTTTGTCCTTTAATTTGGAAAAAATGAATGAAAAATTATAGACGATAAGAAGTTTGAAAATGTTCTTAAAAATTTTATTCAGATTATCAAATCTACGGATGAATACAAGAATCTGCTAAAAATAATACAATACGTATTTTCCATCCCAGTTTCTAACGCCCAAGCCGAAAGGATTTTTTCCTTGTGTACGAATACGTGGACCAAAAACCGAAATAAGTTAGATATTGACACTGTAAAAGCAGTACTACAAATAAAGTCGAACTTCAACATAAAATGGAAACAATTTTATAATTTCATTATAGAAAACGAAGAAGCTCTTAGAGCAGCCAAAAGTAATACAAGTATACTCTTAAATGCAAAAAGACTGATAAAGGTCGTACTACTTATTTTGGCTTCGATTAACGACAAACTACGTTACATTGCGTACTAACATTGTTTTTTTATTAAGAAAGGTCGCTACTGATACCATAACAGCATTTTATGAAAAAAATATGGATGTCCTTTATTTTCATCCCATGTCCTTTATTTAATCGTATCAAATCCTCTAATACATAAAACGGGAGCTGGCAACCCTAATTGAGAGCATCGTTGGCATTGGAAATATAATTTGAGCAACATGAATAAGCTTCAACAACATTTTCCTTTACGTATGTTGATTATTTTGCACATTCATTATTTTAAAATTGCGAGCGTTTCATAAGCAAAAATTTGGCGTTTTAAAATCTGTGGGTAATGCCTTAATTTATAATCATTATTCATCATGTTTTATTTCCTGGATCACTTATTAAATTTAAACACATTACACGTGAATATCATCATAGCACGTAAAGCGAAGGCATTTTATCATAATCTAAAACAGAAAGAAATTACTGTAATCTCAAAAATAAGCGTAGGTATTTTTCTTTGTTCTCGCTCGTCAAGATTCCCACGATAATTCTGATTTATCAACATAATAAATTGCAATCTCGAACAATATTTATTTATCGATGCGTGATAATAATTATATGGGTTTTTTTAGTTTATATTGAAACTGTTGGCTTATTATGTTGCCATGTATACCGGTCGATTAAACTCCAACCTCTTTCTCATCCCCAGAGCAGGTGTTCCAGTCCTAACAAATCAGTGCCTCCTGGTGTACCGGTCTCACAGGGACAGGGGTGCTCCTGGCTGGGGTGGTACAATCCTATCGTATCGTATTATATTGAAACTGCACAACATGTTGACGATTTTTATCGCCAGTATATTACTTGCGAAAACCCGTGAAAAATCACGTTTTTAAAATGATTTTTTGTAGGGTTTATGAAGTTAAAAGTATTTTTTTTTTTAAATGACAATTTAGAGACGATCGGACCTTTTAGAATGAACACCGTTAGTAAAATTGTAAAATTCTACCCTAGAGGAAGGATAAAAGTAGACTGAATGCTATAGAAATGAGATCCCCGAGGCGTATCTGTGGTAAAACCATGTACGAACATGTGAGAAATGTGAAGATCCGCAAAGGATGCTAGGCTGATGATGTAAGCATAATGAGTAAGATTAGGAAAGGGACGCTCAGATGGTTTCTGCGTGTAGAGTGAACGAGGAAAGGAGTGTACGGAGAATATATGACGCAAATGTGAATGGTAGAAGAAGTCGGGGACCCCCGAGGAAGACATGGAACGACCAAGTGAATCAGATACTTGAGTCGGCGAGTGAAGAGTCGGAATAATAGAAGAGCATGTATGAGACGATGTGTGAACAAGGCAAGGAGTGTGTGCCAGGATAGAGTTGTTCGGCCGTCCGTCCTTTCTGGCCTATCCCTGCGAGGAAACAGCGTGATGGTTAGTCAGTTAAAACATCTGTCAAAAATTTTAACAAAAGAAATACAAAATTCAAATATGGAATTATTAATTAATTAAATTAAATAGGGAATTTTGATTTGTTCCCACAATCACATCTAATTTATAAAAACCAACGCCATTCCATGCTCTAGAGTTCATTAAACTGCAGTTACAGACCCAACCGAAATTTGTATTTTTAGTTATTAATATTTCGTTGCGTAATAGTGCTGGTTAGGTTAGGTTAGTTTAATTACTGTAATAAGGAACTCCAGTGAAAAATATTATGGCTTTAAAAAAATATGTTCATACAGACCAATGAACGCTGATTCTGAATATATAAGTTTTATTTCATAATATTAAACGTAGAGTTCTTAAAAAAATATTAAAAAGTGCATTTTTAAACCTCTCGTCAAAACACACTGTAAAACTGGTATTACTGAATGGTTAGTGCTGACGTCACGCGTCACCAGTCATTGTATTGAAACTTTGATTATGTAGGTATGACACAAGCCATCAGTATTAACAACATTTCATGTTATTCGTTATTTCATACCGTTTATAAAGATTTGAAAAATTAAAACTTTGAAAATTATTTTAACTATTAAAAAAAACTCAAAAAAATGCAGTTAAGTCAGAAGGCCATTATTCATTAAAAAAAAATTGGAATGGAGTTCTCTATTGAGATTAACAACTTTATTAGAAAACTATTACTGCCCCCAAAACCACCCTCCACAAGATATTATCTTTCTTGCTGTTTAGAGCCAAGGGTAGGTACTATAACACCACACACCACCCGTTTGGAGACATTATAAGACTTGAGGAAAGGGCTAAATAAAAATTTTGCTAATAATTCAGGTTTTGAAAAGACATGGATTAAATTATTAAATAACGAAGAAAAGCTGGCACCTCTCCGTGCCAAATGAAGCAACGATTAATTTTTCGTTGTGGCAATTTGAAGCAACGTTATTTCACATCACCGATGATTTGCTTAATAAATAATTTCGTTTTCTTCGACAGATGGGCATTAAATAATAATATGAAGTGTAATTTGCCAATAATGCTATAAATTGAATCGTATTTTCTTTTGAATTAAGCCAACAGATTCACAACGATCACTTTATATTGCTTTAAGTGTTCTATTCTTCAAAATCCATAAAAAGCAAATTAACAGCTGGGTAAATAGTAAATACGTAATGTACTAAATTTTCCATTAATTTGATACAATGTTTGTGTTATGTGGTTGATTACACATGAGCCAGATAACGTAAGACAAATATTGGAATATATGTAACAATTATTATAAGCAATAATTATCACCCTGAAACACTCATCAACATTGAAAAATCTTCCGAGAAAAGATACTTGCCGCCAACGGGACTTGAACCCGTGTCCTTCTGATTGCCGGTCAGCTGCTCTTGACCACTGAGATATGGGGGCTTATCAAATACCCGCCAAATAATTCAATATATACTAGTGTTTCATTCAACAATTACTGCTTATTATATTTTTTCCACCTGAAAACAACCAACTTTATTTTTGCGAGAGAGACATTGTAAGTGTTAAATCCCTCGCTAGGTGGCGTCGAGACAAATTATGACTACATTTATTGGGGAAATACTTAAACTTGTCAAATATTAATTATTATTTTTAATTTATAAACTAACGTTTAGACAAGATTTTTATGCATAGCACAAAGGGTAACAAAAATAAATTTGATTTTTCAATGTTGATGAGTGTTTCAGGCTGATAATTATTGCTTATAATAATTGTTACCCTTTGTGCTATGCATAAAAATCTTGTCTAAACGTTAGTTTATAAATTAAAAATAATAATTGGAATATATGGAAACATATATATTTTTAAAGAAAGATAAACATTCCTGCGTTACGAATAACCTGTCAATATTAGAAAATCTCCTAATACCACGACAGTAAGTGGAAAATGTTGCTCGTGGTAGATTGTAGACTTAACCAGCTGAGGAACCGAACACGCTACGCCTGGGTGGGACCTAAACGCGATGCCAACTCGGCCACTGATCGGTCAGTTATTTGTTAGCATTTTAGCAGTATTCAATTAAAGTCACAATTTTAAAACTTGAATGTGACTTTTTTCATACTGCACCTCACTTCTAACTTCTCGGAGCCAGTGGGGGACTATAGCATCCCTATTTGTTATTACGATGAAGGAGAAGAGGAAGAAGATAGCTTGATACTGATATTGTTTATTTTCGACCAATACTTATATTTTGAAAATCTCGTAAAATTTTTCATCTTAGATTTATAAAATATATTTTTTCATTATTTTTAAATTTTATTTTTTTTTTAAACCGGGGCTCAACACGGGTAAAGCACCCACTGAGGCCCACAATAATAAAAAATGAATATAATAAGTAAAGGTACTGTATCGATAAAATGTCAATTTTCAATTAACCTTTAACTTCTGACGTGCCCTTTTTTACGTATACTCTGACGTGGGGGCCTGGGCGGCCTGTTACTTTAAATGTTTATTTATTAGAGATCTATGAAAATTTTAAGGTCCGTATTATTATTTATTGGAGAATTTAAATAAAATAAAATATAATAAAATAAAATACTTTTTTATTAAATACCTAATATTTGACAATTTGGATATTAGGTATATAATAATTTTTGGCAAAAATCAGTTGAGATCAGAAATCAGTCTGTATTATCTATTAAACTAAATAAAAACAATTAACTCACTTTTATTACAATATTTCAATAGTGTCTCGAATAAGCTATACGTGTAAAACTTTAGTAAAGTTGTTTGTGTTTATTTTTATAGCAAAAATCAACTTTTAAAAAGTCACGTAAGTACTGACGATGGGTCAGAGGGCCCGCAAAAAAATTGAAATGATTTACTTACAGAAATTTAACTTTGAAAATATAAAATTTAAACTTTAAGGCTCTGGCGTCACTAAATTCGAAGCTACTGCAAGCGGCGTAGGCATCGGGCGCGGGGGAGGGGAGTATTTCGATATTATTATTGTTTCTAGGACGGAGCGGCCCCCAGCAGTTACAGGTTAATTGACAATGTATCTATAATTTGACGGTGCATTCTGCAACTTGTTCCAATATAATTTTAATAATAATATGTAACATTAAAAGTAACACGTGGACATTAATAACATTACGATTTGTATAGAAACTTGTCTAGTAGTTACTGTGAACATACCAGTTTAAAGATAAACTTACATAATATAAGTTAATTTTATCTTATCTAAAGAATACTTGCGGTTTGAAAGTTGTCTCTCTAAATGGGTTGATTTGTTCGATAATATTATTTCATCGTCAGGCAAGTCAAAGAGATACTCAAAGATTAACTAGTTTTCTCTTTGAAATAGGTTTTGTAAATATGTAGTAAATTCTATTCATAGTTTCAATAGATCGTACCTGCTGTAGATATTTTTATTACCCCCTAGAGTTGGAGAGTACCTACTCAGAATGTTATTATTATTTATTTGATATAATATCTATCTTACTTTTCAAATACAATTCAGCTATGTCGGCCTCACATGTGCTGAGGCCTCCATTTTACAAATCAAAAATTTATACATAATACATTAAAAATAATATAAAAATAATGCTGCATAAAAAAAAGTAAGCTAAAATTAAACTAAAAATAAAAATTGTAGTTAAAATAAATTATTTTATTATGTGTTTTATAGTGGTTTTGTGTGTTACGTGTATTGTGTTTTATTCTTATTATGTTATGAGATTTTGCTAATTTTGTCTTTTTTGTTCTTTAACCTATATTTTTTAGTTTTGAATATGATTTTTTTTTTTTTTTCAATTTTATTTTCAAGGGTAAGACTTGCGTCTCAGCAAATTGGTTTAACCGGTAATAAATCAATTTAGAAACCTTAAAAAAATTGACATTTAAAATCATATAAATAAGTCGACTCAAAGTGTTTTAACCACAGTTTGAAAATGCCCTTGTAAGCCGAAACAGCTATAACAAAAATATATGGTGTACAGTTTGAATATTAGGAGGATAAATCTCGAAAGCGTTCATGATAACTCGGTTTCGCTGCGAATTTGTCAGTGTACAGATTTTGCTGTGGTAATGGTCCCCAGTTGTACGTTAAAGCTAGATTATTTTGTGCGTAGAGTAAAAATCCTTACAGACGGTGTATTTATTTGTTTAGATAATCGCATCAAAGGACATGGTTTTATAGTACGTTGAATAATAAGAGGATAAGTCTCCAAAGTGTTCATGATAACTCGGTTTCGCTGCGAACTTTGTAATATAATTAATACATTAAAATAAACTAGACCTAGCGAGAGCTCGCACCGGGTACAGATATCATCTGTGTCCTCATCCTTCTCGCGCGTCTTGTTTGAAAACGAAAAAGATAGAATATACTAGAACAATGTCGTCATTTACGATCTCTCGCTGGGACCAGTGTAGCCTAGCCTATATTTATTATTTTTTTATTTAATTATTTTCATATTACATTTGGTTATAAAATGTGCCCATCTCACTAGGTGTGAAACGCCTGTGTTGAGATGGCAATTTACAGAGTGGTTATCTAAGATTTTGTAGTAATATTATGAAAATTGCAGGTTAATATATATTTTTTTTCTTTAAATATACAATTCAAGTATGTTACATATATATATAAAAAGAAGATTGCAGTAGGTACATGGTTACATATATACACACAGTAGGTATAAAGGTAAGTCTGTTATTAAATACTTGTGATGGATATGTTTATTTGAGGTGATCAATGATTTTACTTTTAAATGTACTTTTGGTTTGCGTGTTTCTAATTTCAGGAGGTAGAGAATTGAACAGCTTTGTTGCATTATATTTAAAACTTCTTTGCCCATAAGAAGTTTGACAAACTGGGATGTTGAAAGATTTTACATTCGACTCTCTTAAGGCTCTTGTGTTCATTCGTTCTTCAAACATGTGTGTATTTTTAAATTGATGAAGCAGGATATTTTTTGAATACAATTTTTGCAGGTTCGGAACATGTAGTGTCTTAAAAATAAAATCAGTGCTCGTTCTCAACGGGACTTTAAGAATAACCTTCAAAATTAGTTTTTGAATCTTTACTAAAGGCTCTAGGCAAGTATTTGTGGCACTTCCCCTGCTGATAATACCATATTCAAGTGATGATTGTATAAGAGCACAGTAAACTTGTTTCAGTTGTTTACTATTTAAAATATCTCTAACATTTTTAAAGAAATAGACGAGTTTCCTCAGTTTTGTCGTTAGGTTTGTAGCATGTACGTTATACGTTCATGTTACAAACCTAACGTTATACGCTCGTTACGTACGTTATACTCTCATGTTACAAACCTAACACATATTATACGCTCTGTAAATTTTTACTAATTATGATTTTTCTTTTGTTACAGGTAAGTTCCTCAAATCCAATATTTTTTAGTGTGGGTAAGTCAGCATACTATCTTCTTCAACTTCTAACATGTGAAAGGTTTTATTTAACAAATAATGATAATATGTAAGTCTAAAGTCATGCTGTTTAAAAGAGAGAGTACGAAAACAGTATGCAACATAGTTGTGAATGATGAATACTTGGAGCAGGTGGATTAGTTTGTGTATCTGGGTAGTATGTTTACGAGAAATGGGAAGGCTGAAAGAGATATTGAAAGAAGGGTGAATGCCAATAACTCCATTAATGGTGGACTGAATGCCGTTGGCGCTAATAAAAAAAACTGTCAAAAAAAGCGAAGCTAGCAGTCCACAATGGAGTCCTGGTACCTACCCTGATGTATGGCAGTGAGGCATGGAACTGGCAGAGGAAGGATGAAAGTAAACTGAATGCTGTTGAAATGAGATCCCTGAGACGTATGTGTGGTAAAACAATGTATGATCGTGTGAGAAATGTGGATGTCCGCAAAGAATGTAAGGCTGATGTAAGCATAATGAGAATTAGATTAAAAAAGATTAGAGATTAAGAAAGGGACCCTCAGATGGTTTGGGCATGTAGAGCGAATGAACGAAGAAAGTAGTGTAAGAAGAATATACGACGCGAATGTGAATGGTAGAAGAAGTCGGGGACACCCGAGGAAGACATGGCACGATCAAGTGAATCAGATACTTGAGTCGGGCCATGTCAAAAGTCAGAATAATAGAAGAGAATGTATGAGACGATGTATGAATGTGAGTGAGGCAAAGAGTGTGTGCCAAGACCGAGTTGTTTGGCGGTCCGTCCTCTCTGCCTACCCCTGCGGGGAAACGGCGTGATGGTTAGTTAGTTCCAGAATGTATGCAATGCAGTACATTCCATATTTTGAAATAACGATGAATGAAAAATGAAAATTTGTAAAAAAAAATTGCGTTGAGTGGCACGCGAGCTGTTTGAAAATCTGAATGTACCGGGACTGAACATATTGAACACGGGAGAGGGTAGGGGATCGCGGGGGGAGAAGGGGAGGCGGAAGTGGAACGGGACGAATGGGAAAGTACACGCAGGGTATTTGATAAACTTTTTGGAGGATATTTGACAAATACTCTCCCAATAGAGGTGCCATTAAGGTTGTTGGTTCCTCATTGCTGAGGATCATGATCCCTACTCCAATTTCCATGGTGGACTAGGGTCATCCACTCCTCGCGGTTCTGCACTGCGTGGAGAGCTGCGAACACTGACATACCGGACACCAGTGATACTTGGTCACTCCAGCGCATTGGTGACTTTCCTCTGCTTTTCTGCCTTCCATTTTGCCAGTGACTATGAGTTTCTCCAAGGTGGAGTCCTCAGTTTGGCGAGCAGCGTGCCTAGCTCTTACAGAATTGACACATTTGTGCGTCTGGCTGTCCATGGATTTTTCTCCAGCACCATATTTCGAGGGCGTCTATCCGCTTTCTTTCGCTAGCTCTAAGTGTCGCATGTTTCCACACTGTATAGTCAAATACCCAAGAAGAACCTAACAGTTAATTTATATCTTAAGGTGTAGGTATGTATCCAAAAATATGAACCTTTACACATTGGCTTGAGGGTGATCTTGTTGGACATCGAAAAGAACATGATTCTTCTTCTTCTTCGTGGGTCCCTCCGACGTTGGCGATCTCTCTGGCAAATGTATCTCTATCTTGCGCTGCCCGAAATATCTCCTCCATACTTCTAATAGCGGTCCACTATTGTCCATTTCGCATCCAAGACATTTGTCTCCTAACAGGCCCTCGTCGGCCCTCTAAATTACCTTTTAATATTAATTGGAGCAAGTGATATTTCTCCCCTCGAAGTATGTTATCCAGATATTAAATTTTCCCGACTTTTATTAATGTGAGCAGTTCTCTATCTTCTTTAGCCCGCCTGAGAATTTCTGTTGGTGATCATGTCGGTCCATGGGACTTTGAGCATTCTCCGGTGAAACCACATTTCATGCCAAAAGAACATAATAAAAAAATATTATTCATTATTAATTTCAGATAGAAACCAACTCGAAACTAAAAAACGTTTTCACTGGTAATAATACCAGGTCCTTAGGTAATAAACCTACATTCTTTCAATGAGTATTGTTTTCATTGCGTATTTTCAATAATTTTATTTATTTAAAATACCTCGTTAAAATTCTTCAAATAATGTAATGTCGACGATAAACCATTGTTTCCGTATTTAATAATATTTTTGTTATTTTGCAAAAACACGAACAACTTTATTTAATATTTGCATTTCAATAGAATTGTGTCGTCAACATTGAGTTTGTTTGTTATTTTCAAGTTAAACGTCTTATCTACGACACAGTATATGTACATACCGCAAGTGGTTATGTGGAAAATTATATGTTTTCTCTTTTATCGTTAGCAGATGAGATGCGGGACTATGTAAATAGGTTCATTATAGAACCATTGCGAGTTTATTTTACTGTAAAATCGAATTATTTAGTTGGTAAAATTTACAAGGTTTGTTTGCCGAGTAGAAAACGTTATTTATTTTAACACGCTTAATGTGAATATGCGATTTTTAATGTGAAAAGGAAAAGATGCATGTTTGGAATTACTTCGATATTCAAACGTTCTTTTTTTATTACTCCACACAGGAGGCGCTGAGAAAAAAATCCCTCAGGGCCTATGTCATCTTCGGGGATGCTGTGTAGAGGGTCTTTTTTAGGGAGAGGAAGTTCTGGGAAGGAAAAGGGTATTAGAGTTGGGGTCAATGTGTTCAGGATTGATATGAATCCATCACTGCGGTACAAGGCGATGGGTCGAGAGACCAGCTGCAACATGTCTCAAGCAGTAGGTGGGAAAAAGCATTCGCCGCCAAGACCTAGACAAACCTCACCCCATGTCACTGAACATGACGAAAGCCATTTGAAGCAATTGCGGTTTTTCACATGAAATATTGGCGATACTGAGAGTAACGCTCTGGAATGTTAGGCAAATATAGGTACCTACTACGAGTATAAATTATTTTATATTAATAAAATGTTAAAATATTGGTGACCAACCGAAACTAGATTTCCAGCCGAAACCGAATTTTAGCTTCTGTTCTAGTTTCGACCGAAATCGAAGCCGACACCAAAACAATTTGAAAATTACAAACTGTTTAAATTTAGAACTTTAAGGCTACGTCCGCATAGGCAGGCGGCTGGCTTAGCGCCTAGAGCCTAGCGAGTCACCTAGCGAGTAGCTTAGTAAAACGAACGTTCTCGAATTTTCGCGACCGGCCGCACTGCGCGCTTGGCGCCTAGATAGGTAGTAGATAGCCGCTTAGCGTGTATCCATGTAAACCAACGTGTTTGTTTTTTGCTACTAGGCGCGAGGCATTTTAGAAGAAAACATTGGATGAAATATTATTAGACAGTTGTCAGAAACTATGGGAAGATGTAGCAATCTAAGTAGAAAAAGATAGTTAGTACCTACTAAAAAGTGATTTATTTAATATGAGTTTTTTTTTTTACATTGAGAAGTTAATTGTGGTTATGAATTTTCGTGATTTGTTTTTTGGGGTGTTATGCCATGTTGCAGCTCATCTGCCCTGATGATAGTGATGATGGACACTGTAACGCTGTCCGAAACTTTGGCTAAAGGAGGTAGCGTAACACGGCATAACACCCCAAAAACAAATAACGAAAATACTTTTGGCCGTAAAAATTTAAAAACGTACATGGTTATGAATGTATATTATGGTTATGGCGTTGGATTATGTTTTCAGGCAATGAGTTGTTCTGCCAGGTAATCAATCCAATTCCGTTGAAATAATTTAACAAAATTTCTCTGGTTTGTAATGCACTGTTTAAAAATCTATATCGTTTATACAGAACATTTAACTCCCCATGACTTGACCGTGACTTATTTATGTCATGAATCCAACATGATGGATAAGACCGTGAAATGGAATATTTTAAATATGTATTTTCTGTTGAAAATTTATTGGGAGATAGGGGTACATTCCTTGACAAAAAATGTACCAAATGAAATTCTTCCTGTATTTTATGCAAATAACAAACTTAAAAATTACATTGTAAATAATAAAGATAGAGATTCAAAAATGAAAAAATCGGGAATCTATAAATTGATGTGTAACGATTGTGGTTTCTTTTATACATATAGGTAAAACTTCGAAATAAGGTTTAAAGAACATATGAAATCTTTAACCAATAACAGTTTCTCGGAGTTTGCGAACCATTTGGTGGAAACCAGTCACACCTTTGACTTCAATACTGGAATAGAATTAATGCATTGTAATGTCAATGGCATTCAGTTGTATAAACTAGAAATTTTAGAAATCCGAAAGAGTGTTAATGCGAATTTGAATATTATTAATAACCAAAAAATGTTCTTAAATGACCCAATATTAAACCTGTCCCCTTTGTAAATTGTCTCCCATTGCCCCTCTCTCCTCTACCCACTTTCATATTTCCATTGATACCATTGTCTATGTCCATTCTTTTTCAATTGACACCATTGTCTATGTCCATTCTTTTTCAAAATTGACACCATTGTCTATGTCCATTCTTTTTCAATTGACACCATTGTCTATGTTCATTCTTTTTCAATTGACACCATTGTCTATGTCCATTCTTTTTCAATTGACACCATTGTCTATGTCCATTCTTTTTCAATTGACACCATTGTCTATGTCCATTCTTTTTCAATTGACACCATTGTCTATGTCCATTCTTTTTTCAATTTTTTTTTTTTTTTTTTTTTTTATTTATGCCGGCAACCCGGTCGTTTATTGTAATAATAATCATATACACACAAGTTAGTAGCCCGCCTCACTAGACTAAGTCTGTTCCGAGGCGGGTACATATATATATATATATACATAAACTTAGACACATATACATTTACATATATATACATGCATATACACAATTTTGTTCATACACACATACACGCATATGCGGACATACTTACACACAGGTATTCGCAATTGACTCCATTGTCTACGTCTATTATTTATTTATTTATTTATTTATTTCAAGATTTTTGTTTATACATTGCAATGATAATATATGCAAGATTACAAAATAATTCATGTTTTATTCTACTACTCCATAAGTTGAGCTCTAGGAGTTCGTGTTTATGGGAGGAGTATTTTACATGCAAAAAAATTATAATAATGTTCATTATGTAAACAATTTTCAAAGAAACTAATGAAATAAATATCTTAGGTAGGTACACAATTTAGACAATTTAGACAATATCAATACAATTTTTTTAAATATTAAATATTGCTGTTTAAGTAAGGGTAAATTAATTAATTACATAAAGGGTAAACATTAAGGGTACAATATGTCATTATCCAATTTAAGGGACTTAATTTGTTTTTTGAATAATTCATATTTCAGTGTATCTGTTATATTAATTTTTTTATTGGATAATAATATATTGTACCATCTTACACCTAAATACAAATAGTGGTGCTGAGCCGTGGTCGTTCTAAGCATAGGGATGGCTATTAAGCCATTATAATATGTATCAATAAAAAACCCTGAAGAAGTGAGCGTTGCTCACGAAACATGTTGGTTTTGTAAATAATAAAAGTGGTAAAAACAAAGTATTTTCTTAATTTTAATCAAAATGGCGCCACAAAATAAGTTTGCTGTGTTAGAAGAAGTAATATTAAAATGTTTGAATTCAGAACCATTGACAGTTAAACGACGTTCGTTTGGTTTTTCTAGACGCCGGTAGTTGTGTAAATCTGTAACGCTATCTGTAATTGTATCCATACCTGTATTTATTTGCAAATTATATTTTTAAAGTAGAACTCAATCAATATCTTTAACAGTTCTACAAGCTTATTTTAAAACCCTAATTTTTAAGTTATTTCATTTTTCGGTTTTGGCTAACTTTTGACCGAAATCCGAACCGCGGCCGAAACTCGTTTATGAAATTAGTCGAAACCGAAACTAAGTGTAGTCCCTAATGTTTACACATTGTAATAACATAGATTTCACTTGCCCACGCCTGGATTCGAATCGAACCCGAGACTTCTAGGAAGAAACTCTAGCTCTAGGAGACAACGGAACCAACGAGCTATCTGGACTCCTAGATAATTAATTGCGAACATATTAATTCTTATAAAGAAGAATATTTTAATTTCATTCCATTGTCAACTTCTTTCCGCGTATTATAAAAAAATCTCGGTTTCCGTAAACTTTGCACGAGGTGCAAATGATAATTATATTTTTCTTGATGATTTAAAAGTATTTCTCAACCCTCTTATCAGACTTGGTCAATAATAATTATGAAGGGTTTGCTATCATTAGTATGCACTGTTTTTAATTTGAAGACAAGGTTGGCATTTATGAAGAAATAAATGTATGAATATTATCTATACTAATAATATAAATGCGAAAGTGTGTGTGTTTGTTTTAAGATTTTAAAAATTCTTTCACAAATAGAAAGAAACATTATATGCGAGTAGAACAGGATGTATGTAATGGTAAGCTTTGGCGTTATGAAATTATAAATACTAATATATTATATTTATTGTACGTTTATTGTCAAATAAATTTCCTGACAAAAGAGTTATGTTTAACATCAGACGAAAAGCAAAACAAATCGTTGTCGTGGAAACGACGTTAATATATTTGCGTGAAATTTTATTTCAGGCGTCTTAGTTAATATATCTATCTGTACGCACATAACTTCCGAACGATTGAACCAAATTGGATAATTATTTTTTTTTGTGTTCTTTATTGTCATGACAAAGTTTGTATAAAACTACTGGTAAGCTCTGGCGTTTTTGAAATTTGTATAAAAAAATTGCAATAGGTGGCACGCGAGCT
Source organism: Limnephilus rhombicus (assembly GCA_929108145.2). Classification (NCBI taxonomy): domain Eukaryota; kingdom Metazoa; phylum Arthropoda; class Insecta; order Trichoptera; family Limnephilidae; genus Limnephilus; species Limnephilus rhombicus. Next base: position 18,649,750 of record OV815291.1, read on the forward strand.
GTTTGAAATCTGAATGTACCGGGACTGAATGTATAGAATGCGGGAGGGGGGAGGGGAACTCGTAGGACAGGGGTTTCGCGGGAGGGTGGGGAGGGGAATCAGGGAGAGGATAGGGGAATCTGTGAGGGGGGAGAACTCAGGTGTAGGACGGGCGAAGGGTGGAGTGGAGTGTGGAGAGGGAAGGTGGAGAAGGCGGAGTGGGAACGCGTGAGGGGGGACGCAGGAGAGGAAGGGGAGGCGGAAGGGGAAAGGGACGAATAGGAAAGGACACGCAGGGAGAAACAATTTCTTTATTAAATGGCAGAGCAACGCATGCCGGGTACCAGCTACTAAATATATAAATGAAAATTTTACAGTAAATGTACACAAATAAAAACCTCATATATTTGTTTTAAAATTCCATGAATTCTGAATAAACTTGGAATGGTTTCTGCTGTATCAACATAAATCAATGAAGAATCGTTTTTGAGAGTCAATGTTTGCCTATCTCCACGTGTATTTATGCCTAAGGGATCTCATTTTCGAGAGTTCCATCCGTCACTGCCATTCGTCAAGGTTGATATCAGGACTACATTCCAGACAGCCAGCTTCAAAACATAACTGAACCTGGATAGTTAAATAATAAAATATAAATTATAAAAATCGTTACGATTCTGAATATGCGATTTTCACCAATATATAGAATTTATCACGAGGAAGGTTTTTCGGTAAATACTGTGTTAAGGTTTTGTGTGAATTGGTTGAAATATACATATATCCGGCCAGGCGGCAGCGGGCAGCGGGCTGGCAAACGGGCGGTGTGGATTTGATTTAACAGATGGCGTTGGTTATAAAGGTTGGGTAATTGTTTCGTTAGCCACAGCCACTGTGGCAGGGTCCGCTAGTAGTTAATAAAATAGTTTACACTGGACGAGTGTACACACCTACATTGTACCTACTGTACATAGTGTTCTCTGGCATTGTAATAAAAAATGTTAGGAAAAATGTTGAAAAAATGCTGATTTTATTTTATTTTTATAACCGTCATTGTCATATTATGTAAACAAAAACCTAGATAACAACCACTCTGTAAATTGCCATCTCAACACAAGCATTTCACACCTAGTGAGATGGGCAATATGTCATTAGTCATTACTGTAATCAAATGTAATATTGAAATAATCAAATAAATGACGGCCGGCATAGTCCAACGGTAAGGCTCTTGACTAGCACACCGAAGGTCGCGGGATCGAATCCTGGCGTGGCAAATAAATTTTATTTGATTAATTTGTGTTATTTCGCAATTTATTCATTTAAAATAATATATAGTATATTTGCGGCACGTTCCAGAGTGGAAGATACTCTCAGTATCGCCCTGGTGTAAGACCACCATTCAGTATTGAAACGTTGCTTGAAATGGCTTTAACCGTGTTTGGTGACCAGATCTGAATAGCCAGGTACTTCCCCACCTTCCTCTTCCCTATCTCCTTCCCCCCCACTACCTTCAGCCTCACTACATACCCCAATTGGGGAAGCCATAGTCCCACTGGCTCCAGACGGGAGCAGTTGGGACTCTTGTGCGGTATTCATGTAAAAAATAAATTACGTGGGACTGGGGAATACTGGGAACGGCGTGTGAACTACAGTCGATCGTAGTTTGGTTCGAGAATATTTTGATCCATGTGTACCAGAAGAGTTAAAAGTATCTAGGTGTATAGTGGTAAAAAAATTATGAGAGAGAAAAATCCATTAGAACCTATCGCAACATTGACCCCAATAAATCTACAGTTTTCTATCTGTGGTCTCACCCATTAAAAATCTATTCCGATGATATCAAAGATCTTTGTTTTATACCAAGTGCAAAGCTACTGTGTACACTTTAAATTTTAAATCTTCACGCTTACGATTTTGTTTGACAGAAACGGCAATTAACGACGTAAAATCGCTTAGCTGACGGCGTAAAAAACGTCGCATAACTGTCCATCTTTCGGCCATGTAGTTTTTGTTTGAATTGCTGAGTTGAAGATGACAATAATTGACATTGGAATGCCGTACAGAGATGTTGATAATCTCACTGTCTTATTTTAAAATAAGATGAAGCAGTTATCTAGAAATAAATTGAAAATAAAGGATCAGTATTTTTAAGTAAAACTTCTTTACGCACGCTCGACTTGGGGGGTAAGCTGGAATGCGTTACGAAAAGTGTGATGCGAACGGTAATCGATGCGAACGTTGATCGATGCGAACGGTGAGCGATTCTAACGGTGATCGGGCGAGGCGAACGGTCAGGCCTTTAAGTTGAGAGGGAGATATACGTTATCGATGATAGAAAGAGAGAGAGTTATGTTTCGTATATTACTGTAGGGGCAAGAGAGAGAGGTGCGAGCACAAGGAATAATTTATTGAATAACCATGCCGTAGGTCACCCCAAGGTCGTAGGTCACCCCAAGGTCGTAGGTCACCCCATGGTCATATGTCACCCCAGTATCATATGTCACCCCAATGTCATATATTATTTTATAAGTGAAGTTTTAATTCAGTCGTGTGGTCCAAAGCACACTCATTTTTTAAAATTGTTTATGGTTTCCTTAATTGGGGAATGTTTTCCATAGTGGAAGGTACTCTCGGTATCGTCCCGGTGAAAGGACATAATTAAGAATTGAAACATTGCTTTTTTGTGCGAATACTGTACACGATCTCAACTGCTCCCAACCGTCTGTAGCCAGCGAGACTATGGCGCCCCCAATTGGGGTATGCTGTGAGACTGAAGTTGGTGGGGAAGGGCAGGAGATGGGGAAGAGGAAGGTGGGGAAGTATTCAGATGTGGTCACCAACATGGCTAAAGCCATTTCACGTTTCAATTCTGAATGGTGGTCTTACACCAGGGCAATACTGAGAGTATCATCCACTCTTGAACATATATTCTTCATATAATTTTAAAAATAATTTGTGAAATGAAACAAATTAATAAAAAAATTTAATATATTTTTTGTTATAAAAAAAATTTAATGTTCATTTAGACTTTTATGAAAAGTCAATAGTTCCATATAAATAAAATCAGATATATTTATCCGTGATGCTATCCAGGTAATAAACCAATTCTTTGAATGATTGTTTCTAATAAAAAAGGGCCTATTATATGGAAAAAAATAGTTAAAATAGTTAAAGATAATATTGTTAATTCAAAATTTTTAAATATGAAGGTTTGACAGACGGTGGCAATGGCGGAATTAATAAACGGCTGCGACCATTATTTTTCTCAGTTTTTCTGTTTTTTGTTTTATTACATATTTTCGTTTACATTATTATTGTTATTTTCTTCTTCAATGATACACTAAATGTATTCACCCTAGCCGGAATTTGAACCCGCGACCTCCAGATAACTGCCTTACCCCTCGACCTCGGAGGCTGTCAGAAAAGGCTTTATGTCTGTTTGGTGACTAGATCTAAATAGCCAGTTACTCCCCAATCTTCTTCCTCTCCCCACTATCTCCGTAGCCTCTCAACATATATACAATTAGGGGTGCCACTGGCTCCAGTCGGTTGGGAGCAGTTGGGACTCTTTAGCAGTATTAATAAAAATAATTCATTTAAGTGCTTTAAATAACGCTCTTTCAATCTATTTTTCGACCATCTGGCATCCGAACACCGCTCATCAGAAATCAAAACAATATTCTTTTATACAAATTATGAATTCCAATGGCACCATTGTCGGAAGTGGACTATAAACTGATCTATTCGAGGAGAAAAAACATTGTGGCGTGTTTGAAAATACTAATTAGATGATAAATTAACATCACTAGATCTTACTTACATACCAAAGTTCTGGGGCGGACTGAATAATAAATAAAAGTGGCTTTTTAAAAAGTTTTACGTCCCTGATAAAAGAAAATTATATTTTCACTTATTTAACCAAAAAATTACTAAATCAAATACGTACTCGTATTACATTGCACATAAATATATGACATTGCTCATAAATACATTACATTACAACATTATTCACTTTAATTATTTTGTTGATTAAGGCTCCACAACCAGGCCCGAAAAGAAAATGGAGAGATACGAATTTACGAATGTTAGAAGAGAGTGCTAACATTTACAGCGACAAAATCGATGCGAAAATTGCGAAAATGTTTAATAAAACACGACTCGTTTAAAATAGAGCAAAAATCTCGCGGGCATTGTTGATTTTTTTCATACATATAACTGAAACAAACCTGTTTATAATAATTTTTGGAGCACACATTGCGATTTTTTTCTATCGAGGGAATTTTATATAATTTGCATTTCGGCACGGGCAATGTCTAGATATTATCTTCAAGAATAACATATATTTTTTTAAGAGCTTTAAAACTTAAGGGAACGTACCCATACTACGTGACCAATTTTTTGCAATTTTTAACCCCCCCCCCCTCGGTGACCAAAAACCTAAGCAACCCGTAGCTCATTTGTATGGAGCGTGACATTTGAAGACCCCCCCCCCTAAACGTGTCACGTAGTATGGGTACGTTCCCTAACGTGTTTGGGAGATATGTAAGAAATCGGTAGTAATTCGGGTAGCGTATTTCCAAAACCTATACTGGTTCAGTCAATTTACATTTTAAATACACCTCTATATTGGTTATTTTTTTTATCTAAACTGTTCTAAACTCTAGATAAAATAATCTTTCCAATGTGTATTAGAAAATAATAAATTTATTTCTAACTATTTAAATTTTGATATTATTCCCATGTTTTGTAAATACACCTCTACATTGGTTGTTTTTTATCACTTTGCAAAAAAAAACTGTTCTAAAATCTAGATAAAATAATCTTTCCAATGTGTATATTTGAAATTAATAATTTTTATTTCTTAATGTTTAAATTTTGGTATTGAAAATTTAAATTGTACCGGTATAGGTTTTCTAAATACGCATTCGGGTAGCGGGCCCTTAAGCATAACAATTAGTATTTTTTTTTTAAATGTACTTACACTTTTTTCACTTTATATGTTGTCTGGAAGGCAATTAAATAAATTCCCCCCCTCGTTACCAATGGATGCTAGTGAGTATGTATGGTGTTTAAACGTATGTTATCGTGTTGTAAGTGTGTGTGTACTTGGGACATTATAATGAATTCTGAGATTTTTATATCAACTCCACACAGGAGGCCCTGAGCAAAATAATTTCCCTCAGCGCCTACGTCATCTTTTTTTTAAAGTATGTTTATTCATATTACAAATTTTACAAAACTGATCATTCAGTTTGATTGTATCTGAGATTTTGTGTGGATGGTCTTTTTGAGGAGAGAAAGGAATGAACATTGGTCTTGAACAGGCCCATTTTGTAGGAAGGAGGAAACACAGAGGCCGGCAAATTGTTCCACAGCCAAGCTGTTGAACACAAGAACGAGTCGAAGTGACTTATGTTTCCAAACGGCCAAATCCCGATAGGTATATTTATTAACACCACACAGAAATTTTCCGAAAACTAAGTTTTCGAAAGTAGAATTTGAAAAAAAAAAATCTTTTTTTAATGCAATGCTAATTAGGGAACTTACCCATACTACGTGACCTGTTTAGGGGGGTGGGGTCTTCAAAATACCACGCTTGGTACAAATGAGCGGGGGGGGGGGGGTTAAATATTGCAAAAAGTTGGTAACGTAGTATGGGTACGTTCCCTTAGGTACCGAAAAATTGCATTATACCAAAATTCTAAAAGTGGAGATTCACAAATGCTTTGTAGGTTAATGACCAACAAATATTTCGCCTTTTGCAATTCGTATTTCACGATTTCGTCTTTCAAATTTTTGTCTTCCGGGTTGATGGCTGGATGAAAGTTTTAAAATAAAATATGTTGTTTGTATTTTCGTGTAACTTTTTTTTAAGAATTCCATCCGCCCCTGACTACAGTTGTGCAACCAAACATAAGCCGCCCCCTGCCAATAATCGTACTAATCTCAACTATTGTATGCAAATGAGACACCTTGGCAATACTGACGAATAGTCGGGATGTACGCAGTATTAGGAGTGGATGAGCCACCTTCAATTGAATGCTATCGTGTACCTAGTACCTACCTCACATTGAAAACTGAAGCCTTCCAATACAAAGTGCCAATGACGCGGAATGTCAATGCTGTATAATTTTGTTTTGATTTTGAATGCAAATTGCCAAAAGAGCTTCCTGTCCTTCGACAGATGCACATAAGATTGAATCCTTATTTTTTTAAACTTTTTGAAGTAAAAACTTCTTAGCACCGTTGTGATTTGAAACTCGATGAAACGAAAAATGGCGACACTGAAAAGAGACAAACACGTACAACTATAGAATTTAGCCTGTGATAGAATTAGATAGTATAATTGGTTTCATCGTTGTGCGATCTTCGTAGCCTATCGGTCTCCTCTTTGTGCGGTGCTTCGTACTTCGTACTTCCCCACTCTTGTCTGCTTTAGTTTTCTGAAGGTTTCACTTCTTCCGCGTGTGAATTGCCAAATTTGTTTTTTGAAGTGAAACTTCTTTAGCACCGTTGTGATTTGAAACTCGACGAAACGAAAAATGGCGACACTAAAAAGAGACAAACACATACACCTGCAGGATTTAGCCTGCGAGAGAATTAGGTAGTATAATTGGTCTTCCCCACTCTTGTCTACTTTAGTTTTCTGAAGGTTTCACTTCTATCGCATGTGAATTGCACGCTCTGTTTTTTTTTTAAATTTTGTTTACATTGGTTATCTATGATCAAAGCAACCGCCGGCCTGTAATTTTTTTATGTGAGTACAGCACAGGATTCGCAACTGCTCTCGTCTGCTGAATGCTCTCGGCATTCCCAAACGAGGTATATTGTGAGGCTGAAGGTAGTGGGGAGAGGAAGGTGGGGAAGTACCTGGCTATTCAAATTTTGTCACCAAACAAGGCTAAGGCCATTTCAAGCAACGTTTCATTTCAAAATGGTGGTCTTACATCGGAGCGATACTGAGATTATCTTCCACTCTGGAACGTATCGATATTAAAGTCTTCGTCAATTTTAATTGTTATTGCGAAATAACACAAATTAATCAAATAAATGTATTGCTTACGCCTGGATTTGAACCCGCGAGCTTCAGATTGCTATATTTACTTACCCCTCGACCACGGAGGCCGTCAAATCCAAGAGATGCAGAATTTCCTCAACCACCTAGGTATTCTATCATTTTTCCCCTTAATTACCAGTTGGATATTTTATTTATTCATTTATTTTATTTATAAATAGAAACAAACAGTACATTAGATACTATGTTTAAAAAAAATACAATAACTCCAATCTATTTTTTTTATTGAATAATGAACCTTCTAACTTAAATAATTGCATCTTTTTTTTTAGAGTTAGTTTTAATAGTTAAAATAATTGTCAACGTTTTAATTTTTCAAATCCCCGAAAACCACCGCATATTGTGTAGTAATCGTGTGACGTCATCACTACTGAAAAGTTATTTTTATTTTCAACAGGTGTTGTCATTTTGTATGATAATTATACGGAAGAAAGATGATACTATTCGATAAGTTAAAACATTATTTAGGTAGAATTATTTATTCATTAGAATATTATATTAATATATTTTTGAATATTATTACGGGAGAGTGTTATAAAAATTGTGTGAAATTATAATTTTTTTAGCTTTTAAAATCAATGTCATCAAAAACGAAACATCACCCACAAATGTGTAGGCAAACGATATCAGCTGTTCCATTGCGGCCATTTTGATTTGGCCGAGGAGTAGTAGGTAGCGTTATGATATAGTATATTTATATGATTTTTTCGTGCATTTTAAAGTTTTTCAATGTTTTAATAATAGAGATACCTCTATTTTTGATACTGAACTATTTAGGCCTAAATAATGTTTCAATAAACACAACAACTAAATCTTTATAAACAGTAAGTAAATAAATGAATAAATTAATACGGTGGCTTGTGTCATTCCTATATTCCCGTACATTTCCCATCCAATGACTTTACGGTGACGTCACGATACGAGGAACAGTGACGTCACCACTAAACATTTAAAATGCACTTTTTAATATATTTTTTTAAAACTCTGCGTTTAATATTATTAAATAAAACTTATATATTCAGAATCAGCGTTTATTGGTCTGTATGAACATCTTTTTTTAAGCCATAATATTTGTCACCGGAGTTCCTTATTAATAAGCATATTTCCAGGCTAAATCATACATGTGTTTGTCTCTTTTTAGTGTGGCTATTTTTCAATTCGTCGAGTTTCAAATCACAATGGTGCTAAAGAAGTTTTCTCTTCAATAAATATTTACCTAACCGAAGGCAATTAGCCAATTACACTTAGATTCAACTTAATTACTTCAAGAAACAACTATTTACGTCTGGAGTGATGATAAAAATAGGCTACCGGGTTTTTAGTTTGGGTTATTTAAATAATTTGTGTTTATTTTAATTGAAACGAAACCTTTCATAAACGTCACTCCACACTAAAAAAATTCAAAATGGCGACGAAAGATCGTTTTACAAAGGATCGATATACTTATTCTAAATTTGAGAATATACCAATTGATTGTTTTGCCTGATTGGGTGACTATGACTATATTGGGTGACTATACTATATAGTCACCCAATCAGGCAAAACATTCAATTCAATTCAACCCATTATTTCATATCGTTAAAAATTCTATGATATTTTATTTATTTTGCAGAAACAAACAGTACATAATTACATAGTAGAAAATAGTTCCAAAGTTATAGAATTTAACACAATAATTGGTACCAATGACATGTCGTTGTTATATACTTATGTTTTTATGTGATAAATTATACATTTTACCTAAATTAAGTTAGTAAATTATTGAAGGAGAGGGGTCCGTGAGAGTGTTTGTATGTGTGTGTATGTGCGAGAGGGTGAGGGTGTATGTGTGGATGTGTGTGGTATGTGTGCGAATGCAGTGTGCTAGAAATGTTTTTCTTAAATAGAGGGAGGGAATCAAAAAATATATCGATATTTGTGGTTTTTTTAATTGAGTTAAATCTTTGAAGCAATATCAACGATAAATCGTACTATTACGAAAGTTAATAAAATATTACACAGAAATTAGCTTATCTTCGACAGAGTAAAGAATTTAAGCAATGTAAACATTAGAAACAAAGATCTTGAATAATAATGGATTTTATGAATTTGTCAACCATCTTATTGATAAAGATCATACCTTCAATTGAAGCACCGGTTTTTATACAGAAATGGTCACGATAACATACTAAATAATTTAGAAGCACTCGAAATAAAGAAAGCTGTTAAAACCAAAACCCAAATCCTTAATAATCAGTTAAATGTGTCCAAAGCCCTGTATTAGGGATATTTCCCCTATACGCGTAAAAACCCTTAAGACGACAATTTTATTTCTTGCAAATAGGTATGTTACAGAATTGTGAAAAGTTAGAAAAAGTATAATTTATGCTATTTACGAAAAATGTAATATAGGTATCTTAAGTTTTTCATAAGCAAGAACCCTTCTCTCAGGCGAAGGCCTCCTCCAAAAAATTTCATTCATCTCTTTACTTGTTTCGTTCGCAGGGTTAAGCATTTTTTTTGTGTTTGTGTCACTTCTTGTATTTTTGAGGAAGTTTAGAATTTCTTCTTCAGAGGGTTTAAGACGACAATATAACTCAGAATCTTAACGACGGCAGACTAATAGAACCTAAACGAAAGCCAAATACTATGTTTGGAGATCGTGCTTTCGGAGTATCTGGGCCTAAGGCTTGGAATAGACTTCCTCCGGAATTAAGATGCATAACGAGCCCAACAGAGTTTAGGTCCAAACTTAAAACCTTCCTTTTTGGGCTCTCATACCCGTAATTTCAAATATACCTATTTGAGAGTATCATACTTGTATTGTCTATGATATGTCTTAATCACACTTTTCTTACTGAATTAAAATTACTCGATTCCTTACACATCAATCTGTCTCTTGACGAATCACATTTAGAAAGATCAAATCCTTATAGGTACTACTGCACCACCCACCTTTACATGTTGCTTTTACTTTCCAAAACACACTCATCAAAGAATACATTACATATTTATATTAAAATATTTTTCAAGATTAAATAACATGTGTTCACAATAATGTCCTCTGCGTGCGAACTCTATCTAAATTTCTTTAAATGGACAATATACAGTGTTAATTTCAAGCGACCTCCCAGGTAAGTATGGTCCTGTTTTCATTAAATTTTAGGCAGCATCGCGTTCATTGGTCAAAATATTGTACATATATTTTCGTATCGGTGATCAATGAACCGGTGTATGCAATTTTTAGCCATAAGTTGTTTATAATTGTTTGCCTAGCTTGTAGTTTTTTAGATTTTAGAAATGTGTTATAAGTGTGTACAGCGCCCTTGAGGTGATTTTTCACAAAAACGGCGCTATATAAATCATCCAAATATTAGTATTATTATTATTAAAGAAGCCGTGTATACAAATTGCGACTCGCCACCCGTGTATTGGACGGACCTACTGTCGAATTTGCAATTTCATTTATCAAAGAAAAGAAGAAGAAGATAAATAATGTGGGAATCTTAACTACGTAAGTGTAGAAAGCGCGTAAACAAATATGCGCCCGTGGCACGACATATGGTACGAACGTACGGTCGAATTCACCCTAGCAGGCCTGGAGATTCGACCTTTCCTCCGCGTTCATTTCAATGAATTCTGAAGAACGTGTTACTAATATTTAAGATGTTTCTAAATTAATACCTCCCGAAGTTATTAATTCATCGTCTAGAATAATAAAATCTGGTGCCCACCGCTAACTTTATTGGTACAACGTAGTTTTTAAAGGCGTTTAACGTTAAAAAAATTATGGCAACGTACTGTTTTTATTAATTTAAAATATAAATAACTCACATCCCTTGTGAGACATGGAAATAAAAATGATAATTCAATTACGAATTCACAGAAATAAATTAAAATGTGAGCCTCGGGAAAACCCTCGATAAACGTGGTTATGTCTTGCCTTAAATGTGTCCAATAGCCCTGTAATAGGGATATTTCCCCTTCACTCGTAAAAACCCTTCTTATCCCTTAATCACCTGGTCCTGTAATATTTTGTCCCTGTACATCAGTGGTTCCCAACCTTTTCTGACCCGGGACCACTTGTACGTTTATTTTTTCGACAGGGACCCCCCCCCAGGACGGACCAATTTTTTATGAAGTCGAAATTTGTGTTTGTCAACTTTAATGGGGAGGGGGGGTGATGACACCACAACGGCGGGGGGGGGGCGTAATGGGATAGGGTAGGACGGGTTCTAGCAGAATTTACAATAATGATAAACTGAATATTGGCCCGATTTTTTTATACAGTCTTCTCGACCAGGGACCGCCCGAGAGCTGGCTCGTTTATTGACCGGCGGTCCATCGCGGACCATCTTCTAGCCTGGTCCGTGGACCACTGGTTGGGAAACCCTGCTGCACATGGACGTCTCTTTATCTCTATTAATTTTAATTTCACTTTCTCATTGTTCCTTTAAATTATGTTTTGTTTGTAATCTGTATATATGTATAATGTATATATAAGCTCATGTAATGTATTTTTTGATCAGTTTAATTTTATATTTACCCTCCGTAATCAGCTGCATGAATTCATTTTAGTGTTTATTATTTTTTCAGTTTCATTTCTCATGTTTTTCATGCTTATTCGTTTTTATTTTTTTTATGTGTTGTTATTTACTTTTAATCTTAACCCATTATTTTTCTAATTCCTTTTGTTATTTCAATATATGGAATGAATTGCATTGCACTACCCCTGCGTACATTCTTGAATAAACTATTATTATTATACCCTAAGATTCTTATGTTCAGCGAAACCAGACGGTATTAAAAAATTTAAAAAATAAATCGTGGTTACAAAGTTATTGTTTTGTTTTGGTTAATTTTTTTATGGTGGTTCTTACAACCTACCTTGAGTTAATATGTTTTTACCGAGCATCGAATTCCTAATCGTTGAGCCAATTACTATCCTCATTAACTGGTTGAACTAAACAATTAGTTTCCCACAATCTCCGATCTCTCTGCATGTTTTAAAGTTAAAACATCGAATTCGTGATGTTAAAAATTCATCAATGCGCCAAAAAATCTGTGCCAATAGTCTTAATCGTCCAATCGTGGCTTTTGTGATCTAATATTGTGGATTTTAATTTCAGGTCCATGTATTTTTGAACAGTTTCATCATTAGCAATATTTTTCAAGATTTTGGGTATATGTTTTTAAAATAAGTTTGATGTTGAGACTTGCTGCAGTTCTCCCCCTTCAGGAGATGACGATGGACTTTGCAAGGCTATTCGAAGCTTAAGAACAGAGTCGAATCTGAAACACCTTTCACTCGCTGAAGAATGTATACAGGGTGTTAAGGGACGTACTTGACTTACTTTAACCAGCGATTCCTGAAATTGTTGAAAATATAAAAAATATTGAAAAAAAAATCACCCTAAAGTCACCGGAGACCAAAATTTCATTCACATTTTTACTTCACATCATGTCAGCAATAACTGGTTAAAGTAAGTGAAGAACCTTTTTCGGCTGTAAAGAACAATCTGATTTCCGATCTAAACATACAATTTTTTACGTTACAAAAATGTGGGTATGTCATTTTAATGGATGATCTTCTTCCATTCATAGATAATAATATTAGCATAAAATTGAAAATTTTAAAAGTTGTTTATTATATGCGTTATTTTTTTAAAGTAAACTTATAATAAAAAAAAGTTTATTAGTTCATATTTATTTTACGCACCAGATTTAAATGTCCGGGTTTAATTTTCCCCACAGGAAAAACTAAACCCTTTCACACACTTCCCAAATGATCATCTGGTCAATCCACGTTATGCAATTGCACTATATGTATTATAATTACAAAACAATACAAGAACAACATGTCAACCTACCAGAGACCAGATGGGAAAATAATTCACCGACTCCAGATATTTTCATATCAGAGGGTTCGGCTCTGTGGAATTCCTAATTGAACCTATAAATCCTACTGATCCCTCAATATAAATATTTAAAAAATCTTTTGTAATCCTACATGTATTTAAAATTACCGATTTTTGCATTTTTATATATAAATTCTTTGACAAATCTAATACGCCTAAATTTTGAATCAGAGACCTAGGTATAATGCCAGTAGCCGAAATAACAAATGGTAATATTTTTATATTCCGAGAATGCCAAATTCTTTTAATCTCATTTCCTAAATCTGTGTATTTTCTAATTTTTTCAGAAACAGTTTTTTGAATATTACAGGAATTTGGAATAGCTACATCAATGATATAAGTTATTTTTTTAATTTTGTCATGTAAAACTATATCAGGTCTATTATGACTAATTGTTCTGTCTGTTAGTATAGTTTTATCATAATATATTTTATAAAATTCATTTTCTAAAAATGAATTTGGTTCATATTCATAATATGGTACTATATTACGGCAGTCAATCAAGTTATGTTTAATTACCAAACTTTGGTGGATTATTTTTAAAACCTGATTGTGCCTAAATGTATACTCGGACGGCGCTAATATAGAACATCCCGATATAATATGTTCTATAGTTTCCGGAAAAGCCAAACATTTTCTACATAAATCATCAATTTGATTTATATCTTTGATTATATGCTTCCTATAATTTTTAGTATTAATGACTCTATCTTGAATGGCAAGCATAAACCCTTCTATTTCTGCGCTCAACTCTCCAATACTCAACCATTTGTTTGACGAAAGTTTGTCAACATACGTTTGGTTGAGATAATTGAAGTGTTTTGCATGAATAATTTTATTTGACCAGGAATCTAATAATTCCTGGTTAGTATTTATAAGAATGTTGGCATTCTCGTCATATAAATTTAAAGGTGTAATGTTTCTATCTGCCTTACAAATTATTTTGTGCATTTCTGAGCTATTAGCTTTCCTATGGAAAAAATTTCTAAGCATTTCTACCTGATTGTGTTTCAAAGATGTTATTTTGACTACACCTCTACCTCCTAAATTTCTAGGTAAATTAATTCGTTCTATAGCTGAATTTGGATGATGGCAATTAAACTTTGTTAACGTAGTTCTAATTAATCGTTCTAAACTATCTAAATCTGTATTGGACCATTTAATTATGCCAAATGAGTACGTTAATAAAGGTATTGCCCAAGTATTTATTGCTTTTACTAAATTTTTAGCAGATAGATTGCATTTTAAAATTTTTCTGATCCTAGTTTTAAATTTAATCCTAATATCATTTTTAATACTAGTGTGATCTAATCTATTCGATTGCGGGTATCCTAAATATTTATAAACCTCATCCCCTTTCATACTTTTAATTTTGAAATTTCTAAATATACCCTCGTCTCCATCTACAATTTTGCCTTTCTCTATATGGATCGTTTTACATTTATCTAAACCAAAAGTCATTTTAATATCATCTGAAAAAATTTTAACTACCTTAATCATTTTTTCTAAATTTGATTCAGAATTTGAAAATAATTTTATATCATCCATATATAATAGATGTGAAACTATACTACTCTCTCTTGTATTACCCTTAATTTTTATTCCAAACTTGCTTTTAATTAACATTTTAGACATAGGATTCAATGCTAAGCAAAACCAAAGAGGACTCAATGAGTCTCCTTGAAAAATCCCTCTTTTTTTTTTTTTTTTTTTTTTTATTGAAATGCCCGGTACTACTATTTTTTATAAAATAATTAACAATTTTATTTTAATTCCGCTCTAGCGAAACGGTAGTAAAAGCTTCCAAAAGTTTAACCTTTAATACATATTTTAATTTATTTCCCTCGACAAACAAAAAATAGTAAAAAAAAAATCGTAATTTATATTTAATGCAATTTTAATCAAATAAATAATTTTTATAGTTTATATTTAATATTTAATGTGTTAGTTTAAACACTACTTTTTTGAAATTTTGTGTATCTATTGTATCCCCTATTAATAAATGCTTTTTTTTCAAATTGACAGTTTGATCTCCATTAACGGTTGTTTATCAGTTGGGTAAAACTTAAAACACGCTTATTAGGGAACCTGAGTGTTAAATAAATTAATGTATTTTTCTTTCTTTACGGGTAAGTTCCTGAAAACTTTTCTCATTCGCTGGTATGCCTTTAGTTCAGTGGGTAAGTTTTTTAAGCCGCAAAAAAATTCTCACTTCATTTAGAGCAAATTATGGCAATTCAAAAACGAAATTCAACCCCCCTGATTTACTATTGACTTAAAAAAAGTGGTTACCTGATTTTGGCTGTTAAAAACTGTGATTTGCCAATATTTTCTTTACAAACATGTGTATTAAGCATAGACACAATTTGAATGTCTATGGACTCTATGGTATTAAGAAATCTCATACGGTTTCTTTTGGGTTCCATGATGCGCCCGTATGTTCTAATGGCAGTTAGATGTCATTTACACAAAAATCGTATGAAATCAATTTGGTTAAGATTCAAAGAGACCTCATACGGTTCTTCTGGGTCCCAAGATGCGCCCGTATGTTCTAATAGCGTAGGCAGATCATTTAAATAACGATCGTATGAAGTCAATTCGGTTACGGTTCAAAGAGATCTCATACGGTTCTTCTGGGTCCCAAGTTGCGTCCATATATTCTAACAGCAGTATGAAGATCATTTACATGACGATCGTATGAAGCCAACTCGGTTAAGGTTCAAAGAGATCTCATACGGTTCTTTTGGGTCCCAAGCTGTGCCCGTATGTTATATTAGCAGTATGAAGATCATTTACGTAACGATCGTACGAAGTCAAATCTGTCTTCTACCCTCTTAGGTATTTTATTATAAACAAAATTAAACAAATATATCAGCAATGTGATCCAGCACTGTACCGAGAAAGAATAAAACCAATTTCGTGCATTCTACATTGAGTATTGTTGCCAATCAAATTGCACATTTTCCTGGCGATAGACAATAGGTACACTCAAAATAAAACGGCCACTTTCGTTTAGCATCCATCAATTATATTCTTATCTAAGCCTTTCTATCTTCCTATCCAAAATTATGGGTTATAGAACTGTGGGATGCAATGCTCTGTTGAAATCAGAGTCGTTCATTCGTTGATTTTAAAGGCAAATAGTTATATGTGAAGCAAAAGATATATTCCTTAGAAATATTAGGGATATGATTAACCGTGTTGCCGTGGGTAATTCTGAAATAAACATTAGAAAAGCCGAGAATTTTCAATAATAGGTAAAGGTATGTTAGAAAACTGTTGCTGTCACTGTCGCTGATACCCCCCCCCCCTCCCCCGTCCCCCAAACGGACAACTGCACCTCAGGCTGATCATACTTAAATAAAATCGTCAAAATTGAGGTTTTGTATTCTTACATTTTTAACATTATTTATGTTTGAAGAAAGTATTCTATGTCCTTTTGGTTTTATTTAGAAGCCGTTCGAAAAGTAGGCCTCAACGGCAAACGCACGCTCATTACAATTCCAATGCATAATGGCGACTAAACTGTGTCGGGATAAAACTTTATAGTTCCGCCTCTTGAATGAGATCACTAGCGCTCCGCTACGACATCAACCGACTGAATGGCGCGCATTTAAAAAAAGGAAGTTATGCTCCCGTACCCTGTACATTCTGTCAAATTAGTTTATTGAACATCTGTATATGGCATTCAAACCAATTAATTTTAAGGATTTTGGAGGGTCCTTACTACTAACTGTAAGCCGTAACTAAAAAAGCAAAACGTACAGACATAAATGGTAGAAGAAGTCGGGGACGCCCGAGGAAGACATCGCACTTTTAAGTTAATCAGATACTTTAGTCGGACCATGTCAAGAGTCCGATTAATTGAAGACTATGTACGAGACGATGTATTGAGAAATTGATGAAAATGAGATTGAGAAAAGGAGTGTGCGAAGACGGAGTTGTTTGGCTGTCCGTCCTGTCTGCCAACCCCTGCGGGAAACGGCGTGATGGTTACTTAGTTAGTTATAGAAGTTATAGATTTACAGGGGTCGATATCTATATTATTTAAAAAAGTGTGTGCAGTTCACACGTGGTGGAAATGTAATCTTTCGAAAACTAACGTACACAAGAGTGGGGAGGCTACGAAGCACCGCACAAAGTGGAGACCGATTAGTTCATCTCATTCTCTCGCAGGCTAAATCCTATAGATTTATGTGTTTGTCTCTTTTGAGTGTCGCTTTATCGTTTCATCAAGTTTCAAATCACAACGGTTTTAAAAGAAGTTTTCACTTCAAAATGTATTCACTAGTGTCAAAATCCAAAGATTTGATATTAAGATATGTACAAAACGCCGCCCGCGTTCCTCTTACAGAGAGTTTATATAAGTACTCAAATGATTTTTATCAATTGGACGGCACCCTCAATATTGGAAATTGTTGTGGGGTAAAGTAAGGTGTAGGTAACGGAATTAGATGTGAACGATGTTGGATAGGAAGAGTTCTTTTTTACAAGATCAGACTATCTCGACGATGTTGCCAAATTGTAAATACTTAAACTTAAAACACAACTTCTTAATTTCTTTCGATAATCTCATTACAGCAATATAGACGTGATATTTGCTAGAATAAAATGCAAAAAAATCAACGGAAATGATAATAATAAACCGCGCTTTGTCTATGCAATTAATTCTCTGTTGAAGTTTGAATTGTCTATGGTGTCATCCCATTGTCTTTGACCACTGACGCGTGGAGGCCGGTTATAAAACCGACTATAAGTTACCTGGTTACTCTAGCTGTTAGCAATTTATCTTTTTACTATTTAATTAACACGGCTTCTGCGGAAGAATGGGATAAAGATGGGCTGGTAGCAATATGTACTGTAGTGCGAGGACGGGATATGCAAATGGCTTTCTGACGGAAGATGGCAGATTGCTTTCAGAAGGTGAAACAATGATATATAGCTATACGAGCATATTCTTTTAGCTTTTAATTACGGTTTTATTATTAATCTTACAAATTGTACAGGATATACCATTCTGAAGGTCAGTCATTATTGTACTTTTTTGGAAAAGGGTTTTTTTTTTTACTACAACTCTACGCAACAGACAATAATTTCACCCAGGGTATATATACAAATTGTACAGAATATACTACACTGACGGCAATTATTGTACTTTTTTACAACAACTCCAGGCAACAGATAATAATTTCACCCAGGGTATATATACAAATTGTACAGGATATACCACACTGAGGGTCATTATTGTACTTTTGTGGGAGGGTTTTTTTTTACAACAACTCCACGCAACAGACAATAATTTCACCCAGAGCTCTTTATACAAATTGTACAGGTACTACACTGAGGGTAATTATTGTACTTTTTGTGGGAGGGTTTTTTTTTATAACAACTCCACGCAACAGATAATAATTTTACCCAGGGTCTATATACAAATTGTACGGGTTATACCACTCTGAGGGTCATTATTGTACTTTTTGTGGGAGGGTTTTTTTTACAATAACTCCACACGACAGACAATAATTTCATCCAGAGTCTACATACAAATTGTACAGGATATACCACACTGAGGGTCAGTATTGTAGTTTTTGTGGGAGGGTTTTTTTTATAACAACTCCACGCAACAGACAATAATTTTACCCAGGGTCTATGTCAACTTTGGTGATGCTGTGCTTGGAGGGTCTTTTTAAGGGAAGGAAAGATAGAATGTTCTGGGAAGGAAATAGGTGTGAGGAGTGGTTAGGAATCAGGGGTCAGTGTGTCCAGAATTGACAGACGTATGAATCCATCCCCCCGCTGCGGTGAAAGGCGATGGGTCGAAGAACGAGTGAGTGGGTGGATGAATTTTCAGTTTGGGAGGCGGGAATGGGTACCGCCGCCCCGGGAACCAACCTTTATTGGATAACCAACACCTCTGCCATAGGTCACCCTAAGTGGTTCGCTACGTTTGATGATTTAGCAGGGGTGCCCGGGTTCATGGGGTGAGGTTTGTCTAGGTCTTGGAGGCGGATGACCAAGACACGCTGAACCCCAGTTTCCTACCCACCCCTTAAACCCCTTTCCTTCCCAGAACTCTCCTCTCCTTCCTTTCCTTAAAAAACCCTCCACACAGCATCCCCAAAGATGACATATGCTCTGAGGGAAAGAGCCTCCTGTGTGGAGCTCATGTAAAAAAAAATCCATTGAGAAACTGAAGGAATGGGGGAGGGGGAGGGAGATGGGGGAGGGAAAGGTGGAGCCTGGCTATTCAAATCTGGTCACCAAACACGGCTAAAGCCATTTCAAGCAGCATTTCAATTATGAATGGTGGTCTTACACCAGGACGATAATGGGGGCATCTTCCACTCTGGAACGTGCCGCAAATATATCACATATTATTTTTAAATGAATAAAGGGTGAAATAGCACAACCAAATCAATTAAATTTATTCACGTATTAAAAATAGTGCGAAACCGGGTAGTAAACTGGTAACATGTTTACAACATATTTATGCCAAAAAACTTATTTATTTCTTAAATAGGTTTTTAAAACTTATTTAAAAACCTATTTACTTCTTTAGATTTTGCTCCTAAAGTTATTATTCTCTTTCTCAACAGAAGTCTTGTCATGTAAAGTTATTCGTGTTTGACACCGACTTCTTTATCCTTAAGAAATATTCTTAGAATTTTGACCAATATCGGCATTTAAATAAACTATGCAAGATCTCCACAGAATCAATTTTAGTTCCGTCACCTATCTCCCATGACAATGCAGTGTTTAAATTATTTTATCTATGACATATTTTTGCAAGAGCGCTCGCAGTAAATATCTATGGATACAAAAGGGTCAAACCTTTATTAAAACTTACTGTTCATAAACTTTCACTAAACTCCTTGCAACCTCCGTACGCCGAGCATGGGGCATTAGTAAAGGTGATTTTAATTTTATTTCCAGACAGACAACAATGTTTATAGCATTTATCCTTTAATCTGATCGTTAAATCTGTTAATCGATCACGATATTATCTATGGATTAATCTATCTGGCACAGTAGTTGATCCTAGTCTCAATATTGCCTGGTTACATTGACGTGCCAGGCTTTTAAATCATTACCTCAGTTACCTATTGTTTATTGTATCTAAGTTTTCTTATAGACTCTCGTAAATTTATTTATTTATTTATTGTTTCTTTACACTGTAGGTAAAAATGTTTACAATACAATTTGTTACCTCACTAGGACAAGCCTGTGTTGAGGTTAACAATAATTATACAAGTTAACAAAATAACACAAAATTATACAGATTTTGAAAGAACAATATTGTTGTATTTCTTACAGATTGAGATTAGATTATGGGTACCTACTGGTACCTACTAAACTGATGGCGCTAGGTACTACATTAATGTAGACTTTTAGGGTGACCACAGTTTTGAGATCTGATTTAAATTGATTAATTATGAATCATGATATATTTAAAGATAAGTGAATTAAATATTTTATATATTTAATTCCTTTTTTTGTACATTCAATAATATTATTATTCATTTCACAAAAACAGTTTCTTGAAGTGAAAACTTCTTTAGCACCTTTGTGATTTGAAACTTCATGAAACGACAAAGCGACACTAAAAAGACACAAACACACATACTCGTATCTATAGGATTTAGCCTGCGGTGCGGTGGTTCGTCGCCTTCCCACTCATGTCTACTTTAGTAATCTGAAGGTTTCATTTCTCCGCATGTGAACTGCACGCTTGTATTTTTTATAAACAAGTTCTGTTGTATAATTATTATTACGCATAACAGCTGTTTCGCCTTCTGAAGGCTTTATCGAACTGTGCTTAGGCGGGTTAGGCCTTTTACAGACGATATCTTTATATTGTTTCTACACAGATGGAAGGCGGGTATGGGCACCGCCGTCCCGGGAACCATTTATTGGATAGCCAACACCTCTGCCACAGGTCACCCCAAGTGGTGACTTAGCAAGGGTTCACGAGGTGAGGTTTGTCCCGGTCTTGGCGGCGGATGCGTCTGCCCACCAACTGCGTGGCTGGCCGGATCGGGAGAGAGTGTTTGAGGGAGTCCTTCTGAATTCTCCAGCCGTACCGTAGGGATGGATTCATACGTCCGTCACTCCTAGACACTGATCCCCAGATTCATACCCACCCCCAATACCATTTTCCTTCTCAGAACTTCCTCTCTTTCCTTTCCTAAAAGACCCTCCACACAGCATCCTCAAAGATGACACAGGCCCTGAGGAGAATTATTTTCCTCAGGGCCTCCTGTGTGGATCTACGTAAAAAAAAATACGGATAAAAAAAGGGTTTTACAAAGTAAACTTGGTAACAATAGATAACTTGTAGTTACTAACCGCCTTTTTTGTCATATCGAACTTTTGAAATATGTAGATACTTCTCTCAATTCTGAAGGTTATATTTTAAAGCACAGCCCGAGTTGCATACGACGCGACTTTTCGAACGGAAAATAGTTGTATTGACTCACAAATTACTCGCGAAACCTAGGTGAGAACCTGAAGTTTTGAACCACTCACTCGCCTACCGACCAGAAAGTTAGTTAAAATACAAACGATGACAGAAATTTCGTAATCTTTACAGCATCCTCTCACGTACATACTATCCAGTCCTTGAGATATGTATACCACATAATCGAGAGAAGGCACACATTACCAAACTTCGCATCCCAAAAAAACAATTCGTTCGCGTTTCGAATCCTCGATTTAAATATTATGAATCGAATTAATTACACGCTCATCACTTCAAAGCAGTTTTTTCCTCTCACTCGAGCAGATCCAATCGAAACGAGGTTTTCGAAATGTTGTGGTTTTACATATCTACGGGCTTTTTTGTATGCTTAATTTGAATTAGGTACCTATATATATTCAATACTGCAGTAAAAAAGTAGTCAATCTTGCTAAAACCGCATTCAGATGAGAGCGAAATTTTTAGCGAAGTTAATTTGACGTTGACATTAATTCGATGATTCACGATGTTGACACATCGATCGTCCAGTTGATTAGACAGACATCTCCAAATACTAAGTTTTGCGATAATGAGGAAAGAATTATTCGATTTTTTTTTACATTATCTGTGTCATCTAAGATGCTGTGTGTAGGGTCTTTTTGAGGAGAGGAAGGAATGAACATTGGTCTTGAAAAGACCCATGTTGTAGGAAAGAAGAAACACAGAGGTCGGCAAATCGTTCCACAGCGAGCTGTTGAACAAAAGAACGAGTCGAAGAAGCGACCCGTTCTCATGTGACAAATGTCAACCGTTTATGTCAACCAATATGTTGGGCATGCGTTTGGCGTGTTTCCCGACTATGCACCGGTGCCGAAGGGATCAATGACGCTAGTTCCTCGAAGCATCTTCCGTTGAAATACCGGTTAAATTAAATTAAATTGCTTACCATAAATCGTTGTACATATTAAATATGCTATATAATAACAACGGGAATCGTAATTATAATCATTAGGGGGCATACATTAATTACGTGAGCAGTTTTTCTTTCAATCTAGACCCCTCCCCCCCCCCCCTTGGTGAGATAAATTTGGGCAACTTCGTATATCCTTTTCAAGTCACGTGAGATTTTGCTGAACCCCCCCCCCCCCCCTTTTGAGCACACGTATTTAATGTATGCCCTCCCCTTACCATGAAATTTTGAAAAATCCTATTAGTTACCCAGAAAACATCAACATTGTGTTAAATTCACTGCAAGATTTTCTGCATTAAATTATTGATTTACTAGTGTTAACAATCTAACAATCTGAGTATTGTACCAGATTAACTGAGTACTCAACTAAAATTTTGATTTTTCAGAGATGTCTGGCTAACCAACTGCACGATCGATGTATTATATAAAATGAATGT
Organism: Limnephilus rhombicus; assembly: GCA_929108145.2. Classification (NCBI taxonomy): domain Eukaryota; kingdom Metazoa; phylum Arthropoda; class Insecta; order Trichoptera; family Limnephilidae; genus Limnephilus; species Limnephilus rhombicus. Next base: position 18,672,554 of record OV815291.1, read on the forward strand.
CAGGATTACCAAATTCAACAGTCAGTAATCGATTGGACAGTTCCTTCTTTCTCCCAGTCACGCGTCGCGAGTTAAATCTCTCGGAACATCGCCTTACTTGCAGCGGAAGGGATTGATTCATACGTCTGTCACTCCTGGACACACTGACCCAAAATTCGTACCCATCCTTTTTCTCCTTCTTTTCCCTAAAAAGACCCTCCACGCAGCATCCACAAAGATGACAAAGGCCCTGAGAAAATAATGTTCTTCAGGGCCTCTAAAAAATTCCTCTATCATCAGGGAGGAGGAATTGAATCCACAACTCCAGGGTGGAACCGACGCATTTGTTCACTGATTTACTAACCTACTTATGAATCATGACGTCTAGTTTGCTTTAAAGGCTTTTTTTTGTGTCAACATAACACAAATGGATTTTGAAAATGAAATCTATTATTTTGACATATATTTTGACACGTACGGAGAAGAGAAATGTGTGAACCGTGGAAAGGAATTTGTAAAGTAAATAAAAATTGATCATTGAGGTATTATATTATTCCACGGAGGTTACTGCTTGTCATGTGTTTATTTTTCTTTTATTTATGGTTGAGTTTATTTTGTAGAACTCCATTTTAATTTTTATTTCTTTTGTACGTATCATCATCATTACATAGTATAAAATGAAGTAGCTCAAAATGTATGTGCGCGTTAATCTTTTAAACTACGCAATTTTTCATACGGTTTTCACCAATAGATAGAGTGATTGAAGAGGAATGTTTATATGTATAATACATGTAAATTATATTAGAGAAAAGCCGAGAATTTCAAAGAAAACTTATTTTTGTGCGATTTAAAACGGCTGGCGGGCCGTACTATAGTCACCTTTGAAATTCGTTCTACGGAAGAAATTGGAAAATAGATGTCCTAGAGTAAGTAGGTATTTGATTTTCCCTTTTTAAATATCCAGTGTTGCATTGCAAGCATTGTATAATTAGTGGCGATCGCTCGTAATTGTTATAAAATGAAGTCGCTCAAAATGTATGTGCGCATTGATCTTTTAAATACATAGAATGATTCAAGAGGAAGGTTCATATGTATAATACACAGTTATTATAGTAGAGAAAAGCCGAGAAATTCAAATATTCAATTTAGGCAGCGGGCAGCGGGCAGCAGGCCAGCGGGTGGTGTGGATTTTATAAAGGTAATGGCGTTGTGTTTCGTTAGCCACAGCAACGTGTGGCCGGGTCTGCTAGTATTCAATAATATTGTTATTTAATAAACAAGTTCTGCTGTGTAATTATTGTTAGACGCGACAGCTGTTTCGCCTTCTGTCGGTGGTTAGGTCACTTACCGACTGTATATTTCTATTATTTATTGATTTCCGAGTAAAATGTCGGAAATTATTACATGGTTATAAGTTATAACGCTTTTAAAAGTTTCCCCAATTAGACATTTTTATAAATTGTCATTTTTTTATAAATTAATAATTACATTATTGAAAATATAAAAGAAAAATAAATAAAAGAAAAAAATGATTTTTGAAAGAAATATACTCGATTTAAAAAGGTCTTAACATTCGACGTATTATTTAATTTTCTGACATTTTTGTTGATATTTCAATAATCTCGTAATCATAATGATTTTGCGAGCTGAAAAAGATAGTCGTTAAAGCTGTGCACATTTCTTGCTCACCTTTCGAGAGGATGTTATGTTGCTATCCACATATTTTTTACTGGCCTTATTGATGATTTAGAGTGGCCAGACTCAATATTTCGAGGGTTCTTGCTTTTTCGTACAAACAGATTATTTCTTTATAGTACCTTTTTTTTACATTAACTCCACACAGGAGGCCCTGAGGAAAATAATTTCCCGACTATGCATCGGTGCCGAAGGGATCAATGATGCTAGTTCCTCGGAGCATCTTCCATTGTAATACCGGTAGAACAAGGATAGCATTCACACCCGACGCCTGTGCTCTAAAGATTGCAATACGTCTGTTAAGATGGGAGAATCTATTAAACGGACCGCCCGTTTCTGCACAGAGTGGAGGGTATTTTTCAGGTATTTTGGAGCTCCAGACCAGAGGTGGCTGCCAAATTCAACCGTGGGGCGCACTTGTGATTTGTACAGGGTTAGCAGTTGTGTACTATTAAAGTATCTGCGTAAGTACCTAACTATTGTCTCGAAAAAAATCGAGCGCAGTTCACACACGGTAGAAGTGAAACCACACAATCTCAACCAATAGGAGCCTTGAAAAGTGGGCTTATAATCAAAGCGGCCAATGCTTCCAGCTTCACAGAGTGCGACGCTTCGTAGGTACAGTACGTAGGTAAGGTTTCATTCTTTCTCATTCTCTTGCAGGTTGAATCCTATAGATGTATGTGTTTGTCTCTTTTTAGTGTCTCGTTTTCGTTTTTTCAAATCACAACGGTGCTAAAGGGGTTCACTTCAAAAAATGTTGTAGTTTTGAAAATGAAGCATGGCCTAAATTTAGAAGAAAGAAAAATGAAACAATACAACTTTGTATAAACCACTTATATAATGTGCAAATCCGACCGGTTTCGGAACAAACGTTCCTTCGTCAAGGAAAGCTTATACAAAAAAAAAGCTTAAAGCTTATACTTATTATTGTATAAGCTTTCCCTGACGAAGGAACGTTTGTTCCGAAACCGGTCGGATTTGCACATTATATAAGTGGTTTATACAAAGTTGTATTGTTTCATTTTTCTATAATGGATAACCACAAAGTAATAGCTACATTCAAAAATTTAGAAGAAAGAGTTTGTAACTAACCATTTAGTTGGTTCCAATTTTGAAAATGACATTCTTACCAAATTTGAACGTGAAGAAATTCACACAGGAATAACGCACATCACAGACAACCGAAATGAGCATGTTTGATTGAGTATGATAATTATAATGATGCATTAATTTGTCACTTTTCGCGAGGTTTCTCGTGATTTCTTGTTTGCTCTTGACATCTTTCCCGTTCACGATCCACGTAACATAATATATTTGTCTTCTTTAATATGACATACTAGCTGGTTCCTGGCATGCGTTGTTACGCCATTTAATAAATAAATTGTTTCTCCCTGCGTGTCCTTTCCCATTCGTCCCGTTCCCCTTCCGCCTCCCCTTCCTCTCCCGCATCCCCTTATGCGTTCCCACCCCACCTTCCCTCTCTCCACTCCTCTCTCCCGCTTCCCCCGCCCCGAAAACCCCTCTCTAGAGTTCCCTCCCCCCCTTCCGAGTTCCCGTCCCCCCTCCCCCTCCCGCATTCCATACATTCAGTCCCAGTACATTCAGTTTTCAAACAGGTCACCTATTGCAATTTTTTATGCAAATTTCATTATGCAAGAGCTCACCGCTACTTTTATACAAACCTTGTCCTGGCAATAACAAACATACAAAAAAGAATTATCCAATTTGGTGCAGTCGTTCGGAAGTTACGCGCGTACATGCATTTCGGCGATTCATTTTTATTTATATAGATAGATAGATAGATTATATCTTATATTTATGTTCGTTCCTCTTTGTCATCACCTCTCTGATGGTCATCTTAAACCAGATGTTCCCAATTCCCCCATTATATCTCTTTCCAAAGATACTTAAACTTCAGCGGAAGATACTAGTCCTGGGTCGATCGTGAAAGACCTGATCGTCGAAACCCGCTCACGAGCCACCAAAGAGCGAGCGGGTTATTTATTCGTCAGCACCCGGGTCTTCCGGGACCCGTGAACCGCGACACACTCCCGCAACCTACCAACTACGACACATTCCTGCACCCCGTGACTCACGGACCGACCGCCGGGTGCCCATGTGGCGAGCGGCGAGACGTGTCAGCTCCCGGAACTCTCGAACTGCAACTGCGACACACTCGGTCGCCGATTGCCGATCAACGCACACACGTGAGTGACGTAACAGTATCCTGCTTCCTGCCCGTGTGTCACGCCATAGCGGAATTGTTTAGTAGATTCGATTTTTGAATATTCGACTAGACACATAGACGTTTTTAATAAGAGCGTATCTTGGTATTGTTAATCAAAGTGCTAAGTGCTGTTATCATAAAAACTTTTAATTTTTCGTGTGGGTATGAATGTAATTGTGCATTGTAATAGAAACTATAAACTGGTAAAAGTGTAAAATGTCTGACCTTAATAAAAAGAAATTATAATAAAGCATTACAGCTTACAGCTAATTTACTTATTTAAATTCTCAATAAAAGCTTCAGAACAACACGTTTTTTACAAGGTTTTTATATCCTTCAAAACATGATAAAACATTGTTTTTTTAACCCCTGAAGCATGTCTTTTTAAAAATTTATTTCTGGGACATGACATTACTAGTTACAGGTGTGAGCTGTGAGAGAACATTCACACAATTATAACCTGGGTTTCGTGTCGCGTATGACTTGACCGGTCTGGGCGGCGAGCGTCTACCGCGCGGCGCGCCCGTAGAAAGTAACTGCGTGATGAGTAATCGAGTTTCGTATTTTGTGTCGCGAAAAGAGCGGGTCTTCGCGACCCGCTCGTGACGCCAGTGGGTCGTGAGCGACCCGGGTCGAGTAAAAAGATCGATCGACCCAGGACTAGTAGATACTAGCCCCTCAGGCTAAATTGTTCGCTTTTCGGAACAGTCGTATAGGTCTTATAGAATTCGTTGTGTCTCCCTTACTGTCCTGGATCGAAATATGATCTAAACGGTGTTAGAAAAGGAAAACACCACGATTTATATTCAAATCTAAAAGTTAACCACAAACAAATTAAAATTTACACCTTTATGAAACCAAAGTTTCCGACCGAATTTGAAAAAAATAAAAATTTGGGATTTGTTAAAAAATGCTTTACATACATACGGGATAAAAAATCGAGGTGACGATAACGTTTATAATAGATACATTTAAAATACATAATAAAAGGCCCGCAGATACTTTAATAGTACACAACTGCTGACCCTGTACAAATCACAAGTACGCCTCACGGTTGAATTTGGCAGCCACCTCTGGTCTGGAGCCCCAAAATACCTGAAAAAAAACCCCGACTCTGTGCAGAAACGGGCGGTCCGTCTGATAGATTCTCCTAATTTAGCAGACGGATTTTTTTTTTACATGAGCTCCACACAGGAGGCCCTGAGGAAAATAATTTCCCCGACGGCCTATGTCATCTTTGGGGATGCTGTGTGAAGGGTTTTTTTAGGGAAAGGAAGGAGACGAGAGTTCTGGGAAGGAAAAGGGTTTAAGGGGTGGGTAGGAATCTGGGGTTCAGTATGTCCTGGTCATCCACCTCCAAAACCTAGACAAACCTCATCCCATGAACCCGGACACCCCTGCTAAATCACCAAACATAGCCAACCGCTTGGGGTGACCTATGGCAGAGGTGTTGGTTATCCAATAAAGGTTCCTGGGGCGGCGGTACCCATTCCCGCCTCCCAAATTAAATCTTTAGAGCACGGGCGTCGGGTGGGAATGCTATCCTTGTTCTACCGGTATTTCAATGGAAGATGCTCCGAAGAACTAGCGTCATTGATCCCTTCGGCACCGGTGCATAGTCGAGAAACACGCCAAACGCGTGCCCAACATATGTACACGGTTGACATTGGTCACATGAGAACGGGTCGCTTCTTCGACTCGTTCTTGTGTTCAACAGCTCGGCTGTGGAACGATTTGCCGGCCTTTATGTTTCCTCCTTACTACAATATGTGTCTCTTCAAGACCAATGTTCATTCCTTCCTCTCCTCAAAAAGATCCTCCACACAGCATCTCAGATGACATAGGCCCTGAGGGAAATTATTTTTCTCAGAGCCTCCTGTGTGGAGTTTCAATTTTTTTCAATTATTTCTGGCTTTCACCCTTCAAGGGTGTTCTAGGCCATCATTTATAATTACAGAGAAAGGAAAGGTGAATTTATATATTAATTTTATTTAAATGTGCAAATTTCAGAATTTTATGGAAGATTGGAGTAGAGTTCAGACTTAGAAGAGATGAGATGTTGAATGGAGGAGAGGCAATTTTTGATAACGCTTGATAGAAGACAGGATATTTATTTAGAGAGGGACAGTCAAAAAATATGTGATCTAAAGTTCCCACATCTAGACCACAGAACGTACAATCTGGGGAGTCAAGCACATGAATTTTATAAAGGTGAGAAGGAACGGAACAATGTCCGATTCTCATACGAATAAGTAAGGAAATTTCTTTTTTGGAAAAATGGGGGAATTTTTGAAACCACGGTTTTGATGGGATAGTCCTTTGTATTGAGGCGTAGCGGGCACCCTTGGATTGACTAGCAATGTTCCAATACTCTGTCCAAACATTGCGGGATCTATCTTTGATGATGGAAAAAATATCAGACAGGGGAATATGGTTTACGAGGGTAACGGTAGGGTTAGACGCTCCTTGTTTTGCCAAGGAATCAGCAATATCATTACCCACTATACCAACATGTCCAGGAATCCAAATCAGAGTGACAGTTTTTCCAGAGCTTTGAATGGAGGTTATCAATACTCGAATAAGACATACAAAGTGATCATCAGGATGAAGAAGAGGACTTGTTTTAAGTTTTTGGAGGGAACTGAGAGAGTCAGAGAGAACAAGAGAATGTTCAAAATTATTTTTTATTATATATTTGAGAGATTCAATAATCGCAATGCACTCGGCAGAAAATATTGAAAATTGGTTTGAAATTGAATAAAATATTCTTTCATTAGAATTATTGTGGTAAACGTTAATACCAATACCACAGTTAGGAGAGTCCGGAGATTTGGAGCCATCAGTAAATAAAAGAGAAGAGTTGGGCCATTTAGAAGAAATAATGTCATTGAACATATTATTGACAGTACGGGCTGGGAGATTGGAATGACTTTTAAGGATGCCGATCCCCTCTAAAATCGTTGGGGATAGGGTGACGTGACTATATTTTAATTTGTACAAAGGAAGAATATCATTTTTGATAATTTGAAGCTCTGAGAGAGAGCGAAAATTTTTACAAATGGCAGGGAAAGGTTTAGTTCGAGCTCTGATTGTAGATGAATGTGTTGAGTCGTTGAACAACGAGACTCTGGGAATAATCTGATGACTTTTAGAATTTAAACATTTAAGAACAAATTTGTCAGCAAATAATTGACGCCTAAAATAAAGAGGAGGATCAGAACATTCTACTTGAAGGGAATTGATGGGCGACGATTGCATCGCGCCAGTTATTATTCGCAATGACTTAGATTGAATTTTGTCTAATTTACTGAGTGCATTTTTGGATGCAGTACTAAAAAGTGGGCAGGCATAGTCGAGATGACTTCGAATAAGTGCATTGTAGAGCAACTTAATGCAGATAGGATGAGCACCCCACCAAACGCCAGTCAATGATCTGATAATATTTAAAAAATTTTCACATTTAGTAACTATATTATTAATGTGGGAAGACCATTTAAGTTTCCTATCAAATGTTACTCCCAAAAATTTTACTTCGGAAGCATTGGGGATTGGCGAGTTTTTAAATAAAATTTGAACAGGGGGATTATTATGACGATTTGAGAAGGTAACACACTGACTCTTTTGTACTGAAAGTTCAAGACCATTTAAAGTAAGCCATGTGCAAAGGGCATCCATGGCTTCATTAAGATATTTGACGGCGGATGGAATGATTTTGGATGATAAGAAGAAAGCTATGTCATCTGCGAACTCAACGACTTTTACTTGAGGGGGAATGGTGACATGCATATCGTGTGTGTATATATTATACAGTAAGGGGGATAATACATCGCCTTGGGGTAAACCCTTCCAAATTGACCTACTCTGAGGAGTAACATCTGGTAGCTCAATGAAAATTTTCCTATTGAGAAAAAGATTAATAATAGATTGGACAAACATGAGGGGTAAGCCAAGGCCTAAAAGTTTTTTTTTAAGAATTGGGATGGAAACATTGTCAAAGGCGCCTTCTATGTCTATAAAGACTGCAAGACATACTTCTTTGTTAGAAATGGATAAATTAATATCAGTGCTGATGATGGCAAGGTTATCTTGTGTAGATTTCTTTTTCCTAAATCCAAATTGGGATGGAGAGAGAAGATGATTACTCTCGACGAAAAATTCTAACCGGTTTTTAATTAATTTTTCATAAATTTTACTAAGGGTGGATGAAAGAGCAATTGGCCTATAGTTGGATCCAGAATTGGGTGATTTGTTTAATTTTAGAATTGGGATGATTATTTGAGAACTCCAGTCATCAGGTATTATGCCAGTCTGGAAGATTTTATTTAAGATGCTTAAAAAGTGATTTAGAACATTATCATTACTATTTTTGATAATGCTATAAGGTATACCATCTCTGCCTGGAGATGAATCCTTGACTGTTGATAAACAATTTTTTAATTCAATTAAAGTGAATGGAGAGTCAAGCCAATGATCAGACATAGGAGTGTTGTGGATTGGAGTTATTTCATCTAAGTTAGGTACAGAAGGGGGGGCAATTTTGTCCAAGAACTCGTCCATCCATTTAGAATGAGAAGCTCGAGGAGATGTTGGACTGAAGGAGGATCGAAATCTTCGAATCATAGACCAAACTTCCGAAATTGGAGTGTTCGGAGATACTGAACTGCAGAAGTTGTACCACCCGGATTTTTTTTTTGACCTCAATACCCTTTTGGCATTCGCTTCGGCATTTTTGTATATGAGATAGTTCTCCATAGTCATATTGTGACGATAGGAAAGAGATTTAGCTTTCCGAATTCTCACTACTTTGGAACATTCCTCATCCCACCAGGGAGTTGGAGGGAGTTTTTTGAGAGATTTGGTTTTAGGGGGAGGATTTGATTTATTGATTGCAGTTACGAGCATTGATTTGAAGTTATCGTAGTCATCTTTGACAGATAATGTATCGGTATAGGATAAATTTTGTATAAACTTATCCATATGTGAGTTAAATTCGTCCCATTTGGTGTGTTTTGTTTTAATCTTTGTCGAAATATGGGACTTGTCTGAATGGAAAGAAGTTTGATAAGTGATGGTGATCGGGAAATGATCACTGGAGCAAGGGTCGGGGGACACCACCCACGAGGAGAGAGGTGCCAGATTAATAGAGCATATGGAGAGATCCACTGCACTGGGGTTTGTGTTGGGGCGAGAGATTCTAGTAGGAGATCCGTCATTCAAAAGAAAAAGGTTGGATTCATCTAGGAAATCCATCACACTTCGACCGTCTCGATCACAGAAAGCAGAACCCCAGACGGGAGAATGGGCATTAAAATCACCCAATAAAAAGAAAGGAGGGCTTAGTTGACGGACAATTTGCAACCACGCTTGTTTATTGAAGTGCGATGTTGGGGGAAGATAGATAGAAACAAAGGAAGTGTCCTTTATTTTAGCTGCAACCATTTGAAAGTCAGCATTGGGGGGTTTGATATTATTTATTGGGAAAAACGGAAGGGATTTTTTAATAAAAAGGGCAGCACCTCCGCCCATACCTTCCGGGCGATCATCGCGGAGACAGGAGTACCCTCCCACATTAAAGTGGGTGGATGGAGTAAACCATGTCTCCGAGACAGCAGCCACAGAAACAAGGTTTGAATTTAATAGGTTAAGAAGGTTTGATTTGTTAGAAATAGCACTGCGGCTATTCCACTGAAGAATTCTGACATCTTGAAGAGCCATTTTGAATAAATGATTTTAATGTGGAAATAATAGAAGCAGCGTTGGACGGTAGATTAGTTTGAGAAGAAATTAGGTCAATTAGAAGCATAATAAGAGTTTGAATAAATGAAGAATTATCTTGGGAGAGTTGTTCAGAAAGCTTTTGATAGTTTGTTGAGGATGAATTATAATTGTTTGCGCACCCATTTGTGGCGTGTGAAAGAGGAGAACCATTGGGATTTAAGAGAAGTGAGTTGTGTTGTTGCTGATCGTATCCACGAGCCTGTTTAGAGATAGGGTTTTTGTATGTGAATTTTGTTGAACGGGAAGATGTTGAGGAGGAGGCGAGAGGGTTGGATGAAGAGTTACTGGATAAAACCTCGGAAAATGATTTTTTGACAGGCGGGAATAATTTAGAAGCCTGCAGAAAAGACAAGTTCTCAGAGGCCATAGAAATTTTTATATTTTTTTGGCGAGATTGTTCGGGGCAAGAAGAGTTAATGGCGGAATGAGCGCCTAAGCAGTTAAAAAATTTAGGTGAAGAGAGAGAAGAACATTGGTCAGCCGAGTGGTTTTCTCCACATTTGAAACATCTGGGAGGGGATCTGCATGCAGCTTTGGTATGACCAAAACGGCAGCAGTTGTAACATTGAGTGGAGGGATAAGTGTACATTTCAACTGGTAAGGAGTTGAAAAATAAATAAATATGGGAGGGAAGAGATTGTCCTTCGAATGTGATGACGACAGATTGGGAGGGCTTCCAGGAAACGATGCCCTCAGAGGTGTCCTTATAATTTAGCCTCCTGGCTTTTATGGGATTGCCGATATGTTGGGGGGTTGAAAGTGAGGACAGGATTTCTGGAATGGACAGATCGGTCGAGATACCCCTGACCAGGCCCATTCGAGTGACATTGAAAGTTGGGATGTACGCCTTGAATTTAGAATTTGATGAAATAAATATATTTTTGATAAAGTTGTTGGCGGCTGAACCTGACAGGAATTCAACAGAGATTCGGAAGCGACCCTCGGCTTTAACACCTCCAGGTTTAATCGAAAGGTTCTTGTTATTTGAAAGAAATTTACCAAATTCAAGAGGATGGATGGTTTTACCTTGTTCAGTTTTTTGCGCATATACAATGTAGGGGCCACGGGAATGAGTAGAGTAAAAGATTGTTGGAGGAGGTTGAGGAAGAGCTGGAGGGGACTGAGAAGACAAAGGCGAATCATGTTTTTTTGGGGAAAGGGGACTAAATTTTCTTTTTTTAATTGAGGTTAGGATGACAGATTCATTGTCTGAAATGTTTGAATGTTCTGAAAAGTCTATTTTATCTGAAATGTCTCCGTCTGGAGGGTCAGGAGGGGGATCTGGGGGCTTTGTAAGGGGTACAGGAGGGAAATCCTCCTCCATTGTTCAAAAAATTACAGCTAATATAAAAAGTGACAGAAGTAAAAAAATTATATAAATATCTGAAAATGAGCAGCAAGAAGTGACTCCTGGAAGATCAGGGGGGAGAAGATTCCAACACACTAAACTTTTTACAGCCAAAACACAATAAAAGATTGGTTTAAGAATATTTTTTGAAAGAGCAAAACAAAAGAACTGATGACAGCCAAATGTTATTGTTGCGAGTCCCTGTGTGGAGTTAACATTAAAAAAAAAACATTTGCGGACGGTCCGTGAGTTTTCAGTGAGCTAGAGCTCTAAGATTGAAAAATATGATGTCATTGACGTTGTTAAAATTTTATTTAATTTCAAAATTGATTGTATGAAGATCTTCAGGATTCTTTCAGTCAGGGGATGCGCCGCTTCTACATCGTGAAAGATCTTCATACAAAAAGTTGAAATCTTGGAAAAAAAATAAATTCATTTTAAGCTACAACAACATCAGCAATGTGGTATTTTTCAATCTTAACACTCACTGAAAACTCACGGACCGCCACACGTGTGTGTGTTGTTTTTTTTCAGTAATTTATGTTAGAAAAAGTGTAAGGTGACCAATTTTGAAAACTTTTATGTTTGCATTTAAAATTTTTATATAATCTTTGAGAACGTATTTCTTCATCATTCAAAAACAATCTTTAGTTTTCGGATGCGTTCAGAATTATTCCGTTTATTTGGATTTTATTGCAAAGCGGATATATTTTGACCTTCCGACCAAATGGGCCCGAGGCCTGAGGGGTAAAATATTCTCAGAAGTGACCACCTAGACCAGCCTGACCAGACCTGACGTGGACCAACATTCAGATTCTACATCCTTACTATACATATTTGAGGATGCCATATTCACAGTTCTCATAATATAATATGGGCAACGGCATACTGCTGATAGCTTCATTGTTAGCTCTCACTCTTTCTTAAAATTTAAAGTAAATTTTAATTTTTTAATGCCATTATTAAGTTCTGCAAATGTTTGCTGCTCCGATGCCATCATTGTCAGTAGTTGCAGAAGGTAGCAATCACTGTATAAAACTATCGAACTCACTTCGTAATTCATGTCTTCTGAAGGCTGACAAGTAATTATCTCTTGAAGTATACAGATTGTAAGTGTAAGACTGATTTAATGATGAATGCAAACAAGTCCAAAGTCATGGTGTTTGAATGAGAGGAAGTCGTGCAATACCGTAGTAAGTAAATCCGATTTGTTTTGGATGTGTTTGCAAGAGATGGTAAGTCTGATAAGGACATTGACAGAAGGTTAATGGAGGACTGAATGCAGGAGTCACTTTAAAGTCCACACCAGATGCAAATCTGATGGCATTAAGTCATGAAATTGACAGATGAAATAATAAAGCAGTGGAATTGTGATCCCTGAGACTTGTGCGTGGGACATTGATGTCTGAATTACGAATGAGGAGACCCTAAAAGTTTTCAAATGTAGGACGAAATGCAGTATCCAGCATACAGTCATCTACGGAGTTGTGATACGAGTACGTTGTTAGGCATAAAATCGGCAGATGAAAAACGAAAGTTGACTGAATTTGGTAGAACTATCCGTGGCAAAAAAGCGAGGGACAATTATGAATGAATTACTTATTATTTGTTCATATGAAGCGGATACTTTGTGATGTGTCATTATTAATTTAAAATAAAACAATAACTTTGTAAACACCACTTTTATTTTTTATACTTTATGCCGACCGGGTTTCGCTACAACCGTAGCTTCATCAGGGCAGTATAATACTCAACTAACATTAGGTTAAATGTGTGTTATAATAAATAATTTACCAAAAATGGGCTGGACTCGTCAAGTGAAGGTGGAGGAAGGTATAGATGGAGAATTGGGAAGGGGACGTGTTCTTTATCAATAGGGAACAATCTTAGTATGGGACTTTTATTTTATTTATTTATTTATTTACACGCCCTGATGGGCTTTTACATTATAATTTATAAGTCGAGTAACAAACAATGAAGAAAATATAATACAATGGGAAAATAAAATACACAAAACAGTGTAACAACAAAACAAATAATAAAATAAAAATACATATTATGTACAAATGATAAGAAGTCTCATATTCAATATAAACAAAAATTGAAGAAATTATGTAAATCTATTTGTGCCTAGAAGAATAAAAGTGATAGAATATGCAACGTTTATACTGATTAGTGTGATGACCGTGGCCGGTTATCTACATTACTCTGGACTCCTGGTGGTGGATCCAGATTCCTCTTGATGATGATCTCAGGGGGATGCAATAATAAGAATGTGGGTAGACTATTACTGTTTATTCCGAGGTCGTACAGAGGTGCGTCGTAGGAAGCCTAAATGCTAAGAGAGGACGAGTAGACAACATTCACGCCTTTTAAACGTTCCGCATGCTGTCTCACTCATACACGCATGTCTCTTTCATACTGCAAGACATACGTTCACTACAATTAGTTTTAAGATTTAAATTTAGTTGGTTATTAACGACCTTACTATTAGTGTTTATGGCTTTCCTAAGTTCAAGTGGCTCTAAATTGTCCAACCTTACACAGATATTGTATTTATGAATAAGTTTGGCGCCGGAATTTTTGTCAAATTTATGGTCTTTTTCGATCAAGTGGTTTGCAAATTCTGAAAATCCATACTAAGATTGTTCCCTATTGATAAAGCCGTCCCCTTCCCAATTCTCCATCTATACCTTCTTCCACCTTCACTTGACGAGTCCAGCCCATTTTTATTAAATTATTTATTATAACACACAAGTAATCTAATGTTACTAGAGTATTATACTGCCCCGATAAAGCTACGGTTGTAGCGAAACCCGGTCGGCATAAAGTATAAAAAATAAAAGTGGTGTTTACAAAGTTATTGTTTTATTTTAAATTAATTACTTATTAGTTCAGAAAAGGAACAATAATTTAAGGGTACCTAGTGAAAGAAGATTACAAATATTTGAAACATGCTAAAGTCACCGACGTAGCCCAGGGTTTACAGGATTTTCAGAAATCAGATGTAGACAATGACCTTCTGCTAGTTTTGAAGGTCAAGTGTGCAAAATTTTATCAACCTAAAGATTGATGAAATGCAGATTTGTATAAAAATGAAATCCACGCCCGTCCGGTATACGCCACGGACGCTCTTCTTTACATAAAGTAGTGGTTTTTTTAGATTTTTTTTTCATTAGATTTTCATTATTATTATTTATCTCACCCTAGAATTTCCCGGACTGAGCGTGACCAAAGTGGTTTTGGCGTGACTCACTGTGTATTATACCCCCATTATAAATAATTATGGCTTTGGTGAATCACTGGTTATTTTTCGGGAACACAAAACCCTATTACTCACCTTAACCTCATTTACCCTTATCCACATTCGTCGTGTTGTTTGGCTTTTGGGGTATTTAGTCGTGTTAGGCTTCCACCTTCTTGAGCCAACTTTTCAGTCTTGTATTGCCCATGATCAGGGCAGCCAAAATCAACCAACACCGAAATACTGCAATTTTATCAAATATCACAATTATATTATTGGTCGTGAGAATCCTAAATCATACCTTACATCATTTCGTTTTTTTTGGGTTGTGAGTCGTGTTGTTTGTTCCTCCTTCTTGACATAAAGTTTTGGTCAGCCTTGCAGTTTCCATCGTCAGTGCATACATCATTAGCATACTCTTAGTCTGAAACTATACCTTCTAACTTTAGTACGCGAATTTAATGATCTCTACCGCATCCTGTCTGACATTTCCTCCTCGTTATCTCTTGCCCAATTGCCATAAACAATGTGCATTTCGATCCTCTCCTCTTCACAATAATGTCAAGTCATTACTCCGGAGATCCGTTGCAAACGTCACGATCGACCTTTCGATGGCCGTAAAAACAGATGTTGGCTAATCGCACGAAAAAGCACACTCGGTGACCGAATTTCACAATATATTTTTTTCTTTGTAATGTTTCTGGTTGATCTAGTATTATTTCTTTTGAAGTTTGCTCCACATTTTATACACCTTAATGTCTTCTTCTTTATTGCACCTTGCCACTAATTTATGTAATTTTCTTATAATTTAATCTTCCCGTAAAAAAACATATACTAATTAGGGATGCTTTCATTCTGACATTCGCCCAAAATTTTAAACACAAATTTTGAATTGTTAATAATTGAAAAAGATAGAAGAAAAGATGTGATTATTATTATTTTCTAGTTAAATTAATTTTTCAATGCTCCTTAGCACCTGATGAAAATGGCACAGTGAACAGAAAACAATTACTTTTACTTATAAAGTTGTTACAGCAGGAGCGGAGTAAAGTTTATCACGGTTCAGTTTTCTGCTGTATAGTTATGATTTATGATCTCGATCACAGGCCTAAGAATAACATGGTTCCATCTTAAACATGAGACAATGAACGCTAAAGTGGCTCTCATTGTTGCTTGACATTATTGTGTCCGATATAACCTTGTTATTCTAATGGGCCGATATCCTGTTGAACGATGTTATAAAAAGCTAATATTTCCAAAAGAAATTCATTACGCTAGAAAAATGATTACCAAGGCAATATCTAAAGCCCGTAGGCGTTTTATATTGTAACTATACACTCACTACCAGTCAACTACTTCCTCTAGTTGTTACGGCCCGTGTGTAATTATAATTTGGCTAAAAATAATTGCTAGTTAAGTTCAGTGTCAGTTCATTTGTACTACTATTTAAAATACATATATCAATGATTCGCTGTGTATATCTCGTATTTTGTTAATCCAAGTATCAATAATAATTGGTTGGCAAATAGCCTAAGCCAAGGTAGCATTCTAATGGTTTAATCGTGTATCATCTTCTTCACAATGTAGAATTTTAGTTACACCCGGCCCTTAGTTAGTGCCTTGAGGGACTCCTGATATATTTATGGTCTGACCAATTTACTCCTGGATAGATTATTTACTATCCTGTTTCGTAAAAAAAGAATTACGAGCTTGAATAAATGATTAATTAAATAGATAAAACATAACTACCCGCAAGACCTACTAACATTATCATTAAATGTAGTTGTTATAAAAATAATGAGAAAGAAAGACCCAATTTTTTAAACTAAATATAACTACAACATCGGAGTATATTTATGTTTTCCCTGATTTTGGATTCATCTCGTGGTCTTATAATATTGCGTCGCTGAAGAAGAATTATGGTAATATGGTAGGTACTCTCTTGTAACTGTCCTGCTAGGAAGATGGGACGAAATTAAATGTAGCAACTCAGGGGTATTCAACACCGAAATAATAATTAATAATAATCTGTCATTGACAATGAATTTGTGTATTCTGTTTTTTGTTGGGCAATAAATAATGTAATTTTAAATGATATTATTCTTGTGTTATACTGAACAAGTAATAATGCTCATAAATTAAAACATCATTACAACATAGTTAAATTTGAATTTGTGTCCTCTGAATTTCATGCTTTTAAAAAACCAGTTGGATATGTTCGGTCACACCAATGACGTTATTAATTTGTCTGTTCAAACGGCTTACACGTGAATAATTTTGCATCATTATTACAACTGTGGTAGCGAAATATACAGCTATTTTTAATCGCGGAATCATTTCTATTCGCTTCTCACACGCCAATAGCGATCCCTCAACGTTTCCACATAGTCACCGACTACCGGGACAAATTAAAAGGAACGAGAAACCATTCTGTTCCAGACTGCCAAAGACGCAACAGCTTTGTAAATCGCTACTTGTTCGCACCCACTTTTCATATACTAATAGAACTATTGAATCTGAATAGTCAAGGACATGTTGGATATATATTTTTTGGATATATCCAGACCGTTCTCTTTCTCGTTTCTTCTATGTCACAACAAGTTCAAATTGTAGCTGGTTTAGTCCCGCTGGCTCCGATAAACGGGAGTCATGAGTTTGAGCGAAAACGGATAAAAATACAGTTTTGTTTGCTGCTCTATCGTTCATGTCCACTCGGAAAAGGAGTTTAGCTGTGCATTTTAATTGCAATAATATTTTTCAGATTTCAGTACCAAATATAGAATAAAATTATATGCTACTTCAATGCATAATATAATGCTTTTGATTTCTCAGATCTTACTATGAAGAAATTTAATGAAGTCGAAATACAACGCAATACATTGAAGGATGCTTGTGCATTTCGTTATGGACGCCATTTTCTTGCTGCTACATTACACAGCATTACATCGTGCAACGTATATTACTTACATTACCCCATCTCTTGTCTAATCTAATCTACTTTCTTATACGAATACACTACTTTTATGCAACAAAACAAATCGGTGTCTGTTTCAAACTTATCGGCGATTGTTCCTATTCTAAAATATTCTTTGTCTATGATTTGGCAATATTTGATAGTTTCTATTCTAAAATCGTTTTTTTCTATGATTTGAATGACTTCCGCATCTGATTTATGAATATTTCTATGCATTTCATTATTGATAAATCGAACGTTGAATCAAATATTATGCTAATTTTCGATACGCTCTGACCGCAAAAAAGTGAAAATAATGACCGAGTGGGCCTTTGAGAATAATTACTGTATTTTCCTGTTAGGTATTTAGAACATTGTGTACGATTATCATATCATTTATGAGTACCGGCTTTCATTTACACTTTGAATTTAACGGCTTTAACTGGCAATTAGTTAACCAACCAGTTAACTGGGATCTATTAGTAGTCATTTTAGTGTTACGATTTGATTTTCTCAATCAATCGTCATAAATTCTAATGTGCGTGTGCACGGTAGTAACTTTAGAAACCTAAAACCCCCAATTCATTGTGTAACCCTGCTGTGCTTGTCTTGCTAGGACTTAGCCACAATATAGTTGGCGGGTATGGGTACCGCCTCCCGGGAACCGTTTGTTGGATAACCAACACCCCATATCTATAAGTGCCATAAGAAAACCCAAGGGGTTCGCTTCATTTGGTGACTTGCAGGGGTGTTCGGGTTCATGGGGTAAGGTTTGCCTAGGTCTTGGCGGCCTACGCGTTTGCATTCACTTACTGCACGGCAGGCTGGATTGGGAGAGACTGGTTGAGGGGGTCTTTTTGACCTCTCCAGCTGGAATCTCGACCCATCGCCTTGCGCCCAGTGGGAGGAATGGATGACTCAGATTCCTACCCACCCCTCGTACCATTTTCCGTCCCAGAACTTCCTCTCGTTCATTTCCCTAAAAAGACCCTTCACACAGCATCCCCAAAGACGATACAATCCACGAAGGAAATTGATTTCCTCAGGCTAATGTAAAAAAAAAACCACAATGTATACGGTGTTTGGAGTTGACGTCAAAAAAAGTACAAAATGTGCGTGGAGTGGACATCGAAAAAATATAAAAAAATGTACAGGGTGTGGAGTTGAATCCGTCGATTTTTGACGCACTCACGCCACTGTATATACATTTTGCTAAGTGCCTTTAGCTAAATGCCATTAGCTAAGTGCCAAGCAAGAATCAAATCCGGGATGTACAAAGAGTGGGTAGTTTAATCAATGAATCCGGTATTTAATCATGTTTTAGAACTCGTAAAACTGTACCAATAAATAGTAACTATATAATATATTTGCAGTAACTCTATAACACCTTTAGCACCGTTGTGATGTGATACTCGATGAAACGAAAAATAGCGATACAAAAAAGAGACAAACACATACATCTAAAGGATTTAGCCCGCGAGATAATGAGATAGTACAATCGGTCTCCTCTTTGTGCGGTACTTCGTAGCCTATCGGTCCCCTCTTTGTGCGGTGCTTCGTAGCCTTCCCACTCTTGTCTACTTTAGTTTTCGATAACAGTTCACTTCAACCGCGTTTGAATTGCACTCTAATTTTTTTTTTACTCACGAACTCACTTTCCAAGATAAGAAGTAGGTATGGAAGAAGATTAAGGATACTATCATTCAGCATTGCATATAATTACGAACTCGTTTAGATAAGTAATGCAAACACCAAGAAGTATTTAATCAGTCAAGGTTGATTTCATTTTAATAGGTCATAGTCATTAGTTGTGAGTCACCAGTTATAAGATCTTAGTTATAGGTTATTTTTTAAGTAAAACTTCTTTACGCACGCTCGACTTGGGGGATAAGCTGGTGAATGCGTTACGAAAAGTGGTGATTGTTACGAAAAATGTCATGCGAACGGTAATCGATGCGAACGGTGATCGATTGCTAGGCGAACGGTCGGGCCTTTACGCACGCTTGACATGCGGAGTGATAAGGATAAGGAAAAGGATGGTCACCCGAAGGTCGTAGGTCACCCCAAGGTCGTAGGTCACCCCAAAATCGTAGGTCACCCCAAGGTCGTAGGTCACCCCAAGGTCGTAGGTCACCCCAATGTCGTAGGTCACCCCAAGGTCGTAGGTCACCCCAAGGTCGTAGGTCACCCCAAGGTCGTAGGTCACCCCAAGGTCGTAGGTCACCCCATGGTCATATTTCACCCCAATGTCATGTCACTCTTGGTCATAGGTCACTCCGTTCGCTACGTTTGGCAGGTATCCCTGGGTTCATTGGGCGAGGTTTGTCTTGTAGTTTTACTTCAGTCGTGTGGTATAAAGCACACTCGTTTTTTTTAATGTAAATACCGCACAAGGCAAAATTATCCCAACTGTTCTCAGCTGTCCGGAACCAGAGGGACTGTCAGGCAACCCCAATTGGGGTATGTTTCGAGACTGAAAGGAGCGAGGAAGGGAAGGATATTTGTTTATTTATGTAGTACAGACGTGTTTCGATTTTCACCAAGACTTTTCACCAGGATGCTTAGAGTCAATGTTTGAATCAATTTTATTAGTTTTTAAGTTCCTTGGGTCGTTTTAGTCTTCTAATCTAATCCTCTACATCCGCTTTATTATTCCAGCAAGATTAACAGTCTTTACTTTGACTAGGTGGCTAACTTTGACTGAGCATTTCAATATTATGGTAAGAAAGTTTGAAAAAAAGAATTGTCTTAGAGATAGCTAAATTTCTTCGGATAAATTGTATAATTCCTGATTTGAAATAAAAGAATTGTTACCTGGAATATTTTCAAATTAAATATTTAGGTATTTAAACCCCTCATACCTCGGCCATATTCTGTCAGAAGGTCAGAAAACTTTCGCTTTGCAATAAAATCCCAATAAATGAAATATTTCGGGAATGTATCCGAAAACTAAAAACCGTTTTTGAAAGGTGATGAAAAATGCTTTCAAATGTTATCAATAGAATTAAAAATATATATGTTTAAATATTAAAATTTTGATGGTAAACATAGTTTTTTTTTTTTTTTTTATGGCTTAACTTACGTTTTTTTCTAACTAAAATTACTGTATGCGAAAAAAAGGAAAAACACACACATATTTTATTAGATAGATGTATTATAAACGTTATTATTACCTCTATCCATAAAAAAAATCTATCTATTTTCTATATGTATAAATAAAAATGAATCTCCGAAATGTATGTACGCGCATAACTTCCGAACTACTGCATCAAATTGGATAATTCTTTTTTTTGTGTTATTTATTGTCAGGACAAGGTTTGTATAAAACTACTGGTGAGCTCTGGCATTACGAAATTGGTATAAAAAAATGCAATAAATAAAATGCGAGCTGTGAAAACTGAATGTACTGGGACTGAATATATGGAATCCGGCAAGGGGGAGGGGAACTCGCGTAGGGAGTTCCCGGGAGGGGGGGGGGGGGGAACCCGAGAGGGTAATGGGAACCTGGGAAGGGGGAGGGGTACTCGAAGGGGGGTTCACTGGACGGGGGAAGAGGGGGGGTGGAATGGGGAGAGGAGGAAGGGGAACGGGACGAATGGGAATGGACACGCAGGAAGAAACAATTTCTTTATTAAATGGAATAGCAACGCATGCCGGGAACCAGCTAGTAATTGATAAAATATTCATAAAGTTTCATCATTTTTTTTCAAATTGCGGTCGTAAACTTTGGTTTCATAAATGTGCATATTTTAATTTTTCTGTGGTTAACTTCTGGATTCGAATATAAAGCGTGATGTTTTCCTTTCTAACACCGTTTAGATCATATTTCTCAACATAACAGTAAGGGAGATACAACGCTTTCTATGAGATATATGTGAGCTGTTCCCAAAAGCGAGCAAACAAACTAGCCTAAGATTTAACTTAAAAATCTTATGATTTCAGAGAAAATTTTTGTTTTGATTTATTAAATAAGAGAAAATTGGAAACTCACTTTTTTGAAAGCGAGTTATACTACTGTTAACATAACTACTAGTACCTACCTATAATTAAAAATATTTTTCAATTAACTGATTTGAAGATTTCATATTTTCTGCTCTAACTTGTGTGGGCATAAACTAATGGTAAAACCGATTAAATATTTGTCCACGTGAAAACATTAGATTTCTACTTTTACTAATTTCTCCTAAAACACCATATTTGTGTGTGATTTATTGTGTTTCGGTACCTACATTATATGAAATCTGAAGAATTCAGCAATCTGGGGCACCGATTTTCTATTGTAAAGATATTTTATTCCAATAAAATTTAAGATGGGATTCTCTAAGTAAGGAGAGAAAAAAAGGATCTATTTACTGAGAAATTCATAACAATAAAAGAGGATTCAAGGTCTAATAAAGAAGTTTACAAAAAGATAAATCGTAATAACTATTATATCCCTACCTACTAGCGAGTTTCCGGCATGCGTTGCAATGTCATTTAAATAAAGAAATGGTTTCTATCTGCGTGTCCTTTCCAATTCGTCACCGTTCCAAAATCAAAAAATATTTTTAAATGACGCATTAATAAACTTGTTCACTTTGTAAAGTAATTAGGAGGCAAACATTAATTACGTGAGCAGTTTTTTTTTCCCAACTTAGACCCCTCCCCCCTTAGTGAGATTAAGTGAGATTTGGTGGGAACCCCTCTCCCCTCACGTGAGATCAGTGGTGTATCTGGGATCCCACCCTATTCCATCCCGCCCCATCGTATCCCATTACGCCCCCCCCCCCCGTTGAGGTAAAAATAATCGCGACAATACGCTGAAAAACTATTAATGATCATATTTACTATTTACTTCAAAGGAGGGGGCATAATGGGATAGGGTGGGGTGGAATGGGATAGGATGGGATGTGATTTTTCTGGGCCCCCGTCCATGTCATTAGACTTTTCAGCGAACGAAATTTGGGATAAAGTTGACGTGAGATTTTTATTGACCCCCCCCCCCCCCGGTTTAAATGAAATTTTACTGGATCCCCCTCCCATTTCGAGCTCACATAATTAATGTTTGCCCGCTTAAATTACCCCCCTCCCCCTTCCCACTCATACCTATCGATAGACAACTTTAATTATAGGTCTATTGTTGTAATTAATTGAAAATGACCCTGATGCTTGCTGATGATTGCTTGCGAAACATTTATATAAATTTTGAAATAGTTAATCATTTCTTTATTCGTATTTCAACCACTTTAGGTTCTCAAAAATGAAACGGAGTAAATTGGTCGTGTGGAATTATTTAAGTCTATGGATCGCGTACACGACTTCTTTCAATACAAAAAGCTTCGGTAGTTGAGCTCCATTCAAATAAGCCAGTATTTTTGCATAAGGACGACATTATCCAAATAAATATGTATGTGTTTTTTTTTCTTACAGAAGCTCCACACAGGAGGCCCTGAGGAAAATAATTTCCCTCATAGCCTATGTCATCTTTGGGGATGCTGTATGGAGGGTTTTTTAAGGAAAGGAAGGAGAGGAGAGTTCTGGGAAGGAAAAGGGTTTAAGGGGTGGATAGGAATCTGGAGTTCAGTATGTCCTGGTCATCCGCCTCTAGGACCTAGATAAACCTCACTCCATGAACCCGGGCACCCCTGCTAAATCACCAAAACGTAGCGAACCACTTGTAGTGACCTATGACAGAGGTGTTGGTTATCCAATGAAGGTTCTCGGGGCGGCGGCACCCATTTCCGCCTCCCAAATTGTGTGTGCATCGACAGTTAACCGAAACTTATCTGAAACTATGGAGGCCGGGCTAAAAGTATCAATCGGAATATCTCTTACCAATTGTTAATCGTGTTCGCAAATATTGATAACTCACAGCTACCCCTTATTGATATTGCAGCCTACCCCAAATTATTTAATTTTTTCAACAACCAAATAATATGAACTTTCAATGAAATAGAAGGGGGCCTTTTTGGCCCGGAGCTCTGTATGCCATTATATGTAATTCTTTTCGTAAACATATGTACTTTAAAAATAGTATTGCCCTGCAGTAATTGATACGAAGAAATTTATTCAACTTTCAATTTAACCGTAGCAAAATGCGCAATTTAGTTGTCATAAAATCAGCCAGAATGAACTTATTAGCTGGTTTGCGAGAGCGTGCATCGATCACAATCACATGTAGTTTTATTGTTATTACCGTAATCTTGTGACAAGTTATTATGGAGTATTGTTCGTAAATTAATAAACAAATAAAAGTTATGGGACAAACAGAAAAACAATAAAACTAACAAGAACTGGTGAAGGACGCGCTGTCCGAAACGTTGGAGGTAGCGCAACTTGGCATAATACCTCAAAAAATTAATCACCAGGGATACTTTATCACGCTGGATTCAAATAAATATCGTCTTCGATTGAATAGGGAAAAGTAAAAGATGTTGGTTTTTACTCAATTTAATTAACAAGTCTCGTTCAAGTTATGGAAGGCAATTGCTCTAACTATAAAATTAACAACAATTTCTGTCCTCGTATGTACTCGTACAATAGAAAGTAATTTACTAGAAAAACGGTAGATAGTAAGTCACGAAGAGATTATAGCGCCCTGCCAGGAAGTGGGCAAATTCGTTCCTCTTCTTGTAAAGTAATACTTTAATTTTAATGCTAAGTAATCGGTCATATAATGCGGCAGAAGTGAGATTATCGTATGGATTTCTTGTGCAGTGAGATGACGCTCCGTTAAAGTGGGGTGTTGGTAATTTTATATCATGCACTAGATGACTAGATAGATTGCCCAGTCAGCATACTAGAAAAGTCATTAGAAAACATCATTCAGTCATCAGTTTAATCTTTTGAAAGTATTTTATAATAGGCTGCCATCTATGATACTTTTATGAAACTAAAAATACTTAGATTTTCTCCCTATAGATGGCTAATCTGTTCCATAAAACTTAAAATATTTCATAATCTGCTCGTTCGATGGCGTTATTATTTCATTAGTTTAGGAAAACTCTTTTTGCAAGTTCTGCTGTCAATTTCTTTGCGTTTGTAAATATGCAATATAAATAAATAGTTTTTACCGTATAAAAACACAACAATTCTTCCAAGAAATATACGCAAATACAATATTGGATTGAATGACCGACACAATTTTATATTTGTATGCCTTTCTTGAAAGAATTGGGTTTTTATTATTTATACGGTCCGTTTCTGTGGTCGACGGTAAGGCTCTCGACTAGCAATTCGAAGGTCGTTAATTCAAATTGCGGCGTGCGCAAATAAAATCTGTTCGATTAATTTGTGTTATTTCACAATTTATTCATTTAAAATAATAAATAGTACATTTGCGGCACGTTCCAGAATAGAAGATATTCAGTATCGCCCTGCTGTAAGACCACCAATTCAGAATTTCTTTAGCCTTATTTGGTTCTTCCTCTTCCCATCTTCTTCCCCTCTCCACTATCTTCACAACATATCCCAATTGGGGACGCCATAGTCTCATTGGCTCCAGATGCTAGAAAGCATTTGGGAATCTTGTGCAGTATTAAGTACATAGAAGAAACATTGAGTAATGCCGAATTTCGATTGAATTATAGTACCTACTTACATTCAGGCGCGAAGTTATGTTTGACTCCTGAATTTGACACTTCAATAACGGTTATAAATTTTTTAGTTTTTTCTGTACTTCGGCGTTTCTTCTACATGGTCTTTATTATGATTCGACTTCTGATAAATGTCTTCTTTGATGTGTTAATTTTAAAAATACTTATCACTATCCCAAGCAACAAGTAACATGTTCGAAGATTTAATATTGAATTAGATACCTTAGAATTCTGTGTAGAATCTTATTATCCTTTGATACTTAGCCGTAACATACTTCTCAAGAAACTCGAGAAAATTGGTGTAGTTGGTCCTGCTCTTAATCTATTCAAATCATATCTTAGCAATAGAAAGCAATTCGTTAGCGTTAACAATCAAAATAGCAACTACGTTCCAATAAACTATGGAGTTCCGCAGGGATCCACACTAGGTCCACTACTGTTCCAAATTTACATCAATGATATTTCGCAATTAATTTTAAATGGTGAAATCTTTTTATATGCAGATGATACTGCAATTTTCTACTGGGATAAAGATTTAGACATCTTACCAGAAATTGCACAAAGAGACCTAGAAAAAATCAACAGTTAGCTCCAATCAAATATTTAAAAAAAAGTTTTTTATTATAGTCTCGTACACTCACATTTAAATTATTTGATGGAAACCTGGGGAAATGCATGTGAAACATACATAAATGAATTACAGATAATAAATACAAAACAAGGTAATCAAAAAACTGTTTCACTACCAGCACAGAATCCACAAAAACATTATTTATGGAAACAAAACTATTAACATTAAGAAAACTATATGAATACAATACGTGTCTCCTTATTTACAAAAAAAAAACTCGTACATACAAGTACATAAACACTTAACACGATAACATACATTCTAACACCGTCCACACTACTTTGGTAAACAGTCTATTGGTTACGAGGGGGGCAACTTATATAATTGCATCCCAAACGACATTAAAAACGAAAATAAGCTGTGTACATTTAAAAAAAAAATTATTAATGTTTATTCTTGATAAACAAAGTAATGACATAGAATAGCGCTGTATTGTTATATTTAGTTTAGTTTAATGTGTTCAATTATTTCTATTTAAACGAGTGAAAATGTAATTTTCTTTTTTACTGGAATAAAAATTAAAAATATATTAAATATAAAGAGAAATGTACACTAATTCCGACAAAAGCCTTTGGACCATGGTGCATTTTTTAAGGTTACACCTTTTTATTTTATCTCGGTGTTGTCATTTAAAGCAATTTGAACGATTGCAGTGCCATGTTTTTCTTAATTTATTATCCATATATTTTTTCTGTTTAATGCAATAACTTAACTTTTTAAAATATTATTTGATAATATTAGCCTTACTGGTTGCCGTATCCGTGCTGCAGCCCTAATTTTACAATTGAATAATGCATGAAATAATAAATTTAGAAAAAAATACTGATAAAGATGTGTGTTTTGTAAACCCATAGTGTAATGTTTATTTTAATCTGCTACGTTATAAAAAAAAAATCTATTTTATTTTGGAATTATTTTTTTGTTTCCCTAATTTTTTTTATCGAGTGAAAGATTGTTGAATGCTTTTATTGCCTGGTATTTGTGATGTCTTTATCCAAAGCTTGTGTTTACTTTATATTATTATAGGTTCAAAATGTTATCATGTTTACTTCTGGGAAACCTGTTATTTCCAAATAATGACATCAGACACTAAAAAATGATTAGGTAGTAATGTAAATTATTAGATTTATTACACCAAAACCACGAAATTTATTATATTGAATTCTTCATTAACAATAACTCATTGCATTCAAATCTTTCTACGCCATCTAAAAGCCTGTAGGTATATTTGACCCCTTCGTAGTTTTACCAGTCTGTGTGACTCAGCGACTAGATATTAGGTCATTGCTTCAGCTAAAAGGCCTTGATTTCCCACAGAGCCAATGCTCGCTCACTTCCTTGAATTGCTTCGGTGTTATAACATTTATAACGGATGTCAAAATTATAATTTATCCTCAATTTTATATATGCAACATATTCTGTGACAAAAATTATAATATGTTTAGCTAACTTAGGGTCGAGTCTATCAATTCAAGTTATGAGCTACTTGCATTCATTGTAAATTTAATCTAGATATTAAAAATATTATTTCTCAAAAAAAATAATTGTTTGGCTAATATTTGATGGATTGAACCTTTCTGCCCAGGCATTGAAGTCGACAATAATATGAACAAAGCCAAATCCCGATTTGATTAGACCAACATTTATTGCATATTATTATACTGCTAATGTCATTGAATTTCAGAAAAAAGCGTATATATCCGCGTGCGTATGCGTGATTGAGACCGAAAGTTGATATAATGCATTGTAATGGAGAACGAGTCTATCTACCGAGTTTCAGCTGGATCAGATGTCGGAAAGTGGGTTAATTTCCACTTCCAAGATTCCACTTCATTCATACATTTATCCAAAGAAACAAAATCGAATTTCAAATAGATGGATTAAAAAGGGAATAATAACGCAAGACGTCGCACTTCATGGGTTCAAAACCTACTCGAGTGCAGTTGACGAACGGCTGTGGGGCCTTTTTATTACGAAACTTAATTTTGGATTTGAGGCCAAAATACTCATCCGAACTGATTTTTTAAATTCAAAAGTGTATAAGTCTGTAGTATAGATGTATTAATCATCAACGCCTTGTTGGGCTTTCACAAATTTATTCAGTTAAAATGATTAGCAGCCTTACTAAAAAACCCAGTGAAAATTTTATTCAATTGACAAACGGCCGCGGATGTGAAAACATTACTAATTAAAAAATTGTTCATGGAAAAAAATACACCTGGTTTACACAGTCTGAGAGGGTAGTTTATCTCTGTTTTAGTAATGATGTTTGAACGAAATTTGGATTTTTTCCAAAGTATTTTGAATGTTGTATTTATTTATTATTTTTGAAGGTGTCGTAAAAACAAATACCATTTATGAAAACTAGATAAAATTATCTTTTATATTTGTGTAATTGAAATACGCTTTAGTTTTAAAAAACTGCCATATATTAAGATTCAAACGTGAAAAAAATGGAATTTTTATTTTACCAAAACATATTTGGTGAAAGTGTACAGAAATTTATAAAAAAACAAATTTTAAAAAATACAGACCTTTTAAATAATGAATTTGGAACGAAACTGTCACCTCACTTTTTCCTCGTGCATACAATAAAATAGTAATAAAAAATTTCAAAGTTTTTTTTATTGCCAAAAAACTAACCTAAAAAATGATACTGACTTTTTTAACATATTTCTTGCATTTTTAAAGACGTTAATTATTTTGATACGTTTAGGAAAACATGTATTAGATATTAATATTTAAAAAAAACACCACTTTTATGAAATTCTCACAAAATAAAAACGTTTAAATGTAAATTTGTATTTTCATGTTTTATATAAAATACTTTTTGACATTGCAATTTTCAAAGTATGATTATTTTTATTATAACTTGACTAAAACTTATTAAAAACCACAAAAACTCGGTAAATATATCAATTATACGAATATAATGGTGAATTAGTCATATTATTAGAAATTACGATCACATTTGAGTAGGTAAGTAATAATATTACACACACATCCGAGGAGTGATTTTTTTTTCGCGCTTTCAGCCCGAACGACGAATGCGCAGGCGCCCGCACCGCCACCTGGCGGTTATGAAGGAAAACACACAATTTAGTACTTACACTATGAAAAATTACATTGTTGCCAAACTTATAAAATACATTTTAAGAACAAAGCTTATTAGTAATGTTATCGTGTTTTAGTGTATTTTTGTTTTATTCATGTTGCTGCTGCAACGCGGGTTATCGGGCGTGCTGTGGTTTTTTTTTAGTAAGGCTGTTAGTGTATACAGAGAACACACAAAAATGCCTTAAAGGTTTAGATTTAAAAAAAATGACATAATACATGGTGGGTATAAAGGTGCATTGGAGTGAATAGATTATAATAAATGAGAAACAGAAAGAAAAAACAATTTGAACTGCAGATAGCATAAAAAATAATATAAAATAATAATAATTACGTAGATTCACATAATTTACAAGTATCTACATAAAACATAACAAAGTGCACGATAAAGAAAAGAAAAGAGAGGAGCAGTTTTATAATAAACACAATAAAATAATACTTTTGAATGTAGCTATAACTTTGTGGTTATCAATTATAGATAAATGAAACAATTTAAATTTGTTTGAACCACTTTTATACTTGAGTAAATCCGACCGGTTTCAGAACGAACGTTCCTTCATCATGGCAAATGTATACTGATTTGACAGTTTTGAAATATGGATGGGAACAATGTATTATCATCCATATTTCAAAACTGTCAAATCAGTATACATTTGCCCTGATGAAGGAACGTTCGTTCTGAAACCGGTCGGATTTACTCAAGTATAAAGTGATTCAAACAAAGTTAAATTGTTTCATTCATTTAACAATAAAATAACTTCGTTAATTCCACTTTATTATTTCTTAATTTTTTGGTTCACCCTGAACCTTCCTCAGGGGTGAATAAAAATATATTGAACATAATTCAGATATACATGGTATTTAGAAGAAAATTAGAAGAGGGAGACAGAACATCAACATATTTAATTAGTTTTTACATTGTGGATAAATAGAAAGAGTATAAAAATGTATGCAATAGTTCACAAACGATGCTCCTAAATAAAAATAATATTACATATGTTAGGTAATAATATCATCATTATAAAATTAATATGTCTTTAAAGAATAGGCTTTTTCATGACTTTAGAGGCAAATTTGACGTAAATCATTTTTTTTTACGTGAGCTCCACACAGGAGGCCCTGAGGAAAATAATTTCCCTCAGGGCCTATGTCATCTTTGGGGATGCTGTGTGGAGGGGTTTTGTTAAGGAAAGGAAGGAGAGGAAAGTTATGGGAAGGAAAGGGGTTTAAGGGGTGGGTAGGAATCTGAGGTTCAGTGTATCCCGGTCATCCACCTCCAGGACCCAGACAAACCTCACCCCATGAACCCGGGCACCCCTGCTAAATCACCAAACGTAGCGAACCACTTGGGTGACCTTGGCAGAGGTAGTAGTTTGTAGTAGACATTCACTTTACACCTACAATACGGCTGTTCTAACGATGTGTATTAGAAAAATGGTTTTGTTTCGCGGACATTAAAAACAAAAACAATCCAAAAATTCCTGCCACTTTGAAAACACGAGGATAAAAATCTTCGTGTAAGTGGCCCATTGCGGCCGGAATCAAACTGACTAAAAAAAACAAACTGGTTTATGTATCATTGGTTTTAACAGAAACATTGGTCAATCAGTCTGGTCTGGTACTAAATTAGTCTAAGGTGAATTATTAAGTAACCAATTCATATCTTATTGTTAATCTGCTCTTTAAAATGAATGAACGAACTATTTATAAAATTGGCATTTGACTAGTGATGACAAATTATGCAATTTAGCAACAGGATTTGTATAATATAATTATGATAGATATACAATGTTTGTTTGATAACGATGATGCATTGTTTTTAAATCTTTAATTTTTTATCATTTGAGTGTTGTTTTGCAAGGGAACCAAGCGACTATTAAATTTAGTTTTAATTTTATTATTTTTTTATTAACGCCCTTTAAAGAAGCTTTTAAATCTGAATAGTAAAAATTATACAGTAATTTTACATAACTGAACTGCCTCAGTAACAATATTTTATATTTGTTTAGGGATAAATTGAAGATTTATAATTTGAGAGGGGGGTATGGGTACCGCCGCCCCGGGAACCATTTATTGGATAACCAACACCTCTGCCATAGGTCACCCCAAGTGGTTCGCTACCAAGTGTTTTGGTGACTTTTCGCTTCACCCTTAGTGGTTTGGTGACTTAGCAGGTGTGCCCGGGTTCATGGGGGTGAGGTTTGCCTAGGTCTGCCCACCGATTGCGTGGCAGGCCGGATCGAGAGAGACTGGTTAAAGCTTTTTGACCTAACCTATAAACACCCGCCCGTATTGCCCAAATATACTGGGTGCCTAGATAGATTTATAAATTCCGCGATTATTTTTACGTTTTTTGTTTCTTCTGCTTCCTAAAAAAAATAAAACGAGGCTATAATCATATGTTATTCTTACCCCCTTTTTGTAAAATCGTGATGCGCCATAAAATTTTATTATCTAGCCATGTACTGAATTAATAGATCTCCATCTACGTCGTCCATTGTCTATGCAAAACTTTGCAAAGCACAACAATAAATTTGAAAAAAGAACGTTGACGGTAACATCGCCTAACAAAAATAATAGTGTTGCCGTTATTGCACACAAAAATATCATTGTATTAAAACTGGTAGGTGTGCCTGCCCGGTACCGATTTCTTTTTATTTTGGATTTTGATCGATTGGTCTGGCATGGATCGTCTTCCCACTACTTAATTATGAAAATTATAATTCTATTGTCATGATATTGGGAGACGTTGCCGATTCGTTAGTTAGTGTTGCCTTTCTCTTGGATAGTTTCAGACGAGGTTGGCATTACCCACATCGAGGCTTTTACTTTCTAGACTTTATTACTGCCCACGTTACTGGCAACCCCGAGAGGGGTATTCTGTTTGTACAAGCAAATCAATATTAAAATGAAAAAAAAAACAACATTGACCCTATCTTATTGCCATACATTTAAATTAAAAAAACATTGTTTCTTCAAATACAGCAAACTTATTTAAAGGTTTTTCAGCCATTTTTTTCCAAGCGAAGGTTTTCCTTCTTCCAGGGCCCCGTCTTCCGGCAATATTTCCTGCATTATGAGATGCAAGTTCTCATACTTCTCTGGATGTCTCATCACATGTCCAAGATATTGAAGTTTTCGGATTTTAATAACTTCTTTTTCTTTATTCATCCGAACCATAACATCTTCATTCGTAACCCTGTCCATCCAGCGTATTAAAAGTATTCTTCTGTAGATCCACATCTCGAATCCCTCAAGTCGCCTAATTAGTTCTTCAGTAAGCGTCCATGCTTCCATTCCATAAAATAATATCGAAAACACGTAGCATCTGACCATTCGCATTCGTAATCCAAGGTTGAGATCATGACTGCAAAACATTTTTTTCATGCGGTTAAAGGTTGCACGTGCTTGCTCAATGCGGCATTTGAATTCAACTGAAGGATCCCATCTATCATTTACGTTGCAACCCAAGTATACAATACTCTGTACCTTCTCTAGTTTTGTTCCAGCAATATAAAGATTTTCATCCAATGCGTTATTTTTGCTTATGAGCATGTATTTTGTTTTATTTATATTCAGTTCTAGCCCAAAATTCTCACAAAACTTCACTACTTGATTCAGCAAAAGTTGTAAATCCTCAATGTTACTTGTTAGAAGTACTGTATCATCTGCATAACGCAGGTTGTGCAGAATCTTCCCATTTATAACAAGTTCTTGAGTAGCTTCTTGCAGAGCTTCATTGAATATTTTTCTGAATATTAGTTGAAGAGCATAGGTGAAAGAATACAACCCTGTCGCACGCCTATCTTTATTTCTACTTCGTCTGGACATCGCTCTACTCTTACTTCACACTTGCTTTAATATATTTTTCCAAATCAATTATTATTAATTTTGTCGCAATGTAGAATACCCATTATCGAATGCATTCACTTAGTGAAGAAGAAAGGTTATTAGCGGATTCACGATTTGCATCAATGGACATACACATAAATTATTATAGCAGTACCTACCAATTGTATCCTCGTAATGGTGAGCATTATTCACACACGTTCATAATTAATGGGGATATTTGATACTTATGGTGATGCATTACAAAATCATGTATTTTTTGGTTTAAAGTTCGATCGTCTGGAAACATTGTAGACGTTTACATTTAATAATAATAATAAAATCGTATGATTTATAAAGCGCCGTTTTTGTGAAAAATAACCTCAAGGGCGCTGTACAAAATTATAATATATTTCTAAGATCTAGAAAATTACAAGCTAGACAAACAATTAAAAACAACTTATGGCTAAAAAATGCAACCTCCGGTTCATTGATCACCGATACGAAAATATATGTACAATTTTTTGACCGATGAACGCGATGCTGCGTAAAAATGAATGAATACAGGACCATAGTTACCTGGGAGGTCGCTTGAAATTAACACTGTTTATTGTCTATTTAAAGAAAATTAGATAGACTTCGCCCGCAGATGACATAATTGAGAACCCATGTTATAAAAAAATTGAAAAATATTTTAATATACCTAATATATTATTTAATGAGTGTATTTTGTAACTCCGCTGTTGGGTTCCGCTCCGGGTTGCACCTATATGAAACAGCAAGCGCGTGCTTGGTAGTCGATAGGTCGGGTGCTTCGATCAAGTATTCATACGTCAATGGTCGGGTGACATCTCATGTCGAGGCGCGAACGGGCCGGACAGCGGATGGTAGTTGGAGAAGGAGTCCTCGAAGGTGTTGGAAATGTTCCTGGAGTCACACTGGACAAACGTTATTCACTTGCTGCTGACTGCGCGGGCGGTTGCCCCGCGAGGGCTGGAGAAAGTGTTACGGCACTGGACTAATAGTAATCACTGCTCGGAGTGTGTTACTCAACCGGATGAATGAAGGGACTGACTGAGACTGAGTAAGCGATCTTTTTTTTTCATTTTCTAGATTCTTATGTTTTTTTTTTTTTTTTTTTTTACATTAACTCCACACAGGAGGCCCTGAGGAAAATAATTTCCCTCAGGGCCTATGTCATCTGGGATGCTGTGTGGAGGGTCTTTTTGAGGAGAGGAAGGAATGAACATTGGTCTTGAAGAGACCCATGTTGTAGGAAGGAGGAAACACAGAGGCCGGCAAATCATTCCACAGCCGAGCTGTTGAACATAAGAACGAGTCGAAGAAACGACCCGTTCTCATGTGACTAATGTCAACTGTGTACAAATGTTGGGCACGCGTTTGGCGTGTTTCCCGACTATGCACCGGTGCCGAAGGGATCAATGATGCTAGTTCCTCGGAGCATCTTCCATTGTAATACCGGTAGAACAAGGATAGCATTCTCACCCGACGCCTGTGCTCTAAAGATTGCAATCCGTCTGTTAAGATGGGAGAATCTATCAAACGGACCGCCCGTTTCTGCACAGAGTCGAGGGTATTTTTCAGGTATTTTGGAGCTCCAGACCAGAGGTGGCTGCCAAATTCAGCCGTGGGGCGCACTTGCGATTTGTACAGGGTTAGCAGTTGTGTACTTTTAAAGTATCTGCGGGCCCTGTACAGTACGCCCAGTTTTTGGGAGGCTAACTTTACTCTGGCTTCGATGGAGCCCCCATACCTGAGCTGGTCACTTAGGGTTACACCAAGCAAATCAATGGAGGGCCTGTTCGGAAGATTGCTTCCGTTGAAAGAGACTAGATTTTCATTGCGATCCCTTTTAGACGTAATCAGACAAGATTGGGTCTTTGAAACATTAAATTCAACGAGATTATTTTTACCCCAAGAGAAAACACTCTCGAGGTAACCGTCCATTCTTTGCTTCAAAGCCTTACGAGCTGTTGGAGTTTGTGAGCCCTTTGGGGGCTTGTCAAACAAAAAGCTATCATGAACTGTACTGTCATCCGCGTAGCAGTGAATTGGTGCACATGACAAAAGGTCGTTGATGTGCAACAAAAACAGAGTTGGAGACAGAACCGATCCCTGCGGGACGCCAGCATTTATCGAGTGAGAGGAAGAGGTGAAACCATCGACTACCGTCTGAATCGACCTCTCCCTCAAGAAGTCGGCAATCCACGTACACAAGGATGCGGGAAGTCCGTAAGAATGCAGTTTGTTGACAAGTCCTCGGTGCCAAACCCGGTCAAAGGCCTTGGATATGTCCAGTGCAACCGTTTGGGTCTCACCGAAACGTTCCAGGCATCGCCCCCAAACATGCGTCACATACGCGAGAAGATCACCGCACGAGCGGTTCCGCCGGAATCCGTATTGACGGTCGTTAATAATTTTGTTCTTCTCGAGGTATGTGAGCAGTTTGTCGTTGATCACACGTTCCATCACCTTAGACAGAACTGATGTGATCGCTATGGGGCGGTAGTTGGCCGGGTTGGAGCGGTCACCCTTCTTTGGAATAGGATGGATAACCGCTTTTTTCCAACCAGAGGGCACAGAGCCAGTCTTCAGGGACAGTTTAAAAAGCTTCGTCAAAATTGGAGCTATTTCTGCAGCGCACTTTTGCAGTACCAGGGCAGGTATTCCGTCAGGCCCACTAGCTTTATTAACATCAAGCCCTCGTAAAACATGGAGTACTTCCCGATGCCGGATCCTCAGCTTTTTCATACGAAAACCGCAGTGAGGAACCGACGTCGGGACAGCACCTTGGTCATCGAGGGTTGAGTTATCCGCAAACATTTTACCTAGTAAGTTAGCCTTTTCGGTGGCGGTGTTTGCTAGTGAGCCGTCAGGTCTGGTAAGAGGTGGCAGACTGGATTTGCAGAAATTGCGACCTATTGAGTCCGCAAGCGACCAGAATTGCCTGCTGCCATGCGGGCATGCAGTCAGCTTTCTGCTGATCTGCTGGTCGTGCTCGAATTTTGACCTATTTATGATTCTCTTGGTTTCCTTTGCCATTTTGTTGTAAGCTGTTCTGTCTTCGGATGTTCTAGATGTGTTGTATCTTGTATGTATCTTGAGGAGATGAATCATTTAAATTTACTGAATTTAAAGTTAATGTTCTTTATACAAATAGAACGGCGTCATATGCGCCTTGCAATTTTTACCTCATGTGGGTATTTAAAAATAGTACCTGGCTATTATAGACTTAGAGGTCATGTGTTTTGTCGGTAGGGAAAAATTGTTATGTAAAAAACCCTACTAAAGAGTAAGCGAGCGCCGAAATGAGTCGCTTTATATACTAGCGCGATCGGCAGAGTAGCTTGCTAGCGCGCCAGGTAATGTTGCGAGAATTCACGTAAAGCGGAGAAATTGCCCGAATGTTCTGCGGGCATTGTATTGCACAGCCACAAGTTCGAGGCCTTTCGCGTAAGTGGCGGAATTATTAATTACCTAGGCGGCCGGTCATAGTACACGCAGGTAGGTAGCTCTGTACCAGCCGGCGCGCGGTACCTTACGCTGTAGGTATTCGTAGAATTTCTCGCGTGTTCTTCTAGCGCCAGTGGCGGCGCAATGAATTCGGCAAAAGTGGCCGCCACAAATATATTAGCTCACCCCCGCGGCTTTGGAAATCTAATTTTCGAAACCAGATTTCCATTTGGGAGGCGGGTATGGGTACCTCCGCCCCGGGAACCATTTATTGGATAATAAACAACTCGTCCTGGCGAATGCGTCTGCTCACCTGCTGTGTGGCGCGTCGGATCGAGAGGGACTGGTGGAGGGAGACCCTTTGACTTCTCCAGCCGGACTATATCGACCCATGCGGTGCAGTTGGATGGATGTATTCATACGTCCGTCACTCCTGGACACATTAACCTCCAGATTTATACCAACCTCTCATACCCTTTTCCTTCTCAAAACTTTATCTCCTTAAAAATACCCTGCAGACAGCTTCCCCTAACATGAAATTATATTCCTCAGGGCTCCCTGTGTGGAGCAAATGTAAAAAACACAGCAGTATTCTTCGTATTACGTCAAGTGTGTAAAAAATCATTAAGGCGGTACACAACCCTAATAATTTTTGCTTGCTCAAAACTCACATTTTAATCATTTCCGGCGAATTGGTAAATATAAAAACTTTTTATTTCCATGTCACACAAGGAATGCGAGTTATTTATATTTTAGATTAATAAAAACATTACCTTACCATTAATATACTTTATGTACAACGATTTTAAAACTTTATAACCCGTTTTTCAACAATAAAGTTAGCGGTAAGCACCAGATTTTATTTTTCTAGACGATGAATTAATAACTTCATGAGAACAACATGGAGACACATTTTATAAATATTTGTAACATGTTCTTCAGAATTAATTAAAATTAACGCGGCAGAAAGGTCGAATCTCCAGGCCTGCTAGGGTGAATTCGACCGTTATACTTTCGTACAATACGCCATGCCGCAGCGCATGTTTGTTTACACGCTTTCTTCACTTACGTCGTTAAGATTCCCGCATTATTCGTCTTCTTCTTCTTTTCTTTGATAGGGCAAATTCGATAGTAGGTCCATCCAATATACGGGTCGCGAGTTGCAATTTGTATCCACGGCTTCTTTACTTACGTTGTTAAGATTTTGAATATATTTTAGGGTATATTGTCGTCTTAAGAAATATCAAAATTCTGCTCTAAGGGTTTGGAAATGGGGATGAGAATAATGTTCTAAATCTCACGATAAGAGACACCTTCCTCTAGTTTTGAAGGTTAAGTTTCCAAAATTTTATTAATCTCCGAATAAAACTGTAGATTTTTATTAAAGGCTTAACCATTGCTCCACAAGCACTCTTATTTAAACCAGAAAGATAGAAAAAAAAGATAAATACATTGTTTCATTGACAGCTGTGTGTTTTTTTTATGCCTTCGAAGGGAAAAAATTAAATCACTATTCTACTAAGTTGCCGCTGATTGACCGAAAGTAGAATCTTGAAGATGAATAGTTATATATTGTGGTCTGTGTTTCCGTTAGACTGGTGGGTAAATATTTTGATGACGGTGTGCAGTAAGCAAAATTTCATCACATCTTTGTATTGAACAATGCTTCACGTCAAAACTTTCGATAAATTAATGTCCTTCCATTGTTGTGGTCAAAGTTTAAAGGTTCCCCATTTCTTGTGCTTAAATTTTTTTCGTGTAAGAATTTCTCAACAATGTGCAGCACATCAGTGCAGGAGGATGCCTTTACTTTCACTTTTCAAAAAGCCATGAAAATTTTATTGATTTATTTATTACTAGCGAGTTGCAATGGGTTACAATGCCACTTAATAAAGACATTGTTTCTCCCTGTGTGTCCATTCCCATTCGTCCCGTTCCTTTTCCGCCTTCCCTTCCCGTTCCATGTCCCCTTCCCCTTCCCCTCACGCGTTCCCCAGTCCCGCGAACCCCGCTCCCACGTTCCCCTCCCCTCTTCCGCGTTCCATATTCAGTTTTCAAACAGCTCGCGTGCCACTTATTGCAATTTTTTTACACAAATTTTCATTTTCATATATTATAAACATTCATTTTTGTAAATCATAAGAACAATCCACCAAATTTGGTACATGTAGGTACCTATTTAAAATACCTATTATTCTAGATTAGATTAGATTCGATTTTGGTTAGTATCATAGGGGAGTACTTCAATTAAATTCATTAATTTAAAGAGTTTATTCGAAAATTGAATTTTGATTAAGAATAATCGATGGTTCGCAAAATGTCATTCTCAAATTGTGATATTTTTGACAGTTTCGTGAGAGTTTATGTGATGATCAAAAAACTTGTCAGACTTATTGTCATGTGGTTGTAATAATCCAGAAACCTTCGCGAGGGTGAAAAGATGATATTTTGAAAGTTTCCCCACGATTTATATGATTTTAGATTGTCGCGGCCAAAAGTATTTTTGTTATTTATTTTTGGGGTGTTATGCCGTGTTACGCTACCTCCTCCTTTAGCCAACGTTTCGGACAGCGTTACAGTGTCCATCATCAGGGCAGATGTGAAAGGACGTTGGCTAAAGGAGGAGGTAGCACAACACGGCATAACACCCCAAAATAAATAACACACATTTCTTATGCTTAATATGGCAATACATAAACAACGAACAAACCAGCAAGCAAGCAAAAATGCATTCATTTTTTATAAGATAAGTGTTTAGATTGGTGAACATTTTTGGCGTTTTTTCGCTCCCATCTCAGAGATAGATGGAAGAAAAATTCTCGACTTTTGCGCTGCTCGGAGCCAATGGAACTACGGCATGTTATAAGGCTAAAGTAATTGGGAGAGTGGAAGGAGAAACCTACCCCACTACCTTCAGCCTCACAACATACCCCGATTGGGGATGCCATTGTCTCACTGGCTCCAGACGGGAGCAGCTGGGACTCTTGTGAGGTATTCAATGCATTTCACAAGCGGTATATGAAATATTCAGAAAACTAAAGTAGACAAGAAAAGGCTAGGATGCATCGCCCAAAGAGGAGACCGATAGGCTACGAAGCACTGTACAAAGAGGAGACCGATTATACTACCTCATTCTTTCGCAGGTTAAATCCTGTAGAAGTACCTATGTGTTTGTCTCATTTTAGTGTCGCTATTTTTCGTTTTATCGAATTTAAAATCACAACAGTGCAAAAAAATAAGTTTTCACTTAAAAAAAAGAAAAACTGTAATATTCGATTGGTTTTCAATCCGAAATTCATTTGTGTAAAGAAAAGAAAATAACAAATTAATTCAGTGTTTTAAGAACACAATTTGAATGCATTTTGTTAAATGAAACAAGCGCACGACTTTCTCGTGCTCATTAGACATGATTTGATGTTTGCAGTAGTCGACAACGACATTTCGTGTGGTCGATATCACGTCATGTCATGTCGCCTGTAATTGCAAATTGCCGACCAGTTACAGCCTAATTGTTATTCCCCCGGCAGGATTCCTAATTTAATGGTTCGTTTTTACATGATTTTGTCCCCGATTTATTTAAAATGCCTTTTGATTTCGAAAGATATCCTGTCACAATAGTTACAAATAAAATAGAGTTTCACGTAGAATACAATCGAATAAAATGCAAATTTTTTTGTGGCAGTGTCGACATTCTTGCGAACAAATTGTACATTCCCCCGAACCTAACCTAACACAATATAGATAGAGCGTATTTATTGAAGTGACACTTCCTAAGCCCCGTTAACGATTCGGAATATTGATGAAACTGAAATGACGCGTACAGCACCTTCGAAGTATTATACTCCTATCAAGGCTCCTATTGGTCCGCGCTCATTGGCCTGCTCTTGATTATGGACCTCACTTTTCAAGGCTCCTTTGTTCTTCTCTTAGTTTGAGATTGTTTTGGTAAAGTTTCGCTTCTCCCGCGATTTTTTTTATTTATTTCTTCGTGTTTATTTATTTATTAACTAGCGAGTTCCCGGCATGCGTTGCAATGCCACATAAATAAAGATTTTTTTTATCGGCGGGCATGGTCTACAGCGCTCCATTCCTCTTTCTGTCATAGATCCCATCCCCACACACTTCCAATATATTCGTATTTTTTTATTTAACAACCAAAATATTCACTAGAAATAATTTATATGGCGTAACGAAGTTTTCCGGTTCAGCTAGTTTCACGATATAAAACAGCTTTAAGGTTAAACGTAAGGTACATTATAATCTACGCATTCACAGATGGCGCCAATTAAATTATTTTAGGTTTTAAACACTTTTTGCACTAATGCTTTAAAATATTAAGGTGAATTAATTGTTGGCGCCCGAACATATTTAATATGAATATAAATAAATAGTTTCATCTAGAAATCTAAACAATCATCTTTCAATAAAACGGCTAACAAATACAATATTGGGTTGAGTCACCGATACAAAATTGGATTTGTCAGCCTTTCTTGAAAGATTTGGGTTTGTGTACGGACAAAACTATTTATTCTAGTTCATAGTGAATATGTACGGCGCGGGCTCAAGCAATTAATTCACCTAAATATTTTAAGGTATAGATTACAACATACGTTTCGTTTAACCTTAACGTTAAACAATTATTGTAAGTAATAATTATTAGCCTGAAACACTCATCAACATGGATGGGACATGGACGGGACAGGACATGGACGGGAGGGACGACGGGACGGGGCATGTATCTTTTCTCGGGAGATTTTTTCAATGTTGATGAGTGTTTCAGGCTAATAATTGTTACCCTTTGTGCTGTGCATAAAAATCTTGTCTTAAACATTAGTTTATCAATTTAAAAAATAATAATTAACGTTAAACAGAAGGTACATTTTAATCTACGCATTCATAGATGGCGCCAATTTAATTTTATTATTTTTAAGTACATACATATAAAGTCGACGGTCCATACACAATACTACATATTATATGCTCGTATACCTAGCGTTTATTACTTACTGAATAAGAAAATATTCTTTATCAATAAAATCATACAGTCGCGAGTCGTGACTAGTAAACATGAAATGACGACACGAAGTATTTTTAAAGGCTCATCTAATAACCGGATGAAGCATTACCTTACGTTGTTAATTTGCACTTTTTAATTACCATCAGCATCCATCTTTATTAATTTGACGATATGACAGACAGCGTGCAGGATTTTATATGATGTAATGTGACCTTTTTTACTCGTGAATTCGTTTGTTTTATAACCTTCCCCAGGAGTTGATCACGATTTTTTATACATTATTTTAAGACGGTTTATGGAGGAAAACCGGTCGCCGAGAAATTTGGACAATAGGTAGGTACGAGGGCTGTACGTGAAGTAAGGTCTCCAGCGTTCTGCGGTCGCGAGGAACGATTTTACGTGCGATCCGGCAACACTGGCGTGTAGCCTGGTTCCCCAACGCCAAATCCTCACCGTGTTGCACTCTGTGCGACGCTTAGTCTCGGCGTGGCAGCCGTTCACGATGGAGCTTTCACTTGCCGCACCCGCTAGGTTTGAATTACTTTGTGTAATTTGATTTTTGGGTAATTTTTTGGGATTAGTGTCCATGGCTATTACGAATAATTTTTAGAAAAAAACTTTAGATTCGCCTTAATTACTATAAAAGGAAACTTTTTGCATCATGGCTGGCGGAAAATAATGCATTTTAATTTTCAATTTCGTTAAATAAAATTTCACTTCGCGAACCGGTACTACGACAGCCCGCCCGCCATTTTGTCACTGTAAACCATTCAAATTCTGGAATGTTTTTTAAAATAAAGATAATATACACAAGCCCGCTACACAAACCCTGCTTTGCCAGACAAACAATTCAAAAACGTAGGCTGTTTTTTAAAGTAAAGATAACATACACAATCCCGCTAAACAAACCCTGCTTGGTTTGTCTAGCGGGAAAAATGGCGGGCGGTAGTATCGGTTCGCGAAGTGAAATTTTATTTAACGACATTGAAAATAAAATGCATTATTTTCCGCCAGCCGTGATGCAAAAAGTTTCCATTTATAGTGATTAAGGCGAATCTAAAGTTTTTTTCTTTTGTTGACGAAGGCTGAATAATATCTATCACTTGATTGTGTCTTTTCTCGCTTTTTTACACTCCCGTCTCTCTCCAGCCGCTCTACATATCCAATCCATTTAAACTTCCTTTTAATAAACTTCTTCGCCACAATTACATCGTTCTTGCATACTTTTCTGATCTCTTCACTCGCAATACTGTCGATCATAGTTTCACCACACACACGCCTTGGGAATCTAATCTCTCCAATCACTTTTAAGTCCGTCACAGGACGGTAAGGTTTCATCACATTAAGGTTGGTGTCAAAACTCCACTGTAGACCGCTAGTCTCTATACTATATCTATATGTATACTACTAGCTGAAGTTCCCCGCGTTGCCCGAGCTTTATGCAGAGTTTTCGAAATCATATGGATACTGGGGAATATTAATTTTATTTTGAACGAAAAATGTACAAAATTTCATCAAGACATCGAACTTCTGATATAATAATAACTAGCTGTTAAAAATCCGCCCCGCAGGTTTTTAGTTTTTACTGCTAGTCCCTGGGTGGCTTTTGGTTCGACGTCGCCAGTTAGTGTTGGTGACCATTTTATAACCCCAATAGGAACTGGTTCCAAAAATAGCCCGTTCCTCGGATTCACTGTCATCCAGTGTAGCTAGTCACCGGGACAGAGTAACCGAGACAGATCAATGACGTCATATGCAACATATAACCGCTTGATGCAACATGTATTACCGTCAATCTTTCTATATCCGGAGAGATACTACATATTCAAAAATTCGTAGCAGTTATACCTAGGGGGGAGACGTCCCCATCCGACCTGCTGACGGAAGTAGCGACACCTTGTGACGAATTCTTGAATTCGAAACTGAGTTATAACAGTAGCTTTGTGTGAAATTCCACGTACACGGATGCCATTTGATGCGCGGCGTGTATGGCGTGGCGTCAGACATGCACTCGAAGCTGGTTTCTGAAATTCAACCACGCAGACGTTACCGTATTAATACTGTTCGATAATTCTTTCTTCCACGATGTGGGGAGGATATTGCAATCCCACACGTCCCATATTGTTATGTACCTATTGTATTTATACAGTAAATAAACAAGTGGGTACAAAAAAAATTTATGATAATAAAAATAAATAATCCATTATTATGAAGAGCGTGGTCTTGAGTGATAAAAGGAGTGAAAAGGGGTAAGGGGGTATTTTTTAGAAATCTTACGTAGACGTTTCCCCCTTGTTTTGAAGGTTAACTGTGCAAAATTTC
Source organism: Limnephilus rhombicus (assembly GCA_929108145.2). Classification (NCBI taxonomy): domain Eukaryota; kingdom Metazoa; phylum Arthropoda; class Insecta; order Trichoptera; family Limnephilidae; genus Limnephilus; species Limnephilus rhombicus. Next base: position 18,715,741 of record OV815291.1, read on the forward strand.
ATCAATCTCGTAATGATTTTTTTTATATAATCAAATCCACACCGTCCGCCACAAGATTCTCATCTTTATATAAATAGAAGATATTATGCATTAGAAAAATTCATTCGGTTTATGAACGAATAGTTTGTATCTATAAAATTTGAGAAGCTATCGTAAAAAATAAACTCTAATATTCAGGTGATGATCTTCTTCCAATTGCCAAATATTAATGTTGATATTATTTTATGATTTGATAAACCAACGCAGTGCCAAAAAAAAAATTACGTAACGCCTTTGGTATTTTTAGACATGTTTATTTTTGACCTTCCTTCAATAATTTAATCACGAATTTACGTGTTTTTGTCTGCTTTATAAACTTCATCAAATACACGCCATCTTTGAAGCAATTCTGAAAGGGTTAAGTAATTACCCCGTTTAAACTTACGTATTTTATTATTTAATGACTATTTTATAGGCAGGTACTTTTATGAGCCTACGCGTATTTGCGAAATAATGGCAGGGTATTCAAGTCTTCGTTGATTTTAAATGCGGGTAATAATAAATTTTATTAAATGTGCCTAGTCCTTTCGCATCGGTATCCATTTTATGAATATTATTACAACATCTTCTATATAACGTAAAAGGAGGAATGTTAGGAACTTGTACGTTTGAAAATGTGCCCTCTAGAGGTCTAGAGTCTAGGTCTAGACCAAAGGTTCTCAACGTGGGCGATAACGCCCCCTTATGGGCGATTGAGACTTTCAGGGGGGGGCAGTAGAAGACCCAGAGAAAATTAGAGGGCGTTGAGATGATACAGTGAGGGCGTGGGCAGGTAAAAAAAAAATTATCTAAAAAAGACAAAAAACACGCGAACCCGGTACTAATAAAGCTAAGTTAACTTTAATAATGGTTATTTTTTGTTAATATACCTATGTATTGTAAAAAATTTTATCACGAGTGCCAAAATTCACAAATTTGGTATTTCGGGAAGTGGATGAAAATTGATCTGAAAGGTTCCATTACATTCAGATCTACATTGTTTATTATTTTTTTATGACTTTATGTCCGGGTTAAATCTTCCCTACAAAAAAAAACTAAACCCTTTCACAAATGATCATCTAATCAATCCACGCTATGCAAGTGCACTATATAAGTACATATAATAAATACAAAATAATACAAGAACAACATGTCAACCTACCAGAGACCAAATGGGAAAATAATTCACTGACTCCAGATATTTTCATATCAGAGGGTTCGGCTCGGTGGAACTCCTAATTGGACCTATAAATCCTACTAATATAAATATTTTAAAAAGTTTTGTAATCCTACATGTATTTAAAATGAATGATTTTTGCATTTTTATATATAAATTCTTTGACAAATCTAATAAGCCAAAGTTATGAATGAGAGAGCTAGGTATAATGCCAGTAGCCGAAATAACAAATGGTAATATTTTTATAGTCCGAGAATGCCAAATTCTTTTAATCTCATTTCCTAAATCTGTAAATTTTCTTATTTTTTCAGAAACAGATTTTATCATATGATATTTTTTGAATATAATATTATCATCTTAACATGTGTTATATTTTTATTAAAGATATAACAAATAATTTATTATATTTTTAATCGAATTAATGTTCCGTGACAGTTGACCCCCCCCCCCCCCCAAATAAGTAAAAAAATGGGGGGTGCTAGAAAAAAAATATTCTCAAAATGGGCGGTGAGCAAAATAAGGTTGAGAACCCACGCTCTAGACCAGTGGTTGGGCGCATTGACCATGGGCCACTATGTTATTTATTTGTTCTCGCAGGGACTATGAGGTAGGTATAACAATGATAAACTGTTAATCGCGTTTTAAACGCGTCCTTGTAATTACTATCAGTTTGCAATTAAATGTCCTCTTCTTGGACTTCTTCAGCTACCTCTCCATCATTAATACTAAAAGGGTTGCGAATCAGCTTTTGGATACCTATCCATTCGGTTTTATAGTAAATGAATAAATTTTCATGTGTGTATGAACTGTGCCAATAATTATTACCCTAATGTACAGCTGGTTCTTTTCCCATTGCGCCCCAGGGGGTGGGGCAGAAAGGGAATTTTCACAATTTTTTTATAGTAATTAGTACGTTAATACGTTTAGCTCTGGTTTCTTTGCGCAGAACGTAAATAAACAAACAAATTGACAAATAACGGTGTCATTACTTTCAAACTCTCAAATTGTTTGGAGATGGTTTCCAACGAATTACGTTCAATTTGATGTTGTTGGTAAAGTCTGTAATTTTTGTAATTGAAGTTTTTTGCACAATAGCCGGCGTGCCGCAAGGGCCGTAGGCAAGGCCATTGCTAAACTATTATTATTTATGGAATAATAATAGGTACACTATTATTATAATGAAAAGCGTGCAGTCCCGACTGACTAGGTAGTACTTGAAAAAGTTCGTGTGATCATACATAATATTATTTTAAATTTTTACAATAGGGTTTACCACTCAGAAGTATTACTGCGGTTCTTCCTTATTTAGTCGCCGCGACATTCCGAACAGCGCAAAAAATAGATGCTTAAACTCTCAAGGGTGAGCTCTAGCGTTACGGAATTTGCACAGCTCTTTTTGTCAATCCAATTATTTTCAGCTTAAAACGTCATTTTCTTGTAACGTGCTTTTGAGGTGGACTATAAAAAAACTGCGATTATTAACAATTATTAACCATTATTATTATTATTTTTATCATGCTGTGTCTTTTAAAAACTTATCCAATTTATTTTTTAAATTAGACTAAATTTTATTCCAGATTGTTTGCTCCTTATTTTATAATTTATTGTTCAGTAAAAAAAAAAACCTTAAAAACAATGTTGAAAATAAGTTATATTATAAGGAAAATGGAATGATAATGACTTTAAGATGATATTTCACAAAAATATTGATATAAAAATGATAATTATCATAAAAACACAGCGACACAATGATGCTGATATTAATGACAAAATTCTGTAGGTCCTTATCTATTTTTTTCTATTTTCAGATAAGTCGCCGCAGCGGCGTTTGGAGATGGGGCATCCTGGTACTGGCCTGGGGCCTTCTAGCTCTGGTGGCACTGCAGCTGCACACGGGGCCCCTTTCCGGGGATCTGGGCCACATGGGCGGCCGAGGGCTTCTTCAGGCAGCCTCCCCCTCACCCGCAGCACCCACCGCCCTCCCACTGCTCGAGCCTAAGGTGGACCGCAGACCCCCACCTTCATCAGACTCCATGGCTGAAGAAATAGCTGTCAGACTACCCAGTCTTCCCATCGCATACTGGGAAAAAAACAAAAACAAACAAGCGCAAAAGTTCTTCAAAAACAAAACTTGCGCCGCCTTTCCAACTATATACGATCTGGAGTTCGATAATATCTACTGGCAAAACTTGAAAACTTCCAACGGAAGTTTTCACTTCTTCGGCGCTTACCTCGACGTGCGTCCAATGAATCAATTAGGACCCACCGTGCGCATCTTATCCATGATTGATAGAATTGAACCCAATGTTGTTACGCATTGCCAATTTTGGTTCGAGAATCAAAATGAACCCGTCATTGTGAAGACTTTTGAGTACAAGTACATTTGGTACAAAAAGTGGGGTAATTATAAACAAGGAATATTCCAGCCCTATCTGATTGCTTGTCAGATACCGGCTACTTATAAAAAGATAGCTCCCGCTTCGGTGTCAATTGTGGAAAAACCTTGCGATAAAGCCACAAATAATTTGCGAGTTATTTACGATAAGCCAGTCGAAAAGAAAAGATTTGCCGTATGTGTAAAAGGTCTCGATTTTCTCCACGAAGACTTGTCCGTCAGACTTGTTGAGTGGTTAGAGTTGCTGAACCTTCTTGGTGCGGATAAAGTGTTCTTCTATCAACTGCAAGTTCATCCGAACATAACAAAGGTCTTGAACCATTACGTAGACCAAGGACGGGTGAGCGTCACCCCGTTGACTCTTCCCGGCGGGCAGCCGAACATTCCGACTTTCCAACACTTATATCTGAAAAAGAAACTCAACCATAAAAGACAGAATGAACTCATCCCTTACAACGACTGCTTGTATAAGAATTTATACAACTACGAGTATATAGCTCTTCTCGATATTGACGAGGTTATAATGCCTTTAAAAGAAGACAACTGGTCAGCGCTTATGGACAGAGTCGTACCATTATCACGAGCTGGAAGCGCAACGCCACGTGCATCGTATAACGTGAGAAACGTGTACTTCTTAGACGATTTGACGCACGCACACGGTTGGTTCAGAGAAATACCGCAGTACATGCATATGTTGCAGCATGTTTACCGTGCAAGGAACTTCACAAAGCCTTTCCAGTATGTGAAGAGTTTCCACGACACAGAAAGAGTGCTGACCCTGCACAATCACTTACCTTTAGCATGCTTAAGTTCCGGTTGCGTTTCCTACTCAATCGATACGACCGATGCGCAACTCCAGCATTACCGAGCCGACTGCGTGGGAACCTTAAAGAAGAGCTGCCACGAGTTCAGACAAGAGAGTGTGATGGACTCGACCATCTGGAAGTACAAGGAGCCATTGATAACCGCCGTCACAGAGACCCTGAAGAAGCTGGGTTTCTTCGACCAGTCAGACTCCTGATCTCCACTTTTCTCCTTATTCCTAAGACTGATTATTTATTCTAAAATAATTATTTGATAATTATTGCAGCAAGAATGCCATCATGATGTCAAGTGAGTATTGTTCACATTTCAATTACTTATTTCCAACAAAATCTGCCAAATGCTAACATTATATTTATCCAACTTCTCAGTAAAAAGTCAGTATTCTTTTCTGTTGAATCCCAAAAGTGACATTATTTACTGTAACCCACTACCTACAACAAATCTCAAAAACTGTTTTTCCTCCATAATTATTCATGTGTAAACCAACGATGTGATTTGCTTTTGTTCAGCGCACTTTAGAAGAAAGTAATTAAACTACAAACCTCAGATTCTTTAAAATAATGAACAAATTATATATTTTTTCTTGTACTTATTATTTAAGAGGAATCAACATATCTTTGAGAGGAATACACAAACCAAAAATGTGAATATTCTTATTGTGCCTTATATCACCACGAATATAGGTAATAGGCTTCGCTTGGCAATCAAGAGTCTAGAAACGGTCGATTTTAATGCGAAGCAGGTTTTTATTTACATTGTGAATATTTTATATGAAAGAAAAATAGTTAATCAAGGGAAACTATCAAAGTTAAAAAGTTAATCTTGCCATAAAATTGTACGTTTTTAAAGTTGTTTCTTATATAATATATGTTTTTTTAGTAGTTTACAAACACATTTCTTATAGCAATTAACAATTTTGTTTTAATTCTACTTGAAACGATAAGAAAAGCTTTAATTTAGCCAAAGCATATTTTTTAATGTAAACATTCATAATGTAAACCGATTTGTAGTAAAGATAAAATGGGGGCCTCACCCAGTGAAGCTCAAATTATCGAACTATTTTGTAAAATACAAGTTATTGTACAAAAATAATAAAAATAAAAGATTAATTGAAAATAGTGGTTTCACATTAAGCGTCGCCTTAGGTGATGAAGAAACCGAAAACTGGTTGGCAACTCAATTCACGGCGTAACTCAAATTTACGATTTCAGTAATTATATCAGCTTGTTTAATGAAAATATATATTTTGTCAATTATCAACCTTAATGTATAATAATAATTTATCAACCTCCTGAACGAAATCGATATTTTCCTAATCTGACATATCGCAAATTACTTGAAAACTTGATAGGTTGTGAGGCGTTACCATGGCAACCTGTCAACATGGCAATTGAAACGCGACGGCTGCGGTGACTAACAGCGTTAATCGCCGTGTCGCCCTTGACAATTGGTCTTTAACAAGTTGCCTGTGTGCGGACCGCCAATGAAATTCGCAAATTCCTTTCCTGTGGATAGCGATTGAGTCACCAACTAGTTTTTCAGTTTCTCCATGAGAGGATGGCCTTAACGTTTGTCTAATATTTTTTTCTAGATCGATCTACTTATCATTTCTGTTCAATCATAATATTAATACTGTGTTTTCTTCTTTTTCAGAAAACTTATTCAGCAGGCAAAATTTTCGAAATTCAAGATATTAAAACTGTGCCTTGAATTATTGGTGACTTCAACTTCCAACTGAGACGAACGCTGCTATTATTCTACGAAAATCATCATTTTAAACTAATCTAATTATTTCATTGTGTAAATGACTTATAAAATTGATAGTCTAGTGAAATGGCAAAACAATTGGTTTAAACTAGGTGGACTGCTTCAAAATTAAAACATTAAAATACTGTTTAAAAGAAAAAAAATTGTGCCAACCACGTAAAATTAATAAAATTATGGTATTTGTGTAGTTTTGTTTTACAAAAAACAATGTTCTGTAAATAATACTGTTACTAATAATATTTAAGCCATTGATTTAGAATTTTCTGCATGTTGCGCTGTGAAAAGGCACGAAAGATCAATTCACAGGTTTAAAAAATACTTTGTCAACATTCTAATGATATTTGTAAAATTTTTTTTTTTTTAAATTTTGTATACGAGGGTTGGGCTTTTTTGTCCTTTCACAGTCATAATACAGACGTGTTCAATGTTTTTTTTTTAAAGTATTTTACTCACTAAATAGGTTTAATAGTTTTAACACTTTATCTTTATAAATTATGACCAAAGTTTGCGAATAAACTCACTAGGCAAATTATTAAATTTACAACATTTAGCTTTCTGAATTTAATTATAAACCTAAAGATTACTGAGGCCCAATAGTGGTAATAACAATTACATTATAGGCGTTATCTTGACTATTTTCTGCATATTTTTACATTTTATTAGTGTATTCAACTAAAAATCACTAAAACGGGTGTAAAACGGCAGAGATTTAAGCATGCACCATTCGAATTAGAGTTTGGTAAGAGTTAAAGATAGTTAAAGTTTAATACTTTATCTTTAATCAGACTCATTTGGCATAATAATTATTGTTGGAAGTTTTATCTCTTTGAGTTGGCGGTGTACCAAATATATTGTAATATAAGTGATGTGCTATTGGCAGTTTTTACTGGGTAGGACTGTGTTTCCTGGCGTCGCCGATATTGTTAACCGGTTGAGAAAATTTTACACATTTAGGGGACAAACATCCGATTATCATTGAGTAAATTTGACCCTTTTAGGGGACAGCTCGTACGGTCTCATAAAAATCATTACATCTCCCTTACTATCATGACGAGAAATGTGATATAAGCAGTCTTTGAAAGAGATAACACTACGCTACGATTTGAATTCCATAGATATTCGCAAAAAAAAGAAATTATTCAGATTTATGATGTCAAACTTCCATCAGAACAATGTAAGGTGAAAATTTTTAATGTTTGAATTCAAAATTTTAATATTTAAAAAATAACATGCTTACTTCTAATAATACAATTTGAAAGCGTATTTAATCGCCTTTCAAAAACAGTTTTCAGTTTTTGGATACGTTCAGAAATATTTAAATTATTTTGATTTTATTGGAATGCGGAAATACTCAAGAATACACCGGCCATAGACATCTTTTTTATTAGCGGTATCAGTATTTTAATCTCAAATCTAGAAGGGTTAACCAATACTACTGCACACCTTAAAAAAGTCAACTAAATGAACGAATTCTTTCCATATTCAAACTGTATTGTTAACCAATACTACTGCACACCTTCAAAAAATCAATTATATAAACGAATTCCTTCTGCATTCAAACTATTCCCATTAGGTAATAAACCACCGACGGTCAGGCGGCCAACATAGCATATCTCTTATATTTCAATATCTTTGCACAATACTGAGCCTTCCTTCAAGATGTGTGTCTGACATATAAAATCTCACTCAATTAAAGTTAGTTCAATTGTTTTGTGACATTGTTAACAGACAGCTATGCATAGAGGTAAATAATATACGCATAGAGCTGCTAAGCCCATGTACGCGTGATATCAAACCATGTCCCATTTAGTTATGTGGCAGGGATTGTCACGTTTGGTGCCTGGTGTCATATCCTCTATGTAGCTGTGCTGGCAGCTATGCTGGTCATTATTTTTATTTCATTTTTGTCTCCAAATTCTAGATAATTAAGTTAATTACAACTATTATTGATTTTGAATTAACCCCTAGGATACGACACACTACAATAGCAGTGCAGTGAAATCATGACTACATCCATAAATGAACTGCAATGTGTGGGTGAAGAGCTAGGTTTTAGAAGTTTTTAATGCATTTTGTTCCTGTCCATGAAAATTTGAAAGCAAAAAAGTTGATATTGAAGAAACCTGTCAATTATTTCAAATATAATTTTCAATATTATGTTTGGTTTTCAGATATTTACAAAATACTACCCGTCTTCTAGGGGTTAAAAAGCTGGGTCATCTGTGAGCCGAGCCGTACCTGCGTTCGTTCGTTGAAATAATTTTACAATAAACTTCCGGCAATCCATGGGAAAAAACTAAACAACCGCCGAACGGCGCAAACCATCAGCAAACATTTGTTTGCCTCCTGTGTGACAATGTTCACTAAATTAGAGTAATATCTGATACCTACTTAATAGTCCTTCTATATGTTTGTTTTTCTTTATTTTGTTCTTAATTTTATTTTTGCTGTTGTCGGATTAAATATATATCAATTTGATGTTTTAATTTATTTTATGGCGAATTGCATATTATTGCATTCCCCACACTACAACGCTGGAATAAAAGTTTATACTAGAATCCCAAACAGTGGCGTAGCTAGCATGGGTGGCACCCGGGGCGGATAACGTGGTGTCACCCCCCCCCCCCCATTAAAGTTGACAAACGCTAATTTCGACTTCATAAGCTGACTAATTAAATTTTTAAAAATCAGAGTGTGCAATTCACACGCGGTAGAAGTAAAACCTATAGAAAACTAAAATAGTCAAGAGTGGGGAGGCTTCAAAGCACCGCACAAAGAGGAAAACGAAAGGCTACGAAGCACCATTAAAAGAGGAGTTCGATTATACCATCTCATTCTCTCGCAGGCTTAATCCTATAGCTATAGATTGTATGTGTTTTGTCTTTTTTTAGTGTCACTATTTTTCGTTTCATTGAGTTTCAAATCACAACGGTGCTAAAGAAATTTAACTTCAAAAATTTTATCAAATATAGAGGATGGAGCAGAAATAAAAACAATGGTGTGTGAATTTCTTTGTGTTGGTCAAAAAATTGACAGGAAGCAGATCTCAAAACTACGTCCCAATCATGAAAACCAGCAGATCGCGAATGATCCGGTTTGTAGATGTATACCCAGCTTAATAATATGATAAAACTTATATTCTAATCCCCTTACTAATAAATGTGTTATAAATTCACAACTGATAAACATCCATTTAATAAACATTAATGGTTGTCTACCAGTTGTGTAAAAGTTTATTAGTAAGGCCCTATAATTGTTATGTTATTCTTGTAAATAGAAACTGTTCATAATCATGCCTTATGTGCCTCTTACATCTTAATGTGCCTTCTAAAAACATATATTTATAATACGTACATATCTCTAAATGAAAATAAGCATCGTCGATATTATTAGTAGTTATCAAATGAAAATATTTCCTAAGTCAAAATAGTTAAGCAACTGTTTTAAAAATACTATTTAATCTTAAATATTACTGTCTTTTAGAGTAGTTTTTATTTGTGTTTTAGTGGGACTAAGTGTGAGCACCAAAGACAATCTGATTGAATCATTGTAACGGATGTTTAGTAAAGAATGTCGCACATTTTTGGAGGCAAAACGGTAGCTAGAACCTGACATCCACCATTTTGGCAAAACATTTTCATTCTAGTATACTGGTGACTAATATAAAATGTTAAAATTTATTTTTAAAAACATGAAAAAATGTGTAAAATATGTATTTTTAAATCATTATCTTCTAAATTTCCAGGAGGCTTTTTTATGGTACTTATTACCAAAATTTTTAGACTTTTTAGAGGTTTTTACGATTTTTGAAAATCTTTGTAGTTTTTAAATATGTATTTGGGGTTTTCTTTGTAAATTTTTATTTTTTTGGTATTCAAAAAGGTTTATATTTTTTTGTTCTCCATTTGATGTCTGTGAAATGATTAGCAAAATGCTAAATTCGTAATTTTTAAGTTTTAGGTAGAGGTTAAGTCAGTCTTATGGCTAAGAAAAGACTCTGTGAAAGTCAAAAGATATTTGTATCCTTCCATTTAATATTAATTTAGTTTAATGCACATGCATTATTAATAACTTTAAAACAATATAATTTATCATTATGTTTAAAGGAATGTCTGTGCCAAATGTAAGGTGATGTTTCCTAATAATTTTTGTCTCATTCTCAAAAGATTGTTTTCTAAAAATTGCTACAAATTGTGGCAACATTAAAAAACTACAATTCCCTCCAATTTTTTTCAGTAGAAATCATATAAATAAAAATAAATATCATCCACAATTGTATACTCTTGAATTCATTTAAGTTATTTGTATATTAATTATTTTGATAGAGCGTAAATCTTTTAAATTCTTACACATTTGCTTCCGCCGTATCATTCAATATAACAAAAATGTATAAGATAAATATACAAAAAAAAAAAATATATATATATATTACTTTATATGTATAACAGAATTCAGTGAATTTTCCAGTCATTTAGAAATCTTTTTTAGTAATAATTTCATATTAGAAAAATAATTTTTATGTCTATTTTGTATTTTTAAGCATTTTTTAATTTATTATTTAAAAGATATGCGTTCCGTTTCGACCCTAGATACAAAAAGACGCCATAAATTTTTTTTGTAAGAAATTAAAGTGCTTACCTACCTACTCAAAAAAATATTTATTTTTACTTCATATTTCTATTTCTCTTTTAACCTCTTGTTTGCCGGAGTAGGCCAGCAAAAAGCTCCACCAATTACGACGCGGCATCCGGCGGCAGAAATGACACCCGTGTCCAGCGATTCTGACACTGTCCTTTACAAATTCGTAGGGTCAAAGGGTCAAACTCGTAGATAAACATATTTTTCCCGCGCATGCGCAAGAACTGCGCTCGCTCCCGCGCTCCGGTAAATTATTAATATAAATTATTTGGAGTGACTAGGCGCATTGCAGGTTTCGCTATGGTAAAGGGCGATAATAGAGCAAGCGATTCTGACCGTGTTCTTCATACACTTTCTTTATACATAAGGGTCAAAATCGCGTGTAAAATCTCATGACACACCGGTGCACGAGCGGCAAACGAGGTGTTAAGTACCTACTTTGATGTGTTTTCATTTTTTTGAAATTGGTTTTAATTTTTAATATAAAGTTATGTTTCTTGTGTCTTTTTCTATTTAAAGTCGATTGAACCTTCTTTTATATTTTATGGCTATAATAGTTGATATTTAGTACCTAATTAATTTTAAGTTGTTGGGTATGTTTGTATTGTTTGGAAAAAACCCATTTATTTTAGGAAAAAGTTTTTGTAAATATTGGTAATAATATGGACTATTCAATTATAATAATTAAAATATACCTTTATTATATAAATAATTCAGATTTAGATTACAGTAAAACCAAGTAAAATGGTATAAAAACTTTTTTTTTCCTAATATGTATATTTGAATCAATCATTTTGAAAATGATGACTTACTTCTTCCATTTTTTTACTGAATTAATAAATGATTTTATGAACCTTGATACAATGGTTGATTGAACAGCTATAAAATTAGGTGCATAAACAAATAATAATATAAATTTGGTTTCTAAAATGTTTGATTCAATATCAAAACTAAACATAATTTAAATCTGCCTGAGAAGTCTTTTACCCTATTTAGACGAGCGTCATGTATACACGCCAACCGATTGCGTGCCTAAACGACGAGCGTCATCTATACATGATGCATATGTGTGAGAATTTTAAATACCAGTCCAGAGGTATCGCAAATTCTTTAATGCCATCGTCTTTAAAAGGTTAATTAAAAGCATTCATTATTGTTATCAAAGTTGAAGCTTATTTATGTTATATATTTAATTTTTAATTGTTTTTGTTCAAAAAGAATCGCCTGAAATTGAATTTTTATATTTTGTAATGCCATTGCAATGAGTCAAGCACGTAAAATATTTGGGTGTAACGTGAGGAGGTATGTAATTTCTCCCGCATTTCGCCAGCCATATACTTCTTACAGTAATAGGAAGGCATTAGGTGCTTTATGTAATCAATAAAGTATATTTTGAAAATTACATAACTGTGTTTATTATTATTTAAAAGAAAGACAAACATTCCCAGGAAATGAATAATTTGACAATATTTGATTTTCTCCTTACTGCCCATCATTAAGTATGTGTTTCGATGGGACTCCCACATAAATAGCATTACAAAGAAACTTACATAGCTCATGTACTACTTTAGAAACATATGCAATATGCCTAATAAAAATGATCTGTATAAAGTATATTATGCTCATTGCCAATCACGCATAGAATATGGGATTATAGGTTGGGGATGTGCCTCAAACATCCAAATGAAGCAGCTCGTTAAACCACAAAAGGCAATAATAAAAATAATCCTGAAAGTACCCATAAGAACTCCATAAAAATAAATTTTTAAAAACTTTAATGTGTTCAGTATTACTAAACTATACTAAAAAAATACACTTCTCAAATTTAAAGAAAAATATTAGTACCTTGCTGACCAACACACCTACACTACAAGGATGAAATCCTCAAAATCCCCCCCCCCCCCCCCCCCCCCTCCAGCATGCCTCAAGTGGAGAATCCTTAACTGTCGGTAAAGCCAATGTTCTTAATGAGCCGTTGTTAAGTAGAGAAAAAATTATACTTCCGCCACTACATATCAAGTTATTTATGATGATTCTCCACATGACACATGCGGGGGGGGGGGGGGGGGGGGGTCACGTGATGTCGCAGAAAGCGAATTTCATAAAAAAAACTAAACATCTATTAATAACTCGACTTCTGAAGAGCCTACTTGCACTGCTAATTATTTTCAACTAGCAGACCCAAACACACGTTGCTGTGACTAACGAAACACAACGCCATCTACTGACAACGCAATACCCAACCTTTATAACCAACGCCATCTGTTAATTTCCATACATATCAAATCCAGATCGCCCGCTTGCCAGCCCGCTGCCTACCGCCCGCAGCCCGCTGCCGCTGCCACATATATTATATATTTCAACCAATTTACACAAAACCTTGACAAATTACATGGCTAAAAACCTTCCTCATGAATCACTCTATCTATTGGTGAAAACCGCATGAAAATCCGTTGCGTAGTTAAAAGATCTAAGCCTACAGACAACGGGAGCGACTTTTCTTCATACTATGTAATGACGATATAAGATACGCCAAAATCATAAAAACTAGAGCCAATATTCCAAAATCATTCATAATTTCATAAATTGTAGGCATGAAATGATTCAGAACCACTTTCATATCAAGGGAAACAAAACCATTGTTGACCAGTGTTATTTATTTCCCTATTACGGGCAACTACCCTTTTTATGACCGTTATGCCTCCAAATTTTATTAGACGAGAGGTCTGAGTTCGATTCCCAGTTGCGACCAAGGGCGGCTGGTCGCACAGTGTGTTTGTGTGCAGCACTGGCAAATTATAAGGACTAAATATACTTTATTTACTTACTGAAGACTATACACATCTCTAATTTAAATCTATAGAATCTCTAATTTAATCATTTCAAAATATTAGTTACCAATATAATGCTACGAATATTATCAGGGAGAATGCTTTTAATCTCCCATAGCGCGGCCGCCGAGCGCCCTCGTATCGGCCGCATTGGTGTGCATTCGGTTTGCAAACGAACGAAATCATATTTTTGTATGAAATATTTAAAACATCGAAAGCGCGTGGATTTCGCTATTTGTATCAGAATTTGGCTTCAATTGGTGTGCCACCCACCCAAGATATTCCGATCCTTGCCGAAGTTTACCGATTGGCGCTCAATCATTGACCCGAACCATGACCGAGGTGACACGAATACAATCGAATTTCGGCAAAGATCATATCATACATAGATCAGTTTACGTCTAGCGCGCAGTCTAGCGGCGCGCGCTTGACGTGACTTGATAATTGTCGTTGTTTTGTTTTTTTATATTGCTTATATTAAATACCAATAACCTAATATATTAATATTTAATTTTATTACAAAAATGAGTGCAACCAGTGTTGAATTATAAGAGGAAATAACAGTTTGTTTGAAAATAAATTAATTATTGAAAATTCCTAATTAATAATTTTTGTCATAAGTAGATACCTACGGATTGTCTGACGGCCGGCATAGTCCAGCGGTAAGGCTCTTGACTAGCATTACGAAGGTCGCGGGATCGAATCCCGGCGTGGCAAATAAAATTTATTTGATTAATTTGTGTTATTTCACAATTGATTCATTTAAAATTATATATAGTATATTTGCGGCACTTTACAGAGTGGAAGATACTCTCAGTATCGCCCTGGTGTAAGACGTTGCTTGAAATGGCGTTAGCCGTGTTTGGTGACCACATCTGAATAGCCAGGTACTATCCCCACCTTCCTCTTCCCTATCTCCTTCCCCTCCCCTCTACCTTTAGCCTCACAACATACCCCAATTGGGGATGCCATAGTCCCACTGGCTCCAGACGGGAGCAGTTTGGACTCTTGTGTGGTATTCATGTAAAAAAAAAAAGTGAACGACCACATTCTCAAGGCAGCGGCCGCCACTGGTTGCGACCATTGTCATTTTCTGTTTTTCTATGTCTTGTTCTCTTTCATATTTTCGTTAAGATTATTATTGTTATCTTCTTCTTCAGTGATATGTTACATTAATGGAATAACCTTCAAAAGTTAGAAAAAGAGAGTTTTTCTTATAAAAAATAATAATTATTGACGTAAAACATCTCCGATATACAAAAAAAATTCATGATGAAAAAGGACATAGACATATTTTTTAATCTGTGTAAAGAGAGAAGACGGGAAAATAAATAAAAGTACATTTTAGAGATATCTTGAAAGTGTATTTGAAAAGCTATATTTACAGTAAATACACAATCGAGGTAAATTTGCAAGTGCTACTAAGGAAATCAAACATTTTTTGTCAATAAATATTTGTGTTATTTTATAACTACATATACCTACCCACTCATATCGCATTACTTCTATTTTGTTGTTACAACAAATTACATCTCATTATAGCTACCTACATAAAATATTTTTTAAATTAATCACATTTTTTTAGTACCTTTAGCTTCTAAATAATAGATAAGTAATTCTATTCCTTTAGATTTTAGAATTCCTATCTCCGAAGTCTTCTCGATTGTTCAAATCCAACATGTCTCGTTTCTGGTAAGAAAATTGGACAGATAAAAAAACCCAAGATGTATAATTCTAAGCTGGAATACAAAATCATGATCCAAGTTAACCTTGGTTCTAGAGTTGGTTGGAGGAGACTCTTGACCAAAGGCGTATATCGTTGCTTTTTAAAATCACCCACAATCCCCCCTTACTATTCCATATTTGCTAACTCTCAACAATTCTTGCATTCTTTTAGTTCTATATAACGATTTGTTGTCCCTTATAGATTATCCTCAAAATTATAACCATCATCTGTCTTAACTTTAATAGCCCAAAGCACTCTTTTTAGGGCGAATTGCCTAATTAAAAATAAATAAATTGATGAGTATAAAAAAATAAAATTGTGTATTAAAATATTATTAGGTAGGTACTTGAATAAATTATTGTAATAAATTGATAGCAATTTTTCTTAAGATCAATCCTTCATCTAAAATTTTGTATAAACCTAATTCCAAGTCCAATGTAGAACCAGTAAATATTGCTCACAAATTAATTCTTAAAGTCATGTACAATTTTTTTTTTCGTTATCCATCTAAACAACTTTACAAGGAATCTAATGTTATGTGTATAAAACAGCTGTACATCACTAAAATAATTTGTAGATTTTTTATCAATACTAAATCTGCAGAAAGAACCCAACAAATCCATACCACTAGAATTGGCTCAAC
The DNA here is from genome assembly GCA_929108145.2 of Limnephilus rhombicus. NCBI lineage: Eukaryota > Metazoa > Arthropoda > Insecta > Trichoptera > Limnephilidae > Limnephilus > Limnephilus rhombicus. The sequence continues at coordinate 18,731,761 of OV815291.1, forward strand.
AATGAACTTTATGGCAATACATACTAAAACATCTTTTGGCCAAAGAAACTATTTATACCAAGCTCCACTTATGTTTAATATTCTGCCAGACTACATTAAATCTTCCAATTCATTAGCTAAATTTAAAAAGAATGTTAAGATATTCGTGTTGAGAGAGGATTGGTATACTATCTTTTCATCTTTGTCCTTTTTTAAATAATAAGATTTCAATTTTTAAATAACAAGATTTGTTTTTTAATAATATGTATTTGTTTTTTGAATAATAAGCTTTTTTTTAATGAATAGATTTTATTTGAGTTCCATTTGCTAAAATTGGAGTGTCACCCTAAATGTTTTGAACTAGCTTTGTTTCTTGGTGGGTATAGTAATTAAAGATTTACATATTTATGGTCTATATTGTTACAAATCATACTTAAATTACCCATCTGGTCACTAACATGATATTTTTATTTCTTACTTTATTATAATATCTTAAGTGTTTTAAATGTAGTGTATTTTGTGTATGTAAAATCACTCAAATTTATAAATGTTAACATCAATACAGGCTGTTAGTCCTAGTGAGGTTAATTTTTTTTAAGTAAAAATAAAAAATAAGAACATATGTATGGTGAGAAGTTATAAATAAATAAATATTTTATGAAAAAAAAATAGTAATATTCAATCAATTTAAATAAACTAACCATGCAGGAAAAATTATGAGGTTTTTAGGCTAACATTATTTTGGTAATTTTAAGAGCATAGAGTGATTTTAAATCAAATAAATTAACATTAAACTTAGATACTTAAATTTATTACTTTGTGAGCCAAACATCATATTTATCACAGATTTTTACTTGTAAATTAACTATGTATGTACTATGCATATCAATGCTCTGGTTCAATATTAAGTATTTAAGATATTTATGGAAAATGATATTGCAATACAGGGTGTCCCAAAAGAAAGTTGATATTTGTTTTGCTTTCTGTGTGAACGCAACTTTTCCGAGAGGTACGGGGGGTATGTCAATCAGTAGTCTGGCTCTTGGGAATTTAGTCGCTATGAATCATCTCTCGGGAGCGACCTCGCGTTGTGCGTGCGTGAGTTTTACAAAAATGATGATTCGGCGACTGTAGCGCGTAGAAGATTCTGCAAAATTTGAGGTTTTCGTCAATTCAATGATGCGCCAAGCATTTCTCTCATTCGAAAATGGGTCAAAAAGTTTGAAGAGTTAGGTACAACGCTGGCAAAACCAAAATCCGGGTGACCAAGGTCATCGAGAACGGTAGAAAACGTAGAGAGTGTTTATCAATCTTTTCGATTCGGAAGCGCGCAAGTGCTTTATGTGCATAGATCATCGTAACACAGCATTTTGCACAAAGACCTAATGCTGCACCCCTACAAACTCACTGGCTATAACCAAATAACATGGTTCCAGCAAGACGGAGCAACATTACATACGTCCAATACGTCTCTGCCATGAGTTCGTGAAATTTTCCCTGGCAAATTGATCTCCAGGAGAGGTGACATAAATTGGCCTCCTCGTGGTCCTGACCTGACCCCTACGGACTTTTTCCTGTGGGGTTATCTCAAATCTAAAGTGTACGCCAAAAATCCGACTTCCCTGATACAATTAAAAGAAAATATCCGTCACGAAATGGCAGCCATCACGAAGCGTACCTGGCGAGCCGTAATAAGAAATTTTACTCTTCGATTAAATGAATGCCGCGAACGTGAGGGTTTACATTTGGACGATATTATTTTTCAGAAATAAATTCCCAAATCGTGTATTTTAGTATTTAATAAACATTTTTTCGATAGAACCCTTACTTTTTTTAAAATCGATCCACTAAATATCAACTTTCTTTTGGGACCCTGTATAAAGGTGGAATTAGAGAAGTAAAGATCGTTTTCATCATGACGAAAGTTAAGTTATTTCTAAAGAAAGCACTATTAAAGCAAAATATTTATGGCGTATAGTTTTTCATTGCTGAGTTATTGTCACTATTTCATGGTACCTATTTTAGAAAAAACCCTTGACATCTAAATAAAAATACATTGAAATCAGGTTAGTAACTTTCTTGTGAGATAATATTTTTTGAAAGTGTTCCATTTTCAAAGAGCTCTTAACAAAAGCAAAGAAGTTGTTTTGACAGATGGATTATGGAGGGAAATAAGTCTAGGAGGGAAAAGAGTTGGATCGGAGATAGGTTTTGTTTAGTTTGAGGTTAGATTAAATACAATAAATAAGGTACAAATTTGGTTTTGCAAAATGGTGCAGTGAAATTTGAGGAAAATATGTGGAATTGATACTACCTCGAAAGAATAATTTGTTTTAACATAAAACGCACAGTTTCATTACTGTTCATTATCGAATTGAAATACTTGTTTGTGAAATATAAACTTCAGACGTAATGTAAATAATTTTTAACTCTCTTCGGAAATATTTAAATTTGAGGCTTTTAAAAAAGCCCAGTGGCACTATTAACTGGGGCAAAGTTCTTTTTAATATTTTCGAAATTGAAATGTGTTTATGTAAACGAAAATGTATTTTTTGTTTGATTAAAATGAAATACGTAATACACAAAGGTTCTTAATATACTAGGATATATACTAAAAACAAATACCCTAGAATAGAGACAATACCTCCAACTTCTGACATTTCCCATACATTCTGATGGCAGTATGCTACAGTGAGCACCCGCGAGGTTGTGTGGGTTGTGTGGGTTGGTTTTCTCGCACACATTTTAATGGATTTTATGTGAAATATTTTATTTATCTTACGATAACAAATTATATAAATCGAAAATAAAAAAAATAATATTAGGTAACCTACACATGGATCGTCCAGTTGATTAGTCGGACATCTCTGAATTTTTTTTAATTTGAGTAGAGTATGCAGTTATAATAATTAAATTGTGTACTCTATCTGGTACACCACTCATATTACTCATGGACACCACCAAATCAAATTATATTGCAGAAAAACTTTTAGAGAAATAAAAAAAATGTTATGTTTTTTGGGTTACTAGAAGGAAACTTCAAAAGTACTGGACCGTTATGTCTTCTGGTGTTATTTTATAGTGTATTAACCCGGCGTCATGACGCTGGGTCACAATGACCCGAGGTGATTTAAAACGGCCATATTTTTTTTTCCCGTCAACCGTTCAACTTGAGCGCTTGATTAGCTGGAGATACAACCCTCTTCTACCCGCACCGCCGGCGTGCTCAGTGCGACGCCGCTTGCGGAAGGAGATACACATGCGTCAAGTTAAAATGGGTAAATATGACCTAAGTTGAAATGAAATTCTATAGTTATGTTTTCATAGTTGATTTTGAATGTGTTTCTTACTAAGTTAATAAAAAGTTGATTTATAAAATATACTGGTATTATTTATATTTTTTTTATGAGCAAAGAACCCATAAAAAAATAGATAATTTTCAAAATCAAGATAACCCTTTCAGTTTTGGTACAACCCATCGATAAAATTCGGTTCACGGTTACCGTCATTGACCGCGTAATTATTTTCACTGACAACATTGACGCCGGGTTAAACATATACAAACTCAGACAAAAGTAAATTATATTTTATTTATGGTGAGCATTTGAATATAGCTTTCCTTATTATCTCACCATCTCAGACCACCATTCAGAATTATAACATTGCTTGAAATGGCTTTAGTCGTGTTTGGTGACCAGATCTGAATAGCCAGGTACTTCCCACTTATTTTTCCCCACCTCCTTCCTCCCCCATTACATTCAGCCTCACAACATACCCCAATTGGAAATGCCATAATCTCACTGGCTCTAGACGGGAGCACCTGGGACTCTTATGAGGTATTCACATAAAAAACTAAAAAAATCACAAAAGTTAGTATTTGGAGATGTCTGACTAATCAACTGGATGATCAACATTTACAACCTTACTGCTTATTTGTATATTTTTAAAAATCAAAATAAATATTGATAAAAATCAAAAATTAGAAAGTGCAAAACACCGCCAAAAATATTATACAAATTCAATTATTTGCCGTCGTTGTCTGGAAGGAATACCAACATGCTATACTAATGCCTCTAGTAGACAGTGTTGCCAGCCAATACAAGTAAACATTGCCAATATTTTACTGGAGTTGAACTTATTATTATTATAGGGTATTTGCTAAAAGTATACAAACATCAATTTAAATCGATATGGTACCTACTCAAAATCACCCATGAAAGGAAAAACCTAGGTTCAAGGAAGCCACGGAAAAACCAGAAGTGATCTTGTTCAGTAGGATATTCAAAACTATCAGATTTCTTAGCATAACCATGGTTAGATTTTAAATTTAAAACCCATTTTTACTTACTATTAATTTACCGTATAAATTTTCCTAATTAATTTGGCTAAATTGGAGTTATGTTGATTGGTTCAACGTTGTCAATTCTTCGCGAGGAAATCACATACTAGCTTCAGGAACTGTTCTGGCTTTTGACTGTGTACCCAGTGGCCAGCTCCCTCTATGAAGACCAACTCTGCTTTGGGGAACATGGCTTTTAATTGCGGTAGTTCATCTCGTCTGGAAAATAAAAGTAATAAAATTTGATGTAGGTACAAATGTATACGGTTGTCCAAGAAGTAAAGATCGTTCCTCATTTTCGGCGACGTGGACTTTATTTCTCAAAATATGGCGGCACTAGCGTGTACCTCAGACTTTCCCTTAAAAATCCGGCTTGGTAGCTGCTTCAGTGCGATCTTTGCGTCGGTTTGCGATCGACGCTCCATTGTCGAATCCTGCCACCTGCGAGCTGCGCTCAATTATTCGCTTTCTCAACTAGGAGGTAGTCTATTGAAGTTCCTAAGATCGCAATTTTGATCTCAGATGTCAATAAATCTACCACACAAATGATATTAAGCAAAAAGTGGCCTATGCAAACTGTGTTCTCGTTGGGTTCCCAAAATGCTGAAGAGCAATATCTTATGGAAAGCGCTCGGATCTCTTCAAACCGTTTTTTCGAACCAAGACGAAGCTTTTTTGGGTTGAAACATAGGTTCACCACCTAACCCCGGAATCAAAAAGGCAATCAATGACATGATGTGCATCTTTTTATTCACCACATTTAGCAGGAAAACCTTTGGAGACCGACTAGGACGCGGAGGGAGAAGTGATAGCATATTTGGTGGTGGAGTTCTGCGATAAGGAAGTCAAGGACCTAGTGCCCCGTCTTACCAAGTGCATCGATCATAACGGGAACTATGTCGAAAAATAGTAGGGATATGTACCTAAAATGGGGTTAATTCTTGGACAACCCTTGTATATATTTATAAATAACTAGCTGGTCCCGGAATGCGTTGCTATGCCATTTAATAAATAAATTGTTTCTCCCTGAGTATCCTTTCCCATTCGTCCCATTCCCCTTCCGCCTCCCCTTCTTCTCCTGCGTCCTCTTCCCCTCTCGTGTTCCCACTCCGTCACCTCCACCTTCCCTCTCCCCACTCCACTCCACCCCTTCCACGATCCCGCGAACCCCCCTCCGAGTTCCCCTCCCCCCTCCCAGGTCCCCCTACCTCCTCCCGTGTTCCCCTCCTCCTCCCTTGTTCCCCTCCCCCATCCCTCCCTCCCTCCCGCTTTCCATAGCAATAGCCGCTTCCTCGCATGCCACCAATAGCAATTTTTTTATACAAATTTCATAATGCCAAAGCTCACCTGAAGTTTTATAAAAACCTTGTTCTGACAATAACTAACACACAAAAAAAAGAATTATCCAATTTGGTGCAGTCGTTCGAAAATTATGCGCTTAGCAACACATTCAGCGATTCATTTTTATATTATAGATAAATGAATGTTAGAGAGAATTTTAGAGTTGATCAATTTCATCTTTGTGTCTTAAATTAGGTAAAGTTTCCTCACTCCGCTTCTACGCCCTAATTATTGAAGTAATATGTTATTTCAACTTAATTATTACAAGCAACAACTATGTATGTCGGGGGACATGCACAAAATAGGTTATTAGGTTCATAGTTTAGGTTACTTAATTAATTTGTGCATATTTAGATTGAAACAGAAAGTTTCACAAATGTCACTTAGTACTAACAAAATCCAAAATTGCAGCACAAGATCTTTTGACAAAGGAAATTTTTAACTTTGAATAAAAATGGAACCCTAAAGCATATTTTACCATATCCCTTGATGTAAATAGTTGTTTCCCGTAGTAATTTAGTTGAAACGAAGTGTTATTTAAACAATTTGTGCATATTTTGAAGTAAGCGGAGTAAATAAACAGTACCTTAAATTATTTTCGAAGTTTCAAACCTTTCTATAGTCTACCTATCGCATTTTAAAACGACAAATAAAAACAATATATAAAACAACTTACCCCACATAATCTGAAAGCCCACCAGCCACGAATAGAGTATTCCCTGGGTACTGAATGAAATTCAAATCTTTTGGAAAAACGGCAATCTTATTTCTGAAGTTCTTTTTAAGTACTGGCAAGTTTATTCTCCACAGATACTCATTAGATTCAGACTGCACCAAGTTCGTTATGACGAAACTCCGAACTGAAACATCTGTGATGACTGAAGTCAGTTGTTCATCGGCAGTTTTCCGTGCTTGGGAAAGAGGGATCCCTTTTGGTATTTGAACAAGTCCCATGGCATCAAAGAGTTCGTCCATGGAGAAGATGGTTGGACTGGTTTTGATAGGGGATATATCTCCAATGATAAGACTGGAAACCAAATCGGGCTGAAAGCAGAGATTGATGAAATTTATTAATTTTCAGCACTTAAGACCCTGCATTATATTAAATAGCTATTATGATTGCAGTTTTCAATAAAACTGTGACAAGAAATACAAAGATTAACACTAACTGGATGAAATAGACTTATCGTAACGTGAATTCTATGTACAATTGCAAAATGGAATGCAGTTTTAGCGATTTGCGCATAGGTTTCAAAGTACTTAACCTAATCTACTGACTGTCGCATATGTGGTCCTTAACGTGGATGTTGCGTATGGTACATGAAGTTTCACTAAAACACATAATATGCCTTGTATAAAACATGCCGCGTAATGGGATAGATTGCATTGAAAAGGTCAGCATTGTAAAGATTAACAAATGCATGTTCAGAAAAATGATAATGTAAGTACTTCACCTGAATATAGTCTAAAATAAATTTTAACTAATATTCATTACAAATCCCTTGTATTTTCCAAGAAAAAAAGGAACAGTTTTTTAGCTGTTTAAAAATAAGTCAATCTTAGGGAACGTACCCATACTACGTGACACGTTTAGGGGGGGGGGGGTCTTCAAAATACCACGCTTGGTACAAATGAGCTGCGGGTTGCTTAGGTTTTTGGTCACCGGGGGGGGAGGGGGGGGGGGGGGGTTAAAAATTGCAAAAAGTTGGTCACGTAGTATGGGTACGTTCCCTTACCTGTAAAAGTGCCATAATCATTGCAGTACGTCCTCCCATACTGTGTCCAAGCAAAGAACTCTTCGGGATGTTCAACTTCTTCATCAGGGCAATCACATCTTCAGCCATATGCCTGTAAGTATGCTCCTCAGAATGCGGACTATCCCCGTGATTTCTAGCGTCGATTGCGATCACCTTTCTTCCGGTGTTCTTGTGGATAGCTTTGCTCATGCTAGTCCAGTTATTCTTCGAACCGAGCAACCCATGGAGGATGATCAAAGGCGGTAGTCCCTTTTGTTCAGAGATCGCAGTCTCATAAGACGCATAAGCAAGGTCAACTGTCTTAACCGGAGAAGTTTCATTCTCAGTGTGTGTTGAGAAGGCCAATTTAATTATATTATTGCCGCCTAAACGGGATATTTTCAAGGAATTGTTTAATATCGCACTGTAATTTTGGTATTTGATCATGTTGAAAGGGGTTTTAGTGACTACACGGGTGATTTTGTCGCAACATTGACATACCAGAAATGTCAGTTTTAAAATAAGAACAAGGTTAAGCCGTCAGCTGGTCGGAGCTGTCAAAATATAAAATGTATTTATTTGTTAGGCTGATAACAGTCAAATATTGCCAGCGAATAAATTGTGAGTGGTACCCATAAATAAACCAATCCCGTGGTACCTTCTAGGTAAGTATTGGAAAAAAAATTGTTTAGGGGATTTTTTTGTTAGACATCGTATGAAAATGCCAAAATGTGCAATAACAATAGTAACAACACCAATAAAAACATGAAATTTGACTAAATATGCTCATACAATTTATTGAAAATCTAAAGAATTAAAAAAAGTTGACACAATTTTGATGATCATGACCGATGCTTTAAAATGGCTAAAATATGCATTGATCACTGAAATACAATACTTACAAAATTTATATTTTTTAATTTCTTTATTCGAAGGTACAAGATTTTTTAATACATCGCAAAACAACCTTTGAGCAAAGCTCGTACAATAAAGGTTGATAAACGTAGGATAACAACGTTTTCTGAAATTAATTAAAGGAGAATTCATGATTCACTCTTTCACAGAGAAGGCGCTTGTTTCATTATTTTAGGTTAAAACACTTTTTGCAAGTTTTGCTTTAAAATATTAAGATGAATTAATTATTTGCGCCCATACATAACCAAAGTGAATATGAATAATTGGTTTTGTTCAGAAACTCAAGAAAGGCTAACAAATATACAATATTGGATTGAGTCACCAATGCAATATTGTATTTTTGTTAGCCTTTCTTGTAAGATTTGAGTTTGTTTATGGGCAAAACTATTTATTCATATTCATATTGCGCAAATAATTAATTTATCTAATAAATTAATTCCATAACTTGCACAAAGTGTTTGAACCTAAAATAATTAAACTAGCGCCATCTATGAAAGAACAGGAATATAAAAATAGCCTCAAAGAAACAAGGCTCTTGTGCTTGGTGAGGGAATTCATACTCAATTATATGAAAAATGATGTAAGTAACTAAATAATAAAATTTTGCAAATGATAACAAAAAGATAAGTAGGAAAAACTTAATTTTATTTATAATATTATTATCTTTTAAATTTGTAATTTTGCATTGTAGAAATCAAGATTTTATAGAAAATGCGTTTAGCTCGTCGAGGGGGTAGAGCGGTGATTGGCTAAAAAATCGTGACGTAGTCCATGTTCCACTGGGAGATTTGAATCTGCAATACAAGTGGCAGTGTTTTACTTCAAGCTACGTCACGCGTTCGAAATTTCAAAAGCGGCCGGATGAGTTTAATTCGAAAAAGTAGAAAATAGGCCAGCTATTAACCTTGTTAAACGCATTTTCTGAGAACTTTAGGTATAATATAAAGCATTTAGTTTTCTGACTTTAAATGCTTTAAATAGAACATTTAATTAATTATGTATGTGGAAATGCAAATAATCCGATGATTTTTTATTAGCTTAATTTATAATTAACTTAAATATAATTATTTAATTTATTATTACTTCATTTATTATTAACTTAAAAACTTAAGAGTAAACTCAAGTATTTACTATCAATTTTTTGCCAGGAAATCATAAACCACTTCTAGGAACTGATTTGGTGTTTTGCCGTGCACCCAGTGGTCCGCTCCCTCTACATGCTCTATAATTTTCATATCAGCTCTTAGAAACATGTTCCGGCAGCTCATCGATACTGAAAAATGAAGAAAAAAATACTTGTGTCAATCAATTGATCGAACATTGGAAATGTAAATAATAGTTCCACGCCAACTGAGAATAAAGTCATCTCAACACCTCCTTGAAAAGTCATAAAAAGCTATGATTTTTTTAAAATTAGCCTAAAACCCTAACATATTTATCCAATTTTTATATACATATATACATATTTTTATCATTCTAAATCAGTGGTTCCCAATCTTTTTCTGACCCGGGACCATTTGTACATTTATTTTTTTCAACACAGACCACAAGCAGTGGCGTAGGCTAGCAGCTTGGGTGGCACCCGGGGCGGATAGCACAACGGGAGGAGCGTGATGGGATAAGGTGGGACGGGTTCTGGCAGAATATTTACCACAACTGAGGGGGCGGAATGGGATATGGGGTGGAACGGGGTAGGATGGGGTGGGGCGAAAAGAAATACCATAATGGTCAATGACCACAAGGTACAATTATGATAAGCTGAATATTGTAACGATTTTTTTTATTCAGACTTCTCGACCAGGAACCGCGCGCGCACTGGGCTCGCTTGTTGACCGGCGGACCATCGCGGACCATCTTCTAGCCTCTTGCGGACCACGATGGTCCACGGACCACTGGTTGGGAAACCCTGCTCTAAATTAATGGTTTCCGACCTTTTTTCGACCAGGGACCAATATGACATTTATTTGTTCTCACAGGAACCATAAGGTTATGATAAACTAATTAAAGTTAATTAAACGCGTCTTTGCAATTACTTTAATTGTGCAATAAAATGTGATCTTCTTTTACTTCTTCAGCTACCTCTCCATCATTAATACCAAAAGGGTTAAGAATCAGCCTTTGGATACCTTTCGATTCGGTTTTGTAGTAAATGAATAAATGTTTCGTGGACCACATTTTAGATCTTGCGGTCCACTTGTGGTCCACGGACCACCGGTTGGGAACCACTGCTCTAAATAGTCTAAATGGCTTATCTGAGATGGTTCTGAGTTGGTTTCATTCCAAGTTGTACGGTCACCGTAAATAATGGCCACTCAAGGCAGAGCTATTTGGCCCCGAACCATTTGGCTGAATCCATTTGGACGATGCAAATTAAAGGGCCACATAAGACCGACCCAAGGAGCCAAGCCAGTTTAATCCATAACCCAAAGGAAATATGGAAAATATTAAAAGAAGTTACATACACACAAAAATTCAAACAAGAAAATACAATCGAACATCTAAACATTAACTCAAAAAAAGTAGACGCCAATACAAATAAAGAAACTATAGCAAATCATGTAAATAACTTCTTCGCAAGTATAGGAAAAGTCTTAGCGAACCGTAAAATTCTCAACACAAACACGACAACACAAACAAACAGTTCAAACATCAATACACAACCGACACAACACAGATTTGCAATAAAAACAACTTCGGAAGAGGAAATTGACAAAATAATAAACACATTAAAAAACCGTATTGCTCCTGGATTAGATGAGATAACGACGGATTGCATTAAGATAATAAAAACAGAAATTTTAAAACCCATAACACACTTAATCAATCTAAGTATAACACACTCCTGCTTCCCTAGTACTCTTAAAAAAGGACTGGTGATCCCTATTTACAAATCCGGAGACAAAATGCAAATAACTAACTATAGACCTATCACTTTGTTAAACTCGCTTTCAAAAATTTTCGAAAGAGTAATAAAAAACCAAATTATAATATACCTGGAAGAAAATAAATTAATCTCGGAAAAACAATATGGATTTAGAGAAAAAATAGGCACAAAAGAAGCTTTGGCGTGTACAATAGACTATATACATAGCAATTTAGATCAAGGGTATAAATGCATAGCGATATACCTAGATTTAGCTAAAGCTTTCGATTCAATCTGCCACCAAACGCTTTTTAAAAAATTAGAAAACATAGGCATCAAAGGCAAGGAACTCCAACTATTAAAAAGTTATATGAGTAACAGAACACAGCAAGTAAAAATTAACAACCATATTAGCAAGCCACTGCCAATTACATATGGAGTTCCACAAGGAAGCATACTAGGGCCCGTTCTTTTCACTATTTACATTAATGAACTTTGCAGCATAAAAATAGACGGTGAAATAGTTAGTTATGCAGACGACACAGTTTTACTCTTTAAATCTAAGGATTGGAAAAATGCATACAACATAGCGAATTTAGGAATCACGCGAGTGAAATCATGGCTAGACTCAAACATACTTACACTGAACATATCGAAAACAAAATTCACAACGTACAGTATAAATAGCACAGGACAGCCAAAAAATAACACAAACACCATAAAAATACACGAATGTTTAAACACCAACATTTGCGTTTGCCCTCCTCTAGAAAAAAAAGAACAAATAAAGTATCTAGGAATCATAATTGACCATAACCTTAGATGGACACATCACATCCAACAAGTCACAAATAAACTCCTCAAAACGATACACATTTTCCTAAACATAAGAAACATATACAAAATACAACAAATGAAAACAATATATTTTGCTCTATGTCAGTCTATAAGTCTATATGAATAGAATATGGAATAATTGCTTGGGGAGGAGCAACAAACTCAGCTATCGAACACCTGGAAATTGCGCAGAAAACGATCTTAAAGGTAATACTTAAAAAACATAGACTTACTGATACAGACCAAATATTCAACCGTTGTGACGTACTAGACATACGACAATTATATGTTAAATCGCTACTAAATTACATTTTTGACCAAAAAAAACAACCTTCAACAAACACAAAATATCACAAACAGACCAGTTAGACAAGCATACAAAGAAAACTTAAAAACTCCGACGGTAAATACAAGCTTTGGACAAAGACATTACCAATATCACGCTATAAAAGCATTCAACAGTCTAACACTTGAAAATAAAATTGAGGAAAACAAAAATAAATTCCGACACAAAATTACAAAATGGATTAAAGACCAAAATAGACAATACTACCAAAATATCATAGCATAAAATAACAAAACATATAAGTAACACACAAAACCAATATAAAACACAATCACCCACATACACACAACACGTATTAAAAATATCGTTTTTAACCTTATATAATATTATTTATTCTTAATTTTAAGTTAATTCTAAATCTCTAATTTTTAAGTTTAATTTATCTTAATATATATATATTTATATGTATTGTGTATAATTTTGTATATGAAATGGAGGCCTCAGCACGGGTAAACCACCCAGTGAGGCCAACATCATTGAATTATGTAAAAAATGTAAATAATATTGCATCAAATAAATAAAATAAATAAATGGTACTGACACATAAAAACAGTGGAAAGGGAGAGGAGATGGGGAAAAGGAAAGGGGGAAGTACCTGGCTATTCAGATCTTGTCACCAAACACGGAAAGGAAAGGGGAAAGTACCTGGCTGTTCAGATCTTGTCACCAAACACGGAAAGGAACGAGGAAAGAGGGAGGTACCTGGCGATTCAGATCTTCAGATCACCAAACACGGCTAAAGCCATTTCAAGCAACGTTTCGTTATGAATGGTGGTCTTTCACCGGGACGATATTGAAAGTATTTACAAATCTGGAAGTGTCACCAAGTATTTACACATCTGAACGTGTCATAGTAAATATTATTTTTAACTAGCTGAGCCGACGAACTTCGTACCGCCTCAGAATCAATAACTGTTTAATTAAATTAAGTTTTTTTATTAAGTTAAAAATTACACAATGAAGCAATTATCGATGCCCAACTGTCCGTGTTTTGTTTTTGTCAGTATCAGAAATGGCGTTGTGTACGGATTTATATTTTTTGTGATTTTCTTACTTTTCCACTTACTTACGGGAATTTTTGAAAGGACGCGGGTACGGGTGCCGCCGCCCCGGGAACCATTTATTGGATAACCAACACCTCTGTCTTAGGTCACCCCAAGTGGTTCACGTTTGGTGATTTAAGCATTTGCCCGGGTTCATGGGGTGACTTTTGTGCGGGACTTGGTGGCGGATGCGTCTGCCCACATGCTTCGTGGCGGGCCGGATCGAGAGAGACTGGTTGAGGGAGGCCTTTTGACCTTTCCAGCCGGATTCTCTCGACCAATGGGTCGAAAGAGTCCGGCTGGAAAGGTCAAGGAAAAAGGTCAATTTCGGTCAAGGCATTGGCCTCGCACCACAGTTGGAGGGATGGATTCACTCTCGGATACACTGACCTCCAGATTCCTACCCACCCCTCATACTTTTTCCTTCCCAGAACTTCCTAGCCTACCCTTCCTTAAAAAGACCCTCCACACAGCATCCCTGACGACTTAGGTCCTGAGTGGAGCCTACGTAAAAAAAAGCGTTTCATTTTAGAGATTTATTATTATTGTATTTTTCCTTTGGGGGGGTGCAGAGACATACGTTCACCGTTTGTCTCATTTTCGACTATTGACATTTAGTATGTAAGAAAGAGGGGCAGTATTACCTATATACATATGATTAAGAACAAAAGCAAAACAATCACCGCATTGACATTTGACGTTTTTGAATTCTTGGAATTCACGCGCAGTTAAATATTATACTTATCACAATATTGCAGCAGTTCCGGGTTCATGGGGTGAGGTTTGTCTAGGTCTTGGAGGCGGATGACCAGGACATACTGAACCCCTTAAACCCACCACCCCTACCTACGTACCTACCTACCTAGCCACCCCTTAAACCCTTTTCCTTCCCAGAACTCTCCTCTCCTTCCTTTCCTTAAAAAAACCCTCCACACAGAATCCCCAAAGATGACATAGGCCCTGAGGGAAATTATTTTCCTCAGGGCCTCCTGTGTGGAGCTCATGTAAAAAAAAAGTTCTTTCAAAATATGTGAATTCGCTCCATACAATATGTATGAAAAAATAAAATTTCTTCATAACTTTCTTTTTCGCGAATTTTTGCGATGTTTTAATAGTTATTCTGTTATCCGGGGCGGAGACAAATCCAACAAATCAAAGATCATCAAAATCGGTCCAGCCGATCTCGAGTTATAAATAGTGTAACTAACCCGACTTTGTTTTATATATTACTAGCTGACCCGGCCGCGTATTTCCAAAACCTATACCGGTTCAGTCGCTTTATATTTTCAATATCAAAATTTAAATATTGAGAAATAAAATTATTTATTTCTAATATACACATTGGAAAGATTATTTTATCTAGATTTTAGAACAATTTTTGTTTTTGCAAAGTGATAAAAAATTATCAATATAAAGGTGTATTTACAATATATGGGAATAATATTAAAATTTAAATATTTAGAAATAAAATCATTAATTTCTAATATACACATCAGAAAGATTATTTTATTTAGATTTTACAACAATTTTTGTTTTTGCAATGTGATAAAAAATAACGAATATAGAGGTATATTTAAAATGTAAATTGTCGCTACCGCGACTGAACGACTGACAGATGCCGCGGAGGACTTTAATTTATAATACGTAGAGACGGTGTGAAAGGTTATAATAATGTGCATGAGATGCTTGGGATAACTAACGTATTTAAGTTAATAAGGTTTAATTCTGTATCCGTCTAAATACCTTTTCAATTACCGCAATTTACGTGACCATTTTTTTAGAAGATAGAATGGGTATAGTAAGCTATCCGTAAAATATAGATATATGCCTTCGCGGACTTTTTTATAGATCTATAAAAGAGGAATATCCCACATTGTTTTGTTAGGTATATCCCAAAAAGATTTCGATGAAAGCTACCTGGCGGTTTGACTTTTTCCGACACTTCTAACAATTATCGTTATGTTTCAACCAATTTACACAAATCCTTGACAAATTACATACCTAAACCTTCCTCACGAAACACTCTATCTATTGGTGAAAACCGCATGAATATCCGTTCTGTAGTTTTCGAGTTTATCGCGAACAGACAGACAGACAGACGACGTGGGGGACTTTAATTTATAATAATACTAGCTGACCCGGCCACGCGTTGCTGTGGCTAATAAAACACTTTGTAAAATCCAACCTTTGTAACCACCGCCGTCTTTGAGTTCATCGCGAAGAGATCATCAGTGCGGTTTGCACGTGAGGTACTCGTAGCTCGTCGCCCATTTGATTGACTTCGACGATCTATGTCAGCTCGTCTTTTCCTTGACATATTAAAACAGTAAATAAAGTTCTCACGCACTGACAAACTGATGATAGAAGATTTTAAATGGTAACAGGATGACAGGTAACGTTTGACAGCGACTGAAATATGGCAATCGGAATTCTTTTTTATTTTTGCATTCCAATTCTAGATTACGTTGTGCTTCTGAAAGTAGGTAGAACAGTAGAACTGTTTATATGAGAAAATGAAATTTTTGTTTTTACTATCTTCCTCACAATTTTTTCATATTACCTCACCGTTTAAACCTTCCTTGGACTACGACAAACATTTCAAAACCAAAATCACCTAAATCGGCCCAACCGCTCTCGAGTTTTAGCGAGACAAACGAACAGCAATTGATAAGAATAATAAGATAAGAAGATATAATGTGTATAGTAAGCTATCCGTAAAAGATTATTTTTCATCATTTTTGTGTGATTTTATTTTTTTCCAGCTTCATATTCCAAGGAACACTACGGCTCTCCTTCGCCTTGCCTCCGGCTACTCGACGCTGAATTCCTTAGGGTCGTCGGGTATTTCCCCCCAATCTCCCATTTACTTTTCTTTGAGGCATCACCGAGGAACCGGCTAAGGGGCGCGGAAGCTGAGTGTGGTTCACGACTAGACCGAACGTCATGCGCATTCTTGCTGGGACTGCCAATCGATTGGAGAGGACTCCCAACCGTTTGCCATGCCCTTATTACTTATCTACTGTGTCTTCCTCCCAAACAGGTGCTTGTAGGATACGCTGGATACAATCACCCAGCGCTTGCCACCTCGTGGACTTTCACCAACCTGTCCCACTGTCTTGTCTATATTTTGTCATACTAACACATATTGTATCTGTATTTCCTGCTAAGCACTTGCATGCTGCTTATTAACAACGTATGCAGGGACATTGGAGGTTTAGTTTCGTTTTCAAATGTAGAGTCGTTTTTACCAAAAAAATTAGAGTCCTTGCAAGAGCCTTGAAGGGGTAACCATCTGTTACCTATACCAGGGCGGGTAAGTGGTGGGTCCTCCAATATCCGTAAAAGATAGATAGATGCCTTCGCGGACTTTTTTGTAGATCTATAAAAGAGGAATATCCCACCATGCATTGTTTTGTTATATCCCAAAGGGATTAGGCAGCGTTTTCGATGAAAGCTACCAGGCGGCTTGACCTTTTCCGACACTTCTAACAATTATCGTTATGTTTCAACCATTTTACACAAATCCTTGACAAATTATATACCTAAACCTTCCTCACGAAACACTCTATCTATTGGTGAAAACCGCATGAAAATCCGTTCAGTAGTTTTCGAGTTTATCGCGAACAGACAGACAGACAGACAGACAGACAGACGAGGCGGGAGACTTTAATTTACAATATGTAGAGATGTTTCAACCAATTTACACAAATACTTGACAAATTACAAACCTAAACCTTCCTCACGAAACACTATCTATTGGTGAAAACCGCATGAAAATACGTTCAGTAGTTTTCGAGTTTATCGCGAACAGACAGACAGACAGACGACGCGGGGGACTTTAATTTATAATATGTAGAGAAGATTTATAAATTGTGAAATAACAATAATGAATTAAATAAAAATTACTGGCGCTCGCCGGGATTTGAAACCGCGACCTCCGGATTAGAAAGTAAAAATTAGGATAGTAACCACTACGGAGGATCTAGTGTATTGTTTTCGTTTTAAGAATCCTTGACCGGTAAACCACAAAAAACTATTTAAAAAACTCTACGTAAATGGATTACTTACATATTGTTAGGATGTTGTGGTGTAACAATAATTATTAATATTATCGGATATTTTACTGAGCCTTGTGGTCAATTAAAAGATAGAATAATCCTTTTAACATTGTTATTATAAACAGCCTTTTTCGTTTATTTTTATTGTTTTTTTAATACTTATTTATGTGTTACATTAGTTCAACGACACTGTTAATTGATAAACTAATGTTTAAGGCAAGATTTTTGTGCATAGCACAAAGGGTAACAATTAATATAAGTAATAATTATTAGCCTGAAACACCGGAAATCAGAAGGACGCGGGTGCGAGTCCTGTCCTGTACCTTTTCTCGGGAGATTTTTTCAATGTAGATGAGTGTTTCAGGCTACATTCTAATTCACCTACCTGGGCTCCAGTCTGACAGTTTGACAGAGAACAATGAGGATCCAGCAGAAATCAGAAGGAGAATCACAGCAGCCAACAAAACATACTTCTTTTTGCTGCCAGTGTTTAAGTCGCGGAGTGTCCACAGAAAAACCAAAATAACCATATATAAGACCATTGTTAGAACTGTATTGGCATATGGATGTGAGGCGCTGACACTGACGGTAAAGATGGCTGAAATGCTGGACACTTTTGAAAGAAAAGTGCTGAGAAGAATATGTGGACCCGTGAAAGAGGGTGAACAGTGGCGCATCCGGCACAATACAGAATTGTGTGATATATATAAGGCCCCTAGCATCTCAGCACATATGAGACTCCTCAGGCTGAGATGGGCTGGGCATGTACAGAGAATGCCGGATACACGCGTTCCAAAAAGAATTTTGACTGGACAACCAGGTGGAAAGAGAAAAGTGGGAAGACCCAGACTGAGGTGGGAAGACGAAGTAAGAGGGGATGCAGCACAGCTTCTCCAGGTACCAAATTGGAAGTCAGCCGCTGAGGACAGGAGGAGTTGGAAGCGACTGTTGCAGGAGGCCAAAGCTCGATATGGGCTGTAGCACCATCGAAGAAGAAGAAGATGAATGTTTCAGGCTAATAATTAACACTTTTTCGTTAAATTGATGGAGAAGCTGTTTGTCAACGGATTCTTCGTAACAATCTAAGTACTAAAATCTAAGTAATAAAAAATATGTAAATTTACGATCAAAAACATTTTAAACGATATGAATATGTAGCAGCCAGCCTCTGCTACCTCATGATATAGAATGTTTTCAAAAAATGTACAACTATGGTTGCGTGTTGTAAATATATTTATTGAGTTCTACTTTAAAAATAAAATTTTCAAAATGAATTTATGTATGGACAGCGTTACAGATTTTCACAACTACTTGCGTCTCTAGAAAAAAACCAAACGAACGTCGTTTAATTGTCAATGGTTCTTAATTTAAAAAATTTTAATATTATTTTTATTTGCTTCTGGAAAGATCGCTAGGTACTTTTTGAAAACATTCTAAAGCATGAGGTAGCAGAGGCTGGCTGCTACAAATATTATGCTTAAATAGTTAGAAAGAAGGATTTTCATTAACTTGGCATTTCTGTATAACTAAGCAATGACTAACTTTTACCTGCGGCTTCGCTCGCATGGTGTCTGTCAGGGGGAAATTTTTGTATAGAGAATAAAATGTTTTTTCCGGGATAATAAAATCACGTCGATCGATCGCTCCATTTATATTATTATAGCGAGTTACCGGTATGCGTTGCTATGCTACTTAATTAAGAAATGTTGTTTCTCCCTGCGTATCCTTTCCCATTCGTCCCGTTCCCCTTCCGCCTCCCCTTCCTCTCACGCGCTCCCTTCCCTTCCCGCGTTCCCACTCCGCCTTCCCTCTCCCCACTCCTCTCCGATCCCCATACCCGAGTTCCCCTTCCCCCTCCCGAGTTCCCCTAAAAGTTAATTAATAAATAATATAATAATAATAATTGAAGTTTAAACTTATTTAGCGCCGATGTCATTTGAAACTCCATGAAACGAAAAATAGCGACACTAAAAAGAGACAAACTTACGTCTATAGGATTTAGCCTGCGAGAGAATGAGATAGTATAATCGGTGTCCTCTTTGTGCGGTACTTCGTAGCCTCCGCACTCTACTTTAGTTTTCTGAAGGTTTTTAATATTTATTATTTATTTTTTATTTACATTATGTTTTATTTATTTATTTATTATTTGGGATTATTATTTTGAATGAACGCGAGATAAAAATAAACGGTAAAAAAATATATTTCTACAGTCTTATTTTCAACTACAAACTAGACAAACATTTATAACGGTGACCGGACAACTCAGAATGAAATCAACTCAGAACCTCTGAGAAATCATTAAAAGTGATGATTTTTTTTTAAATTGGTTAAATAGGTTATGTTAGGTTAGGGATACGGGTTATTTTTAAAATTATTTTTTTCATAGCTTTTAATGACTTTCCAAAGAGGTGTTGAGTTGACTTGGTTCTGAGTTGACATGGAACCATTTACAAAACTTATGGTTAAAAATTGCATCCACCGGTTGTTAGATCACTGATACGAAACATGCACATAACTGTTTTGTTCATACTCTGTATGGACAAAAATATACTGGACTATACGTACCTGGTAGGTCACTTGAGATTAACACGGTTTATTATAAGATAAATAAACAATAATCAATTATTTTCGTTATTTGTTTTTGGGGTGTTATGCCGTGTTGCGCTACCTCCTTCTTTAGCCAACGTTTCGGACATCGTTGCAGTGTCCATCATCAGGGCAGATCCGGTAGTAATCAATTATTTTTTTCAGGTTCCCCATAAAACAGTTATACACCAAATTATTACGGAGAAGATTACAAAATTTAAGAGAAAAAAAAGTCCAAGGGGGCAGTTTCACTATGTTGAGATGGGTTTCATGTCGACTCAGAATGAAACAAACTCAGAAACACCTCAGAAAGGTCATTAAAAGCTATGAAAAGGTAATTTTAAAATAGCCGGTAACCCTAACCTAATTTAACCTATTTAACCAATTTTTTTATATTTTTTTATCATCACTCTTAATGACCTTTCTGAGGTGCTTCTGAGTTGGTTTTATTCTGAGTTGTCTGGTCACCGTTGAGACGTATGTCAAAAAATAGTTACTGAACTCTCTATAGGTAACATTGAAGATGTCGATGCTCAATGCAGAATCGTTAAGCTGTTGAATTGCTCTGTTTAATGGCGCATTCTGAAAGGAAGAAGTTTCCGCTTTCGGAGCATAAAAAAGTGCGTGGGATCTCCCACGAGTATACGCGTTAGGGACATATAGGTTAATCTCCTTCAACATAGGTGGATTCAGTACAATACCGGAGATCAGCTTAAATAAATGTTTCCCCAAAAATATTTTTCGGCGGGCTTCTAAGGTATTAAGATCGAGCATTCCTGTTAAGAACAACGGTGGATACAGGAATGGGTAGTATGTATATTCCCTTATATACAGGTAACGCATAAACCTTTTTTGTACTCTTTCTATGTAGTGCGTGGTCTTGAGTGAGCTCGGGCCCAACGCTCACTCTGGTGTGGCGCTTGGTGCTGGAAGGTGTGTTCACCACCGTATTGTCGGAGATCAAAGATTTTGAAGTTTCTGTGTAACAAGTTGAGATAAGTATATAGGTACTCACCGAATACTGCTGTGTTGAGGATTTGTGGTGATGTGGTGAATTTATCTCACATAGAGAACCCATAATAAGTTTTTTTTATCTGATATTTACTCCCTAGCCACACCTATTAAAAAAAGAAGAAAAATTCCAACTTCATACAAGATCTATTCCAAAACGTAAGCTCAAATAAAAAAAATATATATGATACAAAATTGACTCCGATATTACGAGTTTCCGAACACAGTGAATAAAATATTACTAATAGGAGATACTGAAAAAAATTCTTAACTTCATAGATCCTTCATAGAATGAATTAATAGATTTGTCTGTTTCCAATTATACTTTGGAATTTTATCTCATAAAGCAAATAGCAATTAATAACGGTTTTTCCACAAAGTTAATAGATCAAATCTACGAGTATGTTTATATAAATCAAAATATGCATGCTTCTGTCTATGTAGATGCCTATGCGTTGCTAAACCATTCATCCCATTGCGATGAAACTTTGGGGATTTAATGTGCGCATGCCCGCGATTGTGAGTTCTGGCATCATGAAATTATGCGTTTCTAACCGTTCATCCGATTGCGATGATCTTTGGAGATTTGGTGTGTGCATGCCCGCGATGGTTTCTATACATAATAATGAGCTCTGGCGTCATGAAATGTGTTGCCAAACCGTTCATCCGATTGCGATGAAACTTTGGTGAGTTGTGAGCACGCCTGCGAAGGTTTCTTTATATACTTGTGAGCTCTGGCATTATGATTTTTTAAAAATTGCAATAGGTGGCACGCGAGCTGTTTGAAAACTGAATGTACTGGGGGAGGGGAAGCGGGAGAGGGGAGTGGGGATAGGGAAGGCGGAGTGGGAAAGATAGAGGGGAAGAGGATGCGGGAGAGGAAGGGGAGGCGGAAGGGGAACGGGACGAATGGGAAAGGACAGGGAGAAACAATTTCTTTATTAAGTGGCATAGCAACGCTAGTACGAATTAAAAAAATTAAATAGAATTTTTAAAAGGTATATCCACCGTCTTGCTAAAGATATAAATAAACAATGGCGTAGAATTCTATTTGTTGATAACAATATCGCAAAAATAATAATAACATTCCCGGTACTATTCAATCGGCATTTTATACGAAATACATCCTTAACAACAAAAATAGCGATATTAAAACAAAAAAATCACGCGTTTATAAACTCTATTGTAAGAATTGTAATTGTTTTATTTAGATAAAACTAATAGAAATTTTGAGGTAAGAGTTAAAGAACATCTTAGGGCTTTAAACGGTAATAGCGAATCTGAGTTCGTAGATCATTTATCAAGTAATTATCGTATATTTGATATAAACTATGGACTAAAAATACTTCATACAGGTTATAAGGCATCACAGATAAATAGTTTTGAAGTCTTAGAAATATGGAAAAATGTTAATACCAAAGCATAAGAAAAACTGGGCGTACTGTACAGGGCCCGCAGATACTTTAATAGTACACAACTGCTAACCCTGTACAAATCACAAGTGCGCCCCACGGTTGAATTTGGCAGCCACCTCTGGTCTGGAGCTCCAAAATACCTGAAAAATACCCTCGACTCTGTGCAGAAACGGGCGGTCCGTTTGATAGATTCTCCCATCTTAACAGACGGATTGCAATCTTTAGAGCACAGGCGTCGGGTGGAAATGCTATCCTTGTTCTACCGGTATTACAACGGAAGATGCTCCGAGGAACTAGCATCATTGATCCCTTCGGCATCGGTGCATAGTCGGGAAACACGTTCGTTTCTTCGACTCGTTCTTGTGTTCAACAGCTCGGCTGTGGAATGATTTGCCGACCTCTGTGTTTCCTTCTTCCTACAACATGGGTCTCTTCAAGACCAATGTTCATTCCTTCCTCTCCTCAAAAAGACCACCCACACAGCATCCCAGATGACATAGGCCCTGAGGGAAATTATTTTCCTCAGGGCCTCCTGTGTGGAGTTAATGTAAAAAAAAAATAAAAAATAAGAAGCAAATTTTTATAAACCCTCTCTTGAACATTTATATTTTGAACATCAGTCTTAGAAAAAATATGGAAAAATGTTAATACCAAAGCACAATTAATAAGCAGTAAATTTTTATAAACTCTCTTTTGATCATTTTCCAACTTAACCGGTTTTTCCCTTCTAATGACATTGTGATCTCTAATTCTAATAAATTCCCTCACTCGTATCCCCCCCCCTTCCTTCTACCCCTTCCTTTCCATAAATGATCTGTATTTAATTTTTAACATCAGTGGACATTTCTGATGGTGTGAACATTGTTCACGAAACATGTAGATTGTGATGTAAACAAAGCTATTTGTCTTTTTAATAAAACTAGTGGTCGCCCAATGGTCGAGATTCAACCATAGTGTAATGTTTTTTTTATGCAAAATTTAAAAAAAAAATAGTATTTTTTATATTAGTGAGTTTGGAATACCGCGTAAGCTGATCAATCTGGTGAAATTAACAATGTCCCCAGTAACGTGTAGAGTCAGGGTTGGCAGTGACCTGTCCGAGCCCTTTGAAGCGCTCCACGGGGTGAGACAAGGAGATGGATTGGCCTGCCTCTTATTCAACATAGCCTTAGAAAAAGTTATTCGTAACTCAGGCATCGAGATAAGAGCAACGGTATTTGACAACTCTGTGCAACTTTTGGCTTACGCTGATGATATCGACATAATCGCGAAAACTCCAGATGCTTTACGTAACGCCTTCATAAATCTTGAAAGCTCTGCCAAAAATATGGGTCTCGTAGTAAACCAGCAAAAGACCAAATACATGGCTGTAGGATGCACCCAACAAATCCCAACTCTCTCATGTGGAAACCAAAATTTCGAAACGGTACCAAGATTCACATACCTAGGCTCCCTGATAACAAACGACAATAATACCATAGAGGAGATCCAGAAGCGCACAGTGAACGCAAATCGTTGTTATTTCCGCCTACAAAACCTATTAAAATCTAGACTGCTGTCCAGAAACACGAAGATATTAGTGTACAAAACACTTATCAGACCAGTACTTACGTACGCAGCTGAGACTTGGGCACTAACTAAGAGGAATGAGCGAGCACTGGACGTTTTTGAAAGAAAATTTTTGAGGCGCATCCTCGGACCGGTTCTAGAAAATGGATTTTGGCGCAGACGATATAACAATGAGCTCTATACTTTGTTTAAAGAGCTAGCGTCACAAAATTTATAAAACTGGGAAGACTTCGGTGGCTGGGTCATGTGGAGAGAATGACCGAGCACCAAGCACCAAAGTCCCTGCTGAACTCAAGACCAATAGGGCGAAGGAGCCTTGGAAGACCAAGACTAAGATGGAGCGACAACGTCCTCAAAGACGTATCTATCTTGGAGCTTCTAAACTGGATAGAGCTGACATAAAACCGAGATGAGTGGAGGAAGACTCTTGAGGAGGCCAAGACCCACCAGGGGTTGTAGAGCCAATAGTGATGATGATGATTAGTATTTTGCACTCCTTCTCTATATAAACTATAGGTGCGCGAAATTTCATACTCCTCCGTCCGCGTGATTTTCGTAAAAAGGGGTACAAAGTTTTTGCTTCACGTATTAATATACCGATAAATCTTTCAAAATTAAAAAAAATGTAGGTATATAAAATTTATTTGTATTTACTTAGAAACCAAAAAAGGAAGTAAATATTACGCTGCTTAACCAGTGTACCTACCTGTTTATTAGTTTAAATATATTATTTGCAAATATTAATATTTCAGCCTATTATTGCAAAGAAATGTATTAAATCCCCACTGTACCAACCCTGTATATTTATTGAGAGCGTGAGGTTTTGCACTCGGAGTTGCAGTTGCATTTCTCTAATATAAGACTTGCAATGTGGTTGCAGTTAATTAGTCATTACATTGTTGTCAATTGGTAGTAAGTATTATCATATCATTAAATTCATCATATTAATCATTTAGTAAATACGTAAGTGAAGAATTGTCCATTTTGGAGACAGCGAACTGCTATACTGAATATTTTAAAATTTTTGTTTGTCAATGTTTTTCAGGCTTGCGTGCTTAAATTTTCGTTTAAATTAAATCTCTTGTGTCGATGTATCAGTGAAGTATTGTTTTGATTTTAATCGCAGAGGGTTCAGATTACAAATCATACTTTGAACATTGCTCATATCGTGATATAAAAATATAATATAGTACTCGTATAATATCGTTATCTACTTTTCAGCGGATTTTGAGTTTCGAGACAAAATGTTGAACATCCGCAAATTTTTTCATAATAATTTTTAATTTACAAAAGTGTTGATCGTTTTAAATAGATCACAATAAATAGTGGCACTGTTTTTTAACCCATTTTTGGATTTTTTTATGCATTATTTGTTTTTATCGAAGAAAGCAAACACTTTGCGCTAGGCAATATGCTCATTTTTTTTTTTCATTTACTAGATTCTTATGTATCTTGAGGAGATGAATCATTTAAATTTACTGAATTTAAAGTTAATGTTCTTTATTCAAATAGAACGGCGTCATATGCGCCTTGCAATTTTTACCTCATGTGGGTATTTAAAAATAGTACCTGGCTATTATAGACTTAGAGGTCATGTATTTTGTCGGTAGGGAAAAATTGTTATGTAAAAACCCTACTAAAAGGGCAATATGCTCGTACAAATGATAAAAAGTTCTGTGTTTAAAACTTTATTTAACCACTTTATTTTATTTATACGCGTCGAACGGTTTCAGTTTAACCTTCATCGGGACAACAGTAACCGTTTTATATGTTGACTGTCCCGATGAAGGTTGAGATCAACTGAAACCGAAAGTGGTTTCAAAGAAAGATTTCAGTTAATTTGGACATTTTTATTTGTTTTTAAATTCAGGAAATATTTTCTAACGCAATTATTTTCATAAAATGGCCACCGTTTTTTTTTACTTTAAATATATCGTTTCTGGTCACTGGTTAAAGCCCATTAACCAGCGAATTAACCAGAACAAGAATTCAAATTTCGTCGAAAGATGGTCGACGTACCTTTGCAACTGCACAATATCGATTTTATTTCATTAAAAATTTGCTTTAATGTACACCTACGTTCAAGTTAGCAATAAAAATGCTCAAACGCATTTTAATTTATTTTTTTATCATAAATATTAACATTTTTTCAATGTATAAACAAAATAAGTGTGTAAAAAAACCTAGTTTGTGAGGCCAATAAATAGTAAAAAAATCTGAAAAGTGAATTTATAACAAAGTTTTTGATTTTTTTTTTGTATAAGATTTGAAATGTGCGTTGTATAATACAACATTGTTTGAAAAGTTAACATATCTGCCAACGACCAACGGTATAATCTTTTTATCATAAAATTAAACATATTTTTTCAAAATTTAAAACATGACTTCACTAGATAAAATAATAATTTTTCGAATAAATTTATTTTTTTTGTTGAAAAAAGTCGACACGTCTAGAATTGATTTAAAAATGACATATGTCCGGTTGTGTTTGCTTATTCCCTCTTAAAGGGGTATTCTAGTCTAGAAAAAAAGTTTTTTTTCGAATTTTGATAGTGTAGATATTCAAGAATATATCCTTAAAAGGATTTTTAAAAATTCGAATTATTTTAAAACTTATAGCCATTTTAGTTCGACCGGTTAAGACGGAATCTAACTAGAACCTAAATAGCAAAACATTAAACGCGTGTTTCTCCAAACTACTTTGTTCGAGACGGTTGACACGATATCTCAAGTTCAACTAAACCAATTTACTTGAAATTTGGTGTGAGTTTTCTCTATACTACATCACTCTATCGCCCCTACCAGAATTACGACAAAATTTCAATTTTTAAATTTAAAAAAAATTCGGAAAAGTCAAAAAAACTCGTAAAAGAATGCCTTTTTATTTCAGACAGCCACATTTTGCGAAAAACTTTTTTTTTACTTTTCCGCGGTACGGGCCATAGCAGCATTTATTTGAATTAAGATTTTTTCTTTCTGATTACTAGGAGGGTTGCAATCGTGTCAACCAGGGCGCGCCGTTTTTTTGAGACCCATTTCAACACTCTGTAACTTTTCGAATTTTAAATTTTTTCGTTTGATTTTTTTACGCATTCTCTAATGTTTAATAAATATTTGGTTAAATAACGGCTACTAAAAATATTTTAGGTTTTTTTTTATTACACCTGAAAAAATACCTACAATTCATGCTTTTAGACTAGAATACCCCCTTGTGAATGCATTCGTATTTTTGTTTGGTTGGCAGTGCTATTGACCAAATGCGTCGTGATTTATAACACGGGCACATTTCGTGAAGTTAAAACTTTACACAAAAACCCTTAAAAACGTTATTTTCCATTTCCGGAATCAGTAACACTTTCTTCTTATTATTATCTAACTGATAGAAAGTGTTTTCTTCTGTTAAAAGTGCGAATTCACCGTCGTAATTTATATTATGGCGGTCCTTGAAAAATTACATTTCGATTAAAGTAAAGTTAACAAAATAACCATTGAAATGCAGTATTTTCCTTTTTTGGTAACTTAATTACTTATTATAAGCAATAATTATTAGCCTGAAACACTCATCTACATTGAAAAAATCTCCTGAGAAAAGATACATGCCGCCGACGGGACTTGAACCCGCGTCCTTCTGATATCCGGTCAACTGCTCTTTATCCACTGAGCTACGTCGGCTTATCTCCCACCCGCCAAATAATTCAATATAAAATATAAACTAGTGTTTCATTAAAAAATTACGGCTTATTACATTTTTTTACCTGAAAACAGTGTTTCAGGCTAATAATTATTGCTTATAATAATTGTTACCCTTTGTGCTATGAATAAAAATCTTGTCTTATACATTAGTTTACCAATTAAAAATAATAACTTAATAACTTACTTATTTCTACTATCTAACCACTACGATTTTTATTTTATACTAGCTGGTAACCGGCGTGCGTTGCTATGCCATTTAATAAAGAAATTGTTTCTCTCTGCGTGTCTTTTCCCATTCGTCTCGTTCACCTTCCTCCTCCCCTTCCTCCCCCGCATTCCCTTCCCCTCTCGCGTTTCTAATCCTCCTCCTCCACCTTCCCTCTTCTCACTCTACTCCCCCCTTCCCCCGTCCCGTAAACCCCCCTCCCGAGTTCCCCTCCCCGCTCCCCCCTCCCGTATTTGCCTCCCCTCTCCCGCGAATCCCCCTCCCGAGTTCTCCTCCCCCCTCTTGATTTCCCCGCCCTTCAGGGTTCTCCTCCCCCGTCCTGCATTCCATACATTCATTCCCCATACATTCTGTTTTCAAACAGCTCGCGTGCCACCTATTGCAATTATTTTATACAAATTTCATGATTTAAGAGCTTGTATATGCTATTCTGATGAATGAGACATATTATTGTTAAGTTTCATTAAAATCCGTTCTGTAGTTTTTGCGTGAAAGAGTAACAAACATACATAGATCCGTGATTCGTTTAATATTATGGTTGTCCGATGGCATACGATCACTGTTCTGATGAAGAAACGTTTGCAGTTCTTGGACAATAGTTCGTTTCACTGTTGGATTATGAGCAAGACGCCTATCAACTTCCGCATCTTGATTGCCCATAAAACGCTAGCTTTTTCCCGCGGCTTCGCCCGCATGGTATTAAGGTGATTCCCACTCCGCCTCCTCCACCTTCCCTCTCCCCACTCCATTCCCCCATCCCCCCTCCCTCCATCCCCCTCCCCCCACCCCTCCCCCCAACCCTACCCTTCCCCCCACCCTCCTCCACCCCTTCCTCTTCCTTCCCTCCCCTTCTCCCCCTCCCCCAACCTCCTCCCCTCCCAACACCCCTCTCCCCTCCTCCTAATACACCCTTCCCCCTCCCACCTCTCTCATTCCATACATTCATTCCCGGTACACTGTTCGCTTGCAGCTATTATACAATTTTTTATACAAATTTCATAATGCCAGAGCTCAACAGTAGTTTTATACAAAATAACGAAAAAATAAAGAATTATCCAATTTGGCGCATTTGTTCGGAAGTTATGCGCATACATACATTTCGGCGATTCATTTTTAGAGATAGATATTTTACGACGCCAACAAAGCACTCTTTCTATTAAATACGGGATAATCCGAGTAATGTGGATATATGTTGTCGATTCGAAACCATTAATTTAATACGTGCTTTAATTCGAGTGGACCCGAGTCTACCGTACCGAAGGGACGAACGTCAAATGATTGACAGGAAAGTAGGTAGAACAGTTTGTATGGGAAAATGAAATTGTTGTTTTTACTATACCCCTCGAAGTTTTTCCTTATTTTCTCACCGGTTTGACCTTCCCTGGACTACGACAAACATTTCAAAACCAAAATCAGCTAAATCGGTCCAGTCGTTCTCGAGTTTTAGCGAGACAAACGAACAGCAATAGAATTTTATATATATAGATAGATTTTAAATTAATACATATTAAGTGTGTCCCTATTTTGTAAAACTTTGATCCTGGCATAATGGTTGTAATTTCGGGTATCCATCTGTTCGAATTTTGAGAGACTGGTTGAAGAAGTCCTTTTTAGGTCTCCAACAGGACTTTCCCGACCCATTGCCTTACACGGGAGTGGGAGGGATGAATCCAAACGTCACTTCTGGACCCACCGACCTCCAGATTCACTCCCACCCCTCATGCCTTTTTCCTTACCAGATCTTCCTCTCCTTTTTTCATAAAAAAACCCTCTTGGCCCCTAGGGAAATTATTCTCCTCAGGGCCTGCTGTGTGGAGCTAATGTAATAAATAATATTTGAAAAAAAATTATTATTATTATTTTTTTAAATGAATACTGCACAAGAGTCCCTATGGCATCCTCATTTTGGGTTGTGAGGCTGAAGGTGGGGAGGGGAAGGAGATAGGGAAGAGGAAGGTGGGGAAGTACCTGGCTATTCAGATCTGGTCACCAAACACGGCAGAAGCCATTTCAAGCAACGTTTCAATTCTTAATGGTGGTCTTACACCAGAGTATCTTCCACTCTGGAACGTGCCGCAAATATACTATATATTATTTTAAATGAATAAATTGTGAAATACACAAATTAATCAAATAAAATTTATTTGCCACGCCGGGATTCGATCCCGCGACCTTCGGAATGCGAGTTAAGCGCCTTACCGTTGTCAAATATTGTGTTATTAATAATATGTTATTATTTACAGTCCTCCAAGATGGCGGACATAAAGAAAAGTATTCAACTTCTGTTCGACCGGCCTTCTGAGTTACTGTTCCAACCCAAGGGGAAAGATAACGATGTCTTCGAAGTTACTGAAAATTTCTTGGTAAGTAAAAAGACACTAGTGACGTGCAGTCCATAAAGGCTGAAACGCTGCGTCTATCTTAAAAATTGACCAAGAAGAATAATTATCCCCTTGAGAATGTTTATGCCTTTTAGTACCTACACGGTACATCGATATCAGTAGAGTATTTTTGTGTACACGGCACAAACTAAGACGCACTCATAAAAGTAATTCTATTTCCTTTTGTATTTTTGTGACACATAGAATAACCGTGAGATATTTGAAAAGTCGCAACCTTTCACCACGCTTTCTATTTGCATTTAAAAGTTTATTAATGACACTACTTAAGGCACCGCATCCACGTTCAAAAAGAAGAAGATGGACAGATACGTAATTATGAATGTTAGAGCAGCGCGCTAATATTTAAAGCGATAAAATCGAATCGAAAATTGTAAAAATGTTTAATAAAACATGACTCGTTTAAAATAGAGCAAAAATCTCGTGGAAGGTGTCTTAGGTATCATTTAAATAATCTTTGTGAATTTTTTCACAGCTATAACTTCTATAATAACTGAAACAAACGTGTTTATAATTATTTTCGAACATTGCGATTTTTTTCTATCGAGGGAATGTCATATAATTTTCGTTTCGGCGTGGAACGCGTCTATATACAGGGTGTCCAGGGGTAAAGTGTATTAACTTCGGGAGGTGATTCTACATGACGGCAGGAGTAAAAAAGATTAACAACTTTTTCAGAAATTCCAACATTTTTTTCATAAACAAAAAGACGTACCTACTAAAAATCCTTACTGTGAGGTACGATGTTACTTGTTGAGAGCCAGCCGGGCACGATTGTGGCAACATTGCACGGTTGTGATTGGCGCGAATCGTAACAGCGGAAAATAATAAAGCTGGCCGCACACGCCGGACTAATTTTATCTTTTTACCACAAAACTATCCCTAATAAGTGGGAATTTCGAAAAAAAATATTTTTCTTTTTTACTTATACTATCATGTAGATCACCTCCCGAAGTTAATGCACTTACCCCCGGACACCATGTATTATCTTAAATAATAACCAATATATTTTTAAGAGCTTAAAAACTTCAAATGTTTAAGGGAGATATGTAAGAAATCGGTAGAAATTCGGGTAGCGGCGGCTTAATACTAATATTCTACTTTTTTAGTTGGTCATTTACAGTTTGCACGAAAAAAAAACAATCGGTGGGGGACATAGCAATCGTAAAAAATGTCTCTACTTTTGTAGTCATAATTTAAAAATATTTAATAGCATTAAGTTAATTTTTAAAAATAAAACCTGAAAGAATCTTTCATCTGCTTTCAAAAACAGTATTTCATTTTGGGATAATTAAATATGACAATTCTATTGGAAAATTAATGTTAGGTAGCCGGGAACATTTCTGAATAAATCATGAATCTAGCAGATCGTATTAATTAAGGTGACAAAATCTCAGTTTACCCCGAGGAAAGATAGAAACTTTGGTGATCAATTGTCTGGGTGGTCAAACTGTCCATAGGATCAACTGTGGTGGATCAACAGTCATGGGATCAAGTCTCTGGTGATCTACAAGAATAAAATCTTACAAAAAATGTTAAAACATCACTCTAAAGAGCCCGCCAACCACTGAATGCATAGTATTTACGTTTATTTGTGAAAATGAATGCCGGTTTTCTTCGTACTAACCATCTTTATGTCTCCTTCGGATGTTTATAATATTATCATCACGACAGAATTGACCACAGGTCTATTTTTCCAAGATAGCTACCGCAATATTTTAGATCAAACCGAGTGTTTTACGTAGCTATTTGTACAGTTAGCCCTTGCCCGGAATAATTTTGTATCCAACAAAACTATCAATGTTGAGTTATTGCTTTCAAGGTAGGGATTATTTAAAGTTTGGTTTGTGGAAGAATATTGTATAATGGCATTTATCGAAATCACAGAGAAAACGAATGTCTTATAACTTCAACTAGAAAGGCTTCAAAGCCAAGAATCTGAAGAATACAGAAAAGTAGAATGTGTACAGAAAAATGTTTAGACGTTGAAAGTTTTGTGGAATAATGTTGAACGTTGATCTCAAGAAAAAATGGTTATTTTGTTTGTTTTTTAAGCTCAAGTACATCAAATATATGTGTACATTTATGTTGAAGAGCATGTTGCTTTCTGTAAGGTACGAAACGTAAAAAAAAACGTTTTGTGGAATAACGTTGTGTGTGAAATGTTTATATACAAAATTATTCCACAAATTCAGCATAAATTCTAGTAATAAACTCTAATTTAATTGCCTTTCTAGAAGACTTTTCATTTTAAACTCTTAAGAATTGTGTGTTTTATGAATTTTAAATATTAATGTTACGAAAACTAACTGGTTTAGTGTAACACCCATTTATATATATGTGGCCAGCAATGGGACGGAATTAGCAGCCTAGCAGAAATGGAAGATGAGGACGAGTTCCGGTTTATGGAGGGAGAGAAAAACAGAACTGCACCGCGAGTTGTAAAATTGTGGGAAATCATCAATAAACCGTGATATACAGATTACAGACTATTATTTGACATTTTCCTGCACACCCAGTTAATTAATGTTACATTAGTTTTGTTTAATTTTTCTCGGAACATGAATATTGCTGGATTGAACATTATTCCGGACAAGGGCTCAATTATGATAATTATTAAATTAGAAGGTTATTATAATATAGGGCTAGCAGATTTTTTAATAGTGACGAGCTGCTAAATCTTAAGTACGCCCAATATATTTTTTAATTTATTTATTAGAGAATATTTAATTACAGGTTTGATAAGAATTACAAGACACGATAATGTATATAAATCTGTATGTATCTGTTTGTTCTTAGTTCTCCTCACTAGGTGGTCCTGTGCTGAGGCGGACGGGTAGATTTCTTTGATTTTCCGTTATTTAGTTTCTATGATGTTTTTAATACATTCTCTAGTATGTCTGCATTAATTTCTTTCACCCATGTTTTGATTTTTTCCTTAAACTTATTTATCTTTTCTATCTTTTTCAAACTTGGAGGAAGGATGTTGTAAAGTTTGGTTGCCAGGTATATGTGGTTTCTTTGTCCAAAACTTGTCTTGAATTTTGGAACATCTCGTATATCCTTTTTGAATTGAATTGGATCCCCACAATACTTGATAAACCTACTTGATTCTGTGCAAAGGAGGACTGTCCGTTTGATTGGCAAGCCGTCTCTAATGAATAAATGCAATTTAGGCATTTTGAGTCTGTTATACAGGTATTTCAATGAAGCCTGCTCTACGCAACCAGCTGCATTGATCCCCAGTGCACCAGTGCATTTGTGTTCGATCGATATGAGCTGAACGCCGGCCTCATGAGAACGGGTCGTTTCATCGACTCGTTTTTGTGTAAGTCGGCTCATATGCGGAACGAGCTTCCGGCACTTGTTTTTCCTCCTTCGTATAATCCGGGCGCCTTTCTACAGCCCCTACCTAAACCTGCCTCAACACTCTGTCCAAACAGTTGGCGACGTAGAACCACTGTCTTTACACTGTACAGACATTTGTGAGGTGTCACATAAAAATTAAAAATCGCATTTGTTTTGAAATTATTATATTTTTTAAAGACTGTAGAGATATACAGTAGAAAGAAAAAATATGATTTTTATCTTCTTTAAAATAAAGATAAACATTCAGGCCCCCTAGCACAATCGATCGATACCTAACACTGAAAACTGCGTGACACCGTTAAATATATTATTAGTAAAAAACAACGTGAAAATTTTATTCAATAGATAAACGACTGTGGATGTGAAAACATTGAAAAATGACAAAAAAATGTTCATGGAAAGATGTACTTTTACATATTGTTTAAACAGCCAGGGGGGGTTGTACATCAATTGTGTGTACTTGTTTTTTTAATGATTTCTGAACAAATTTTGGAATTTTTCCAACTTATTTTAAATGTCTTGTATATTTCTAATTTTTGAAGATGTCGTAAAAACAAATACCTTTATAGAAACTAGATAAAATTAACTTTAGATTTTTTTAATCTGAAATACGAGTTTTTAACTTGTATATTTTTGTGCTTAAAAATTGCCATATTTTAAGCTACAAACACGGTAAAAAAATTGAAAAAAAGCATAACAAAAACATTTTTTCAAAATGCAGAGAAATGTAAAAAAACACAAAATTAAAAAAAAAACCGTCCTTTGAATTAATGAATTTGGAAGAAAACTGTTACTTCACTTTTTTCTCGTTCACACAAATTAGAAATTATAAAAAAATATTAATTATTCCACGAGAAATTATAAAAATTATTCCTAAAAAATCTGACATTTTCTGTTCATTTTTGCATAATTTAAACGTTGATAACTCGAATTTGATATTTATTTACACACGCACAAGCCATTTAAGTTATTAAATAACATTACTTTTATGGATGTTTTATTAAACTCTAGCGAATAAAAAATATATTATCCGAAATAACCTATTTTTTTATTAACAAAATTAAAATAACAATAATACTTTATTATGGCACTAAACTCACAAAAATAACGCAAATAATAGTAATAATTATGTTCAGGGTAAAGATTTCCCTATCGAGTCCACGCTCAAAACACACTTTAAAAAATTAAAACAAATTGTACTAGGTAGATAATGGTTAGTAATAAGTAATTCAGTAACCGGAAATGAAAAATATTGCGTTTTAATGTTTTTTTAAATTTTATTTTAAAAACGCAAAGTGTCATTTTTCA
The DNA here is from genome assembly GCA_929108145.2 of Limnephilus rhombicus. Classification (NCBI taxonomy): domain Eukaryota; kingdom Metazoa; phylum Arthropoda; class Insecta; order Trichoptera; family Limnephilidae; genus Limnephilus; species Limnephilus rhombicus. The sequence goes on from OV815291.1 coordinate 18,766,794, forward strand.
AGGACCGCCATGATAATTACGATGATGAAATACGCATTTTTAAAAGAAAAAATCACTTTCTGTAAGTTAGAAAATAATAAGCACGAATTACAATTTCCGGAAATGATAAATAATGCTTATTAATCATTATTTTGTTCGGTTTCATAAACACGAAAAATCCACACGAGAAGTTTGCTGTACAACATGGCGTTCCTTGGGAAATGACATTTCGTGTTTTTAAAGATAACAAAATAACCATTAAAATGCAACATTTTTCTATCCGGTTACTGAATTACTTATTACTAACTGTAATCTACCTAGTACAATTTGTTTTAATTTTTTAAAGTGTGTTTTGAGCGTGGACTCGATAGGAAAATATTTACCATGTTCAGTTATACTAATATTATGGTGAATTGGTAATTACAATGGAAATAATGTAAAAAAAAAATAAATGAACTGTAAAATATCACACGCCAAAAAAATTTCCCGGGAATGAATGAAAAAACATGGCCGCCGCGCTTGCGCAAATACACCAAAGATCAAGCAGCCAACATAAAAACGTCCGTATGTTATTGGTAACGTTGCAGGAACACCATTTAACAGTCACCAAATAGAAACACCGTTAAACGGTCGTTAAGTGTTTTTCTTATTAGTAAGACTGAAACATTGGAGTTGGACTTTTGGTTAAACCTTTTTATTTATTGAATACCAGACAAAAGTTATTTTTATTCGATATCGTTGTTTCTAATGCTTCCAAATTATTTTACAATAACACTGAGACGAAGAAGGTTAGTTATAACCGAACTAGTTGACAGTGATTGAATACAATATATATTTTCATTTAATTATAATGTCAAGCTTCCTAGTGAGGCGTTCTTTGATAGCTTATGATTTATATTTAATAATAATGTATTGACTTCAGACCGACCGTTACTCTTCCCTCGGGATTGAGCTGAGCAACCGGTTCGGAGAGGATTCCAACCAGAAGATCCCATTGACCGACGTGCCCCTGCCGGACCTCTCCGTGGCAGGAGCGCTGCCCAGAACCTCCGACTTCTCGCTTTTCATCCCCGGGCATCGGCCGACAGCAAATGCGCTCCTTGAAATCATGATGGGTTAGTATGAATTGATATAATTTTATATTTTAAATATCAATTAGTTAGGTTCTCGTTTTTTTTCTTCTTCTTCTTTTATTTATTTATTTTTCTTCCTTTTTCATCTTGTCCCCCTTTTTTTCCTTCTTTTTCATCAGTTTTTCTTTTTTTTTTGCGGTTATTTTTTTACTTCATTTTTTTTCTATTTTCCTTCTTTCTTCTTTTATCATTTCCATATTTTTCTTATTTTTTGTGTCTAAAATTTGATAATCTCAATGGTTCCAATATAATTTTTTGTATTTCTTCGGCATTAATTATATAACAATTTCTAGACATTTTGTTTTGAAGACTTTTAATTTATAATGTACTAATTTTCAATGTAATAGCACCCTGCAAATCGCCCCTATTAACAATGTTTCCATTTCCTTGCTGCTGACAAGCTACTTTCAGTAGCTTAGCGGGTATAAATTCCCATTGTATGTAACTTTTATATAATATCGACTCCTTTCCCCACCTTTCTTAACCTCCCCCAAAATCAACCCTCCCACTACCCCCGCCCAATTAAATCTAATCGTTTTGTACTTGCGTAGAATATTTATGTCAGTTTTAAGTTTGCTAGTGAATGACGCGGACGTGTCTAAACTTGTAGCAGAAAATTTAAAATATAAAGTAACAAATGTACATTGAAAATTAAAACTCTTCAAAACAAAACGTTTCAAATAGGCTAAATTAATATTAACAGCATTTAACCTAATTTTATTATTTAGATATCTGCTTCGTTAAACTATCTAATAATATTTTCTATTAATGTGTTTTAGAGCCAGCCGAGGGTGACTTGCAAACATTTCTGTCCGTTTGCGCAAAGGTCAAGGACAGGGTCAACCCGAAGCTCTTCAACTATTGTCTATCCGTGGCTTTGTTGCACAGGTATCGAAACATTTTCCCAAAAAAATAAATATATATATACTCGTACATACACATTATCAACGGTCTGTAGATCATCCACAAAGCAATAACTGCCCGCCTACAAAAACTTCTACTCCCGTTTTAAGTGTGATCCAAACTGAGTGTTCACCAAACTCCACCAAATCGTACCAAAATTATAATCCCAAATAGCCTAAAAATTTGACATTGTTACCTCTTTTTTTTAATTTCTAGATTTTCCTCACTGGATGAAACCTTAAATCATGTATTCATTGTTTTTCCACTCTAAATAACGCCCGATTTTAATTCAAGCTTTGTCTTAAATATCCTTTTTTTCCAAACATTACTTTTCTTAATCGTGAACTCGATAGCAACTTTTCAAAACATTTATAAATATAATAAGGAACTCCAGTGAAAAATATAATGGCTTTAAAAAATATGTTCATGTAGACCAATAAACGCTGATTCTGAATATATAAGTTTAATTAAATTATATTAATCGTAGAGTTTTAATAACAATATTAAACAGTCCATTTTTAACCGTGTCATTAAAACACACCGTCAAGTTGGTATTATTGAATTTTTAGTGCTGAAGTCACTGCTCACCATAATTTTCCAGTCATTGTATTGAAATGTATGACACAAGCCATCGGTATTACCAACATTTCATGTTATTCGTTTATTTACTTACTGTTTATAGAGATTTAGTTGTTGTGTTTATTGAAACATTATTTAGGCCTAAATAATTCAGTATCACAAATAGAGGTATCTCTATTATTTAAAATATTAAAAAAACTTTAAACTGTACAAAAAAATCGTAATGCTACTTCCACGGCCAACCCTTCGAACTACGAACTACAAAATGGCGGACGTCGAACAGCTGATCCGCCGCCGTATCGTATTGGTTACCTACCGATGCTTTGGTTTCCGTAATATTAATTTCGATTCGTAAAGCTAAAAAAATAATAATTTCAAACAATTTTTAAACCACTCTCCCGTAATAACATTGAAAATTACAATAATATAATGTAATAAATAAATAATTCCACCTAAATAATGTTTTTATTTATTGAATAGTTTCATATAACTGTCATACAAAATGGCAACACCTGTTGAAAATAAAACAAACTTTTGTGTGTGATGACGTCACACGATTCATCATACATATGGTGGTTTTCGGGGAACTTGAAAAATTAAAGTTTTCGTAATTATTATTAAAACTAACTCTAAAAATAAAAATAAATATGCAGTTATTTAAGTTAGAATGTCATTATTTATTAAAAAAATGACATTAATGACAAAAATGGACTGGAGTTCCTTATTACGTAGGTTATAACATTATAAGAACATTCATTAAATTCAAAACAAGACGTCCCTCGTGGTCGAGGGGTGAGCCTCTCGACCACGAATCCAAAGGTCGCTGGTTGAAAATTTATTTAATTAAATTTCGTATAAAATAATTTATAGCATACTTGCGGTACTTTCCGTGATAGATACTCACAGTACCGCCGTGGTTTCACCACCATTCAGAACCGAAATGTTGCTTGGAATGGCTTTATTCGTTCTTGGTGACCAGATCTGAACAGCCAGATACTTCCCCATCTTCCTCTTCCTCTCCCCCATCTCCTTCCTCACTGACTCACTGGCTCCGGTAAGCAGGGTGCAGTTGGCACTCTTGCGCGGTATTCACATAAATGATTGTTTTTATTCTTGACCATTGCAGACCAGATACCAGGGACATCCCGCCGACCAACTATATAGAATCCTTCCCAGCAGAGTTCTGTGACTCCTCCGTCTTTCAGGATGCCAGAGAAATTAGTAAAACTCTTGCCGCGCCCCTGAGGGTGAGTAATATTTCTAGTCACAATTGATGTTTTTGTTAGTTGGCACTTTTAAAGTAAGTAACCCCTTAGGTCTCGGTTATATTTTGTAAAAAAAAAACAAATGATTTATTGCTTTGGACAAAAAATCCAAAAAATTGAACAATTGAACATCCGAAAAAGAAAAATTGTTTTTGGAAGGTGTTAAAATACGCATTTAAATTTAATTATCAGAAAAACTATATTTTATAAAGTTTTAAAAATGGCTCACATCACGTTTTTTCAAAATTTTTCGGAAGATTTAGCTTCATACTTTCATGCATGTCTGCATTTTAATTCTTCTTTGGTTAACATTTAGATTTGTGCATAAAGCACGGTGTTTTCTCATTCTATTAGATAATATTTTTACGTTTCACCTTTTAGATCATGTTTCTTACATGCCAGTAAGGGAGATTGTTATATTATGTGGACATGAAATTGATGTGGAAAAATTCCGAAAGTATGCACTAGACATGGCCAAATATTTATGCAACAGTGTCCGTAGTACATCATGTCTCCCATACTGCACAAGTTTTTTTTATCCACGGGTAAAAAGTGCATTATTGCCATCAAGTCAATTGACAGAAGAGGCTCAAGAATCACGAAACAAGGATTGAAAAGAAATCAGGGAGCATCATTCCCGAAAATGTATCCGAGAAAATTCCACTGCTGATGCTTTCAATTTGTTGTTGCTGTCATCAGATCTTTATACGAGCAAAATAGAGCTGCTAAAAAAGCTAGGCACACTCCCCAAATAAGCGGTGGAACTCCTAATGACTCCAAAATTACTCAGGATGATGGTAGTGATGATAATGTTAATGCTGACGATCTTGATGATAGTAGTGATGATGATAATGATGTGATCTTGATTATGATGATGAAATTAATGAGTAGTGATGATGATGGTCGTGATGATGATGATATTGATCATGTTAGTGATGATGGTGATGATGATGATGATATTGATCATGGTAGTGATGATGATGGTGAAATTGATGATGGTAGTGATGATGATGGTGAAATTGATGATGTTAGTGATGATATGGTGGTGATGATTATAATGATATTGATAATGGTAGTGATGATGAAGGTGAAATTGATAATGGTAGTGATGATCATGATGATGATAATATTGATCATGGTAGTAATGATGATGGTGAAATTGATGATGGTAGTGATGATGATGATGATGATGATCATGATATTGATCATGGTAGTAATGATGATGGTGAAATTGATGATGGTAGTGATGATAATGATGATGATGATATTGATCATGGTAGTGATGATGGTTATGATGATGATGATCATCTTGATGATGGTAGTGATGATGATGGTGAGGTGATGATCTTGATGATGGTGATGATGATCTTGATGATGGTAGTGATTAGTTTGGTGACCAGATCTGAAGAGCCAGGTACTTCCCCTCCTTCCTCTTCCCTATCTCCTTCCCTCCCACACTCCTCACAACATATCCCAATTGAGGATGACATAGTCTCTCTGGTTCCAGGCGGTTGGGTGAAATTTGGACAATTGTGCGGTATTCATAAAAAAAAATTATGTCTATTCAACATTTTACATATTCGTAAACTAGCGATGTGTCGGTTCAGCTGGAATGGGCTCTTGTACTCGGGTCCTTTGCGGGAAGGGGTTCCTACTCCTACTCCTTTTTAAAATCGACTACTCCAAGAGAACCCGGTCGCGGAACTCGGGCTTGGTCCTAAACCCGAAACTCGGAGTCGGACCGGGAACCAGAATGCCTCCACCGGCCGGCGTACCCGTGTTATGCTACGTCCAGACTGAAGCCAACCTTCCAACTCCGAACTTAGTTCGGAGTTGGAAGGTTGGCCGATCGTGTGGTCGCTGCGGCCAACCCTCCAACCCCGAATTCCGTACTTCAAAATGGCGGACATGAAACAGCTGTAGCTACGCTGTATCTTTTTCAGTTGCCTAAAATTATTACGTACGTATAATCATATACTTATATACACGACATGTTTTCAAACAATATTGTTATACCACTCTCCGTAATAATATAGTCATTTTAATAGTACGCGGCACGGTGTGGACAGCTGCGGCAGGCTGGTTCGTGTGAGTTGGCCGTCGGGATCGCCTCGAAGGCGATCCCGGGCCAACGCGAACTCCAACCTTACAACTCGAACTTCCAACGCACGAACACCCCTCCACATGATCGTCCAAACGTTTGAAGTTGGAACGTTGGCCGCAGTGTGGGCTTACCATTAGCGCTCCGCTCAACTAGCGGATCGGGAGTTCTCCTGGTACTAGTGAGTAGTGAGTAGTAGGAACCCGAATGCCTCCACCGGCCGGCGTCCCCGTGTTCGCACTCCGCTCCACTTGCGAGAGAGCCGCTCGCGAGTCGAGAGTAGTACTCGCGCGTTCGAGTTCTTTTGCGCGTTCTGGCACCGATGTACGGCTCCGTTTGAACTCGTGCGTCTCGGTCCGAGCAATTCGCGAGTCGTGAGTGGCTCCCGGGACCTGCTTCAAGGACTCAAGTACTTTTAAAAGGAAGCATGTCTCGGAGGCCTCCGGCAAAATGCAGAACTTAGGTACCCACCTCTAATTTGTACTACATAAAGAAGAAAATTACTGAAATTTTATTCCGAGATTGATGAAATTTTGCACCCTTGACCTTCAAAACAAGAGGTAGGTCACTGCCGATATGAGATTCCGAAAAACCACTCCCATCTTCTTTTCCCACCCCTGAAAGTAATTATTTTTTATTTATTGATGAAAGTTGGCACACTTGACATTCAAAATAATAGGAAAATTACTGTCTACAATGTCTGATTTCGAAAATCTCTGCGTAAAGCCCGCACAGTGGGGCAAGAGTGCTGTAAAAAGTCCTTAATTCATTTGTTCGAAAATTTAATAAAGCCATTTCAGGCAACGTTTCAATTCTAAATGGTGGTCTAACACCAGGGATCGAGCCTCAAATGTACCTTACATTATTTTAAAATATTAAATTGCAAAATAGCACCATTCAATCAATAAAATTTGAACCTGCGGCCTTCGGTTTGCTAGATGCAAAAATTTTGATACATTTTTAAAATTTTTGATACGATAGCCAGTCTGCGTGATGAATCCGTTTCAATCTTATCGCCATCAGCGAATCGAGTATGTTACTACCACTGAATTTCAAGGACATCCTTTTTCTTCCAGACCCCCATCGTTATCCCCAAGGACTTTACCGCCTCTGATCTGGATATAGAACACCGGTTGTTTTACTTCCGCGAGGATGTGGGGATCAACCTGCATCACTGGCACTGGCACTTGGTGTATCCCTTTGACGCACCTGAACGCAACAAGGCCATCGTGGACAAAAACAGGAGGGGGGAACTGTTCTTCTACATGCATCAGCAAATCATTGCCAGGTAATGCATACTTCTCCAAACATACATCGTCACCATTCAAAAATGTATACTTTGTGGCGTGAACTCCAATATTCCACATAATATGGAGGTCCAGTCTATTTATTTTTAAATACACCTGTTTGAATTACGATTTTGTTTTCTTGAACGAATGAATGAAGAAATTATTGAATGAATGCATGAATTAATGCATTAATGAATGAACGAATCAATGAATGAATGAATAAATGAAATAATGGATGAGCACTTGAATTAATGAAGGAATGAAGTATAGAATGAACGAATGAATGACTGAATGAATGAATTATTGAATTAATGTATGAATTAATGAATGAAGGAATTAAGAAATGAATAAACGAATGCATGAATGAATGAATGAATTATTGAATTAATGTACGATTGAATGAATGTATGAATAAATATATTTTTCTTTTATATGAATTAATGAATGAATGAATGACAGATGATTCTTGGAAGTAGAAATTAACCTGATCAAGGTGAAACTCAGCAGATAGACTCGCTGTTGATGACAATGCATTCTATCATAATTTGATGTTAATCATTCACAGAAAAATGCGCATTTCTCTTAAATTGTATGACACTTTATTTAAAAATTTATAACGGTTAAAAAAAACTGTTTTATTTCAGGTTGATTTTTTATGATCTATAAATCTATAGTTTACATTTTGTTTTTATAATTAATTTTCACAGTTAAACCGAAGGATTTTAGATATTTTTACCGTTTTCGTATACTTTGTTTCAGGTACAACAACGAGCGCCTCTGCAACGCTCTGAAGCGCGTGGTGCGCTTCAACAACTTCCGCACCCCCATCGAGGAGGGCTATTACCCGAAGCTGGACAGCATGTCCAGTCGGCGCGCCTTCACACCCCGGCAGCCCAACGTGTCCTGGCAGGATTTGGACCGCGAGGTTGATGCCATCAAGATCACCGTAGGGGAAATGGAGATCTGGCTATCAAGGATCAATGACGCTATCAGCTCTGGGACGTATCAGAAGGTAAGCTAATAAAATATGAATAAATCAATTACTTTTTAAGTTTAAAACAGAAGAGTATAACAGAAGCCCCAAGCGCCACTCCTCAGTGAGATCCTTGAGCTCACTCAAGATCACACATGCATGATAATGTATTATTTATTTTTGTTACTATTATTTTTTTCTTTTTTCTTTTAGGTTCTTGTTTCTTTACTGTGTAAATATGTATCCCATACATATGTATGGGATGTGTGGGATTGCACTATCCTCCCCAGATTCTGGAATAAAGACATATTATTATTATTTTACATTAGCTCCACACGGGAGGCCCCAAGGAAAATAATTTCCCTCAGGGCCTATATCATCTTAGGGGATGCTGTATGGAAGGTCTTTTCAAGGCAAAGAAGGAGAAGTTCTGGGAAGCAAAAAGGTATGGGTGGGTAAGAATTTATGGGTCAAAGTGTCCACGATTGACGGATTTATGAATCCACTCCTCAAACTGCGATGCATGCAATGGGTCGAGAGGTCCAAAGGCCTCCTTCAATCAGTCGCTCTCGATCCCGCCACAAAGCAGGTGGGTAAAAGACCAAGGGGCCAAGACCTCAAACAAAAAATCCTCTCCCCATGAACCCGGGCACCCCTGTGCACTCCTGTGCACCTCTGTGCACACCCGGGCACACCAACTCTTCAAACGTATCGAACAACTTGGGGTATGGTAGTGGTGTTGGTTATCCAATAAATGGTTCCCGGACAGTACCCATATCCACCTCCCGCATTGAAATGGCTCCGTGACAAAACAGAACATTTGGGCCCAGTTGTTACGCAAAAATTCACATGTAATATTGTCATCAAATGGCTATTCAGCGCCATTTCATTTTTTGACATCTGAAAGGTCCCTGGTAAACGCCGATTTTAGGTGCGTTTTTTGCGAAAATGTTTAATAAAACACGACTCGTTTAAAATAGAGCAAAAATCTCACGGGCATTATCTTAAACAGCATTTAAAGAAACACTGTAAATTTTTCATACATATAACTTGTAAAATAACTGAAACAAACGTGTTAATAATAATTTTTGGAGCATACTTTGGGATTTTTTTCTATCGAGGGAATTTTATATAATTTGCGTTTCGGCGCGGGCAAAGTCTAGATAATATCTTCAAGAATAACATATATTTTTTAAGAGCTTTAAAACTTACCGTGTTTAAGGGAAATATGTAATAAATCGGTACAAATCCGGATTGCGGGCCCTTAAGTTTGAATGAATCTAGACCTCCAGTGTCCCTGCATACAGTGTTGGAATGCAGAGAATTGAACGCCTGGAGCAGAACCCATTTGACGCATTTGTCCACTCGGCTACTAACTACTCTTTGTTTGCTTCCAGCCGGATGGTACCACAGACGCCCTGACTATTGACCATCTGGGCAACATGATAGAATCGAGCATTATTAGCCCTAATCAGGCTTTCTACGGAAATCTTCACAACAGTGGACATCTTTTCACTGCTTATGTGCACGACCCCAACCATCAATACTTGGTGAGTTTAGTTAAAGCGAATACTACCTCCAAATTTTATACGGTTTTTATTTATCAGGAATTATGAAGTTTAAATTTTAAATTATTGAAAATGTCACCAGAAATATGAATTGGCATCACATTACTATTTCTGGCTACTATCTTTCGTACAAGACCTAAATGTGCCATTTAAGAATTTCAAAACAACAAGTATGATTAATGGAAAAATTAATTAACTTTATTTACAGGCGAGTTCACAATAGAAATAATCATCCTTTACGAAAGTATTTATTTACAATTTATTAAGCTCGTAATTATTAGGCTCGCGCAGTTGACATAACAGTATATCTCAACCAATAGGAACCCTTAAAAGTGACATAATTATCAGAGTGGCCGTTAAGCGCAGTTTATGCGTCGCAGGTGCAGTAATCGTCATTTCCGTTTCATCCGACATCCAAATCACAGCGGTGCTATAGAAGTTTCACTTAAATTTTTTTTATTAAAAAATAGCGAATCCACGATGGTTTCGTCGACACACTACGGGTAAAAATGTCAGAAATTCCCAGTGAATTTATTGGCACACTAATGGTTAAACTGAATCTTTGGAATGCGATCATTTGGAAATTTTTAAAAATTCTAATAATTCTGAAGCTAATTTAATATAAATTGAACAAATTAGTATCCATTACTATTTAAGAACCTGTACACAAGTATTCAAGTGCCCATTATAAAATTATGTGTGAGCTTTAATAATTTTGCGATTTACTATTTTGTTGCTGTTTTGGAGAGAGATGTTGTGAAAAACATTGTAATGACACGATGTATTCTGCTTCAAGGAAACTAATGGAGTGATGGGTGATGCAGCAATCACAATGCGCGACCCCTTCTTTTATCGCTGGCACGCCCAAATCGACTCCCTCTTTCAGAGGTTCAAGGGTTCAAGGTACACAAATACCTACACGAGAGGAATGGTAAATATAGAATGATCACTAATGTGTTAACACACTTTGACATGCAGATATACGAGAATTGGCAAAAATTTGTAGAGAATGATAGAGCACTGAATTTTTTTTTGGTAAAAAATTAGATTTATTGCATTGGTCAAGTCTGCCCGTTAGGAGTTATATTCCTTTTATTTTTTGACCATAGATCCATTTTGGTATCTGTGGTGAACGTATGTCTTGCAGTATGAAAGAGACATGCGTGTATGAGTGAGACAGCATGAGGAATATATAAAAGAGTGTGATTGCAGTCCATTGTCCTCTTTGGCTTCAGACTTCCTACGAAGCAACACTGTACAGTATCTAGCAAAAAACAGCAATAGTCTACCTACGACTTATTATTGGCAACCTCACCCTGTACTGAGATCACAATCAGAGGAGTCTGGATCCATCCATAAGGAGTCCAGAAGAAATGTTGTTTTACCTTTTTTCTTTAACAGTATCCGTTAAATTAAGTTCACCAGAGTTATTATTGAAAATGAGGCTAAAACTTCTGATTCCACAATGCGTCTTTCCAGGTCTCATCTCTCCTCTCCACTCCTCCATACAAATGCCCTACGAGGGAACAGGGCCTCATCTTTCCTTTCCACTCCTTAGTTACCTATAATGCCTTTAAAGTGATCTTCATATAAGAAAGTTAGAATAATATAATTTTTAATGCAGTATGACTCAGAAAGGAACCATTATCGAGATAAACGATAAATCGCCAGATAAACTTACGCTCTACATCCATTCGTGTGTATTATTTGTATTTAGGGATGGGCCAAAAACTTCGATATTGAAAGGTATTTTAATTGCAATGTTTGGCCTTTTTGATGACTCATTTACTGATGAATAAAATTTGTTTGCCCTCTCCACCCTCTCAGCTGATCAACCCCAACATCACCGTCAACTCGGTAAGCGTAACCGATGAGCTTGGCACCAACCAGCTGAACACCTTTTGGATGCAGAGCGACTTGGATCTGTCCCGTGGACTAGACTTCGCCCCCAGAGATGGCGCCGTGCTTGTTCGCTTCACGCATCTCAACCATCGTCCATTCACTTACAAGTGAGTTCTACGTTTCAACGAGTTAAGGTTTTTTCCTGTGTCAGATGACATAAGATATTCTTGTTTACTCCTTTCTCAATTTCTTCTTTTTTCCTTTATTCCTTTTCTCCTTTTCTCCCTTTCTCCCTTTCTCCTTTTTTCCTTTTCTCCTTTTCGCCTTTTCTCCTTTTCTCCTTTTCTCCTTTTCTCCTTTTCTCCTTTTCTCCTTTTCTCCTTTTCTCCTTTTCTCCTTTTCTCCTTTTCTCCTTTTCTCCTTTTCTCCTTTTCTCCTTTTCTCCTTTTCTCCTTTTCTCCTTTTCTCCTTTTCTCCTTTTCTCCTTTTCTCCTTTTCTCCTTTTCTCCTTTTCTCCTTTTCTCCTTTTCTCCTTTTCTCCTTTTCTCCTTTTCTCCTTTTCTCCTTTTCTCCTTTTCTCCTTTTCTCCTTTTCTCCTTTTCTCCTTTTCTCCTTTTCTCCTTTTCTCCTTTTCTCCTTTTCTCCTTTTCTCCTTTTCTCCTTTTCTCCTTTTCTCCTTTTCTCCTTTTCTCCTTTTCTTCTTTTCTCCTTTTCTCCTTTTCTCCATTTTCATTTTCTCCTATCTTTCTCAATACCTCCAACTACATGACACTAATAATGAAATAGATTATAAGGACGATCGTTTCACAGAATTTAAATTTCCATATTGTAAGGACGGAACGTTTCACAGAATTTAAATTTCAATGTAAAAAAAAAATCAAATTTCAATGTTAAAATTCAAGTTCTGTGAAAGTTCTGGAGATATTTCATCTTGGGCCGGTGGGTTCACAGTACTTGGATAAGAAATAATTAGACTTTCACAGAACTTGAATTATAGCTTTAAATTTTAATGAATTATTCAAAATGTATGAAATAACCCGTCGTTAGAGTGGTCAAATCTTTCAGTGCTGGTGATTAAAATAACAAGTACACAACCATTTCTTAAATATAGTCAAATGACTTCATTTATATTTTGGCTTTTAACATGATGCTCTATAATTATATATATACCTTTATTGGATAACCAACACCCTGCCATAGGTCACCCCAAGTGGTTCGCTACGTTTGGTGATTTAGCAGGGGTGCCCGGGTTCATGGGATGAGGTGTGTTTAGGTCTGATGACCAGGACACACTGAATCCCAAATTCCTACCCACCCCTTAAACCCTTTTCCTTCCCAGAACCCTCCTCTCCTTCCTTTCCCTAAAAAACCCTCCACACAGCATTTCCAAAGATGACATAGGCCCTCAGGGAAATTATTTTCCTCAGGGCCTCCTGTGTGGAGCTCATGTAAAAACAAAAACAAAAAATTCCCCTGTTCCACAAAGCCATATTTAAATTGAACATGGCACAAGTGAGGTTTCTGCCTGCCAGTTTCATTACAACATTGCATCTTCACGGAAAAGCCATGCATTAAGAATACCGTATCATAATTACCTGTATTATAAATGTGGATTAACTTCCCAGCATCCAGGTAACCAACAGTGGTCCAGCCAAGAGAGGGACGGTGCGCTTGTTCCTTGGGCCCAAGTACGATGAGAGGGGTCTGCCGTGGCTCCTAACAGAACAGAGGTTGATGATGATAGAACTAGATCGTTACGTAACTGAGCGTGAGTTCTAATTTTATTTTAATAATTGACTAAGCGTAAGTACTTGCAAACTGCTTTCTAACCCCGTATGCATGAACATTAGAGGGTCTAGAGTCGTTCAAATAAATGTAGCTTCGTTCAATAAAATAGAGTCTTGACGTGTTCGGTGAAGGAGGAAACCATATGTTTCCTTATAACGCCGGCCGTTGGGAAAGTGGTGGGGTCCCCTCCAATGAGCGTAACTTTAATAATAGATTTAACTCAATCGTTTGACTATCTCTCAATATCTGCAAATTTGTTCGCGCGTTCTGTTTCCATTGGTGTTCGTCTTTGTCAAGGTGGCTTGTGACTTTGGTTGACCAAAGATTTAAAAAACAAATCATTTTTGAGATTAGTGAAGATTCTTTCGAAAAATTGTGTAATTCCTTATTTTAATTTGAATTTTTTTTACATAAACTTACGCATCATAATTAAGTAGGCAGGTTTTTAACAAATCATTTACAGATAAAATAAATGGCAAAATTCAGGCACTCATGAAAATTTACTCACACATTCTTCCTGGTGACTGCCACTGAAATGAAGATCGGCAGAGTCCTCCCAAAATAAAGTGATGGAATAAGGTTAACACTTGTTTCTTTACATTTTAACTATTCTTTACTAAAATCCTGAATTATCTTACCAAATATTGATTCTATCGTTTTGGGAGTGGTCTCATTCAATTTAAACTCTCGACTATAAATATATATTTTTCAAGAATTCCTCGCCCTCTTCCTTTCCCTAGAAGGTGTTTTTTTTATCACTTTTTATGGGCAGACTTTATTTATACTGCCAGAATATTATATACTGTAAGACCAATGTTTTATAAATGCACTAATTTTGTCTTTAATTTGTGCATTTTGATATTATTTAATTGTATTAATTAGTAGACATATTTTTCTTTGTTGCAACAGTTCACCGGACAAAAATACAAGTTAGGAATTCTGTCAAGTGCAAATGTCGTCTTGATGAAGAGTTTCTCATCACATTTTTTTCAGTTGCCCTGTAAACAATTCATACAAAAAATTCATCATAAGCCGAGCGATTCCATATCTTTTGTGAGATTGAGATCTCCTGTCAGATTTGTGTGATTTTCTATGGCTGTTATTTGCTTTTTCTGTGGGTATCAGACCAGCTTCGCCGATTTTAAACGATCTATACGAAAATATGTGATAGCTCACAGTTGAATCTGACATCGGCCCATAGAAAAAGCAAATAACAGCCACAGAAAATCACACAAATCTGATGGGAGATCTCGTCCGTCGGGAGATCTCGATCTTGCAAAAGACATAGAATCGCTCGGCTGTATGTGTATATTGACTCCATACAACATTGCATGACTATAGTCTTCTGTGGAAAAAAACGTGTGTACTCGTATAAGTATATAAAGTGATATCTCGTTTCCTTAATGTTAACGGCATCAATTTGTAAATCTAATCGCGCATACTCGTTTTCCTCTTGTATTGTTTATTTTCTTATATTTATTTAGTGTTAGTATTTTGTTTCTTTTTTATGTATAAAAAATTATATTATCTTATTTATTAATTAATTATTGTCCCAACTTGTAAATTGTATATAATTACAATCGTGAGATTTTAAAAAAATTACTTAATAATTTTACCTCTTAACTAATAAATTGGTAGATAGGTTATTTTTGTTACAGCCAAATTTATATACATTTACCCAAAATTAAACTTACAAACATTACTTCCAAACTCATTCACTTGACACTGTCTAGAACACTCCTTTGGAGTAAAAGGCAATTAAAAAAAGGTCTAACTGCTTTTTGAAGAAGCAGTGAATTTGGACTATTTTACTGGCTATTGATATACGATCCATAATTGAATGCATTCCCTAGTGAAATCTGGCGTGAATAACCTGACCCGTTCTTCCGCTGACTCCTCGGTGACCATCCCCTTCGAGAGAACCTTCCGCAATATCCCCGCTGGCACTCTTAGTGGCGACTTCAACTCCTGCAGCTGCGGTTGGCCCCAGCACATGCTAATCCCCAAAGGTACCGCAGGAAAAGGCTCCGACTACCAGTTGTTCTGCATGGTGTCTAATTACGATAGGGATAAGGTAAGTTTCTTCATCGTCTTTGTAGTCGCAATATTTGTCTGCTAATTATCTGTGCAACGCTGTATACGTGCGAACTCTGGGCAAACTACAAGAAGAGTAGTATAGAAAGACTCCGGGTTCAGTACAACAACGCCTTCCGCATAATGTTTGGTCTCCCCAGATATTGCAGCGCTTCCCAGATGTTCACGGAGGAGCGAGTTCCCGGCTATGCAGCCCTTATTAGATCCAGGGTGGCAGGAATGAGGGAAAGGATATGCAGCTCTGGTAATATCCTAGTCATGGAAGTCCGCCTCAGTCCATCATCCAGCATTGATACACACTGGAGAAAAATACTGGCTCCTAATGTGGTCAGAGAATTCTGAAAGCCAACAATTATTACTATCTTCTTATTTTCTTATATCTTTTATTATATCTTATCACCTTTGTTTCATGCATTTATAATTATATTTACCTGCTTTTCTTATTTATTTTTTCTCTTCAAATATTTCGTATATTATGTATTATAACCCTTATGGAATGTGTGGGATTGCACTATTATCCCCACATACCGGAATAAACATTTATTTATTTATTTTTATTTGGTAAATATCGGTTCGGACTGGCCACGCTTATTACGAATAATTTTTAGAAAAAAACTTTAGATTCGCCTTAATTACTATAAAAGGAAACTTTTTGGCTTTGGGGCGGCGGAAAATAATGCATTTTAATTTTCAATTGCATAAAACCAAAATTCACTTCGCGAACCGACACAGCGAAAATCCGCGGCCGTACCTGTCACTGTTATGTTGGTATCCTTGATAAATTAACAAGGAGCTAATACGACTGTAGCCGACTTCGTGGGATAAGGCGCGTAATTATGAAATTTGTCTAGCGGGCTTGTTTGTGTAACATGGTTTGTGATACAAAAGAAAGTGCCCCTTTATAACGCCTACTCGCCTAAACGCCGTTCGCGAAGAGAATTTTGGTTTTATGCAATTGAAAATTAAAATGCATTATTTTCCACCGCCCCAAAGCCTAAAAGTTTCCTTTTATAGTAATTAAGGCGAATCTAAAGTTTTTTTCTAAAAATTATTCGTAATAAGCGTGGCCAGTACGAACCGATAATTACCTTTTATTTATTTATTATTAATGTGTATTTTTAATACATATGTGGACTTAATAAAAAAGTGACACAACTACGAGAATAGCGTAGTGAACAGTGAAATTCGGAAGGAATCTGTCTTGTTTATTTTTTACACTGCACGTTTTGGTGAGAATCGATATAAAGGGATTGAGGGGGTCACTCGAATGATCCCTGCACAAGCTTCCGTAACGATTGTTACAATTGTTGCAAGAACTCTCAGATATGAACTCCATACTGTGACAGCTAATAGGCAGTGTTGCCAACAGTTATACCAGCTTACCACCAGATTCAACCTTTAAATCCACCAGAAAACACTAAAAATATAGTACTACACTCACACTCGCTAAATTTTCCACTAAAATAAAGTTTAATAAAAGAAAATAGGTTTAGAAATTATTAATTTCCTTTATTAGTACGAACATAATAATTAGTAACCAACAGACCGTTTGTAGGTAAATTAACATAAAAATCGCTCAAGACGGAGGTAGCGCAACACGGCATAACACCCCAAAAACAAATAACGAAAACATAAAAATTATTCAATAACGACAAATTCTAAATTTTTGGATCTTGAATCCAAGAATCCAGAAAATGTTGCGTATATTGTTGTTTCGGCATAGTTGCGCACTCGCGATGATAACACAACAGAAAGTTGACAGTTCTATAAAAGGGTTGACTGACAAAATGTTGTGCAGGGAATCCCCATGTACAAAGACACTGGGCATCTTTTTACTAGATCAGTGTTGCCTACACAGTAAACGTAAATTCCATTTAAATTTAAAGAAAGTATAACGAAGAAGTATGTATAAGATTATAGTTTTAGTAATGAAACAAAAATTTTCAAAACCGCTAGAAAATCCACCAGCCACTAAAAGAAATATTTCGCCACTAAATGAAGTCTGAAAACCACCAGTTTTAGTGGAAAATCCACTAAGTTGGCAACACTGCTAATAGGCAACTATTGGTTGGGGGATTGAGGGAACATATGTCCATATGTTGCCCAGTGTCGGCCACAAGGTTGCTGGGTTTTAAAGTATATTTCATACCGCTAGGTGATTAGGTGTTCCTATCCAGAAAAAAAAAACAATTTTTTTGACAATTTTTATTTTGATTATTTTTTTTTTGGCATCAAAAAATACCGATAACCCAAATTTTAAACCCGGGAGGTGGGAACCTCCACCCTCCCATTTTTTAATCACGATTTTAGTATTTTTATATGAACAAATTTAACCGTATTTCTTACTTCTCGTTGTTGAATGACATATGTCGATACGTCCGCCTCATCGAACTTTCATCCACACATGCGGAGGACACATTCACGAGAAGCGTCGCGACATTTTGATATTTCATTCGGCATCATGTTCTAGCGTGGGCAAAGCATCGAGCTTATTTGTGTTGGACTGACAAAAAATATCGTACACTCAATTGCTCTTCGAAATTCAAAATGATTTTCTTTATTTCATTTTCCTACTTCAGTTGGTTTTTTGTTTTTGTTTTTATCAGCGGTCATCGTCTACATCGCTCCATTTATCTTTCTGTCATAGATCCCATCTCCACACACTTACAATAAATTTGTTATTTTTTATTTAACAACCAAAATATTCACTAGAAATAATTTATATGGCAGAACAACGTTTGTCGGGTCAGCTAGAATTATATAAAAGATTATCTGTCCTAGTTAGGCGTTTTGCACTTACAGTTGATACAGTACCCCATATTATGTATTATAAAACGTATATTTATATAGGTATATATATATTTTCATTTTCAGGTGGATCAGACCATTGATGAAATGACCTGTGCTGATGCGTCCAGCTTCTGCGGCATCAAGGACAAGAAGTACCCCGATAAGCGGGCCATGGGCTATCCCTTCGACAGGCCTCCCGCTAGGACCAGTCCGACTCTTGAAGAGTTCCTGCAGCCCAACATGAAGGTGCAGGACATCACCATTAAGTTCACGGACGTCACCGAGATCAACCCGAAGAACCCTCAGCCAGGCGCTTAAATTCTAATGATCTCGAATGACTGAACACAATTAGAACGACCTACTGCATCACTGAACACAATAATTATAACCTAACTGTAAGGACAAATCCCATCTCTACAATTGATAAAGCTGAAATTTTGGTAGGTTTCTACTCTTTGGTATAGTATTAATGTTTTTTTTGTGAAATTCAATAGCTCTGTATTCTCTAATCCGACAATTTATTTCTTTCGAATCTACTTCTTACACAATGAAGTTAATGAATTCTTGACATGTTTTTACTTTTTGGAAAGGTTTTAAAAATTTTATACAAAAAATATTACCAATTGATACAATAACAACATTTATATCCATCTATTCTACTGCTCCCTGGAACTAACCAAGCTATTGATTTGCTTCTTGGAGTGACTTAAATATTTTATAATCAGTACTCCTATTAAATCCGCACACCCTAATTAAACAACAATTAAATTAATAGATTCTACTGCTTTCATCATTGGAATAAACCAAGCTCTTGATTTGTTACTATACTCGTTGAAATCATTTGAAAAAATTGATATTAGGGCCGGTTGTTTCTCAGAACTTGAACAATTCATCAAATTTCAAAGTTAATATTCAAGTTCGGTGAAAGCTGTGTTAGTATTCCACTGTTGGCCAGTGTTTGAACATCACGTCAGTTTTCCTTCTTTTTTCTTTCTCTAATCAAATAGAGTGAAGGATTCTAAATATCACATTTAATTATTTTAGCTTTGCAGATTTCTTTTCTTAACTTATAGCGTCCAATAATTTTTCTCACTTTCTTAAGGCTGCATACCTTCAACTGTACACTCTCTATGCAGACGTTGGTAGCTACAATACTTCTCCACCTTATAATGTACAAAGAAATTGATAACTTATACACAGCATTTCTTTAATGTTTTAACAGGTACAGAAATAGAAACTGTATTTCTTCGTCTGTACAAAGAAATACAAAATGTATATAGAGAAAATAAAAAAAAAACTGCAGTTCTTCGTCTTTACACAAACAAAGATTCCACCATCCATTCAATTCTTCCGATATTCCATCATCTACTATCTACCATCCCCACAGATAGAAACCGATTTTCTTTCACAGAAATAGTTAAGTGTTTTTCTTTACTTCTTTTTTTCTTTTCTTCAACTGTAATGAATATTATAATATATATATAAAATAATATGAAGGATTCAATGTGTTTTGCTGTATTTTATGTACATTTATTTTACTGTCTATATTGTCGTAATTACAACTTTTGTACATATTGTTAATATATAGCATAGTTCCGAGAAAAGTGTTATTTTTAAGACATTTGTTTGTAAATCAAATATTTTTAGATCTAATTATATCAATATTCATATCTAATAAAGTATAAAAAAAAAATGGCATTTTTTCTATATGAACAAGAGAAGTAAATAGTAGGTATTTAAAAATGTGTAATTAAATGAAGACAATATTAGCGAAACTCAATCGAAAATCTGGAGACAGAAAAATCAGAAAAAGATATTGGCACCTCTGGGACTCGAACCCAGGACCTTCTGCTTACATGACAATTGCTCTACCAACTGAGCTAAGGTGTTTATATCCAATTCAGTCACTTTTAACTGTATCACACTACTTCGACTAAGAACTACCAACATTTTCTTCATTTTCTTAACGCACATATTATTGGCTTCTATCTTTATATATGATTGCAAGATTAAAACCTGAACTAAATGCTATCAAGATAGCGTCTGGAATTTTTTTTATCCATTTTATTTTTAACATGCGACATCTGTTGAGTTTTCTGCAAGTCTTTGCAATTTTTTTTAATAAATATTACAATTTGAGGTTTTACTCATAAAGTTAAAAATAACATAGGCTTACAGTACGATAATAATTTTGACGCTCG
This sequence comes from Limnephilus rhombicus, assembly GCA_929108145.2. NCBI lineage: Eukaryota > Metazoa > Arthropoda > Insecta > Trichoptera > Limnephilidae > Limnephilus > Limnephilus rhombicus. Next base: position 18,787,299 of record OV815291.1, read on the forward strand.
GGGAACAGTAGTGTTGGGTATTCTTTACATTCAACGCAATTAGATCTTTGGGGGACTTTTCAATAACGTTAATGATAACGACTGGTTTATAATGAGTTGACGTATTTATAATAATAATGCTGCAAGTTACACGACCTGTCTGTTCTAGTGGCTAATTGAATCTGCAGGACTAGCTCACCAGGGTATCTAGCATGGTCGATCGATATAGGTTTTATCGAAAATATCGGTAACTTGTCATCGCTCCCGAGTACGACTGCAAATCGCTAACGAACAAATAAAAGTTCACAACGACTAAGTGTTCATAATTTATTTGACCTAAACTGTTATTTGTTCGTTAGCATTCTGCAGTCGTGCTCGGGAGCGATGACAAGTTACCGACATTTTCGATAAAACCTATGTCAATCGACCATGCTAGGTACCCAGAGCCAGTCCCGGCGGCACCCATCTACTCAGTGTCGGCCATCGTAAGAAGCACTTTCTCTGCTGGCATCTGACGGCACCACTTATAATCTTTTTCAATACATTAGAGGAACCAACAAGATTTTTTTTAAATAAAGAAAAGGAACATTACCACAACCAACGGCATCTGTCGATATTGACGTAATAATTACAGGAACCTGTACAAGATTAACTTGAATCAGTTCATGACTCTGGATTTGCGTATATTCAAACCATTAAACTAACGAAACAAGAAGTTCAATCAAGTTTAAAGTCACTAGACATAAACAAGGGTGCGGGTCGAGATGGAATTCCGGCGTTTTTCCTCAGATCTGCTGCGTCGTCACTGTGTGTGCCACTTACCATAAAATTTAATAAATGTCTGAGTGATGGGGTTTTCCCTGACAGGTGGAAGTTGGCTTACATCATACCGGTTCATAAGGGTGATTCGCGTTAACGAGTGGAAAACTACAGGCCATTCTCCATTCTCTCGGCGATCCCTAAACTATTGGAAAGACTTGTCCATGATAATATATATACCCAGCTTGCCGGAATAATTACAGACCAGTAACACGGCAACGTTTGTCAAAGGCAAATCTACCGTGAGTAATTTACTTATTTATTCAAATTTCTTGTATTCTAGCATGGATCTAGGCCACCGGTGTAATAAATGATCTCTTACCCCCCCCCCCCCCCTAATTAATAAAACTTTAAGAATATAATCCTTCTTAACCAAATCTGTACGTAGAGTTCGACGCCTCCATGATCGTATTCGCAGCCTTGTAGTTCCGTCGCTCACTCTTCTCTCCCCTTCATTTCTTTGGCAGCGCCTCGACACCCCTTTACGTAATACGTTTTAGGTATACGTGGCGAGATGCTCTCAATTAATCAACTTGTAATTAACCCCTTAACGTTGTGTCATTTTTCGTTTTAAAGGTTTGGTATGGTTAATCCAATTGAATTAATAATTTGTTTGTGGTAAACCCTTTGTTCTTTTAGGTATGGCGTGTTACAATTCACTAGGGTCCGATTTACAATGACTGACTCTAGCTAACTTGAAAATAACTAATGCTACCGTTCGTGCAACTTCCTCCCCTACTAACGTCCGTTCTGTACTTGTTTGCTGATGATTATTTCTTCTGAATTATGCGTCATCTTCCCTAGTACCTAGTACATAAATATACCTTTATACAGTGAATTGGGAAGATCCTACCTTTAGTATAACGCTGCGAATCCTCTGCTATTCTTGGGACGCTAACATAAAAAAATAACTTGACATTTGTACTATAGTTACGGATTTTCAATCAAAATTCAATCAAAACAGCCCCGGGATGTACAAATTCTACAGTCACAGTTGTAAGTGGAGTTTGTTAGTTAGTTTTGAGTTTGAGTAGGTATTTTTGGGAGATTACTAGGGATTGACATGAAACAAAATATGTCTTGCTACAATTGGACTCCTCCATTTCCGCAACTGACTTGGTGAGGTTCAATTAAAACCGCCCGGTCAGCCTCCAATTCCATCACCTCCAGAGAATATTTTGATGGTCGCAAGCGACAAATGAAAAATCGACATGTTTTGCTTCCTGTAGGGAAAGGGTTTGATGTGTATTTCCGGTTCGTATGGTGATAGTGGGAGTGTTCTCAACCAATGCGCCGCCAAATTATAATGGTGATAATGCTAATGTTGCTTGATGGAATGTCATCTCATATCGCTTGATGTGAGGATCTGCTTCGATTTATGGTGTGGTAGCCGATGTCCGGAAGTATTCAGGATTGCGTGGGTGGCACGAGGTTTTAGATCGTGACATCCTCTAAGCCGAATTGGTGATGATGATGATGCTGTAGAAGTCTTTCAGCATGTCGATGACTAGAGTTCCGTTCACTCCTATAGCATCGAACATGAACATTAAACCGAAGTGGATTAGACAAGCGGCAATGTCAGGAGGTCGGTGGAGCCGCTCCCTCCTCTGATCTCGTGAAGTTTGAATTTAGTAAAGGTGGATTTTGATGTCATCGACCCTCGCCTCTGCAGTCACACAGCTCCTCAACAGTCCCGTTCTCCGTCCAGCATACCGCCTCGAACCAGTAGAAATGATGCTTAAGTTTTCCTAGGCACGTTATAAACATGCGTCAGCCTTCAGCCGCGGTGAACATCGGTATTTGATTTGAATGAAAATACCTCCCCTCGCATGACGGAAACAGGCGTGACGGGGACGGTCCCCCATTTAGCGTCACGGGCATCCGCCCTACGATATGTGATATCCCAAGCTCATCTCAAATATCAGCTCGAAGAAGGAATGTCAAGCTCGGCTTCCAGGGTGCTGGGTCCAGGAATGAATGGCACCAGGTCGTGAATCTGGCTTCCATCCCTTACATTTCCCCTGCTACGCTTTCGTCCAAAGTACATTCCCAACATGATGCTGGATGATGCCCTAATTCTAATTTTGGGGAAGATTATGAAAATTTATCCGGTTTCCGACAAAGAGCCACCGATCGATTGCTAAAACAACTCTGTATGTCATGGTCTCTTCGTTCCGCTGACAAGCGAACCAAGAGAACATGCCAACGCGAACACCCCACGAGCGTAACCAAAGGGTAGTGAAGCCAACGCGAATTTCGTCACTTCTTTTCCTTCATTACGGAGGTAGCCCGGCCAGATCGTTATCTCCGTCCTGTATTTAATTGAACTCCCGCGACAGCGACTCTTATCAGCTGATTCCTCTGGAGGGGGGTGGAGGGGGGAGTTGTGGGAGCACGTCCTTTGCCGTCCAGACGTCTTCCAATGCCTTTATGACGATATATGTGATAGCATATACGTCGACATCATGAAAGGGCTCCTGCCTCGCTCTCAACTACTTCAGGTCCGTCCAGAGACACAGGTTTCCAAGCCTCCATCACAAAGGATTCCAATTTAATTGAACCAAGCCTGTAATGTATGAATACAACAATACTACTCAAAGTGACAAGTCTGTTTTTGTTTGCTCCCGCAAAATTTAATAAAAAAATATATATTTAAAGAGACAGAAATCATCAAAAAAGTGCACAAATCGCTTCTAGTATTTTAGTTCCGTGTCTTAAGTATCTTATGTGCAGTCAAAACCATACGGTTTTACACCAGTTATACAAAATCAAAACCAACCAAGCCTCTAAAAAAAGTGATCTATTTACGACATTTTTAAATACAGCATAAAGTTTATTCACTCCTATTTTCAAAGTGTAAATATAACTTTAAACATAAAATTGATGGTATTCCATAATAAACAGTGACTTACTAAGTTGTACAAGTTAATTTATTCAACTTATAAAGTGGAAGTGACAGTTCGCAGAAAATCGGTAAAAGTTTTTTTAGTGCACATTGGATCATTTATTTAGCCCTATGTCCAAACCAACTAAGATCATGGAAACAAGGTCCAACAAAAATACCAAAGATGACCCAATATTCGAATTCATCAACTCAAAATTCGACGAAATGAAATCAGTTATGTTTAAAAAAATAGAAACCGAGCTTCAGGAAATAAAAACGTTTAACAACTTTATTAACGATAAATATGACGATATCATAAACAAATTGTCACAAATCATGGATTCACCAAAACATATAAACAAACTTAAGGAAGAAATGGCAGAAAAGGAGAAAAGATTGGCTATGGTGGAGGTTCACCTGGCAGATATTGAGCAATCAGCCCTGTTAAACAGTATTGAAATAAGCGGCCTTAAATTACAGGAAAACATACCCCCAGCACATACTGTAAGCCAGATCGCTGAGCTCGCAGGCGTTACCATATCACCAGAGGACACCTTTAAAATTACAACTTCCAAACCAAACAACCAAAAAAAAATCACAATTAACTTTGTAGACAATAAAAAAGTACACATCATGTTAGCTGCTAAGAATAGTGACCCAATAAAAAAATTCAACGGTGAAGGAGCCCAATACGTCTATCTAAATGCGGCATTAACCCAGTACTACAAAAACTTACATTGGAACACCAAACAAAGAGCCCTAGAAAAAGAATATAAATATGTTTGGGTAAAGTTAGGAAAAATTCTTGTAAGAAAAACTAAAGAATCCAAGGTTATCGAAATAAGACATCTCAACGATATACCTATTAAGATGATTTAAAAAAAAGAACCCGATACACACTCCATCTACTCTATATCTTTAAAATGGCCTCTTTCACAACAGAAACACTTGAAAAACTGATACCTGAACCAATAATCACCACAAATACCTGCATGTTAAACCGTATACTCCAGGACAAGTTACCGATCCTGAACATAATTCATCAAAACATTCGAAGCATTAACAAAAACTTTGACGATTTCACTGTGCTGATAAATGAATTAAATTTAGAACCTGACTTATTAATCCTTACAGAATGTTGGATAAATTCCTCAACATATGTGCATAAAAACATCAACAACTACAAAGTCTTCAATACTAAACTTCACAAACATCAAAACGACGGAGTAATTGTATATTGTAAAAATAAGATGGAATGCAAAATAGAAGAAATCGAACTACAAGACGCAAACTGTTTGAAAATAAAACTCGATCAAGATATATGCATCTTCGCTATCTACAGATCGCCTTCATCTACAAATTTATCACCATTTCTTGGATCACTAGACTCCATACTACTTCAAGAACGAAACATCAGGAACCTGTTCATTATTGGGGACATCAACATTAATATACTGGATACTGGACGGCAACATCCACAAACACAGGAGTACCAATTACTCCTCCTCTCCCACGGGATGTCTGCCGCAATAAGGGAACCAACAAGAGTTGATCACAAAATGAATAAATCAATCCCCTCACAAACCTGCATTGACCACATAATGACAAAAACAAATAAAAAATACTCCACAATCATACATCAATCCACCATCACTGATCACTACACTTTAATTCTTAACATTCATGCAAAGAAAAATCGACCATCGACTCAAAATTTAACGTGGAATAGACATGTTATAGACTACATAAAACTAAAAAAATCACTACAAACTGAAACCTGGGAGTCAATATATAAAGCTAAAGATCTAGAAGTTGCTTGGAAAATATTTATTGAACACTTGCAATTAAAAATACAAAACCACACTTCAATAAAAACTTACACGTTTTCACACAATAAAATTATCAAAAAAGCTTGGATCACACCTGGCCTACTTAAATGTATAAGGAAAAGAGACAAGCTCCATCAGCAAGTAAAAAACAATCCTTACGACCTCTCCCTAAAACTATTTTACAAAAACTATAGAAACATCTGCTCCAATCTTACTAAATTGGCTAAACAAAATTACTACAGATCTAAAATAGATCAATCCAATAATAATCCAAAACTTATCTGGCAAATAATGAAAGAAATCACCTACACAGATCAAAACAAAACAAACCCATTGGAAGAAATCAACACAGATAACGGTATACTCTCGCTCAACAAAAACGTACATAAACTAATTAACTACACTAACAACTTTTTTGCAAACATAGGCTCGAATTTAGCCAACAAAATAACCAAACCTCAACACTTTAACCCGAACATACACAAACACGTAAATCCACAAAGGATTAAATTTGCTCTAAAACAAATCACTAAACAAGACCTATCACTAATGTTATCTAAATTCAAACCAACATCTTCATCTGGTAGTGATGAAATCACAATGAAAACAATAAAATTCTTACAAGATGAAATTACCGAACCGATACTCTTTCTAATAAACAAATCTATCACGGAAAGCAGATTTCCATCTCAATTCAAAATAGGGACTATTACACCAATCTTTAAATCAGGAAATCGTAAAGATATCAATAACTACAGACCAATCACAATTCTAAACACATTATCTAAAATCTTAGAAATAACAGTTAAAACTCAACTCGTCGACTACCTAGAATCAAATAAACTATTATCACCAAAACAATTTGGTTTCAGAAAAAATCTAGGAACATCAAACGCCATAGCCTTAGTAATTGAATATATTAAAAATTCTCTAGACTCACATAAAAAATGCATTGGCATATTTCTCGACCTTTCTAAAGCCTTCGACACAATAAATCACACACATCTTTTTGAAAAACTAGAGAACATAGGGATTACTGATAAAGAACTGATATTTTTTAAAAGTTACATGGGAAATAGAAAGCAAACTGTGAAACTTAACAATATAACCAGTGAGTGTATTGATGTCAAATTCGGGGTGCCCCAAGGAAGTATTCTGGGTCCGATTCTGTTCCTTATTTACATTAATGACCTATGCCACATAGAATGTGAAGGAGAAATCATCAGTTTTGCGGATGATACTGTTCTCCTAATAAATGGGAATAATTGGACAGAAACATTTAAGAAAGCAGAAGACACACTTAATAGGATTAAAAAATGGCTAGACTACCATTCACTTACACTTAATGCTAACAAAACCAAATTCATTACTTTCAAAATAAAAAATAAGAAAAACTCTGAAGAAAACCTGAACTTGAAAATTCATAGCCCGCATCACTTAAATGAGAATTGTAATTGTCCCTCATTAGAAAACGTTGACCATATAACGTATCTGGGTCTAAAAATTGACCGAAACTTAAAATGGACCGAACACATTACCTATTTAAATAATAAAATTAAAAACCTAAGTTATTTTTTCAAATCTATCAGGAATGTCCTTATTAAAAAAGACTTAATCAAGATTTACATGGCCCTCTGCCAATCACTGTTAGAATACGGTATTATCGGATGGGGCAGTGCAAATAAAAACATACTAAATCCACTTATTAAAACTCAAAAAGCTATAATGAAAATTATACTGAAAGTTCCTGTAAGAACTAGCACTGACGAAATCTTCAACAATCTTAACATAATGTCAATTAAACAACTATATTCTAAAACTATACTCATTTACATTCATAAGTACAAAACCCAAGAAATAACAACTGACACGTACATTAGAAACACTAGATCTCATGGTCAAAAACATATCCAACAAGTAACTGCTAACACAACATTTGGGCAAAAAAGCTTCTTATATTATGGCATTAAACTCTACAATAAAATACCACTCTCACTCAAAAACCTCAACATTATAACATTTAAATTTCAAATAAAAAGCTGGATACTAAATATAGGGAGATCAGAAATAGAAAATATACTGAAATCAAATACAGACTAAAACCGAATCTAATGAACTGAATTATAAAAAAACACTATCTTATTTACTTTATAATTATTAAAAAAAAAATACTACATGATATATGTTATGTCCAATTCATATTATTCTTATAATTGAATTATAAAATGTAAATGAAATCCTCAGCACGGGAGATCCCAGTGAGGATATCATTATCTCTATTTGTTATTAAGAAATGAAGACAATAAATCATTATTATTATTATTATTATTAATCATCGCTTGCTTCGCCTCCACATTTGGGAAATAGTGTAGCCCACCAGCAAATCGTTCACTTCGCCCCCGATCATAACTGCATAAAGTGTAACCTACATTCATGGAATAGGGAAGCTTAACTCAAAATTTACTCCAGCAATCACCAGCTTCAGCGCCGTAACTCGTTCGGTTAAATTTGAAGGAAGGAAATTTGCTAAATAATAATAGCAGAGCGCGTCGCGCGCGATGTCTGAATACCTACTGACGGTCTCGTTCAATCGCAAATACTAAGGATTTACGCTAGAATGTAAATTCTGTATAAAATATACCTAACGTGAAGTGCTATGCACACTTCCAAGCGTGAGTTTAAACGAAGTCAAAAGCTAGCTTATGTAGGTCTCTACATAACAGTTTTCCTGAGATCCCTGAAATTTGAGGTAAAAGGCGTGGGGTTTTATTTTTTTGGGAATGGGAATTCTATTGTATACATTTGTTAGTAAACAGAAGCCTCATGCAATGCATCCTTTTTCCAAATCAGTATAGCTAGTACGTACAAACCTTGCCTAACAAATATCTTCAATTACTGAGTAAATTCTAAAATGTTTTTGAGCATAGGTATTCCTAATGTAATGTAATTTATTATATCCAAATAGATCCCTAACCTAGTATTTCTGATGTAATGTCTCGCAACACAATCGTAAGATACATAAATACCTCTTGTCCGTTAAAATTAACAAAACATCCCCAAAAGACCCTCTCCCCTTACAATCTTTGCACCTCGGCGACACCATTATGGTTATTGGTTTGAAAACTTCTTTAGCACCGTTGTGATTTGAAACTCGATGAAGCGAAACGTGCGACACTAAACACATCTATAGGATTTATCCTGCTAAAGAATGAGACAGACTAATCGGTGTCTTCTTTGTGTGTGCTTCGTGGCCTATCGATCTTCTCTTCGTGCGATGATTCGTAGAATAAAATGTGAAATAATTTTAACACTTGGTAACGATATTATAATAAATAAACCTCACAATTAACGTATTCCTGATAATCTACATTAGTCTTAAATTCGTCATTCTTCCGAAGTTTAGTTTTCAGAAGGTTTCACCTCTACGATTCCGCTCACCCCATCGACTAGACAGGGAACCCGCCTAAAATGTCTAGTTACACAAAATTAAATATTATCTATTGCCCGAAGTGTCAAAAGAAAGGAAGTCTAAATTTATGACCCGAACCCAAAACAATCGCTCACTATAAAGTATCTCAGCATGACCTTAGGTAGGCACACTCTCCGAAACCTAGAATTAAACTTGGCTTTTGTTTCTTTATTCGCAAGGCCCGTACTAAATATGTAATGTTTAACAAGCTTATCAAATTTTCCATGCTGCATAATCCGATTTAATTTCCACATGCACTTTCGCAAGACACAAAACTCATGCAATTATGAACTGAATTGAGAACAAATTAATTCCGAATGTACGTCCGAATATTTTCACAAAATAGCGAACTTCCCGAAGTTAATTAAATTATTTTCGTCAATTTCAAAATTACTTTCTTTGTTCATGAGGCCCAACCGCTGTTATCACCCGTGTACCCCCAAGATTTCCACGCACCCCGCAAACTGTCCACGCAATTTCAACCATTGAATTATTTCCCGTCTACATGCCCGAACTACTGTTATTATTCCCTGTATAACCGCGACTCTGAACCACGTCCGTCTTCGAGACCGAAATTACCCTGACTGTCTTTATTTAAATTTATCCCTTTAAATTTTGTCAATAAATGATTTATTTTCCGTTTACACGTCCGTCTTCGAGACCGAAACTACCCTCACTGTCTTTATTTAAATTTATCCCTTTAAATTTTTTCAATAAATGAATTATTTTCCATTTACACGTCCGAACTACTGTTATTATTCCCTGTATAACCGCGACTCTGAACCACGTCCGTCTTCGAGGCCGAAATTACCCTGACTCTCATTATTTAAAATTTAATTTTCCCTTTAAATTTTGTCAATAAGTGAATTATTTTCCGTTTACACGTCCGAACTACTGTTATTATTCCCTGTATAACCGCGACTCTGAAACACGTCCGACTTCGAGACCAAAATTACCCTCACTCTCAAAATCCGTCTGTCCCCGCGACCGAATCTACCCTGACTGCCCTTTATTTAAATTAATTTCACTTCTTTTCCTTCCCTGCCCGTTTCTAATTTATCATCTTCTTCTCTAAAAATCCTTCAAATATTGTTAAATCTCATGGCGATATATTTAACTTAATGACCGAATTTGTCAAATTTAATCACCATTTTCGAAGAATTCTGACGTTGTTCCATGTTTTTTAGTTTTTTGTCGCAGTTTCAGACCTTCAAAATAGTAATTAATTATCATGTACTTGAAAAGCTAGAACACTTTCTAAAACAGAGCCCAGTGACGTACCTAATGGACTCGACCCTCACATGTGGCACTGTTTTGTAAGAAATGTTACATTCCTTTCGTCTATTTTTTTGTGGCTTTTGCTGGGGTCGCCTGTGCAGATTCATAAATCAGCCCCGTAGATACTTGTGTTTCAGAAATTATTTCAGCGCTCTTACAAAATGGCTCCATTCAAACCACCCAAGTATTATCATTATTAAGGCGAGTTCATCACACCGGGTAGATGCAATTAACTGCGATTTCAAAAAAGCTTTTGATAAGGTTGACCATCTTATTCTTATTAAAAAAATTATGTATAACGGAATTAGTGGAAACTTATTACGTTGGTTCGTCTCATACCTAACAAAACGACAGCAAGCTGTATCGTTACGAGGAAATACTTCCATGTGGGAACCAGTTACTTCTGGCGTGCCACAGGGATCAATCTTAGGTCCGCTGTCATTTATAATTTTTATTAATTCCGTTACTGAATGTTTCATGCACTGTTTATTTTTGTTGTACGCCGATGACATAAAAATATTTGCCATCGTTAGGAATTTAAATGATTGTCTGCTCATAAGAAGAGACTTAGTAAGGTTAGAAGCATTTTGCAATGAGAACAAAAAGTTACAACAAATGTAAACAAATAAGCTTTACTAAAAATCAAAACGTTATCATACACAATTATTATATTGGTAATTATTCACTCGAGCGCGTATACTGTATAAGAGACCTTGGCGTACTTTTTGATTCCAAACTTCATTTCGGTGCGCACATTGAAAACATTGTGAATAAAGCTAACTGCATGCTAGGCTTTGTTATCAGAACTAGCCGTGTATTTCTAAAATCTGAAACCTACCTTCTGCTTTACTATACGCTGGTCCGTTCTCAACTTGAATACTACACCTCCATAAGGACTCTATAAAGTCCTTTCCAAATTTACGGTATCTATAAAGAAAATATTAAAAGTGTCCAAAATAAATTTCTGCGTTGCCTCAATTACAGAATGAGCGCACCTAAACGGGGATACACAAATATGCTCCCAAAATATAATGTCTCCAATCTATCTAACCGGCGAACATACCTTGACCTAATGACCCTGTATAAAATCTGCAACAACGTTATCGACTGTCCTGGCTTACTCAAACTAATTAATTTTAAAATACCACCCAGAACAACTAGGCTTAACGACTTATTCCACATTAACCGGACACGTACAAATGCTGGTGTCAGGGATCCAATCAGAAGAATGTGCGAATTGTTTAATAAAAACCACAACCTTAAGGATTCCGATATATTTCTTGATACTTATAGCACCTTTGGTAGAAAATTGAAGGCTGTTTTCCTATAAAAAAGAAAACTCTTACATCATTCACTATACTTTTAATGTGCTTATTTGTAAACAATTTTCGATTCATTATTAATTGTGACTTATTTTTAAACATGTATGAAAAATGTATTTGAAAATCTTTATTTATCAAGTCAATCAGTGAGAAATAGTTGGGGTGCAGGCGAATTCTCAAGTTATTGTTCATAATATTGTTTTGTTGTCTGGATCTGTGTTTTCTCCTTAAATGAAATAAAAAAAAATAAAATAAAAAATTTAAAAAATTTAAAAAAAAGATGTTAGAAACATTTTTTTAACACAAGAAAGATCAAAGTTTGTGTAGGGCGTTGTGGAAATTGAATTCGACCAATCAGAAGATTAAATGACTGGAGACATGGCAAAGACAAGGATTTTATAGGTAGGCGTGGCGAGTTGGATTTATAGGCAGACGACTTTGGATATTATTCCACGGGATGCTGAGGGTAAATAAACTTCAAGGTAATCGTGGTCCAAATCTCAATGCAACCGTTCATTGAACTCTAATATAAAATTGGAGTTGACTGCAAGTGAAGGATCGGCAACCATTGAAATTCGAACGAAATGATCAGGCAAACTATGAAAAAAAAACAAATCAACCCGACAAACTAAAAATTAACAAAGTATGAAAAGGAAACGAGAAAACGTTGGGAACGATATTCGAAAACCAGGACACTGAGGGAGGGAGGCGTCTAAAGTATGAAAAGACACTAAGGACTGATAACTAACGTCATATTTATTTATAAAATACATGTTACATATATTGGATATTTACGTAGATTAGATTTATTAAATCACCGTACTAGGTATGAAAAAAAAACCAAATCAACCCGACAAACTAAAAATTAACAAAGTATGAAAAGGAAACGAGAAAACGTTGGGAACGAGATTGGGAACGAGAACGAGACAATTAGATTTATTAAATCACCGTACTAGGTATGAAAAAAAAACAAATCAACCCGATATTAACCCAAATAACGATATTCGAAAACCAGGACACTGAGAGAAGGATCGGACTGGGAGGGAGGCGTCTAAAGTATGAAAAGACACTAAGGACTGATAACTAACGTCATATTTATTTATAAAATACATGTTACATATATTGGATATTTACGTAGATTAGATTTATTAAATCACCGTACTAGGCGGCTGCCTGTTTCATGGTGATCATTTAAAGAATATTACGTTTATATATCTACATATAAAAATTGATGAACGAAGTGTGTATAAAGAATGAGTTAATGATGAATGTAAGTAAGTCATGGTGTTTGAAAGAGAGAGCACGAAAACTGTTTGCCATACCTATAGTTCTGAATGATGAATACTTGGAGCAGGTGGACGAGTTTATATATCTGGATAGGATAATTTATATACCCAGATACACAAAAGAAGGGTAAATGCAGGTAATTCCATTAATGGAGGACTGAATGCCGTTGGCGCAAATAAAAAAACTGTCAAAAGAAGCGAAGCTAGCAGTCCACAATAGAGTCCTGGTACCTACCCTGATATATGGCATTGAGGCATGGAACTGGCAGAGGAAGAATGAAAGTAAACTAAATGCTGTTGAAATGAGATCCCTGAGGCGGATGTGTGGTAAAACCATTTATGATCGTGTGAGGAATGTGGATATCCGCAAAGAATGTAAGGCTGATGTAAGCATAATGAGTAAGATTGAGAAAAGGACCCTCAGATGGTTGGGGCATGTAGAGCGAATTAAAGAAGAAAATAGTGTGAGAAGAATATATGACGCAAATGTGAATGGAAGTCGGGGACGCCCGAGGAAGGCATGGCACGATGAAGTAAATCAGATACTTCGTGAAGTAAATCAGATACTGAGTCGGGCCATGTCAAAAGTCGGAATAATAGAATAGTATGTACGAGACGATGTATGAATGAGTTAGGCGAAAAGTGTGTGCCAAGACCGAGTTGTTTGGCGGTAAGTCCTCTCTGCCTACCCCTGCGGGGAAGCGGCGTGATGGTTAGTTAGTTAGTTATAAAAAAATTAGGTTCCGTACGTTTGCGTTCGCAAATCTCGAAAAGTGTTCGATGGATTAACTCAAATTTTTTAAAGAACATTGCATTTTAGCAGAAGAGTGTTTCTATACATAATGGAAAGTTCTGGCGTTATGAAATTTGTATAAAAAATTAATACAGATGGTTGGTTTCAAAATGTGTTTGTTTCATATACTTTAGCGGCAAGGAGGGTCGGCAGGAGGGGGGGGGGGGTAACGAAGGAGGTGGGGTTTGCGGGAAGGATGATGAGGGAGGGGAAGGCGGGGAAGGTGGAAGGGAAAGTGGGAAGGGGAACGTAGGAGGGATATGGGATGAGGGAGGGGAACGGGGTCGCATGAGAATGGACATGCAGGGAGAAACAATTTATTTCTTTGAATGGCGTAGCAACGCATGCCGGGAAAATGCATGACTATTGGGTTGTGAAAACGCAATGCTGAGGTGTAAATCTACGGAAAAAGTAACGGTTTGCAGACAAATTATAGATTAATTTTCGTGTATGAGATATTTGGCAGGCACCTCTGGTCTGGAGCCCCAAAATACCTGAAAAAAACCCTCGACTTTGTGCAGAAACGGGCGGTCGGTCTGATAGATTCTCCTAGTTTAACAAACGGATTGCAATCTTAAGAGCACAGGCGTCGTCGGATGGGAATACTATCCTTGTTCTACCGGTATTTCAATGAAAGATGCTCGGAAGAACTAGCGTCATTGATCCCTTCGCCACCGGTGCATAGTCGGGAAACACGCCAAACGCGTGCCCAACATATTTATACGGTTGACATTTGTCACATGAGAACGGGTCGGTTCTTCGACTCTTTCTTTTGTTCAACAGCTCGGCTGTGGAACGATTAGCCGGCATTTGTGTTTCCTCCTTCCTAGGTCTTTTCAAGACCAATGTTCATTCCTTCCTCTCCTCAAAAAGACCTCAGCATCTCAGATGACATGGGTCCTGAAGGAAATTATTTTCCTTAGGGCCTCCTGTGTGGAGTTAATGTAAAAAAAAGAAGACGATATGTAAATGGTGAAACTATGAAGCAAAATTAATTGCAAGACCTACAATGTTAGAGCACATATGAAGTTGGAAAATTCGCAATCGTAAACACGTTGGAAGTATTGCAAAAAAAGAGGGTTCAGTTACTAATTCGGACCTGGCAAGGTGAAGTTGGGATGAACGGTGTAGATGTTTTGGGTGCTTTCGTTGCTAGGACGATGATGCGACTGGAAGGGTTTAAGTTAAATAGAAATTAATCGAGGTGATTCGGGATAATATTCGTACTAGGGGCAATCAAAAAGTAATGCCTCCTATTTTTTGTACTTAAATAAAGTTAGATAATAATTTTGAATTTGGTGCAATTCCTCAAACCTTCTTCTACAATCTGCTGCAGTAGTAACTTTTTTGCGTCAACAGGTGGCAGCACTGCAGTCGTTTGCAAATTGGCCGACATCGATGTTCGTATTAGACAGCGTTCTGTGATTGATTCTTCACTGTAGAAGGTGAAATGCCCATTCGCAAAAATGTGTACCATGATGCAACAGTGGACGTCAGCACTGCTAGACGATGGGTTTTTTTAAATTTATTTAAAAAAAATTTATTAATAAAATTCCTTTATTATTTATTTACAGTTTTTTTTAAATTAAGTCCCGTTAAACTGATTGATATCAGTTTGTCAACGGGTTCTTTTGACATTTACTTTTTTTTAAATTGAGACCCGTACATAAAATATAGATATTATTACATTTTATACTTAAAAAAAACATGTATTTTGGAAAAAAAAAATTCTTAATAAAATTTATAAGAAATACAGAACAGAGAAAATGAAAGAAATAAAAAGAAAAGACAAGAGAAAATAATAATGGAAAAAACATTAAAACGAAAAGCGAAAAAAAAAGAGATTAGTACAAAAAAGTTCTTTCATTTAACTATTTTTTTAGCGTACATTTCCTTCTGAAACTCAATTCACAGCTTTTTATAGTTTTGGATAACAGGTTGTAAATTATTGGAACAAGGTATTCTAGAGTTCTTTGACCGTATTTAATTAGGTATCTGGGAATTATAAGTCCATCGTTTGCAGTTAGTCTTGTATTATGAACATGAACCACTAGTTTATTATATTCAGATTGAGATGTATGTATAATTTTAAGCCACAATATAGCACGAACAGATAATAAATTTACAGAGTTGTATAGTAACGATTTTGATATATCATGTCTTTGTTCGTATTCAGTTTTTTTGATAATAATTTTACCAAAGAATATTGTACGTTTTGCACTGAAAGATGATTTGTTTTTGTTCGTCACTGTAACGAAGCTGAACGACTAACACCGCTGGTTAACGAAAAACTGGATGATAAAAAAGTGACTGCACGCAACATTGAGCGAGTTGATGACATCATTCGTGGTGACCCCAGATAACTACAGATATCGCATTCTTTCCCTCAGTAAAGTATTTTCCATCAGTGTGATGATGATTATTTTACAACTGATTATTCAAAAAAACCTTGTGCAAGGTACCAAGAAAGTTAACGGGTCAGAGTAAAGAAAAAAGAAAAACAATAGCCTCACAACACTTGCAGCGCTTAGTTTCTGGAAAAAATTGTGACCGGAGACGAAATATGAATTAATTTTTTTGACCCTGAATCAAAGAGGCAGTCAATGGAATTGCATCACACAAACTCACCAAGACAAAATAAAAACTGTGTGGTTGGCCGGGAAAGTTATGGCGATGGTGTTCTGGGTGTGACCTTGCTTTTTACAACACTGTGATACATACCCTTGTTAAAAGACGGGCCAAAGCTGTGGAAATGGACTGAGATTATATTAAAAAGTAACAAATTAATCGTCAATAGTGCAGTTTTCAACCCATGCAATTGCATTTTTTATATTTCGACAATTAGGTAAAGGAGAAAAAAATAGGAAGCATCACGGACATATGAATATATCTGGACCTGCCCTAAGTGATAAAAACGTAATATTTCCCCCTCCCCATGGAACCGGCTATAAGCTCCGCCTTGGCGCCAGCTCGCTCCATGGGGAGGGGAGAGAATCTAAAATATGTGACGTCATAATTCTTGTAGTGACCAGCGCGAAAGTAACGTCTATACGTTTTACGAAATATCACGCCAAAAACGGCAGCTTGCGCTATACATTATAGGTACATATTATATAGACATAGCGAATGTGGGCGGTTCTCCAGTGTCCTCGTCGCTGGTTACAGGGGTAAGTAAATTATGAAACATTTGTGTCTTAACTAAACACGGCAACAAAATATTGCTATGTGAATTGCGGCGAATGTTTTTGGGGCGAGCATTTGGCCTTAGCAAATATGTTATTATCGTGGCAAGCAATTCGCGCTCCCATGTAAAAAGGTCTATTCATTCAAAGCAGATTTTGCTTTTAAGAACTAAATGGTGATATTGTAATGCGAGATGCCTATTTACTGTCAGATTGATTGTATAACGAATCACAGCCATCTTTCCCCTCTTCGCCCTCCATGGTTTGGTTTGACCCCTCACCTGTAACTGCTTGTCTAGTCATTTGGATGTCTATGGGAAGCATTAATTTTTTACTGCCCCTAGTAGTTTACGACGTGACTCGGATAGACTAAACTATGGCATACCTAATTGGGGTATGTTTTGAGGCTTAAGGCTTCTATCTCGTTTTATCGCAGGCTCAATCAGTGACCTGACAACTCAGAATGAAATCAACTCCACCCCTCCTTTGATGATTAAAAAAAAAAATTGGTTAAATAAGTTACGTTAGGTTAGCTTATGGGCTATTTTAAGTAATATTTTTTCACAGCTTTTAATGACTTTCCAAATAGGTACTGAGTTGACTTGATTCCGAGTTGGTATGGAACCGGCTAAATCCTATAGATGTATGTGTTTGTATTTTTTTAGTGTCGCTTTTTCGTTTCATCGAGTTTCAAATCACAACGGTGATAAAGAAGTTTTCACTTTAAAAAGGTGACGGTCGCAAATGAGACTCGAACCCAGGATCTCTTGTCTTAAGCCTCGATGACACACGGCGAGTTACAAGCTAATATGTACTAAGTTTTAAAAGCGGGTAAATCGGCGAGTGAGATTGTCATGATGACACACAAAACTGTCCACTCGCTCAGAAGCGTAGGAAACTGAGGTCGCTTTTAACCAGTGACAAGAATAACGACCCCTGCGTGAACTAATTCTTCACATTTTTGACAGTCGAAATCAGCTGTTTATCGGAAGCCATGTTGGAAACGTAATCAACCAATCACGAGCAAGCGGAGCAAGCGTGTAGGCGAGTAAAGTTGACGACCTTTCAACTTTTTTTCGTAGATTGTCAACAATCTGCTAGTTGCTGCAAGTTAGCAAGTGACTGGGCGAGTTTACTAACAGATAGTGAATTTCTGTGTCATCGACGCTTTACCGGGACCCAGCTCCTTAACCAACTCCATCATTTTTGTCGACCTCATATTTCAAATTCAGAATTGACAATATCAATCTCAACTAATTTTTGCCCATATTTTTAAATATTATAGAGAAAAAATAAAGGTCCCAATGGCAGAAGGCGCAGCATCCGCGCTCAAAAAGAAGAAGATGGAGAGATATGTAATTTAAAATAGAGCAAAAATCTCGTGGAAGGTATCAAGTATCATTTAAAGAAACATTGTGAATTTTTTACATCTATAACTTGTAAAATAACTGAAACAAACGTGTTTATAATAATTTTCGGAGCATACTTTGTGATTTTTTTCTATCGGGGGAATCTTAATCTTGTAATATATAAAACAAAGTCGGATTAGTTACACTATTTATAACTCTAGGACGGCTGGGCTGATTTTGATGATCTTTGATTTGTTGAATTTGTCTCCGCCCCGGATAGGATAATAACTATTAAAACATCACAAAAGTTAACACATAAATAGTTATAAAGAAAATTATTTTCCCCATACATTTTGTATGGAACGAATTCTCCTATTTTGAAAGAACTGCAGCAATATTGTGAGGGGTATAAAATTGAACTGTGCATGAATTCCAAACATTCAAAAACGTCAAATGTCAATGCGTTGATTGTTGTGCATTTGTTTTTAATTATATAATACTGCCCTTCTTTCTTACACACTCAATGTCAATAGTCGAAAATGAGACAAATGGTGAACGTATGTCTGCACACCTCCAAAGGAAAAATACAATAATTATAATAAATCTCTGAAATGAAACGCATTTTTTTACATAAGTTCCACACAGGAGGCCCTGTCTAAAATAATTTCTCTCAGGACCTATGTCATCTTAGGGGATGCTGTGTGGAGGATCTTTTTAAGGAATGGGGAGGATAGAAAGTTCTGGGAAGGCAAAAGGTATGAGGGGTGGGTAGGAATCTGAGGGTCAGTGTGTCCGGGAGTGACGGTCGTATGAATCCATCCCTCCAACTGTGGTGCAAGCGAATGGGTGAGAGAGTCCGGCTGGAAAGGTCAAAAGACCTCCCTCAACCAGTCTCTCTCGATCCGGCGCGCCACGCAGAAGGTGGGCAGGCGCATCAACTGCCAATAACCGGACATAAGTCACCTCATGAACCCGGGCACCCCTGCTAAATCACCAAACGTAGCGAACCACTTGGGGTGATCTATGGCAGAGGTGTTGGTTATTCAATAAATGGTTCCCGGGGCGGAGGCACCCGTATCCGCCTCCCGAATTCCCGTAAGTAATTGTAAAAGTAAGAAAATCACAAAAATATAAATCCGTACACAACGCCATCTCTGATACTGACAAAAACAAAACACGGACAGTTGCGCATTGATAATTACATCATTGCGTAATTTTTAACTTAATAAAAAAACTGAATTTAATTCAACAGCTATTGATTCCGAGGCGGGACGAAGTTCGTCGGGTCAGCTAGTTTTATATAATTTGCGTTTCAGCATGGAACGGGTCTAGATATTATCTTAAAAAATAACATATATTTTTTTAAGAGTTTAAAAACTTCAAAAAATCGGTAGAAATTCGGGTAGCGGCGCCTTGGCGCAGTGTCCCGGTATCATAAAAGATCCTGGCTTTGACTCCCATTTGCGAGCGTCACCTTTTTATTTTTCTGTGTCTTATTCTGTTTCATGTTTCGTTAAGACGTATAAGTATTCTCTTCTTTTTCAATGTTTATATATTATATTGACGAGTGTAACCTTTAAAAGTGAATATGTATATTATTAATTGTTTTTTAGTGTGTACCAAGGGTGAGGAGAGTAGTTTCGAAACTATTTGGCGTATGTAAAATATAATTTATTTTCGGTTTAAATCTCTCATTACAATGTTAATAATTTTAAAATTTATGTTACATAATATTATAGCAATAGATATTAACGTATCGTCGTAGGCAGTTGGGACTCTTGGGCGAGATTCACATAAAAAATAATTCTATTTCTTAATAATTTTCATTTCGTTCATAAGCTAGAAATGAGGCTTTCAGCGGAAGAGTGGCCGAACTCACAAATTTCAAAGATCCTTTGAAATTAGTGAAAACTGAAAACTAAAATTGGGCCACAGTGGCTTCACAGATGTGACAAAAATATATAACATTATGATGTTTTCGCTGATTACGAATTTTTGTGGGTTGGGCTACTCTTCCGCTGAGCGCCTTAAATATCTTTCAGATAGATAGATAATAGAGGCCATAGAACTCGGTGTTTTTTCTGCGGTGAACTATTTCGGGAGCACAACCTTTCACGTGTATGGAAGTTTAGCACGCGGAATTCAGGGCTACCCAATTAATATTTGTAAGTACGCAATATTTCTTTTATTTGATAATACTATTTATTTAGAAGGCCTTCGTTTACGTTTGCTCTATTTGTGGCCCTCTATCTGTTGGCGGTTCGTGGCCAATCCCATTGGAAGTTAAATCGGATATCAGAAAAGGGATAAAAAACTTTTTTTTCATTTTTACGAAGCAATTCTACGTAATAATAATCCTGATAACTCCTTGTGTGAGATTCTATTCTATTCTGTTCACGTTTTGAGCAGTTTCCTGGCTGTTTAGATTTTAGAAAGTCGTTAGTCTCTCTAGATCTCTTCACTGGAATAAACTCTCAGGCGTATTCACTTGCACATGGTTTATATTGTTTTCCCTAATTCACGATTATGAACATTACTCTGCCAAACCTCCCATTTACTTTAACATCTAATACTGCTTCCCTCTTTACCATGTGACATATTTTACTGTCCCTTTCCTGCTGAAAGCCAGCATTTCCTTAAGGATACATTAAAAAAAAATCTTTTTCTGAATATAACTGGCTATTCAAGGGAAACTGAATTAAGTACCATTTTTATAATTTTTTCCACATTATGTACCTACCTATAAATCGAAAATCACATAAAAAAATCTGAGAATTCATGCAATATTCCCTTCGACCAAGTACTAGGTCAATGAATATTCCATACAAATTTGGTGTTAAGCCGCAGCTATCCGAATTTCTACCGATTTCTTACATATCTGCCTTAAACATTTGAAGTTTTTAAGCTCTTGAAAAAATATATGTTAATTATGAAGATAATATCTAGACGCTTTCCACGCCGAAACGCAAATTATATGATATTCCCTCAATAGAAAAAACCGCAAAGTATGCTCCGAAAATTATTATAAACACGTTCATTTCACTTATTTTACAAGTTATATGTATGAAAAAATTCATAACGTTTCTTTAAATGATACTTAAGACAAGACGCTTTCCATGAGATTTTTGCTCTATTTTAAACGAGTCGTGTTTTATTAACATTTTCACATTTTTCGCTTCAATTTTATCATTTAAAATATTAGCGCGCTCTGTCCAACATTCTTAATTACAATTACATATCTCTCCATCTTCTTCTTTTTGAGGGGGGATGCAGCGCCTTAAGGGTTCTCTTATCTTGTCGCTTTTCAGCCACTAGTATGTTTTATATGCTCTAGGGCAGTATCACTCGGCAGACAGTTTTATTTTTTATCAAGGTATTGAATGGCGCATTGTTTAAAGTGTGGCAAAATTATAATAAAGTTTGTATTTTAAGTTAGTTTTAAGTAAACCCTGATGAAGCATTGCTTATGAAACAAGTTGATTTTTTATGTCAATTAAATTGGTTAAGACGAAGTGTTCATTAATTTGGAAAAAAATGTTTTTTTTTAGGAAGTAATTATTTTCAAAAGTTTAACTTTTTTGAGAAGGAAAGCGTGTGAAAATATATTTGTAAGTATCTTTATCATATTATATTACATCAGATTCGATAAAATTCAACATCCATTAATTTCAAAATAATTTTGATTCATAAATATAAAATTTTGCTGTAAGCAGTAAACTAGATAATATGTCGTCACATAGTTGTTAATCTGTCATCGATGGCGTCCCGGGCGGGATTGAATGGGAGTTTAGTTTATTTATTTATTCAATTAATTAGTAATAACTAACCACATAAAATAAAATTAATGATGCGTTATTCGGAAATAATGTTTCTTTTAATAAAATTTTCACTAACATTCTTTTATAAATTTAATAATAAACCTATTTATTTGGTTAAATATATTATTTGCAAATATTAATAACTCAGCCTATTATTGCAAAGACATGTCCCTAAGACAATCCCCATTGTGCCAACCCTGTATATTTGTTGACGGAGTGAGGTTTTTTTTGCACTCGGAATTGAAGTAATATCTATAATATAAAGACTTGTAATGTGGTTACATTTAATTAGTTATTACATTGTTATCAATTGGCGGTAAGTGTATATTATACCACGATATTTTCCGTAACACATTTTATTATTTTTATTTGGTAAATATGCAAATTAATAATTTTCCGTTTTGGAGACAGCGAACTTACATTATGTAATACTAGCTGGTACCCCGCATGCGTTGCTATGCCATTTAATAAAGAAATTGTTTCTCCCTGCGTGTCCTTTCCCATTCGTCCTGTTCCCCTTTCGCCTCCCCTTCCTCTCCCGCGTCCCCTTCCCCTCTCGCATTCCCACTCCGCCTCTTCCACCTTCCCCCTCCCCACTCCACTCCTCCCCTTCCCCCGTCCCGAGAACCCTCCTCCCGAGTTTCCCTCCCCCCTCCCCCTTCCCGCATTCCGTACATTCATTCCCGGTACTTTCAGTTTTCAAATAGCTCGTGTGCCACCTATTGCAATTTTTTATACAAATTTCATAATGCCAGAGCTCACCAGTAGTTTTATACAAACCTTGTCCTAACAATAACGAACACAAAAACTAAAGAATTATCCAATTTGATACAGTCGTTCGGAAGTTGTGCGCGTACATACATTTCGGCGATTGATTTTTATTTATGTAGATAGAAGATAGATAGATAGATTTTAGCAAATTTTTTTGTCATAATCTTTTTCAGGCTGTGTGTCGTTAAAATTAAATCTCTTGTATCGATGTGTTGGTGAAATATTGTTTTGTTTTTAATCGCAGAGGGTTCAGATTACAAATCACACTTTGAACAAGGCACATAACATAAGTTAAAACTGTAATATAATATATTGTTATCTACCTTTTCGCGGATTTTGTTTTGGGACATAATGTTATAGGTGTTGATCATTTTAAATTGATCAAAATATCGCATTTTTTAAATATATTTTTGTTATTTTCAAAGAAACAAACTCTGTGTGGCTTGACATTGTACAAATCAAAAAGTTCTTTGTTTAAAACAACTTCATTTGATTTATTCACGTCGACCGGTTTCAGTTGATCTCAGTCTTCATCAGGAAAATAATATTTATTTTATATGTTTATTGTCCTGATGAAGGTTGAGATACCGAAACCGGTCGACGTGTGTGAATAAATTAAAGTGGTTTTATACCACGAACATTATTCATTTGCACATTTTTCTTGTTTTAAATCTAGGAAATAGATATTTTCAAACGCAATTATTTTCGTCCAAATAGCTCGCATTTTTTTGTTATAATATGGCGGTTCTTGAAAACAGCATTTCGCTTTTATTAAAGTTAACAAAATAATCATTAATGTGTGTTATTTTCCATTTTCGATAACTTAATTAATTACTTTTTTTATTTATTTATTTTTTATTGGCAATGCTTGTTAAAAATACATATAAAGTTACATCAGTTACATAAGGCTAACAAAAAAATAAAAAAATTGCCTTTCCTCACCATAAAGAGACAATGCTCTTGTATTTAACGAACTTATAACGAAGTCAAACGTACGACCACAAATGTTAATTAAATTAATGCACAACTATAGAAAAGGTACAGCATGAGCATCTCCTGTCCCCATCCCACCTTCCTCTGCCTCTTGCCCTTTCCTATTCCTTCTTCCTTCTAATATACATATATATATTTTTTTGTTGTTGTTATTTTCATTTTCATTTAATGCTTTTTCCCAATTACAATATTATATTATATCATAATAACCAACATTAGCATAAGAAACTGTTTTGGCTTACCTCATGTTTAACCTCTTGTATAACTCATCCTGTATATAAATTGCTGTTTGTTTCTTACAATAAATAAATAAATAAATAAATTTGGTGAGGGAGTTCTGGCTCAATTAGAAAATTAAAAGATCGTGTAAGTTAGTAATAACGGCTATTGTATATAATAAGTAGGTTAAGAAATCATGTATAAATTTAAAAATAAAAATCCTGAAGAATTTAAAAAATCATAATATAAATTTTAAAAAATCATTATAAATTAAAGAATCGTGTAAGTTAGTAACAAAAATTATTGTAATAAGTAAGTAAAGGATACGTAAGAAAGAACGCAAGATTTATACAATAGACTCAGAGATATAGAAACTAAAAACTGAAAGAAAAAGAAGGAATGATTGATTTATAAAATAGCAGACTTTAAGATACAAAGTAAACATTTTTGAGACTTTTATAGCAGTTTAAGGTAATTTTTTAATTTGGGCTTAAATTCCTGCATATTTTCGATGGTTTTTAATTTTAATGGGAGGTTGTTATATAGATTTAATATATGTATATTTATCTAGGCATAGATTTTTTAATATATATTTATCTAGGCATAATCTATAACTATTATATCTAACCATCACGATTTTTATTTTATTTTTAAAGTGGCTACTTATTAAGCCGCCGATAACCGAATTTCTACCGATTTCTTACATATCTCCCTTAAACATTTGAAGTTTTTAAGCTCTAAAAAAATATATGTTATTTTTGAAGATAATATCTAGACGCGTTCCACGCCGAAACGTACATTACATGAAATTCCCACGAAAGAAAAAATAGCAAAGTATGCTCCTAAAATTATTATAAACACGTTTGTTTCAGTTATCTTACAAATTATAGTTGTGAAAAATACCCAATGTTTTTTTAAATGATACTTAAGTCGCCTTCCGTGAGATTTTTGCTCTATTTTAAACGAGTCCTGTTTTATTAAACATTTTCGCAAAAAAAATCCCTCAGGGCCTATGTCATCTTTGAAGATGCTGTGTGGATGGTCTATTTGAGGAGAGGAAGGAGGTCTTAAAGAGACCCATATTGTAGGAGGGAGGAAATGCAGAGGCCAGCAAATCGTTCCACAGCCGAGCTGTTGAACTCAAGAACGAGTCGTAGAAACAACCCGTTCTCAACTGTGTACAAATGTTGGGCGCGTGTTTGGCGTGTTTCCTGACTATGCACCGGTACCGAAGGGATCAATGACGCTAGTTCCTTGGAGCATTTTCCATTGTAGTAACGGTAGAATAAGGACAGCAATCCCACCTGACGCCTGAGGTCTAAAGATTGTAATCCGTTTGTTAAGTTAGGAGAATCTATCAAACGGACCGCCCGTTTCTGCACAGAGCGGAAATTTTTTAAGGTATTTTGGTGCCCGAGACAAGGTTGCCAAATCAAGCGCTGGGCGCACTTGCGATTTGTAACCGTCAATTCTTTGCTTCAAAGCCCTCCGAGCCATTGGGCTTTGTGTGCCGTTTGAGGGGCTTGTCAAACAAAACGCTTTCATGGACTGTAGTGTCTTCCGCGTAACAATGAATCGGTGCCATGACAAGAAGTCATTGATGTGCAACAAAAACAAAGTCGGAGACAGAATCGATCCCTGTGGGACGCCAGTATTTATCGAATGCGAGGAAGAGGTGTCAGCAACCTCCTGAATCGACCTCTCCCTCAAACAGTTACGCTGACCCCCAGTTTCCTACCCACTCCTCATACTTTTTCCTTCCAAGATATTTCTCTCCTTCCTTCATAGGTCCTGAGGGAAATTATTCTTCTTCAGAGAAAAGTGATTGCCGTTAGGGCCTGCAATGTGGAGCTAATGCAAAAAATATATAATAGGTATATATTAATAATATTTTGAAAAAAAAAATACTGATATGTTATTATTTACAGGTGTCCAAGATGGCGGACATAAAGAAAAGTATTCAACTTCTGTTCGACCGTCCCTCTGAGTTACTTTTCCAACCCAAGGGGAATGATAAGGATGTCTTCGAAGTTACTGAAAACTTCTTGGTAAGTAAATAAACACCAGTCCATAAGTTGATATATTATTATTTGCATTTTGTTTTTCCTGTTAAGCACTTGCATACTGCTTACTATCAGCGTATGCAGGGACTCTGGAGGTCTAGAATCGTTCAAAATAAATAAATATAGCTTCGTTTAAGAAAAAAAATTGAATCCTGCGAAAGTCTTAAAAGAGTAACCATCTGTTACTTATACCAGGGCGGGTAAGTGGTGGATAACCTCCAATAGTCCATAAACTGAGTCTATCTTTAAAAACTTGAAGAATAATTATCCATTTTAGTATTTTTATGCCTTTTAGTACACGGTACATCGATAGCAGTAGAGTATTTTTGTGCCTTTTAGTACACGGTACATCGATAGCAGTAGAGTATTTTTGTGCCTTTTAGTACACGGTACATCGATAGCAGTAGAGTATTTTTGTGCCTTTTAGTACACGGTACATCGATAGCAGTAGAGTATTTTTATACCTTTTAGTACACGGTACATCGATAGCAGTAGAGTATTTTTATACCTTTTAGTACACGGTACATCGATAGCAGTAGAGTATTTTTACATATTTATTTGTGCCTTTTAGTACACGGTACATCGATAGCAGTAGAGTATTTTTGTGCCTTTTAGTACACGGTACATCGATAGCAGTAGAGTATTTTTGTGCCTTTTAGTACACGGTACATCGATAGCAGTAGAGTATTTTTGTGCCTTTTAGTACACGGTACATCGATAGCAGTAGAGTATTTTTGTGCCTTTTAGTACACGGTACATCGATAGCAGTAGAGTATTTTTGTGCCTTTTAGTACACGGTACATCGATAGCAGTAGAGTATTTTTATACCTTTTAGTACACGGTACATCGATAGCAGTAGAGTATTTTTATACCTTTTAGTACACGGTACATCGATAGCAGTAGAGTATTTTTACATATTTATTTGTGCCTTTTAGTACACGGTACATCGATAGCAGTAGAGTATTTTTGTGCCTTTTAGTACACGGTACATCGATAGCAGTAGAGTATTTTTATACCTTTCAGTACACGGTACATCGATAGCAGTAGAGTATTTTTGTGCCTTTTAGTACACGGTACATCGATAGCAGTAGAGTATTTTTATACCTTTTAGTACACGGTACATCGGTAACAGTAGAGTATTTTTGTGCCTTTTAGTACAAGGTATATCGGTAGCAATAGAGTATTTTTGTGTACTGTACGGCATAAACTACGCCCTAATAAAAGTCGCTCTATCTTGTTTTGTATTACACATAGAACAAATGAGAGATATAAAATGATGTTAAAAAAATAATTGTAACGTGTTCCAGGCCCCCTAGCACAGTCGATCGATGAGGATTGATAGGATAACTTTCGGTAACTTCTAATCGTTCCCTAGCATGATCGCAGATCGCCAACGATTTAGTAACAGCTCATAATGACTAAGTGTTCTTAATATATTCGACATCAACTGTTGTTTGTACGTTAGAAATCAGTAGTTGTCCTAGAGAACGATTCGAAGTTACCGAAAGTTATCCTATCGATCGACCATGCTAGGACCCCAGAAAGCTATCTACCGTCATTGCTTGCACGTTTGCGTGACAATAAACTTTTTAATATATTTTTTAATTAGTTTAGAATTTTAGTTTTTGAAGTAAAAGACGCACGCTTGACTTGGAGAGTAAGCTGGTGAATGCGTTACGAAAGCGTTACGAAAAGCGAGGCGAACTGTAATTGAGAGGAAGATATAAGTTAGTGAAGATAGAAAGAGATAGAGTTACGTTTCGTTTATTACTAGGGGCAAGAGAGAGTGGTGCGAGCACACGTTTTCTTTCTCTCTTTCTCTCATAGCCAGTCACGTTTCGTATATCTAAGACACACTGACAGACAAACACTCTCACAGATTAAAATCTGTAAGAGTGTTTCATCTGCTTTCATAAAAAATATTTCATTTTGGGATACGTTAAAAAAGCGATACTAATGAAAATTTACGTTTACCGGGAATATTTCTAAATAAATCTTGAATCTAGCAGATCATTGTAACTAGACAAAATCTCAGTGTACCTCCGGGGAAAGGATAAAAACTTTGGCGATCAATTGTTCAACCCCAGTTGAACAGTTAATTTGATAACCTGTTGGACGTTGGATCCCAATCCAACGTCCAACGGGTTATCAAATTAACTGTTGGGGGATCAAGCGTTAGGAAATCTTAAAAGAATAAAATCTCCCAAAAAATGTTAAGAGGGATTAAATAACCAAACAAAACCGGAAATACGACATTTTTAAAACCAATTTTTGATGTATTGACTCTTTTCTACAAAAAAATATAAATTAATTTCGAAATACTGTTCTTTTATCTAGTACTTAAAGCCGTGTTTTAAATTTTGAGAAAATATGTTTATTTTTAGTACAATAAGGTTTTACCGTAGGTCATTGGCAGATTTGTTAAATATTCAAACAAAATTTTGTATTATACAACACACATTTCAAATCATATAATCATGCAGTAAAATAAATCAATAAATTATTGGGAAAGTCATTTTACTCAAATAAAATCATTAAAAAAATCCGCGCCTGTGTTTTCTGACGAAAATACTTCCGTTTTTCTATTTATGTGTGGTCTTACAAACTAATATATTAAAAAAAAACATTCTTATTTTGCTAAGACGTTTTTGAAAAATTATAAATACTTATGATCAAAAATGAATTACAAAAAGGACATCATTTTACTAGTTTTATCATTACGAGATTGAGCATTTTTCAATGTAGGAATTTATCAAAGAAAATTTTGAATGAAATAAAATCGATATTGAGTTATTATGTTAAAATTCTGGTATCGATAATAATTAATCTCTCTCATCGGAACCGCCCTGTACAGTTGCAAAGATACGATCGCAAGATCATCGTTTGACGAAATTTAAATTCTCGACCGCTGGTTAATGAGCATCATTTTCAATTCGAGTCTGCTAACCACCGAATGCATAATGTTTACGTTTATTTGTAAATATTAGCGATGTCGATTTTCTTCATACTAACCATCTAATGTCTCCTTCCGAAATTCACAACATTATCATCACAACAGAATTCACCACATTTTTACAAGATAACTACCGCAATATTTTGGAACTAACCGAGTGTTTTGCGTAGCTATTTTAAAATTATGAAAATTGTTATCAATGTCTTAATATTTGGGAGGTTATTGCGTAGGGTTGGCAGATTCTTCGATAGTACCAGCTGCTAACCCTGTACAAATAACTGTGAACAATTAAATTTGGGAGCCATCTTTGTGCTGGGGCCACAAAATACCTGATAAACTTACATGATTATGTGCAAAGGAGGGCGGTATGTTTGATTGACAATCTCTTGTTAACAGACCGATTGCCAACTCTTTTACACAGACGCAATGTAGGCATGTTGAGTCTGTTCAACACCTGGACTGAAGTTATTATTTTTAATTGATATAGTTATTTCTAATGCTTCCAAATTATTTTGCAATAACACTACCCTGAAGAAGGTTTGGTATAACAGAAACTAGTTGACAGTGCAAATATAAATTATGAAAAAGTGATCTTTTTGAAAATAATATATTTTTTCATTGTCCAAGTCAGTGTATTCTTTGATAGCTTATTTATCAATAGCTAGCGAATTCCCAGCATGCGTTTCTATGCCACTTAATAAATAAATTGTTTCTCCCTGCGTGCCCTTTCCCATTCGTCTCCTTCCCCTTCCGCCTCCCCTTCCTCTCCCACGTCCCCTTCCCTTCACGCGTCCCCACTCTTCTCCGCCTTCCCTCTTCCCACTCCCCTCCCCGCTTCCTCCGTCCCGCGAATCCCCATCTAGAGTTCCCCTCCCCCCTCCCACATTCCTTACATTCAGTCTACGTATAATCAGTTATCAATCAGCTCGCGTGAACCTATTGCAATTTTTTAATACAAATTTCATAATGCCAGAGCACACCAGTATATACAGAAACTGTAACGTATCGTCTTGTTACTGGAAACTAGCTCAGGATAATCATTGATGTGTGGTTAAATAAGTGCAGTTTTTATACCTACCTCTGTGCATTCTCCACTCTGCCTTCTCTCCAACTCGGGTCACTTGGGTTGGGACAAAGGGGGAATGAATTTAATTATAAAGATTTTACGTGTTAGGATTTTAATTTGGTTCGGCCAAGTTAGGTCTACTCATATCGAAATCTTAATTAGTTGTCATATGGTTCGGGGTTGCTTCTCCATTGTTCACATCGTCATTAAATTCACTGAAACTACCTTCATATCACTGGGTTCTCTGCGGGTGCCTTGGTAAGGCCAAGGTCCTCGATGTTCGATTCTCGTCCTCGATCGTTCGTTCCTCGATGAACGCTCCAGTTCAGCAGCTCAGGCACTCCTAGCCGAGTCTCCTGCCTCTGAAGTCTGAAGTCTCCTGAAGTCGTCTGCACCACTTCGCACTTTGGCCACTAGCCGCGCTTGGTCACCGCTCTATCTTGCGAATAACTTTCTTCCTCGTCTCACGCCTGGCTTTACGTCGCCGGGCGGAGGGATATATCTTGAGAATCACTTTCTTCAACTCAACTACTGCTACTGATTCGTCGCAACCAACTAACCAAAGTTTGATCGCAATCGGATGAACGGTTTAGCAACGCATAATTTCATGACACCAAAGCTCACTATCGTATATAGAAACCATCGCGGGCATGGGCATATCAAATCTCCAAAGTTTCATCGCAATCGGATGAATGGTTTAGCAACGCACAGACATCTCATATACTCATATTTTACTCATATATTCTTACATTCATATACTCATATATTCACATTCTCATATACTCATATATTAATATAATCACATACTCGCAAACATATTTCGATTTTTATATATATATATAGATAATAATAATGTATTGATTTCAGACCGACCGTTACTCTTCCCTCGGGATTGAGCTGAGCAACCGGTTCGGAGAGGATTCCAACCAGAAGATCGCATTGACCGACGTGCCCCTGCCGGACCTCTCCGTGGCAGGAGCGCTCCCCAGGAACTCCGACTTCTCGCTGTTCATCCCCGCGCATCAGCTGTACGCAAATGCGCTCCTTGAAATCATGATGGGTTAGTACAGGAATTGAAATCTATTGTTATTATAAAGGCGAAAGTTTGTATGGATGTATGGATGAATGGATGCATGTTTGTTACTCTCATGCAAAAAAATACTGAATGGACTTTAAAAATTCTTCCACTAATAGAAAGCTACATTATTTGCGAGTAACACAGGCTGCATATATTGGTAAGCTCTCATTTTGTTATTTATTTAGGTTACTATGGTGATCCCTTTGATTCTTTGATAGTTAAAATTATACTAATCGTTTGATTGTTACGCTTTATTAGGTGGCACGCGAGCTGTTTGAAAAATGAATGTAATTTAAGGGAGGTGTGTAGGGAAGGGAGCGGGAGGGGTGGGCGGAAGGGGGGAGTGGGAACCCCCTAATACTATGCGAGCGAACCCGGGGGCAAAAGCTAGTAATTCTATATTTTAAATATCAAGTACGTTTTTCAAATGTTTTACGGTTATTCTTCTATTTTTATTTATTTTTTCATCTTATCCCCCTTTTTTACTTTTTTTCCATAATTTTTTATTCTTTTTCCCGATTATTTTTTCTTAATTTTTTTTTTCTTTTTTTCCTTCTCTTTTATTTAGTTATGTTCTTATTTTTACTTCTTTTTTCATATTTTCATTCTGATTATTTTTTCTTCCTTTTTATACTTTAGTACTTTTGTGTTCTTTTGTGGTCTATACGTATACCTTCTTCCTGTATTTCCAATGCTTCTTGTTCCAAGCCAGGATTTGCTCCTATTATTTTTTTAGATTACATTAATTAGATCCACACAGGCGCCCTAATGAAAATAATTTCCCTCGGGGCTTATGTCATCTTAGAGAATGCTGTGTGGATAGTTTTTTAAGGAAAAAAAGGATAGGAAGTTCTTGGGAAAAAGGAAAGTCTTCAACACGTGTATACTTCCAGTCATCACCTATGGATGTGAAACTTGGGCACTCACCAAACGCCACAGTGAAAAGTTGGAACGCTGCCAGAGAGCCATGGAGAGAAGTTTGACAGGAACAAGGAAACAGGACAGAGTGAGAGGTAGCACAATAAGGGAGAAAACTAAAGTTGCCGATGTAGTTACCCGAATAGACCAACAAAAGTGGAGATGGACAGGACACATGATACGCGATCCACAAGAGAAATGGTGCAAAAATGTCACTGACTGGTATCCCAGAGATGGCAAGAGAAGTAGAGGACGTCAACACATGAGATGGGAAGATGACCTAAAACTCACTGCTGGACATCAATGGAGAAGAGTAGCGCGTGACAGGTCCCAATGGAAAATGTTAGAGGAGGCCTATGCCAAGAGGCAAACTGAGCTTCGGGATATACTATAACAAATAAGATCATGTCTAATACATACCTAACAGAGGTCCAGAATAAAAAGGCTTATTATTATTATTATATTATATTATTATAATTAGATCCACACAGGCGCCCTAATGAAAATAATTTCCCTCGGGGCTTATGTCATCTTAGAGAATGCTGTGTGGATAGTTTTTTAAGGAAAAAAAGGATAGGAAGTTCTTGGAAGGAAATAGGTATGTGGGGTGGGTAGGAATCTGGAGGTTAGTGTGTCCATATGTCTCAAGTTGACCGGAGTACCAACTATTCATATTTATGAAAACATTTAATAAAAATGTTATTAAATAAGTGTATAAAATAAACGTTCTTTTGTTCTTCGTATGTTCCCCACCAAATTTAAGATTTTACTGAAGACTCTAGTTTTTGCTTTGCCTCTTTTAGTCTTACTCTACCCATACTGTGAATAGGTCTCCAATATTTTGAATGTATCATAATATTTTAGGGCAGCCTTTTATATCTTTCTAAGTAGTCGCCTCATTTTTCAAATTGGTATTCTCTAAAAAATATTTTTGAGCCATTTATGAAATAAATGCAAGCATTTGTACGCTTTGTCACTTTTCTGTTTCTGAAATTGTTTGTAATTAATTCAATGGTTATAATATAATATTATTGGAGTAGGCATTAAAATTAAAAGCATCTAACATATTATTAAGATATCTGCTTTGATAAACTATCTTACGAATCTAATATTTTCTATAAATTGTATTTTAGAGCCAGCCGAGGGTGACTTGCAAACATTTCTGTCCGTTTGCGCAAAGGTCAAGGATAGGGTCAACCAGAAGCTCTTCAACTATTGTCTCTCCGTAGCCTTGTTGCACAGGTAATGAAACATCCTAAAAAAAAATTATGTTGGTCGGTCTATAGATCGCCCACAATAGGCCACTTGCATGGATTTCATAACGACTTGGAAGAAATCATTGGATAGATCTTTTTACTAAGATTACGAAAATGTTAGTAATTTTTTTTAGAAATGTGCAGTTTTTGATTTTTAAATAAATGAATCCATTATTTGGGCTCATGACGTCACTACATGAAAATGTCCCGTCTCCGAAAATGTTCCTATTAATTTTGTAAAATTCCACACTGATTTTTTTTTATGGCATCGCTTTGATTTCAGGTGAATTTTTGAATTCGTTCACTAGATTTATTGTTTGTTCTCTGCGAACTTATCATTTGGTTTGACTTTTTGACAGATGTTCTGAAGAGAACTCCGTACATTTTAGATGTCGGTACGTGTTTTAGAGGTATAATGGTTATGGTGCTGATTTTAACAAAATCAAATTTTATAATATTCTTATTATTATTATAATTTACAAGCACAAGTAAATTACATTGGATTTAGTAATATAGACGTTGAACATTATAATGATTTATGATCAATAAGATGTATCAAGGAAAAAATATTTATGAGATGTAATAATACTTTTGGTTTGCCGCGTTATTCTCCTGTGCCATTCGTGTGGAAAACGTTATTTTTTTAAAAAATGATTTTCGGCCATGTAATTATCGTTTTTTTTACACTTATAAAATTATGTCCCGTCTTTCCGGTTTATAAAAAATGGTCTGATTTTTCGGATTGAAATTTTTAAAAAATCCCCAGGGTGTCAAAAGTAGGATAAAAAAACACAGAATGTCTTAGAATATTTGCCTAACCGGAAAATTTAAAAAAAAAATGTTATGCAAGTGGCCTATTCAGTATCTATCTACCCTGCTACAAAGACTTCAACTCCCGCTTTAAACAATTCAAAAATGTTTAAAAAGTCAGAAACAAGAGACTTCTAAAAAAAGTATGCTTCATTTTAAATTGTTCATCAAAATCCACCAAATTCTACCAAAATTGAAATCGCCTGAAAATTGTTGAACATTGAACCGTCTCTCTTTTTAAAATTCATGTTTAGACTAGGTACCTAGAATTTTCTCACTGAATGAAGCCTTAAATTACGTATTCTCTAATTTTCCATTCTAAATAACAGCCTATTTTAATTCAAGTTTTATGTTAAATTTTATTTTATTCAAAACATTTCACTTTTCAATTTTTATATGAAAAACTCTCTTTTTATAACTTTTGAAGGTTATTCCCATCAATGTAATATATCATTGAAGAAGAAGATACTAATGATAATCTAAACGAAAATATGAAAGAGAACAAGACACAGAAAACAGAAAAAGTCAATAGTCGCAACTGGGATTCTGAATCTGTCTAAATGAATATTCATTTAGACTTTTATAAAAAGTCAATAGTTCCATATAAATAAAATCGGATATATTTATCCGTGACCCTATCCAGGTTACAAACCAATTCTTAGAATAATTGTTTCCAATAAAAAGGGTAGTTGCCCGTAATGTGGAAAAAATAATTAGTTGAAGATAATATTGTTAATTCTAAAATTTGAAATATGATTATTGACAAATATAACGATTTGACAGAAGGTGGCAATAGCTAAATTGGTTGACGCGCACGTCCCGGTTAGACGAGAGGTCTGAGTTCTAGTCCCAGATCATTGTCTTTTTCTGTCTCTTCCATATTTTCGTTTTGATTATTATTTTTATCGTCTTCTTCAATGATAAATTTTATTTAATTAAATTACATATAAAATAATATAAAGCATACTTGCTGCACGTTTCAGAGTGATAATCTCAGTATTCAGTATCGAAATATTGCTTGGATTGGCTTAATCCGTGCTTGGGGATCAGATCTGAATAACTAGGTTCTTCCCTACGTTCTCTTTCCTCTTCCCTATCTCCTTCCCCTCTGATGCCATAGTCTCACTGACTCATTGGCTGACATAGTCTCACTGACTCATTGGCTGACATAGTCTCACTGACTCATTGGCTGACATAGTCTCACTGACTCATTGGCTGACATAGTCTCACTGACTCATTGGCTGACATAGTCTCACTGACTCATTGGCTGACATAGTCTCACTGACTCATTGGCTGACATAGTCTCACTGACTCATTGGCTGACATAGTCTCACTGACTCATTGGCTGACAATTGGTACCCGTGTGCGGTATTCACATATAAAATAAAGCTTTTTATTCTTGATCCATTGCAGACCAGATACCAGGGACATCCCGCCGAACAACTTTATGGAAACCTTCCCAGCAGAGTTCGTTGATTCCTCCGTCTTCCAGGATGCCAGAGAAATTAGCAGAACTCTTCCCGCGCCACTGAGGGTGAGTTAATAGTTAATTAATGAGGGTGAGTTAATAGTGAGCATCACAGTCGATGAACATAAATCGTCGATCAGCGCCATTTTAATTTTTTGACATTTGCCCAGTCCCCGGTGAGTAGGTACTTTATCTTTAGCATGTCTGAAACCAATCTACAAATTTTGAAAATGCCAAATAAATTCAAAGCAAATTTGAGTTCATTCAACCAGATTTAATTGGGAAAGAAATTAATAATTTTTGAGATTTTTGCTTCCTTAATTATCGTTATTACCTAAAAAAAATAAACTCGTTAAAAACAGTAGTTTTAGCGTCCAGCCGTCTACCTGGAGCCTGTGAGACTATGTCATCCCCGTTTGGTATATTTTTTAAGGCTGAAGGTAGGAGGGAGGGAAGGAGATGGGGGAGAGGAAGGAGAGAAGTACCTGATTATTCAGATCTGGGCTAATGCCATTTTAGGAAACGTTTCAATTCCAAACGATGGTCTTAAGCCACCGCTACCCGAATTTCTACCGATTTATTACATATATCCTTAAGTAAGTTTTAAAGCTCTTAAAAAAATATAATAACACGTTTGTTTCAGTTATTTTACAAGTTATATGTATGAAAAAATTCACAGTGTTTTTTTAGATGCTGTTTAAGACAATCCCTGCGAGATTTTTGCCCTATTTTAAACGAGTCGTGTTTCATAAAACATTTTCACAATTTTGGCATCGATTTTATGGCTTTAAATATTAGCGCGCTCCTCTACCATTTGTAATTACATATCTCTCCATCTTCTTTTTTTTGAGCGCCGATACAGCGCCTTAAACAAGGCGATACAGAGAGTATATTCCACTCTAGAACATGCCACAAACAATATACCGTATATTATTTTAAATAATTAAATAAAATTTACTCACACGCGCCGGAATTGAACCTGCTGCCTTCAGTTTGCTAGAAGTGGCAATTTTAATAAAAAAAAATTAAATTTGGACACGATAGTCAGTCGGCGTGATGAAGCCATTTCAATCTCGTCAACGCTAGCGCAAGGAGTATGTGATTTTTCCCAATTTTCAAGGACATCCTTTTTCTTCCAGACGCCCATCGTCATCCCCAAGGACTTTACCGCCTCTGATCTGGAGGTGGAGCATCGCTTGTTTTACTTCCGCGAGGATGTGGGGATCAATCTGCATCACTGGCACTGGCACTTGGTGTATCCCTTTGATGCACCTGCTGGCAACAGGGCCATTGTGGACAAGGACAGGAGGGGGGAACTGTTCTTCTATATGCATCAGCAAATCATTGCCAGGTAATGATTATTTCTCCAAACTTCTTTTTCGTCGCCTTAAGGGTCGGGTATCAAACCGCGCTGACACTGCAGTTAGGTATTTCTTGTACTTGTAGACAAACACGGCCGTAGCCGGCCGCCTGCGTCAGACTAGAGGAGATGTGGGTATACTAGACACTACGGACTTAGGAAATAAAAATACACTTGCCTTATAAAATTTAGTTCCTACTATAATAATGGATACAGCTTAACATACTAAGAATCATATGGTGGAATAGCGTGGATAGCTCATAGAGACATTTGCGCCTGGGTCAAACTGCCCATTCACTGCAGTTAGGTATTTTTGGTAGTTGCAAACAAGCTCGGCCGCCGCGATCTACTGTGTATTTCGGTTAGATTCAGGCACGGCTGCTCAGCATTTTGATAAAATACGGAATAAAAATACACTTGCTTTGTATAATTTTAATTTATTTCTAACATAATTGATACAGCTTGACAGACTATAAATCATATTATGCAAGGGCAAGGATACATAGACTTTTTTTAGTCCCTGGACCTTTACAGACGTCTTAGTTTTTGACTCAATGTGACATAGAATCTAATGGTGTTTTGATGTGGAAAAAATTTCTGGTTCATATATGGTTTGTATAATGTTATTAATTTTTTTATAATTTTACCAGAAAATAATGGGTGTGAATAAGTTACGACAACCAGTTTTTACTCTGTGCCTTAGAAATTAAAAAACAGGTAGTTTTGTTCTTGAAAGTTTATTTATATGCATACAGTTTTTTTTTAATACGTAGTAAGAAAGAATATATTTTACAATTTATCTTTGATATACATAAAGTAGAACGAAGCACATTTAGAAAAAAGACAGTAAAAAATATAAAGAAGTTCAGACAAATTTTTATAAAACAACTAAATGTTTTATTTTTATTTTTATGTAACTTACAAAGTCCCAACTGTTATCAATCGCCTGGGGCCAGTGATTGGGGTATATTGTGAGGCTGAATAAGGTGGGAGGGGAATAATATAGGGGAAGTACCTGGCTATTAAGATTTGGTCACCACACACGGCTAAAGCCATTTCAAGCAGCTTTTCAATTCTGAATAGTGGTCTTACACCAGGGCGATACATAAAGTATCTTCCACTCTGTTTTTTTATAGAAGGCTATTGACAAGTTTTTTTTTCTTTGTATAAAACACGCTGTAACTCGTGTTGTGCGTGTTACAGGTAAAATTGCAAATGTTATATGTAAGTTCAAAATAAATAAATTATTACCCACAATTATTATAGTTATTTCACAGCATTATCCAAAAATAACAAAGTTACTATTATATACTTGTTTACTATTATATAATTTTACAATTGAAAAATGTCCTCCACAACACAGGTGAATTCCTAGCGTAGAGGACATTAGACTATACATTTGTAATGTAAACTTATTAATAAAACAATACAGAGTGATAAGTGTTAGCCCCTCATTTATTCACAAGACTGTCATTTTGTAATGACATCATCCTTTCTCCCGGTCTATTATCGATAATTCATACAGCGCCCTTGAGCTGATTTTTCACAAAAACGGCGCTATATAAATCATCCAAATATTATTTATTAATTCTAAACATTCACAAAAAGTGTGGTAGATCATTCATTATAGCAAAAAGTTTATATGGAAGGCCATTACTCAGGCCGCTTATGTTTATTTAAAAAACTTACATGTTAACTGATAGTTTCTGTTATAACGACGTCATTTATATTGCTTCTGCTGCTTTTCTAAAAAAACATATAAAATAAATTTATTTGTAATAATACGACCCAGAATTTACCCAACATCGAAATTCATTCGATTTATCAATGGATCTGACAGTCGTTGTTTTCAATAAAACTTAGTGACAATTTGAACGGAATCGGTAGAGAACTCAAAATGGTCGTCGAAATTATGCATTTTGAAATTAAATTTTGTTAAATTTTGTTAAATTAAATTTTGATATTAAGTTCGTTGAACCCCAAACTCCTTAAACCTGATTTTGAACCAAATCGTCAAAGTACTTAAGATATTCAAGATGGATGCCGAAATTTTGCATTTTGACATTAGATCCGAGTTCAGTGCACGTCCAAACGCCCTAATCCTGATTTTGAACCAAATCGGTAGATAACTAAAGAAATTCAAGATGGATGCCGAAATGTTGCATTTTGACATTAGATCCGATTTCAGTGCACTTCCAAACGCTCGAATGCTGATATTGAACCAAATCGGTAGATAACTAGAGAAATTCAAGATGGATGCCGAAATGTTGCATTTTGACATTAGATTCGAGTTCAGTGCACGTCCAAACGCCCTAATCCTGATTTTGAATCAAAAAGGTAGATAACTAGAGAAATTCAAGATGGATGCCGAAATGTTGCATTTTGACATTAGATCCGAGTTCAGTGCACGTCCAAACGCCCTAATCCTGATTTTGAATCAAAAAGGTAGATAACTAGAGAAATTCAAGATGGATGCCGAAATGTTGCATTTGGACATTAGATCCGAGTTCAGTGCTCGCCAATACTCCCTAATACTGATATTGAACCAAATCGGTAGATAACTACAGATAAATTCAAGATGGATGCCGAAATTTTTAGATGTCAAAAAGCAAAATGACTTCAGTCTACCTTCAAACTACCCTTGATAGAAATCATTAAAAAAATTAAATTTTGACTTTATTACCTTATTCTTCCAGTGGGAGGGTCTATTTTTTATGGCACGGTAAGCAAGAATTCCTTTATTTTTACCCATTTTGAAGTTACCTGAAGTTTAAAAAAAAAAAAAATAATAAAATATGTAAAACTGTAAATCAAGTTAAAAATAATTTATTAGATAATAATAAATATATTTTATTTCTACTTACCCGGTTACTGTAACACCTATCTCCTCAATGATTCCTTCAAAAATCGAATAAACAGCGAACAAAATTGCTGCGAAAAAAATATGCGTGCTCCCGCCTTGACTGCTATCTCACGACTGAATGAATTCTGTGAAATTCAACCGTTATATAAGACATCGCGCGGCGTAATATTTTGCCATACATTTTTGTATGGCGGAGAATAGTTGAAAAATTCAGAAAGTTTAGGCGAATTACAATAAAAATCTAGATACACTGAAGAGCTTTTAATTTAATAGCTTGATTTAACATAATGTTTACTCTGAGATTACGGAAGGATTTTTGGTAAAAATGTTTACAACAGGTTCAGGAGAGATAATCGCGAAGGCCTTTTTCAACGTTTTAACTAAAGTTGCAGTATGTATAACTTATAGAATTTGTAAGATTACAGTAAAAAAAATTTAATCACTAGTAACTTTACACATTTTTCTAACTACCTGTATATAATTTTCTAGTATTGCTGCTACGAGACGCGGATGCTACTGCTAATGCGGAGCGATGTTTTCCAAACCCGACCCTTAACGGTCAGAATTCAAAAATGTATTCTTTGCGATCTGAACTCCAATATTCCACATAGTACGGAAGTCCAGTCTATTAATTTTTAAATACGTCTGTTTGAATTTCGATTTTCTTTTCTTGATTGAAATCTTTTTCTTTTAATAAAGGAATTAAATTGATGAATTCCATTCCATTCAATGTATGAATGAAATGGATGAATTCCGTTCAACGAATGAATGAAATGAATGAAATGAATGAACGAATTGGATGAATTCCATTCCATTCAATTAATGAATGAAACGGATAAATTCCTCCTTCTTCTTCTTCTTCCCCTTATTCTATTCGGGTCGGGGACCCATTGCATCGACA
Source organism: Limnephilus rhombicus (assembly GCA_929108145.2). Taxonomy (NCBI): domain Eukaryota; kingdom Metazoa; phylum Arthropoda; class Insecta; order Trichoptera; family Limnephilidae; genus Limnephilus; species Limnephilus rhombicus. The sequence continues at coordinate 18,828,026 of OV815291.1, forward strand.
AGGCTCCTCCATACGTCCCTGTCTTGTGATGATTGTTCGGCCTCTGCCCATGGTAGACCCATCCTCTCCTCACACAGTTTCTGGAGTTGCCTCGCCCAACTGTGTCTGGGGCGGCCCACTGGACTTCTACCCTCTGGAATCGCACTCAGTGTCTTCCTCGTAATTCGGTCATCAGACATTCTATGACTGTACATTAGTACATGCCCAAGCCACCCCAGTTGCGATTTTTCTATAAAGAGTAGCAGTGGTTCAATGTTTAGATCATCTCGGATCGTCGAGTTTCTTATATGATAATTATGTATTAACGGATAAATTCCATTTAATTTAATTAATGAATGAAATGGATGAATTCCATTCCATTCAATGAATGAATGAAATAGATGAATTCCGTTACATTCAATCATTGAATGAAATGGATAAATTCCTTTCAATGAATGAACGAAATGGATGAATTCAATTCCTTTCAATGAATGAGTGAAATGAAATCTTGGAATCGGAAATTAACCCACTTTCCGAGATCCGATCGAGCTGAAATTCAGCAGATAGACCCGTTGCCGATCAAACCAAAAAGAAATTAAATATATTTTGAAAAACTTTCTTTTACAACCGCCTGTCAAACCCCTTAACAAAAGGATTGCGAGTATGATTCCCTCTGGGTTAGCTGACGTATTTCAGATCTGACAGAGAATTTTTTCATGAATATACCCGGAAGGCAACATTACTTTATCGAGGTAATATGACCTCATAAGCCATCTGTAAGCCTGAGCGGCGGGTGCAACCTTCAACCAATAGCACCCCTCGTCCCTAACTACTGTAGTAAGGGACGAAACAATGTGGGAAAAAGAAGGTATTTAGCAGGGGTGCCTGGGTTCAAGGGGTGAATAAGGGTTGAGGGGTGAGGGGTGGATCGAGAGAGACTGGGTGAAGGAGGCCTTTTGACCTTTTCAGCCGGACTCTCGACCCATTGCCTTACACCGCAGTTGGAGGGATGGATTCATTCGTCCGTCACTCCTATAAACACTAACCCCCAGATTCCTACCCATCCCTTATTCCTTTTTACTTCACAGAACTTTCTACCCTTCTCTTCCTTAAAAAGACCCCCCACACAGCATCCCCTAAGATGAGAGGGAAATTATTTTCCTTAGGGCCTCCTGTGTGGAGCTAATGTAAAAAAATTTGGAGATTGAATATTTATAAATATGCGCTCGAAATAATTAGATTTTGCTAAAATCTACATTTTTAGTCCAAATATGCTAAGGAATCGCTGGTGTGTTAACGAATCATGTTACACGAGCTCCGTCGCGACTATCCAATGCTGCTGGAAAGAAGAACGGATTTTACACCGTGTATATTATTTCCCATTCTCATGTAATTTTTATTTGTTCCAGATACAACAATGAGCGCCTCTGCAACGCCATGAAGCGCGTGGTGCGCTTCAACAACTTCCGCGACCCAATCGAGGAGGGCTATTACCCGAAGCTGGACAGCATGTCCAGTCGGCGCTCCTTCACGCCCCGGCAGCCCAACGTGTCCTGGCAGGACTTGGACCGCGAAGTTGATGCCATCAAGCTCACCGTGACCGAAATGGAGATCTGGCTATCAAGGCTTAATGACGCCATCAGCTCTGGAACATATCAGCTGGTAAGCTCATAACTCATAACATATAATAAAGACAATTTAGCGAAACTCAAGCGATCTGGAAACAGAAATATCAGAAAAATATATTGGCATCTCTAGGACTCGAATCCAGGACTTTAAGACTGAACTCTCTCAATTTTTAATTCATGTGCTTTATAGTATGGGGACCAAATAGTTTCAAAGGAAGATACGTAAATTCGCAAGTGAGAGGAAGCACGCTATTATTAACCTTTATCTGCTGACGTGGGGACCGCTGCGTCATAGCAACAATAAAATTGTACTTAACCCCGTGCGCGACAGTAGCTTTGAATTTAGTGACGCCAGAGCTGTAGGTTTAAAATTTTAAAGTTAAATTTCTGTAAGTAAATTCATTTCATTTTTTTGCGGAACTCTCTGACCCATCGTCAGTACTTACGTCACTTTTATAAAGTTGATTTAATATACATAGTTTATTCGAGACACTATTTAAATATTATAATAAAAGTGAGTTCATTGTTTTTTTTTATTTAGATTAATAGACTGATATCTGATCTCAACCAAAAATTATTATACACGGTGTTAAGGGACGTACTTGACTTACTTTAACCAGTGATTCTTGACATTATTTAGAGAAAAAAATGTAAATGAAATTTTGGACTCCGGTGACATTTTTGATTTTTTTTTTTCTACAAAAACATAACAAAATGATAAATGTTGGACAGTTGGAGGCGGGGTGAGGGGTTGGTCAGTTACTCGGTGAAGTGACCAGTGACGAAATGCGGAAGATTTTTTTTTTGTTTGAATTTGAAGTAAAAAAAATTGAAAAAAAAAGTCATCAAAAAAAGTCACCGGAGACCAAAATTTCGTTTACATTTTTTTTACTTCAAATAATGTCAGGAATCATTGGTTAAAGTAAGTCAAGTACCTCCCTTAACACCCTGTATAATATCCAAATTGTTAAATATGAGTTACAAAAATAAACTATTTGGTTTTATTTTATTTAAATTTTCCAATAAATAATAATTTGGTCCTCAAAATTTTTGGAATGATAGAGGACTTCGCTTGCAGAGGATTGATCACACCAGAACTCGGTTACTAACTACTCATTGTTGTTTGCTTCTAGCCGGATGGTACCACGCAGCCCCTGACTATTGACATTCTGGGCAACATGATAGAATCCAGCATTATTAGCCCGAATCGGGATTTCTATGGGCGCCTTCACAATAGTGGACATCTTTTCACTGCTTATGTCCACGACCCCAACCATAAATACTTGGTGAGTTCAAAGCACAAAAGTACTTTATTTAAATTATTATTATCAATCACAATTTGCAGAACTCCAATTTAATTTATTCATTTCTATTTAAAGCATTTTTCTGCTTCCAACATCTCCTAGATAAAAATGATTGATCGTTCTCAATTATTATGCTACGGACACACTTTCTCATTTGAAGCCAAAGAGCATGCTCACAAAGCAACAGCCGTTTATTAATGAGCACGCTCATTGGATTATCGGGTGGAAGGGGAAGCCTCTAAGCATGTGTGAACAGGCTAGCTTATGAGCATGCTTATTTCAATCTGATCTCAATTCGCGACTGCGAATTCTTTGCAAAAATGTCAAAAAGGCCGCTGGGGAGACGAAAAAACCTTGTTTTTCGTGATTTTTTTATGGGAATCACGAATATATTTGGAACACAAAGTCACTAAAATACCCAAAATAGATTTTCGAATTCTCCAAAGTTCCTTTACATCCAAAATGAAACCACATTCCTTCTTCAAACTTCGCAAAATTACTTTGTGGCATCATTAATTATATAATGAATAACAGATCACTTTGTATAAACCACTATATTATAAACAATATCTACATGTTTCGATAACAATGTTATCTTTATCTTCATAATTATTAACATATCCTGATGAAGATAACATTGTTATCGAAACATGTAGATATTGTTTATAATATAGTGGTTTATACAAAGTGATCTGTTTGTTATTCATTATAAAACCACATTCCTTATTATTTTTTAATTGTTAAACTAACGTTTAAGACAAGATTTTTATGCATAGCACAAAGGGTAACAATTATTATAAGCAATAATTATTAGCCTGAAACACGGGACGTGAACCCGTGCCCTTCTGATTGCCGGTCAGCTGCTCTCCCAATTGAGCTATGGCGGCTTATCTTATACCCGCCAAATGATTCAATATATACTAGTGTTTCATTCAACAATTACTGCTTAATGTATTTTTTCCACCTGAAAACAACCAACTTTATACATGTCCCGTTGGCGTCATGTATATTTCTCGGAAGATTTTTCAATGTGGATGAGTGTTTCAGGCTGATAATTATTGCTTATAATAATTGAAACCACATCCCATTGAAATTAGCATTTATTTTTCATTATTCAGTCATTTTCGGATTTGTTGACATCTTGGAACCAAATAAACCGTTTTATTTTCTTTCATTAGAAGATTCTTAAATAATTGCGTTGCAACAATAAGATTATTTTGTTTTGTTCTTGGCGAATGGAATTGACTCCATTTGACATTTATTTGACATGAGCATGCTCATTATAGAGCATGTGTGTTCAATTATTGGCTTTGAGCATGCTCATTCATGAGAATGCTCAAACCAAGCCTGCTCATTAATGAGCAAATGTGTACAGTTGACTTTTTGACATGAGCATACTCATTAATGAGCATGCTCATAATTAAGTGTGTCAGTACCATTCCTGATAATTACTAAGCCAACTCCTTATATTATTATCAATGTCAGAATGCTAACCATAAAACTCCTTATGTAGATAGATGGTGATAAGGTTTGAATTCTCGTTTAACACCAGTAGCCAGTATTGATTTATTCCCGAAAAAAATATCGCCAAAAAGTGTTTTTAATTTAATTTAGCTAAGCACACACATATTTAAATGTTTCAGGATCATTTAATAAAAAAAAAAAATTTCCACATTATAAAATAAAACCATAACCGAAAAGAAGTTTGTAAGAAGGAGATTTTGAACTTTAAAGCAGTTTTTATTATTTAGTTTTTTTTGGGCTTGTAAAAAGACTAGTTCTACCGCAGTATTTGATAAAGCATCAAAAAAATTTCTAAGCGATCTAATTTAGCATTGCTTAGTAGTGTATCACCTTAAGCAATATAATATAAATTACATTTAATAATGTTATTATCAAATTCTGATAGCACATCAGTTTTTTTTTGTTACAGCTATTTCGGCTTACGAGGCCATTTTCAAACTGCGGTTAAACCACTTTAAGACGATTTATTTATTTTTAATGTGAATTTTTTTAAGGTGTCTAAATTTATTAACGTTTAAATACATAACTGTATAAATACGTGACATTTAAAATAAAATAAAGCCGAAACAGCTGTAACAAAAATAAAACACTAAAATACTTGCAGAACTTAATAATAACATTATTAAATTTAATTTCAATTAAATCTAACCACTCGAGCGACAGACCAAATTAAAACTTTTTCCTCGGATTGCTCGTGATTTTTTGGTGATCATTTTGAATAATTTCTGCCCACATTAAAAAAATCAGACCTTAACTTAATAATTCAAATTAAGTAAAAATGCATCTAGGGAAAATTTGCCTAAAACTGGCAGCAAAGCATTCCGTGGTATTTTAAATAGTGCCATATTGTGACAAAAAGCGCTCCAGTGGAAAATTTTTTTAATTATGTTATACAAAATACACATAAACAATTAATTTTGTTGCTTGTAACTTTTATTTTGGAGAGGGATATTGTAAAAATCTCGTAAAGACATGATGTATTCTACTTTAAGGAAACCAATGGAGTGATGGCTGACGAAGCAATCACAATGCGCGACCCCTTCTTTTATCGCTGGCACGCCCAAATCGACTCCCTCTTCCAGAAGTTCAAGGGTTCAAGGAACACCAACACCTACACGAGAGCAATGGTAAATATACCTTAATGCGCTAAGCAGTCCTGGATTTGTCAATAGGCCTCATCATAGGCCGCGGCCTAGTGGCGGCAGCCTACAAGTGAGTGATTATGATAGGTTGTAACTTTTAAGAAGAAAGAAGGGACGGCGCAAATAAAGTGGCCTAGACTTATAAAATGTGTAAATCCGCAGCTGGCGCTAAGACTCTTTGACAAGCAGGCAAAAGAGAATTTATGAAAATGTATTGAAACATTAGGAAGAGTTGATAAAGAACTGGATTTTTTTTGGTAAAATAGGTATAAGATATATTGTATTGGTCAAATGTCTGCCCGTTATGAGTTATGCTGCCTTGAAAGTGTAATTAATGTCTTATAAAAGTCTTCATATTTCAAACTTTGCAACAAAGGCGAGCAATAGCTGATTTATCTTATAATTTTAAATAATAAAATCGACTATGCCGAACTTCTACATCTACAGAATAGTTATTTTAACATAACTTTAAGATAAACACATCTTACAGAACTATTCCACGTGCGTAATTACAAAACAAATCAGCAACTAATTCGCCAATTATCCGTGCTCTTCAGATATTTTAAAGATAAACCGTAAGAGTAAGTCATGTTCTGCTTAAAAATACCTATCCATTCGCATATATGAAAACGTTACATATAAAAACGTCGGTATTTCAAATGCAATGTTTAGTCTTTTTAATAAATATTTTATTATTTTACTGAAATAAAATGTTTGCCCACTCCACCCTCTCAGCTGATCAACCCCAACATCACCGTCGACTCGGTTGGCGTGACCGATGAGCTGGGCACCAACCAGCTGAACACTTTCTGGATGCAGAGCGACGTGGACTTGTCCCGTGGACTAGACTTCGCCCCAAGAGATGGCGCTGTGTTGGTTCGCTTCACGCATCTCAACCATCGTCCCTTCACTTACAAGTGAGTTCTGCACTATATTCATCGCTATTTTTTTGGTTCCCCAAACCTTTTAGCATGAATCTTTCTCTCATTCATTCCCAAACTTTTCTCCTGTGTCATGTATTCTCCGTTTCTCCTTTTTGCCTTTTCTCCTTTCTTCCTTATCTCATTTTTTCCTTTTCTCCTTTTCTCCTTTTCTCCTTTTCTCCTTTTCTCCTTTTCTCCTTTTCTCCTTTTCTCCTTTTCTCCTTTTCTTATTTTCTCCTTTTCTCCTTTTCACCTTTTATCATTTTCTCCTTTTCTCCTTTTCTCCTTTTCTCCTTTTCTCCTTTTCTCCTTTTCTCCTTTTCTCCTTTTCTCCTTTTCTCCTTTTCTCCTTTTCTCCTTTTCTCCTTTTCTCCTTTTCTCCTTTTCTCCTTTTCTCCTTTTCTCCTTTTCTCCTTTTCTCCTTTTCTCCTTTTCTCCTTTTCTCCTTTTCTCTTTTTCTCCTTTTCTCTTTTTTTCCTTATCTCCTTTTCTCATTTTTTGCCTTTTCTTCTATTCCCCTTGTCCCCTTTTTGCCATTTCTCCTTGAATAGGACTTGAATAATAACTTTAAATTTAGACAAATTGTTCAAATTCTTTGAAACAACCCGACGTCAGAGTAAAAGTTTTCAGCGCTAGTGATTAAAATAAAAATAACCCAATCATTTAAAAAAAATCAATTTATTCTGATAGAGGGATATGTATTAGACTGTATTTACATTTTGGATTTTACCGCGCTGCTTGCTGTGCTGTAACTACATACATTCCCCTATTCCACAAAGGCATAGTTAAATGTAAAATGCTGTTGTGGGCGTTGGGGCACAAGTGTGCTTTACGCCTGCCAGTTTCATTCCAACCTTCGCATCTTCTTGGAAAAGCCATGCATTACGAATACCGTGTCATAATTACCAGTATTGTAAATGTGAATTAACTTCCCAGCATCCAGGTAACCAATGGTGGTCCAGCCAAGAGAGGAACGGTGCGCTTGTTCATTGGGCCCAAGTACGACGAGAGGGGTCTACCCTGGCCCCTATCAGAGCAGAGGTTGATGATGATAGAACTGGATCGTTACGTAACTGAGCGTGAGTACTGATTTTATTATTATAATTGACTGAGCTAGATTAAAAGTTTTAACTCGACCGTTTGGCGTTTGTTATATTCCATTTTCGATGGCGAACTTTTTCTAGGCGGCTAACTGTGACAATGGTTCATTACAGATAAATTCTAATATTTTCATGATTTATGTGTTTTGTATATTTTTTTATGTACAATAAGTTATATCTAGCGTATTTTTGTATTATCATTATTAGGTAATGCAGATGGGTTCTTATTATTACCGCCACATTTTTATATGTTTACTTAAAATTTCACTTTCACTTGACACTGGCTAGAACACTCCTTTAGAATGAAAGACAATTAAAAAAAAGATTTAGCTGCTTTTGAAGAAGCAGTGAATTTGGACTATTTTACTAGCTATTGAAATGCGATCTATAATTGAATGCATTCCCTAGTGAATTCCGGCGTGAATAACCTGACCCGTTCCTCCGCTGACTCCTCGGTGACCATCCCCTTCGAGAGAACCTTCCGCGATATCCCCGCTGGCACCAACAGTGGTAACTTCAACTTCTGCGGCTGCGGTTGGCCCCAGCACATGCTGATCCCCAAGGGTACCGAAGGAACAGGATCTGACTACCAGCTGTTCTGCATGGTGTCCAACTACGATAAGGACAAGGTAAGTTTCTTCATCATCTTTATAGTTGCAATATTTGTCTGCGAATCAATTTGTATTTTTTACACATAATGTGGGGCTATAATCAAAAAGTGAAACGACTACGAGAATAGCGTGGCTGTCAACGAACAATATCGCGACACGAGGGGGGATGGACTGTAAATCTTTATTCGTATGAGACAAGACAATTGACGGCGTTTTTTAAAGTCAAGTCAAATCCAATTTTTTTTTAAGTAAATGGCAATTGGAAAGGAGAAAACCCCTACCTTTGCTGGGTTCATAAGCTGTGATTATCCAATCTTGGTGGTGGCTGCTCTTCCACGATGATAGCACAAAGGGTGGTTAATGTATACCGTCACTGTTTTGTGTATTTTGTGTAAACGAGGTGTGAACGATTTCACGACGATTATTCAACTGAATTAATGTGGGTAATTTTCGATTTTGTGCAATTTGTGTATATGTATCAAGTAGGTATGCATCACCTTCCTCTTCTTTTAGTAAGTAAGTAGGGCCTTTCAAGGAAGGAGAGGCGCAAAGCAAGAAAATAACAATGCAAGGACTTTGTGAAAACGGGTTTCAATTCATAAGCTGTTTCAGAACTAAGCAGTGGCGAGCAGTGAAACCGGGAAGGAATCTGACTTACCATATTTTTTTTTATACTGCACGTTTTGATGAGAATCGGTATAATGTCATTGTAGGATCACTTGAATGATACTGCACAAGCTTCCGTAACAGAATTATTGGTAAAATTGTTGCAAGATCTGAAATTGTTACAAGGTATGAACTCGGACAATAGGTTGGTTGGGGGAATAAGGGTACACATGTTCATATGTTGTCCAGTGTTGGCCAGAAGCCGCCTGCCCTCCCTACACAGACTCTCTCCTTTAGATAAATAAGATAGATAGATTTATGGAGGTAGTTGAATTAATAATCTGTCGTGCTTATAGTGTATAAAATATTTACTGGTTAGGCTTTTTGCAACTACAGTTGATATAGCACTTCTTATATTATAAAATGTATTTAATTTCTTCTTCAGGTGGATCAGACCATTGACGAAATGACTTGTGCTGATGCGTCCAGCTTCTGTGGCATCAAGGACAAGTTGTACCCCGATAGGCGGGCCATGGGCTATCCCTTCGACAGGCCACCCGCTAGGACTACCCCGAGTCTTGAAGAGTTCCTGCAGCCCAACATGAAGGTGCAAGACATCACCATTAAGTTTATGGACATCACCGAGGTCAACCCGAAGAACCCTCAGCCAGGCGCTTAAATTCGTTGACCTACTGCATCACTGAACACAATTAGAGCCTAGCTTTAAGGTCAAATCCCATCTCTACAATTAATTAAACACTTCACAAACACAATTTTGGTAGGTCTCTACTCTTTGGTATGGTATTAATGTTTTTTTGTAAAATTCTTTACTTCAACGGCGCTACAGCCCATTTCGAGCCTTGGCCTCCTTCAAGATAAGTCTCCACCGCCACCTGCCCTCAGCCGTCGTCTTCCAATCTGTGACATGGAGTAGACATCTTGCATCCTTACTGACATCATCCTCCCATCTCAGTCTAGGTCTGCCCGCCTTTCGTTTACCTCCCTGATGTCCTGTTAGAAGCATCTTTGTTACTCGTGTGCTTGGCATTTCGGTAGGTTTCTACTCTTTGGTATGGTATTAATGTTTTTTTGTAAAATTCGATCTGTCCGCATTCTCTTATCAGAAAATATATATCCATCGAATCTACTTCTCACATCACTGCAAGTTAATGAATTCTTGACATATTACTACTTTTGCTCTTTTTAAAAATGTACCCAAAAACAGTACTAATTGTTGAGTCTCTGGAATTATCCAAGGTTTTCTTTTACTCTTTGGAGTGACCTAAATATTTTTCATCCTGCACTTCTAATAGATCCGCATATCCTAATTAAATAACTATTTAAAGTAATAGATTCGACTGCTTTCATCACTTAAATAAGCCAAACTCTTCGAATTAATTTGAAAAAATTGGTATTAGGGCCGAATTTTTTTCAGAACTTGAACAATTCATTAAATTTCAAAGTTAACAAATATTAAAGTTCAGTGAAAGCTAAGTTATTATTCCACTATTGACCACGTTTGACAAAACTTGGATATCACATCAGTTTTTCTTCTTCTTTCTTTCTCTATTCAAATAGAGTGAAGAATTTTAAATAGGTACTGCACACAATTATTTTAGAAAAACAAAATAAAAAACAGGTTCTTTGTTTAAAACCACTTTATTTTAATTAAAATTCATCGACCGGTTTCGGTTGTACTCAACCTTCTTCAGGACAATAAACATATAAACTGGGCTATATATACGAATATAAATTTTTTAAAAGTGGTTTTAAACGAATAACTTGTTTTATTTTGTATAATGTCACGCCATAACGTCTTTACTCTCTTCAGAAATTTTGTTATTTTAGCTTTGCAGATTTCTTGTCTTAACTTAGAGCGCCCCATACATTTCTCCCACTTTCATAAGGCTGCATACCTTCATCTGTACCAAAGATATTCAAATGCAAAAGAGATATGTTATGATGTCCACGCGACTGTCAGCGGACTACTACACCTAATCAAAGTAGTCTGCATACGAAAAGAATTTTTTCATTTCGTTGAGTTTTTTAAGGTGTGCTACGAAAAGATTTAGTTCATTTAGTTTAACGTTTGTTTAGTTTACTTGTCAATTATTCGTTCATTTAGTTTATTCGTTAAATGGTAAACAATATCGGCGACACCCGGAAGCGCAGTCCCATCTAGTAAAAACCGCGGATAGCACACCTCTCTCAGCATTTCAATATCTTTGATCTGTACACTCTCTACACAGACATTGGTAGCTATAATAATTCTTTATAAATACGAATCTGCTTTTCTTCGAATGTATGTAGAATTTGATAACTTATAAACAGCATTTCTTTAACGGTAGAAGTACAGAAATAGAAACTGTATTTCTTCTTCTGTGCAAAGAAATGAGATAATGAATTTATTTTTTTTGTATGGAAAAGATTAAAAAAACTGCAGTTCTTGGTCAGTACACAAAAAAGATTCTATCATTCATTCCATTCTTCGGATATTCTATCATCTACCATCCACCATCACCACAGATAGAAACTGATTTTCTTTCACAGAAATAGTTAACTGCTTAAATTTTATTTTTTCTTTCTTCAACGGTAATGATTTCTCTTTTGTATATAAAATAATATTAAGGATTCAATGTGATTTGTATATTTTATATTTATTTATTTTACTGTCTTTATTGTCGTAATTACAACATTTGTACATATTGTTAATATATATCATAGTTCCGAGAAAAGTGTTATTTTTAAGACATTTGTTTGTAAATCAAATATTTTTAGATGTTATTTTATAACTATTCATATCTAATAAACTATTAAAAACATTGTCATTTTTTCTACGAGAACAATATAAGTAAATAGTGGGTATTCAATTATTAACACCAAAATACACAACTTTGTGCATTTTCGTATCAATCAAACAAGATTGTTACAGCAATATAAATAATATATGTATGTAGGTACCATATAATTCTGCAATGTCGAGAGTTATGGCACCAGGGAAAAGAGCATAATTTTTTTTTGCAATATTTTTTTATGTACACTAACTATCATCGTAAAATCGTACAACCGAAAACACTTGATTAACAAGACACGAAAAAGATTTTTTTTTATATACACATTTTTCTTTAATTATTCAAAACATTTTAATAATATCTAGCCAAAACTGTCGCCGTCATAACCTAAAATGCTATGATTTTATGCTTAAAATAGCTGAAAAGAAAGTGCTAAATATGCAAATTATTCACCAAAATGGCGAAAATGTACTACGACAATATTCTTAATCACTCTGTCCCGGGTGTTCCTGTCACATAAACCGTCAATATTGTAAGTTCAAAATGGCGCTGATTTAATCATATAAAATTATTTATGCGAAAACCCGTATTGGCCGACAGGAAACTTCAATTTTTAAAAAAAATCAGGCTAACGGTATTTAAATGAACATCAAATTGGGGATTAGTGCCATTTAGATTTTTCGACATTAAACACTGATTTTTTATTAAATTGTGCCAAGCATAATTGTCATGCTGTTATGGTTAACGCCGATGACTAAACAAAATGCCCAAGTGAAGGATTTGGCACACCGATCCAAATAAATACTGAACATTCAGTCCAAACGTTTATACAAACACGGTGGCCGTGCCCATGGTTATTTTTCAGTTTATATGATAAGTAATAAATATTGGTTGCATCTTCGTCGTCATTGTATAACCGTTTGGACAGAATGTTTTATTGGTATACCAAGTCCTCTCTTAGGGTATTTTATTTAGTCATTGTTGACGGTTGATCACAATTTGATAAAATAAATAAATGAAAAACGTTGTTAACCGTCAATTAAGGGCCCGCAACCCGGATTTGTACCGATTTATTACATATTTCTCTTAAACACGGAAAGTTTTAAATCTCTTAAAAAAATTTATGTTATTCTTGAAGATAATATCTAGACTTTGCCCGCACCGAAACGCAAATTATATAAAATTCCCTCGATAGAAAAAAATCGCAAAGTATGATCCAAAAATTATTATTAAGACGTTTGTTTCGGTTATTTTACAAGTTATATGTATGAAAAAATTCACAGTGTTTCTTTAAATGCTGTTTAAGATAAATTCCCGCGAGATTTTTGCTCTATTTTAAACAAGTCGTGTTTTATTAAACATTTTCGCAATTTTCGCATCGATTTTGTCGCCGTAAATGTTAGCGCTCTCCTCTAACATTCGTAATTTCGTATCTCTCCATCTTCTTCTTTTCGGGCCCGGTTGCAGAGCCTTAAATGCGACGATTTTAAAATATCCTATAACCTAAGTTCTACGGGCGTGAACACGCAGGGAGGCCAAATTACACATTTGGTTCATCCGTCTTCTTGCTTCAACTATTCATAAAAAACCACTTGTCCTACTGTTTCTTGACCTTGATGTAGTTCTTGTAATAGAAGTCGCTGAACATGAAGATCATGAAGGAGTTTTGTGGGAGGAAGAGGAGGCTCACCCACTTGGGGTAGGTGCAGCTGGGCCTGAAGAGAATGTGCGTGAAGTGGATGAAAAGTAGGACGAACTGCAGCTAAAACGATAAATCAAATTTACGATAAGAAAACAGTACGGCAAAATAACAACAATAAACTTTTTTGAGAAAAATTGCCATTGTAATACTTGTACTTATAAATTTAAATTATAATTTTTTGTCAGATTTACCTGGCAGCTAAGGACACTTTTATTCGAAATTTAAACGGAAAAGATGCGACTTTGCAAGCAGAGAATACCATGTAAACACTGCATAATGCATGATTAGAGTTGCTATTATTAGATATCTCTGATTTGTCAAGAAAAAATATAGATATGTTATAAAGAAAATTGACAATAAATCGACAATAGATAGAAAATTTTCTATGTAATCCGAACAATTAAAACTCGAGTCTGTTCGATTTAACGAAAACATCTGGAGTTTCGGAAGATTTTACTATAACGTAATATCAACGGAAATAATTCATACGAGTACGCTGACTAAAGGAGGCGTCTACTAATATCTACAGGAATTCCAAAAACTGAAAAATCGAACTAATATCTATGAGAACCAAAGTGTTGACGAATATCTACAGCTCAAACTGTTGACTAATATCTATAAGAACCAAAGTGTTGACGAATATCTACATCTACAGCACTGGCAGAGGTTGGATTTGCAATTATGTATAGCATATTGGAATAACGTATTATTGCGTATGCAGTTTAAAAAACTTAATTTATGTAAATACTTAATACTTGTAAAAATCTCTAATATCGGACTATTGGACACATTTAGCTGATTAGTCCAACCTACGCTCTGTAGATATTAGTTCAACCTAAGCTCTGTAGGTATTAGTCAACACTGGGACCGTCATAGATATTCGTCCGACCTTAGCTCTGTAGATATTAGTCAACACTCTGAAGTTCGTAGATATTAGTTCAAAATATGAGCTGTAGATATTCGTCCGACATACAGGCTGTAGATATTAGTATCTGGAGTCTGACTAAATGCCTCTTGTTTGCCCAAGCGGCTTGAGCATAGACAACAATAGATGAAAAAAATGATGTTCTCGCCGTCAAGCCGCTTGGTCGTGTCCAAAGCCAATTATTTGTGATGTAATTGGCTTTGGATATATATAAAAATGTTCTGCTTCAAACATACAAATATCATAATAAGAAGCCGCGCCATGCCATGGTATGTGTTGAGAGCAATAGGCAAAACACAGTGGATTGCTGATATGAAATATATTACATGTATATGTATATAAATTAATAAATAACCCGTGATTTTTCACAGTAAGTACTTACAAGTTGCAGCTGTGTGAGATGTTTCTTCCACCAGACAGACTTCTTGTATTCTGGGCTGACAGCCGTCAGGAGGTAATACGTGTACATAAAGGCGTGAACCACGCAGTTGATTGTTCCTATCATGGCGCCATGTCCAGCTGAAAATTACAATTTCATTTCATATTATACGATCCATTTACAGACATGTTTTTTTTTACAATAGCTCCACACAGTCAATTCGTGTGTGGTTTCACGCTTAGATTATTGCAACAGAATATATGCAAGTCTTCCAAAATATCAAATCAACAAATTACAATCGGTTTTCAACGCTGCGGCAAGACTTATCACCGGCGTATCTAAATATTCCCATATTTCAGAGCATCTCAAAAATCTTCACTGGCTTAAATGTCCTGAAAGGATCCAGTTTAAGCTCTGCTGGATGGTATTTAAGTCCCTTAACGGAATGGCTCCGGCTTACTTATCGGAATTGTGTATTCCAGAAAATTCCAATTCTCGACAGTCAACCCTAAGGTCGGCAACGTCATCAGCTATCGGAAGGTTAAAGGAACCAAAGCGCACACCAGATACTAAGTTCGGTGAGCGCGCTTTCGGAGTGTCAGGACGTAAAGCCTGGAATGGACTGCCACGGCGGAATTTAGAGCTTTTTTTTTTTTTTTACATGAACTCCACACAGGAGGCCCTGAGGAAAATAATTTCCCTCAGGGCCTATGTCATCTGGGATGCTGTGTGGAGGGTCTTTTTGAGGAGAGGAAGGAATGAACATTGGTCTTGAAGAGACCCATGTTGTAGGAAGGAGGAAACACAGAGGCCGGCAAATCATTCCACAGCCGAGCTGTTGAACACAAGAACGAGTCGAAGAAACGACCCGTTCTCATGTGACAAATGTCAACTGTGTACAAATGTTGGGCACGCGTTTGGCGTGTTTCCCGACTATGCACCGGTGCCGAAGGGATCAATGATGCTAGTTCCTCGGAGCATCTTCCATTGTAATACCGGTAGAACAAGGATAGCATTCCCACCCGACGCATGTGCTCTAAAGATTGCAATCCGTCTGTTAAGATGGGAGAATCTATCAAACGGACCGCCCGTTTCTGCACAGAGCCGAGGGTATTTTTCAGGTATTTTGGAGCTCCAGACCAGAGGTGGCTGCCAAATTCAACCGTGGGGCGCACTTGCGATTTGTACAGAGTTAGCAGTTGTGTACTTTTAAAGTATCTGCGGGCCCTGTACAGTACGCCCAGTTTTTGGGAGGCTAACTTTACTCTGGCTTCGATGGAGCCCCCATACCTGAGCTGGTCACTTAGGGTTATACCAAGCATATCAATGGAGGGCCTGTTCGGAAGATTGCTTCCGTTGAAAGAGACTAGAGCTACCTTTTCAGACAGTCGTATCCATAAACTCAAAATCTTTCACCTTCACATTCAATACCCGCGACACCGTAAATAACTAACCTGTAAAAACGTACAAAAAAAAATGTAAGCGTTTGTGAAGGTCATTTCATGAACATTCTCCAGCCCTAAAGAGTCCTAAATTCTCCAGTATTTAAAAATAAATATCAACTATACTTTTGCCACTAATCTCCAATAGTCCTAAATTCTCCAGTATTTTAAAATAAATACCAACTCTACTTTTGCCACTAATATATTCATCAATGTATTACTAACAGTGATGAGGGTAGCAAATAATGTAAAATCATGCAATGTCCAGTGTGTTAACTGTAATGTCCTCCGCGTGCAGAACCGTATCTTCTCCAAGCATAAACTTTCTAATTAAAGTGTGTTTATTGGAAGTGACCTGCCAGGTAAGTATGTTTCTATATCCATTTGTAAATAGTAAAATTAGTTAGACCCTAAGCTTTCCTAATAAATTGTACAGCGCCCTTGAGGTGATTTTTCACAAAAACGGTGCTTTATAAATTATCCAATTATTATTATTATTATTAGGAGACCCTGAGGGAAATTTGTTCCCTCAGAGCCTATGTAATCTTTGAGGATGCTGTGTGGAGGGTCTTTTAAAAGAAAGGAAAGAGAGGAAGTTCCTAAGAAAAGAAGGAACGAAAGGAAGGATAAGGTATGAGGGGTGGGTAGGAATCTTGAAGTCAGTGGGTCCAGGAGTGACGGACGTATGAATCCATCCCTCCCATTGCGGTGCAAGGCGATGTTCCAAAAGAGATTTGCTGCTTGAAAGATCACAAGGCCTACCTCAACCAGTCTCTCCCGATCCGACCCGACACGCAGAAGATGGGCAAACGCATTGTCCGCCAAGACCTAGACAAATCTCACCCCATGAACCCGGGCACCCCTGCTAAGTCCCCAAACATAGCAAACCACTTGGAGTGATCCTATGGCAGAGGTGTTGATTATTTAATAAATGGTTCCCGGGGCGGCTGGTACGCCAAATGTTTATACAATACTGAAGTATTTTATAATAATGTAGTTGGATTTCTTTATCCACGGTGTCCGGTAACTAGCGTTACAAGTGGGAAACTGGTGAATCTACAACACATCCATCACGGAAATTAGAAATGCTGTAAACGACAAAATGTTCATTGTTCAGGAGAGCGAAAAGAAAGTTTTTCATTAAAAAAAAATTCGCAACTTCTGTTTTTGCAGAACTATAATTATGATTTTTTATTATAAAATAACAATAAATAAGTCTTTCCGAATACTTAACTTTTTTTGTAAATATGTTGAATATCAAAATGCCAACTTATATTTTCATTATGTATAAAAATATTCCATTATGTAGAAAAAAAATGCCAACTTATTATTCATTATGTATAATTAAGTAATATTGGTAAGTTTAAAAATAGATTAAAATAAATAAATAAATTCATTAATATTTGTAAGTTTAAAGATTGGTGCGTTCAAAATAATTTATTTTTAAATGTAGAAAAGTGTAAAACCTTGACTTTCTCAGAAATAAAAATCCTGTTTTATTTGAATATTTCATCAATAGCACAGCTTTAGACAGAGTCACGGAAATGAGAGATCTTGGAATTATTTTGGATGAAAAACTAAATTTCGCCTATCATATCCACCAAATTATGAACAGAGGTATGAAAACACTAGGCTTCGTATTAAGAACAAATAAAAACTTTAGTTCCATATAAGCCATTAAACTATTATATGTATCTCTAGTTAGAAGCCAAATTAAATATAACTCGGTAGTTTGGTCTCCATCTTACAAAATTCACGTTAATAATATTGAACGAATACAAAAAAAGTTTCTGCGTTCTATAAATTTTAAATTAAGTATCCCACTAGAAGACTTAAAATATGATCTATTACTAAATATTCTTAAAATACATACACTAGAAGACTTAACTCTAAATTCCACTGTTGCGAACTCCTACAACTCATAAACTTACGAATATCGACAGTAACCACGCGACAAAATACACTATTCTACTGCAGAATTCACAAGCGGAACTACATTGCCCACTCTCCTATACAACGATTTCACACCATGGGGAATCAGTACTTAGGTCATGTCGACATATTTAACATCAACTTGGCGAATTTTGTGGAACTTGTAAAAAACTTATTCCAACTTATTTTTGCGACTTGTGTGCATTTTTTATCTAATTTTAGTGTTATTATTTCTTTATCTGTTGAAAAATCATCTGTCATGAATTTATTGTACTACCAACCATGTAAAAGCCTTCTAATTGAATAAATAAAATAAGCCCTCTAGTTGAATAAATAAATAAAGTAGTCCTACGTACATCCAATTTGTAACAACTGTTTAGTATGTATAGTACTGTCAATCTGATAGTGCTCCCTCTCTAGAACGAGAATTTCTCAATTAGGGAGGTATTGTTACCACTAATATTACATATTATATATATTGTACGCAAGTCAAAGCAATGATTTTTTTGGTGTAAAACTAAATGACTTTCGGCAGTTGATACGCAATATTTAAATGATTCATGCTTTGATTTGTAGTGTCTTCTATATGTACTTTTTACATTTTATATTGTCTTATATGTGCTCTCCCTTCACTGCCATCTCTTTTTTTTCGTGTTATTATTATGTTTTAATGGACTATTGTCCGTAAATTAATAAATAAATAAATATTGGTTAATTATATATTATACTATTAAAAATGTACATCTTTCAAAATGTGTCGAAGCAAGGTTGCAAAAGTTTTTAACCTTTAATTTGCCAATAAAATTGAAATAAGTTTAGAACAGAATTTAATCTATTTTTAATTTCTCAGAAAAAAAAATCCTCTTAAAATGCATGTCGTAAAAGAAACATACATTTTCCATGAAGATGACGATGAACTCATTTTTGGATTTATTGTCCTTCACAGCTTTCCAAATTTCCGCTATCTTCATGTTTCCCTATCGCACAGGATATTTTTTTTTTAAATTCCTTATCCCTAGAGAAGTTATATCACAAAATCTACTTCACATGAGATGTAGATTCACCAGTTTTCCGCTTGTAACTTGTAACTTGCTTATGAATTTCCAGACACCGTGTGATATTATTATCAAAGATGTTATTTCAATACATTATAATAATTTCAACATTACCAATTGAGAGCTAGCTAAATAACACATTTTTTTTGCTTTTTTATGTGATTACGGCACAGCAGTCCCAATTTCCCCGACTATGCGACTAAGCCAGTGGAACCATAGCATCCCCAATTAAGGGAATGTTGTGATTGTGGTCCGCTACGTTTGATGACTCAGCAAGGGTGCCCGGGTTCATGGGGTGAGATTTGTCTAGGTCTTGGCGACCAATGCGTTTATCCGCCTACTGCGTGGCGGGTCGGATCGAAAGAGATTGCTTGACGGAGATCTAACCAAGACCTCTCTAGCCGGACTCTCTCGATCCATCGCCTTGCACTGCAGTGGGAGGGATGGTTTCATACTTCTGATTCATATTCATACTCTTAGACAAATTGACTCCAGATTCCCACCCTCCCCTCATTCCTTTTCCCTTCCTAGAACTTCCTCTCTTTCTGTTCCCTAAAAAGACCCTCCACACCCCCCACCCCACACGGCTTCTCAGATGACATAGGCCTTGAAAGAACCTTAACCACATGTATACTTTGTTACCTACCTATATTTTGTTAACTGTTATATTTTGTTACCAATTTTATTAACTATTTATTATATTTTATGTTACCTACATTTTGTTAACTGTTATATTTTATACTTTATTAACTATTTTATTTACCTATATTTTATTAACTGTTTTATTTGACTGCTACGTTTTATGAACATTACTTTTCATTTTAATTTTTCATTAAAAAATGTACTGCATTGAATTTATTTTAAAGCCTTATAGACGCTTAAAATAAATTAAAAAATATATTATAATTCCATTATACAAGGGTGGTATATATTTGTGTACCTATCTGCAGTGATATCGTTGTGAGGCGTCTGTGAGAAAAATATACCTAAGCCTGTCTATTGATATAAGCGAAAAAATGTCAACAAGTTTATGTATACGTTCATCGAAATGGAACCTTCAAAAAGTTATTTTTTTTAACATTATAGCTCCACACAGGAGGCCCAGAGGAAAAAATCCCTCAGGGCCTATGTCATCTTTGCGGATGTTGTGTGAAGGGTCTTTTTAAGCAAAGGAAGGAGAGGAAAAGTTCTGGGAAGGAATAAGGTATAAGGGGTGGGTAGGAATTTGGGGTTAAATGTGTTCAGGAATGACGGACATATGAATATATCCCTCACACTGCGGTGCAAGGTGATGAGTCGAGATAATCCGCCTGGAGAGGTCTAAAGTTCTAACTCAACCAATCTTTCTTGAACCTGTCTGCCGCGCTTTAGGTGTGCAAACACATTCATCGCCAAGACCTGGAAAAATATACCCATGATCCCAGGCACCCCTGTTAAGTAACCAAAGGTGTTGGTTATCCAATAAATATCCATACCCGCTTCCCAAATTTTAGTTCGTACAGTTAGTCAAATAGCAAGCTTGAAACATGATGTATGCAAGCGACGCATCCGTGTGAGTAATGTTTTAAACCCATCATACCTTTGCTAGGAAGTAAGCCTTTTTTTAAAATTGGAGTCCTTGAGGAAAATATGTCATCTGAGATGCTGTGTAAATGGTCTTTTTGAGGAGAGGAAGGAATGAACATTGGTCTTGAAGAGAACTGCCATGTTGTAGGAAGGAGGAAACACAAAGGCCGGCAAATCGTTCTACAGCCGAGTCGAAGAAGCGACTCGTTCTCATGTGACAAATGTCAACCGTGTACATATGTTGGGCACACGTTTGGCGTGTTTCCCGACTATGCACCGGTGCCGAGGGGAATAATGACGCTAATTCCTCGGAGCACCTTCCATTGAAATACCGCTAAAACAAGGATATTATACCATCCGTGTGTTGTGTGTGTTGTGCATGTGCTCTAAAGATTGCAACCCGTTTGTTAAATCAGAAGAATCTATCAGACGGACCGCCCTTTTCTGCACAGAGTCGAGGGTTTTTTTCAGGTATTATGGGGCTCCAGACCAGAGATGGCTGCCAAATTCAACCGTGGGGCACCTTGTTTTATAATTCCATCAACGGCTACGAAGTTAAATAATATAATAAACAAGCAGCTGAAATATGAATTAAATATACCTGGAATGTATTTTATTGACATGTATCCCAAAACAATCATAATGATGTGATGATAGACGTGAAGAAACGTGATCTGGCTATTTTTCTTTCTTAAAACGAAGAAAACCTGAAAGAAAAAATATTATTTTATTTTATTCGTGTAAAACAAATTACAAAGATATTACAAATAATGGTAAATACCCAGGGTGTAACAGCAAATACCCGAAGAATTTTAACCAGCGTTCCTGAGAATATTCGGAGTAAAAAATGTTCATGTCATTTTGCTGCCAGACGATATTTTTTCTCAATTTTTTTTTTAATCACACATCGTCACTGATCCCATCCCACGTGATAGAGTGAAATGCGCGTTGTTAAATTTTGCTAGGTCAAAATCTAGCAAAATTTTTGTGCTGCTTTTATTGCCATTATTTTATAAGGTTACGCTTCAAAATGATATTTCAAAAAACATAATACATATCTAACTAACAGAATATAGTTTTTGATATTTATCTTTTAATACCATACGTGATAAAATATTTAACGTTTTCAAAATCCGGTTTACGTTTAAAATATTTAATGAATAAGTAATACCATAATTAATAATAAATACCACAATTAATAATAAATACTACAATTAATAATATCACCATACAATTTGACCATCACAACAATGGCATGAGTTTAGCATGGTGATCGAAAAATCCTCAATTCATGAACAAACAATTCAATGAATTAAGAAAACTTAAAAAAAAATTGTAATAGTTGCCTAAAAAAACTATTTTTATATTATTATTTCAAAACATAGCGTGAAGAGAAGATATCAAATTATCCCGTTTTTAACGATATAACTATTAAAATGGATTATTTACAGATATTTAATCATCCATCATCCATAAAAAAGGGTTTTCTAAAATAAAAATAAAAATAATATTTATTTTTCACTCTTTTGTATATTTACCAAAATTATAAATATAGCAGCCGTCTAATATCGGTGTGCAACAATGTGTAAGAATAAAACAATAAGTTGTAAATTGTATAGCAACAACAACAACAACAATAAGTTGCAAATTGTATAACAACAACAACAATAAAAACAATAAGTTGTAAATTGTATAGCAACAACAACAACAACAACAATAAAAAAGAGACAATAAAGTTTGAGTCATGTGACGTTAGGCCAGAAAAAGAGATTCCCGAAATGCAGTAAATTGCTGGGGGCTATCGCTAAATACGTCCCCAACCTTGCCATTTTGTATTTACGATTTTATAATCTTAGATAGGATAACACTTACATCTAAATTTAAAAACCGAAACTCACCGTGTCCAGTAAATCGGCGATCTTCAAGTAATAGTAGTACTTGCCATACTTCATGATGTCCAGCTCCATTGGGGTGGTGCCCCAAGTCAAAGGCTGGCATACGACGCTGTAGTACCCTGACAGCCATACGTCTTTAATTACCTGGAATCAACACCAATACAGTCATACCTCAATACCAAAAAGTCATGTCTTTAACTACCTGGAATCAAAACCAATGAAGTCATACTAAAAAACCACACTAAAAAGTCATACTAAAATGTCTACACTAAAAAGCCACGTGTTTAATTATCCGGAATCAACACAAACAAGTTCATTTAAAGAGAATTCTGCAATATTAATAAAATATTATATAAGCAACGTCTCCGAACAAATCTTTATATTCTCATGAAGATAATTGACTTTCTTGAACAATTAAATCGAAAAAATAATGTGTCAAATCACTTCATTTCATCTGGGGTAGTGGACTTTTTAATTGTAAAATACTTTTTTAATGCTGAGTCGTTTTATTTACAAACACTTTTGAGTAACAATGAAATCAACACTTTTTGTAACTAATTTTGGCCCGGACCCTGCCGGGGCTATAAGGGAACTGTACCCTAAGTATTGATTAATGCGAGAGAGGGAAATATTTTGAATAACACCCCTTTTATACTGCAAAAAACTGTAAAAATACCGTCCTTCAGATAATTAAAAATACGAGAATAACAATAACAATGGTACTAGACACCTACTGGGTCACGTGGTCTATTTTAGTTAGTCGGTAACACTAGCTTCCCTAAAATTCATCAAGAGGTCTCTAGCATTCATACTCTCTTAATAAGCTAATCAAGATTAAATCAATGTGATTAACGATAGTATTTATTCCATAGATGTCACTATTTTTAACATAATGTAAAAATACAAATTTTAATGAAAATTCAGTGAACGTAAACTACAAAGTTTGTTCCACAGTTTCATTTCCAATTCGTACTTCGTCATTTCCAATTATTACTTGTCATCGTATCCCCCATCCTCAAAAGTTATCGTTTTACTTTCCGCAGTGTAAAACTACAATAAGAAGAATCCAAGCGAACATCTAAAAATTTCTGGGAAAATACCCATATATGTGTCAGGAGCAGCTTACTCCCAAAAACAAAGAACTTTACGCAGTGGTTCGTCAAGCTGCCAAGGAAAAAAAAAATCGTATGGATAAGAAATGGAAAGTTTATGTTCTAAAGAATGAGAATTCCCCGACCATATGGGCAAACAGCAAGGGCATGTTGGTGAATATCTAAATACTGTATAAATATGCATTTCTCTATATCTCCATGACAATAAAAATGGCTCTGTCTTTATATTATCAGAATATCAGTCGCAAGAAGCAAATTAGATCATTTTTCTCTAAATGCTCTCTCCTCAAACTACATGATGTTATGAGTGTTTGGCAGAGATATGGGTGAATTCTTAATTAAAGATGCAGAAGTGCTGGATTTACGATACATTATTTTTAGGCAAGACCGAAAGTAAGTGACATCCCGAAAGAAATACGGAGGAGGAGTTATAAAAGCTACCAAAAAAACACTGTAGCCTAACAAAAATATTACGTTAAATCCTCTTATATTGAACATATTGGGGTAAGAATTAAGTCAAACGGATTAAATAAAATAAAATAAATTATTGCGTAGCTTATTTTCCACTGATGCATTTACTTAATTCATCAAAATTGAATCAAAAACAAAATAATTAAACTATTTTAATATTATTACGTCAAAACATGGCGTTAAGAAATTACGTGAAATATTAAAAAAGTTTTTTTTAACTAGTTTTTTTATTACACATATTTTTTAATTAAACCAAAACTAAGAAACTCTTTTAGGTTCATACTGTACCAATAAGAGAAGAAAAAAAAGTAATCTTAAAAATTTTACACCAATAACAATGGCCGTCAAGCGAACAATCGATTTTAATTAGAACGAAATAATTGTCAATATGTTTGTTGTTTGTTTTTGGGGTGTTATGCCGTGTTACGCTACCTCCTCCTTTAGCCAACGTTTCGGACAGCATTACAGTGTCCATCATCAGGGCAGATGTGTGCCCTGTGTGTATGGCAGTGAGGCGTGGAACTGGCAGAGGAAGGATGAAAGTAAACTGAATGCTGTTGAAATGAGATCCCTGACGCGTATGTGTGGTAAAACCACGTATGATCGTATGAGAAATACTCCACATTTCTCATAGAATTCAAGAATGATTGATATAGGTAAGCATAATAATTAAGATTAAGAAGAACACATGACACGATTAAGTGAATCAGATGCTTGAGTCGGGCCATGTAAAAAGTCAGAATAATAGAAGTGTATGTGTGAGATGTGTGTGAGATACGTATGAATGTGAGTGAGGCAAAGAGTGTGTGTCAAGACCGAGTTGTTTGGCGGTCCGTCCTCTCTGCCTACACCTTCAGTGAAACGGCGTGATTGTTAGTTAGTTACTTAGTTAAGGATGATCATTAATATCGAAATAAAAATTAAATCCTAATGTGTATAAAACCCAGAGACATGAGAAATAAAACCTCTGAAAACGATACTTTACATGTGTCCACTGAATATTCAATCTTGAACCTGAACTTGTAACCCCCGCTATTGTTTTAGTGAAATAGGTAATTTATTAGCCTACTGATTAGGTACTGATTATTACCAACGGACGGAAGATATTGCGTTCTTACAGGAAACTTTCTTTGTTGGCGGGACAATGTCGTCCGTAACGAATTTTGGGTGACTTCCTGACCTTGCGTTCCGTTTTAACAATATGTAATAATTTACGTAGGTAGGTCTTATTTAAAACATAATACAATAGAAAGTAAGTGACATGCATTGCTGCTGGTCCGAGGACACGTAGCTTATTTCAGCGACCGATATTAACTAGATTTTTTTTGTAGTGAAACTTCTATAGCCCCGCTGTGATTTGGATTTTGGATGAAACAGAAATTACGATTACTGCACCTGCGACGCATCAACTGCGCTCATTAGCCGCTTTGATTACGATGCCACTTTTAAAGGCTCCTACCGCTTGTAAACTGCACTTGATTTTTTTAATAAATTCCCACGGCAACGGCACGGCATGTTTCATTTATTGAAGTGAAAACTTCTATAGCACCGTTGTGATTTGAAACTCGATGAAACGAAAAATAGTGACACTAAAAAGAGACAAACACATTCATCTATAGGATTTAGTCTGTGGGAGAATGAGATAGAGTAATCGGTCTCCTATTTGTGTGGTGCTTCATAGCCTCCCCACTCTTGTTTATTTTAGTTTTCTGAAAGTTTCACTTGCAGTTTTTTTAAATACTAGCGAGTTTCCGGCATGCGTTGCAATGCCACTTAATAAAGAATTTGTTTCTCCCTACGTGTCCTTTCCCATTCGTCCCGTTCCCCTTCCCCCCCCCCTCCTACGTTCCATGCTTTCAGTCTCGATACATTCAGTTTTCAAACAGCTCGCATGCCACCTATCGCAATTTTTTTATGAGCTCACCAATATAATATATTAATACTTTCGCGGGCGTGCGCTCAACTGAGTTGTTGAGCCAGAGCTCACCACTGTATGTAGAAACCATCGCGGGCGGGCGCACAACAACTCACCAAAGTATGAGTTTCATCGCGATCGGAGGAATGGTTCAGGGACCGCGTAAGGGACAAACAAATAAACATTCATTTTTATATTTTAAGATGAGCGAGGGAGATATATGGTAATGATTGCATACATACGTACATCGTTTGTTTCACTTTTATTTAGTGTTCAAAAGAGCCGCAGCATTATTGTGAAAAAAAATATTTACGTCACGTTCACGCACGTCCCGGTTTTTTCTTTTTTCTGCGTCTTGTTCTTTTTCATATTTTAGTTTAGATTATTATTGCTAACCTCTTCCTCAATGGTATTTTACATCGATAGGAATAACCTTTAAAAGTTGTAAAAAGAGAGTTTGCCTTATAAAAAATTGAATATTCATGTAAAGGAATACCTGCCTAGAAATGCGTAGGATTTCTTTGTGTTCGAATAATGAATTGATTTTCAAGTGTCATTCATTGATTTGTTGTCATGGTGACATAAATAAAACATTATTGTTTTTGACTAGCTATATACATGGGAGCAGTGACCGCATGGGAGTAATCAAAATATTAGAAAAAATAAGTTTTTAAGAGGGCATTACCAGAGAAAACCAGAAATATGTCATTTTCAAATCAGATTTTAGACGTATTGACTCTTTTCCACAAAAAATTATAAATGGATTTCGAAAGATTGTTCTTTTATCTAATATTCGCATGTAATAAATTTTGAGAATTTTTTCTAATTTTTAGTATAATAAGGTTATTCCATAGGTCGTTGGCAGATTTGTTAAATTTTCAAAAAAGATTTTGTATTATACCACACCCATTTCAAATAATATAATCATGCACTAAAATAAATCAATACATTATCTAGCAAACGCATGTTTTAGAATTTTAATTTTAGTTTCAATAAAATCATTAAAAAATATGTACGTACATTATAAACTTCACCAAGAACACCAACAAAATTCTATATTCATATAGCATATGTGGTCACAATCTCGAAACAGTTGAATTAATAAAAGATTTAGGAATTATATTTGACAACAAACTGACATTCAATCAACACATTGAATACATTGTGAGTAAATCAAATAAATTACTAGGTTTTATTGTAAGATCAACCAAACTGTTTAAGAATTCTAATAGCCTAATAATTCTATTCAATTCCTTAATCCGAAGTGTTCTTGAGTACGGGTCAACAGTCGGGAATCCACATTATATTAAACAGGTATCTAGACTCGAATCAGTCCAAAGAAAATTTACACGGATTTTGTCTTACCGATCAGGTGTCCACCATCTTCTAGACGGGTACAAACAAAGACTTACATATTTCAAATTAGAGAGTCTAGTTAAAAGACGAAACATAAATGACCTCTTAATGCTCTATAAAATTGTGAATAATCGTGTAGACAGTAACTTAGTCAACCAAATTAAGTTATACGCCAGGCCCAAATCTACAAGAACCCTTAACATATTTTGGACTGAAATTTTTACGAATAATACTGGATATTTTAATCCTATATCTAGAATGTCTCGGTCATACAACGATCTTGCTAAAATACACAGTTCCATAGATATTTTTGCAAATAATATAACATATTTCAAGAAATATCTCCACAATTTGTGCACTTAAAAAAAAAAAAAAATTGTTGTATTACTTTTCAGTAAATACTTTATAAATATTGTATACTTGTTATTATTATGTATTTCAATTTTGTATTTAAGTTTTCAAGTTATGTATAAATAACACTTGCATTGTTTTTCAAGAGTTTGCTTCTGTGAAAATGCATATGTGATTAATGCAGACACATTAATCTAGGGATACTTATATTTGTATTTTAATTTATTATATACTACCCACAAAAATGTTGTATAAATATCCTGTTTGTGTCTCAAATAAATAAATAAATAAATGTGTTTCTTGACGAAAATTGGTCCATTTGTGTATTTATTTGCGCACTTACAAACTAATATATTTCAGATTTTTTAACATTCTTATTAAAGTTAGACATTATTGAAAAATGATAAATACTTATAATCAAAAAATAATTACAAAAAGTACATTATTTTAATAGTTTTATCATCACGCCTTTCAGCATTTTTGGATGAAGGTATAAATTAAAGCTAATTTGGATTGAAATAAATTCGATATTAAGTTATAATTTTAAAAAGCTGGTACGGAGAATAATTAATCTTTCTCATTGTAACCGCCCTGCACGATCGTAAGAACAACTTTCGATGAAATGTGGATTTTCGTCCGCTGGCTGGTTAAACGCTCTTAAGTGTTAAAGTGTTGTATTGTTTTTATGATCGACAAATAAACTTCAAATGTAGTTTCTTTGTTAACAGAGCAACACATGATTTGTTTTGTCATTACCGATAAAAAATACAACAAATAGACAAATCTTCTTTACATAGTATAAAATGAAGTCGCTCACGCTGTAAGTGCGCTTAGATCTTTTAAACTACGCAACGGATTTTCATGCGGTTTTCACCAATAGATAGGGTGATTCATGTGGAAGGTTTTTAGGTATATAATTTGTCAAGATTTTGTGTAAATTGGTTGAAATACATAATATATCTGGCCAAGTGGCAGCGGGCAACGGGCAAACAATTTGAGTTAACAGATGGTGTTGGTTATAAAGGTTTTGTTTGCCACAGCAATGTGTGTCCGGGTCTGCTAGTTGTCTTATAAAACTACATTTTTAGTGATGAGAAACAATGACGTTAGAAAGGGAAAAGTTAAGATTCACATTTACACTGTCAGCAGCATCGGATGGAAAAACCGATGTGATCTGCGTAACCTCAATCGAGACACCCGATGGAAATGTGTTTGATATTTCCGATGATTTGAAACCTGCGAGCAAACACACCGCCATAACGACTACGAATGTTTATACCAAAATTAAGAATGCTACAAAGAAAAGACATCAAACACGGAAAATATGGTTTCCCTTAACCCAAGATTTGAGGAAAATATACTTGGATGAAGGTGAGAATTTACAATTTGGTGAGCAATACCTGGAAGAAATTACATATGAAACGAAACTTTCTGACAATAATATTTGTAAGGACACTGAAAATAAAAATCGATCAAACATAGCAGAAAAAAGTTTTCAGGGAAAACATCAAATGTTAACCAATGGATCAATGGTTTTAAAAATGAATGTACACGTTTCGAGATATTAAAGGAGGCAGAAAAATTTGAGACTTTAAAGTATTTACTTGAAAAACAGTGCCTAGATTGATACACCAGCATGTTAATAAAATGTACAGTAAGCGCAGGATGGGCAATTTATAATAATAATAATAATAATAATAATAATGATGTTGCTTAATTTGGCATTCTCGGAATATAAAAATATTACCATTTGTTATTTCGGCTACTGGCATTATACCTAGGTCTCTGATTCAAAATTTAGGCGTTTTAGATTTGTCAAAGAATTTATATATAAAAATGCAAAAATCGGTAATTTTAAATACATGTAGCATTACAAAAGATTTTTTAAATATTTATATTGAGGGATCAGTAGGATTTATAGGTTCAATTGGGAATTCCACAGAGCCGAACCCTCTGATATGAAAATATCTGGAGTCGGTGAATTATTTTCCCATCTGGTCTCTGGTAGGTTGACATGTTGTTCTTGTATTGTTTTGTAATTATAATACATATAGTGCAATTGCATAACGTGGATTGACCAGATGATCATTTGGGAAGTGTGTGAAAGGGTTTAGTTTTTCCTGTGGGGAAAATTAAACCCGGACATTTAAATCTGGTGCGTATAAAAAAATGTTGCTTAGCAACGCTAGCCTCGACGTTTGCTTGAATTTTGGCTCTCTGATTTTTTTATTGTATCAGAAAGAAAAGAATTAGCTTTGATCCCAAAACATATAAATATTTGAAAATAAGTATATTAGATAACCTAATAAATAAACTGCCAGTCAACCGTAGGATATTTAGATAAATAAATACGATATAAAATTTTTCCTTTTGTGAGGGCTTCAGTAACCAAGGTAAACAACAGTATTTTGAGATTACGTTGAAATATATTTTGCAGGTAAATTTAATTATATATTTTATTTTGATAACATTATTCTAAAATATAATATTTATTATAGATTTGTAGTATTGAAGGGTAGTTTACATTAAAATATTTAATTTGGCCAAATTGAAAATTATTTGTTGACAAATGACAGTATTAGGTAACGACGACAGTTGCTTGGTTACTGGAATGTAGGAATAATAATAATAATCATTTCCAAGTTGTTTTGAACGGTGACAAAATGTCATTTTCAACCAACGGAAATGAAAATGGGTTGATTATGTCATCTTTACAGATGAACATTGATAATCTGAGACCCCAAAAAACAAAAGCAGGTATTCCTAGGCAGAGAATGAAATGGACGAACGATGTCAATATGTTCATCGTTCGTTCATATTTTTATGTGACGAAACTAGAAACAGATATGTTATTGTATAGGAAAAAATTACATTTACTTTTCTCACAAAATTATCCGGTTGCCCAAGTAAACGAGCAAAGATTAGCTGACCAAAAAAGGGCAATTTTCAAAAATAATTTAATCCCTGTAGTAACATTAAATCAGATAAAAAAGGAAATAGGAGATAGATTGCAATTAGAGAATAATTTAGAACAAATTAATACGAGTAGTAATGTTATATTAGATACATTGAATGAAGACAGTTTAGATAATATTCTAGTAGAAGAATCTAATGATATTACAGTAGATTCAAATAACTTAGACGCTATTCATAATCTTAGGGAAATCAACATTGCAAATTTAAACTTACTAGATGATAATGTAATAGAATTAGCTAACTTGCTTCATAATAATATAAATAGATATATAGATATAGAGCCCACAGTTAGACCAAAATTACCAAAATTGCATACGTCAAAAAAATTATCTAAATTAATTTCTGAATTAAATAATTTAATTTTACCAAAAATAATATTTGACGATATTAGTTTTTTAGATCTTCATACGATAGTGTACGCTAGTGCTATCACTATATGTACTAGGTTAGGAGTTAAATTAACATCCTCTGATGATAGATCATATAGTTATAGTAAACCAGAATGGCAGATTAGATTAGAAAATGATGTAGTATTTTTAAGAAGTAGTATAGCTAGAGTAATTGAATATAAAAATGGGAATAGAAGTAGAAATATTTTGAGACATGTAGATGAAATTGGGAGAAAATTTGGTTATTACATTGGTAGTAATAATAATGAAAATATAATCAATGATTTATTAGATTTATTAAAACAAAAATTAGGTGTAGTAGATTAAAAAGATATAATTATACGTATAATAAAAGAAATAATAATAGATTATTTCAAAAAAATGAGAAAATATTTTATTCCAAACTTGATGATAAACAAAATATTATTTCGAATAATAATATTCCGTTGCCATCTGAATCAGATATGCGCGATATTTGGACAAACATTTGGACTAAAGATATAAAACATAATGAGGCAGGTTCATGGATAAAAAATGAAGAACTCAATTGTTCAGACATTGAACAAATGAGTTTTTCTGATATATCGGTTGAATTGTTAGCCAAAATTATAAAAAATACTCATAATTGGAAAGCCACGGGTTGCGATTGGATACATAATTTTTGGTACAAACGTCTAACTACTTTACATCCTCTTTTTGCAAAAAATCTTTCAAAACTTGTCAAACAACCTCAAAATTTTCCTAATTTTCTAACTAAGGGCATTACTTATATGTTACCTAAAAGCGAAAATATTAATAATCCCTCTCAATATAGACCCATTACATGTCTACCGGCAATATACAAAATTTTAACCTCTTGCTTGACAGATTTAATATATACTCATTTGGATGAAAAAATATTTTATCTGAACAACAAAAAGGTTGTCGCAGAAAACATATGGGATGTAAAGAACAATTAGTTATTGATTCTGTAATTTTAAAACAAATTCAAAATCAAAAGCGTAATTTACATACTTGTTATATAGATTATCAAAAAGCTTTTGATAGTGTCCCGCACTCGTGGCTAATCAAAATATTAAAAATATATAAAGTTAACCCAATTATAATTAGCTTTTTGAAAAATATTATGTCCTTTTGGAATACAGATTTACTAGTAAATTTAAAAGGTAAGAAAATAGTAGTACCGGGCATTTCAATAAAAAGAGGGATTTTTCAAGGAGACTCATTGAGTCCTCTTTGGTTTTGCTTAGCATTGAATCCTATGTCTAAAATGTTAATTAAAAGCAAGTTTGGAATAAAAATTAAGGGTAATACAAGAGAGAGTAGTATAGTTTCACATCTATTATATATGGATGATATAAAATTATTTTCAAATTCTGAATCAAATTTAGAAAAAATATAGTTAAAGTAGTTAAAATTTTTTCAGATGATATTAAAATGACTTTTGGTTTAGATAAATATAAAACGATCCATATAGAGAAAGGCAAAATTGTAGATGGAGACGAGGGTATATTTAGAAATTTCAAAATTAAAAGTATGAAAGGGGATGAGGTTTATAAATATTTAGGATACCCGCAATCGAATAGATTAGATCACACTAGTATTAAAAATGATATTAGGATTAAATTTCAAACTAGGATCAGAAAAATTTTAAAATGCAATCTATCTGCTAAAAACTTAGTAAAAGCAATAAATACTTGGGCAATACCTTTATTAACGTACTCATTTGGCATAATTAAATGGTCCAATACAGATTTAGATAGTTTAGAACGATTAATTAGAACTACGTTAACAAAGTTTAATTGCCATCATCCAAATTCAGCTATAGAACGAATTAATTTACCTAGAAATTTAGGGGGTAGAGGTGTAGTCAAAATAACATCTTTGAAACACAATCAGGTAGAAATGCTTAGAAATTTTTTCCATAGGAAAGCTAATAGGTCAGAAATGCACAAAATAATTTGTAAGGCAGATAGAAACATTACACCTTTAAATTTATATGACGAGAATGCCAACATTCTTATAAATACTAACCAGGAATTATTAGATTCCTGGTCAAATAAAATTATTCATGCAAAACACTTCAATTATCTCAACCAAACGTATGTTGACAAACTTTCGTCAAACAAATGGTTGAGTATTGGAGAGTTGAGCGCAGAAATAGAAGGATTTATGCTTGCCATTCAAGATAGAGTCATTAATACTAAAAATTATAGGAAGCATATAATCAAAGATATAAATCAAATTGATGATTTATGTAGAAAATGTTTGGCTTTTCCGGAAACCATAGAACATATTATATCGGGATGTTCTATATTAGCGCCGTCCGAGTATACATTTAGGCACAATCAGGTTTTAAAAATAATCCACCAAAGTTTGGTAATTAAACATAACTTGATTGACTGCCGTAATATAGTACCATATTATGAATATGAACCAAATTCATTTTTAGAAAATGAATTTTATAAAATATATTATGATAAAACTATACTAACAGACAGAACAATTAGTCATAATAGACCTGATATAGTTTTACATGACAAAATTTAAAAAATAACTTATATCATTGATGTAGCTATTCCGAATTCCTGTAATATTCAAAAAACTGTTTCTGAAAAAATTAGAAAATACACAGATTTAGGAAATGAGATTAAAAGAATTTGGTATTCTCGGAATATAAAAATATTACCATTTGTTATTTCGGCTACTGGCATTATACCTAGGTCTCTGATTCAAAATTTAGGCGTATTAGATTTGTCAAAGAATTTGTATATAAAAATGCAGAAATCGGAAATTTTAAATACATGTAGGATTACAAAAGATTTTTTAAATATTTATATTGAGGGATCAGTAGGATTTATAGGTTCAATTAGGAATTCCACAGAGCCGAACCCTCTGATATGAAAATATCTGGAGTCGGTGAATTATTTTCCCATCTGGTCTCTGGTAGGTTGACATGTTGTTCTTGTATTGTTTTGTAATTATAATACATATAGTGCAATTGCATAACGTGGATTGACCAGATGATCATTCGGGAAGTGTGTGAAAGGGTTTAGTTTTTCCTGTGGGGAAAATTAAACCCGGACATTTAAATCTGGTGCGTATGATTTATTGTCTTCATTTCTTAATAACAAATAGAGATAATGATATCCTCACTGGGATCTCCCGTGCTGAGGATTTCATTTACATTTTATAATTTAATTATAAGAATAATATGAATTCGACATAACATATATCATGTAGTATTTTTTTTTAATAATTATAAAGTAAATAAGATAGTGTTTTTTTTATAATTCAGTTCATTAGATTCGGTTTTAGTCTGTATTTGATTTCAGTATATTTTCGATTTCTGATCTCCCTATATTTAATATCCAGCTTTTTATTTGAAATTTAAATGTTATAATGTTGAGGTTTTTGAGTGAGAGTGGTATTTTGTTGTAGAGTTTAATAATTTATAAAACAAATTTTTGTGAAAAATACGGAAACAATGGTTGGTCACAAGTTAAATATGCATTTGCATTCAAATTTCAAGGAGGTTCATTATTGGAATATGCCACAAAAAATTAAGATTATTATTACAGATAAATAAAAATATTGACATACAGTCATTAATTCATCTTATTTTTATGGGTCTACCAGATTATATAATGTACAAAATGGATAAGGAATCAATAAAATCGACTGCAAATCTATTCAATGAAATTGGTAAACATGAACAAACAGGCAATAAAAATAATTATAGTAAATTCAAGAGAAATACATTTGATACTAAAGTAAGAGTTGATAAAATTAAGCCTTGCAAAGCTTGTGAAAAATTAAATAAAGATAGCCGTTTCCACTCTAAAGAAAAATGCTGGTTTAAACAAACTGATGACTATGAGAAGAAGAGAAACTAAATTAAGAATGTAAGCAATAATGTATTAGATGTTAAATTAAGTGATAATGAGTCAAAAAACGAATAATTACACCATTAATTAAAGTGAAACCAACATTAGAAGAAAAATTAGACATATTTGGTATACACATTTGATTTTATTTGATTTTACGCGTGTTTATATCGCTCACCGAACCTTAGCGTTTCAGATACGTCCGAACTCTTCAAACATCTAAGTAATACTGTTGATGACCTCTTGCCCCGCTTCCCTACAGCAGAGTTTGTGGTCCTGGGGGACTTCAATGTTCATAACGAACCTTGGTTAAAGTTCTCAGGACCAACGGACTCTGCTGGACGAGAGGCGGAATCCTTTGCCCTCTGCCACGGACTGGAGCAAATGATTCAGGAGCCTACAAGGGTTCCTGATGTCGAGACTCACCGCTCCAATCTGTTAGATTTGTTTTTAACCATTGTGCCACACGGTTACAAGATTGAAGTCACAGCGCCTTTAGGATCATCGGACCTCTGCCTGGTGACGACGTCAATCCCCGTAACCTTCAGACCGCCTAACGAGCGGCTGAAGAGAAAAGTGTGGCACTATAGATCAGCAGATTGGTTTGGTCTGCGGGCACATTTGAATGCTTTCCCGTGGTCAGCTGTCTGTTTTCGGACCTCGGATCCCTCAAGATATGCCCAGGAAATTGGTGAAGTCATCACATCCGCGATGGATGGCTTCATCCAATCCACTGTTAAAGAAACTGGTGTGGGCTCAAAGCCGTGGTTCAGTCGACAATGCTCTGAAGCAGTGCGACGAAAAAACGCGGCTTGCCGAGCCTACAACACATCTCGAACGTCCGAAAACAGAATAGTATATAACAAAATGGCAAAGGAAAGCAAGAGGATCATAAATAGGTCAAAATTCGAGCACGACCTGAAGATCAACAGAACGCTGGCTGCCTGCCCACACGACAGCAGAACGTTCTGGTCGCTTGCGGGCTCGATAGGTCGCAATTTCTGCAAACCCAGTCTGCCACCTCTTACCAGACCTGACGGCTCTCTAGCAAATACCGCCGCCGAAAAGGCTAACTTATTAGGCAAAATGTTCGCGGAAAACTCGACCCTCGATGATCAAGGTGCTACCCCGCCGTCGGTTCCTCATTGCGGTTTACTCCAAGTCTTACGAGGGCTTGATATTAATAAAGCTAGTGGGCCTGACGGAATACCTGCCCTGGTATTACAGAGGTGCACTGCAGAAATAGCTCCAGTTTTGACGAAGCTTTTCAAAATATCCCTGAAGTCTGGCTCTGTGCCCTCTGGTTGGAAAAAGCGATCATTCACCCTATTCCAAAGAAGGGTGACCGCTCCAACCCAGCCAACTACCGCCCCATAGCGATCACATCAGTTCTGTCTAAGGTGATGGAACGTGTGATCAACGACAAACTGCTCACATACCTCGAGAAGAACAAAATTATTAACGACCGTCAATACGGATTCCGGCGGAACCGCTCGTGCGGTGATCTTCTCGCGTATGTGACGCATGTTTGGGGGCGGTGCCTGGAACGTTTCGGTGAGATCCAAACGGTTGCACTGGATATTTCCAAGGCCTTTGACCGGGTTTGGCACCGAGGGCTTGTTAACCTGTACGTGGATTGCCGACTTTTTGAGGGAGGGGTTGATTCAGGCGGTTGCTGACGGTTTCACCTCTTCCTCGCATTCGATAAATGCTGGCGTCCCACAGGGATCGGTTCTGTCACCGACTTTGTTTCTCTTGCACATCAATGACCTCTTGCCATGTGCACCGATTCATTGTTACGCGGATGACAATATATATATATATATAGCTTTTTGTTTGACAAGCCCCCAAAGGGCACACAAACTCCAATAGCTCGCAGGGCTTTGAAGCAAAGAATGGACGGTTACCTCGAGAGTGTTTTCTCTTGGGGTAAGAATAACCTCGTCGAATTTAATGTTTCAAAGTCCCAATCATTTGACAACCTCCGTAGTCCAGTGGGTAAGACTCTTGACTCACAATCCGGAGGTCGCGGGT
Organism: Limnephilus rhombicus; assembly: GCA_929108145.2. Classification (NCBI taxonomy): domain Eukaryota; kingdom Metazoa; phylum Arthropoda; class Insecta; order Trichoptera; family Limnephilidae; genus Limnephilus; species Limnephilus rhombicus. Next base: position 18,865,022 of record OV815291.1, read on the forward strand.
TCGAACCCGGCATGCGCAAATAAATTTTATTTAATTTATTTGTGTTATTTCACAATTAATTCGTTTAAAATAATACATAGAATATTTGCGGCATGTTCCAGAGTGGAAGATACTATCAGTATCGCCCTGGTAGACCACCATTCAGAATTGGAACGTTGCTTGAAAATGGCTTTAGCCGTGTTTGGTGACCAGACCTGAATAGCCAGGTACTTCCCAACCTTCCTCTTCCCCACCTCCTTCCCCTCCCCCCTACCCTCAGCCTCACAACATACCCCAATTGGGGATGCCATAGTCTCACTGGCTCCAGACGGGAGCAGTTGAGATTCTTGTGCGGTGTTCACTGTAAAAAAAAAAAAATCATGTTTGATAACGTCTAAAAGGGATCGAAATGAAAATCTAGTCTCCTTCAACGGAAGCAATCTTCCAAACAGGACCTCCATCGATATGCTTGGTGTAACTCTAAGTGACCAGCTCAGGTACGGGGGCTCCATCCAAACCAGAGTTAAGTTAGCCTCTCAGAAACTGGGCGTACTGTACAGGGCCCGCAGATACTTTAATAGTACACAACTGCTAACTGCGTTGAATTTGGCAGCCACCTCTGGTCTGAAGCTCCAAAATACCTAAAAAAAAACCTTAACTCTGTGCAGAAACGGGCGGTCCGTTTGATAGATTCTCCCATCTTAACAGACGGACTGCAATCTTTAGAGCACAGGCGTCAGGTGGGAATGCTGTCCTTGTTCTACCGGTATTACAATGGAAGATGCTCCGAAGAACTAGCGTCATTGATCCCCTCGACACCGGTGCTGTCGGGAAAAGGCCAAACACGCGCCCAACATTTGTGCACGGTTGACATTAGTCACATGAGAACGGGTCGTTTCTATGACTCGTTCTTGAGTTCAACGGCTCGGCTGTGGAACGATTTACCGGCCTCTGTGTTTCCTCCCTCCTACAATATGGTTCTCTTCAAGACCCGTGTTCACTCCTTCCTTTCCTCGGAAAGACTCTCCACACAGCATCTTCAAAGATGACATAGGCCCTGAAGGAAGTTGTTTTCCTCAGGGCCTCCTGTGTGGAGTTAATGTAAAAAAAATACACGATTCTGGCTCTAATGTTTCCTTAGTAAATTATTAATTATTCAGAATAAAGGAAGAAGGAAAAATATACACAATAATACAAATTTACTAACAATTAATGGTGTAAAAATGACAAAAGGCTTAACAATAATAAAAATTAAGATATTTAATATAGAATAGAAAATTGATGTTTATATTGTAGATAGAAAAGACCTCAAATACAATTTTCTAATTGGACTTGATACAATAAAAGAGTTTAATTTGATTCAGAATGAAAATTTCAAAATTGATCAAAAATCTGAAGAAAGCTTTAAAAAATAGGAAATACATTTTAAAAACAATATTTAATGAAAATGAAGATAAAAAGAACTTGAACTTTATGAACTTTACGGAACATATAAAAGAAAAAGAATTTACAATGGATCATTTAAAATAGTCAACAAAAATCTGAAATAAATAAACTTATTGATAAATATAAATCAAGCTTTGCAAAGAATAAATATGATATTGGAACAGTAAAGGATTATGAAGCACGCATTGATCTACTTGTCGATAAATACTGCAGTAAATTAATTAAATTAATTCAATAGAGGATAAGTTAGAGATAGAAGAACAAGTAAGAAAATTGCTTGAAAGAAATCTTATAGAGGAATCATACAGCCCTTTTGCAGCACTAGTAACCTTAGCTTTCAAAAAAGAAGACAATAGAAAAACAAGATTTTGTATCGATTTTAGAGAATTAAATAAAATGGCGGTACCTCAGGCTCAACCATTTCCTTTGATTGAGGACTTAACAAAAACCAGAAACCGCAAGTACTTTTCAACATTGATATAAATTATTCGCTCTCGACTATTCCCCTGCGAATTGAAGATAGAAGGAAAACTGCTTTTGTAACCCAGGAAGGCCACCACCAATGGATATGTTTACTGTTTACCCTTCGGTTTAAAAACTTCTCCAGCAATATTTCAAAGAATACTAAGCAACATATTGAGAAAGTACAAGTTAACGGATATTGCTGTAAATTTCATTGACGACATTTTAATATTTCCGAAAACCTTTACCGAGCACATAAATCATTTATCACAGCTTTTAGAGGCGATAGAAAAAGAATGTTTCCGGCTCAAACTCACAAAATGTCGATTTGCAACAAATTCGGTAAGATACCTCGGACATGTAACACAAGATAATACAGCAAGACCATTCGTTAAAAATAGGAGCTCTGCTGTTAAATTGAAGACAAAATGTGGACAAAAACATTACACATAGGCGTTCTTGTTTAACACGCCACTGTACGAACCGCTCCTTTCGATGTGGGGGTAAAATTCGGAACGGCCTTCACGCTTTCGTAAAATTTGCAAAGAATCGTAAGTACCCACGGTTTCGACTGTTCACGGGATTTGCTCACAAAGTAGAGATTCTGGAACGCTATCGAAAATGAACTGCTATGAAGATGGGCGCAAGGGCCGGCTCTCGTCGCGTCACTCTGAAAGATAGCACGTATAATAGGTACCTACCTACTGTACGAGATCTTGAAAAAATATTATAATTATTTATAACCGAACCGCGTTTCGTATTATGATTTTTATTTTTTGCTGTGCGGCGCTCGGGAGCTCTTATGAACCAGCCGCCACTGCTATCAACACAATTATGAGCAATGCTTTTATTTTATTTAGATTTTCATTTATTTTGCACCTTATTTTATTTGTTTGGTTTAGCCTTTCGTTCAGTCCGTTGGAAAACGGCGAATTTACTGCAGTGAAAATTAGTGTGATTGATCTTTCATTTAAAAAAGTTTTAAACTCTTTTGAGTTAATGCCAGGATATTGGTCGGTGAGAACCATGCCTATTTTATTACAATTTGGTACAATATTTATAAATTTTATAAAGTCCTTTGCACTCTGTGTCTTTGAGGTTACTATATAAGCATATCGAGTAAAATGGTCGACTAAAAGGTGTAAATATTTTTTGGTTGATCGAGAGCCACCAAATTCCCCAATTGTGTCTATTGAGACAATTTCAAGTGGTTTTGTGGTAGGGCCTAAATGTGACATAACCATATCTAGTCTGTCCTCTTGTCTTACTTTTTATACATATTTTACATTGTTTGCATAAATCGGTGATATTTCTAGTTAAATTCTTCGCTGTATAAAGTTTTCCTATTTTCTTTTGCATTTGTTTTATACCTATATGACACATATTTTCATGTATTAGTTTTATAAATTTTATACTGAGTTCCTCTGACGGTAGTATTTTTTCTTGCTTTCTTACACTCTTATAATATATTTTGTGTTTATATATTAACTTGTCCTTGTATTTTTTCATATCCTCATCTTTCTCTTGATCTTTTAATGTTACTAAGTTTATTATTTTTAATTGTTCATGTACATCTTTATTAGCTTCTAATACTGGGTTTCTGATCAAGCAATCTGCCTCTAAATTATTCTTTCCTGGTGTATATCTTATTTTGAAGTCATATTGTGATAGATAATAGGATAAATCTCCTAACTCTTCGTCCGTTCTAGATTTAATGTTTCCAATGGTTTGTGGTCGGAATATACTGTGAAAGGTTTGCCTATTAGCCAGTACTGCCAGTATATTATGGCCTCTTATGGCTAAGCATTCTAAATATATAGTCTTTTTTCATTCCATTCTTGTTTCCCCCTCACTCTTCAGTCTGTCTTGGAATAATGATGAGGCAATAAGACAATAATAATATATATTATTTGACAAAATGAAGGGTAGAAGAAGCCGAGGAAGGTCACCAATGCGCTGGAGTGACCGGCGTCCGTTTCGTCTGGGGTCCTCAGTTCTCCAAGCAGTGCATGACCACGAGGAGCGGAGAAGCCTTGTCAAGAAACCATGGAAATTGGAGTCACGATCCCCAGTAATGAGGAACCGATTTAAGAACAAGCATATATTTTCAGGTTTTACTTACGATTGCCGATAAGACTGCGCAGATGACGATTTGCAACAAGTTGTAAACAATTAGTATCTTGTCTAAGTTAAAGGCCTCCCGTTTCTCCATGTATTTGGGACCCCATTTTGTTACCAGTTTATAATATAGAATCGTAAACACGGTCATCAAAATTGGATTCGTTAAAATGTACAAGTCTCTCGTTCTTTCATCTGAAAGAATAATATAAAAAATACATGTGAAACTGTCATGAAATTACAGGGACAGAGCTTTTGGAAACTTATCGTTAAAAAAATTCTGAAAATATTTTTTGAAACTCGCAATGTTGGTGAGCAGATCTGAATAGCCAGGTACTTCCCCACCTTCCTCCTTCCCCATACGGCATTTGAAGTTTGCCGAGTTCAAATTATTGTCAAATACATCCGTTTTGTTAAAGAACCTATTTGTTACCAAGACTACATAAAAGTTGTATTAGTGAATGCAATCTCTAGTTGGAATGAGATGTATATATATAAAATGTTATTGTTTGTATAATTGCTTGTATGGGTACATGTAGAATCTCAGGTAATGTTTGTGCTCTATCGAGATGTTAAGATTAAAATTGACGACACGTAGAAATTTTCTTTGAATTTTTTTCAACATTATGAATTTGAATTTTATAGAAGTAGAAGGGTGACCAGACTGCGGAGTTATGTTCTATTAGGCTGCTCACAAGGGATATGTGCAACAGTTTTATGATTTTAAACGATTCAAAGTGTTTAATTGTTCTTAAAATAAATATGGAATAAATGTAAACAGGGCTGAATTTATATTGATTGACTGGGTATAAACTTTAATGAAATAATTTGTTTTCGACCAATAAAATACCAGAAATAATGCCTTCACTGAATAAATAATAAATAAATCACAATAAAATAAATGTCGTCACTGACTCAGTACCTTTTGGTTCTAGACAGTTTAACATGAACTCTCTCTCTGCACTACACTTTTCTGCTATTTGAATTTCACGATCATGGTAAAAGACAGTTTAGTTTTGGTGATTTAAGGCTCTGCAACCGGGCTCGAAAAGAAGAAGATGGAGAGATACGAAATTACGAATGTTAGAGGAGAGCGCTAACATTTACAGCGAAAATGTTACATATTTTCACGACATATTTTTACATACTTTATCTCGATAATATGTTTTCCACTTGTAATTATAGGTATGCATGCACTCTTGTCGTCACGCAGCAAGCGCCGTATTAATATAGACAAATATAAGCCAAATAATTTTTTTTAAACTCTTTGTTAGCAAGAAATTATTCAAAACCATACTTATGAATTACTACGTGAAAACTGTAGGGGGAGAGGGAGGGGGGGTTAAAAACTGCAAAAAGAAAACCTGTCAAGTGGGTCACGTAGTATGGGTACGTTCCCTAACAGTTATTTTTTAAATTTTTATTTTAGCTTTTATTCCAACAGGACTGGGAGGGTAGTGCAATCCCAGTCTGCCATATTACATAAACAACTATAAAAGAAACAAAAAGTGATTACATAATATTAGGTAGGTACGTAAATAAAACATAAAATGAAAATTAAATTCGTCACAAATTAAATTAAACAAAAATGAAATAGAATAAAAAAAATATTATTTTTAATTGTTAAACTAACGTTTAAGACGAGGGTAATTATTGCTTATAATAATTGTTACCCTTTGTGCTATGCATAAAAATCTTGTCTTAAACGTTAGTTTAACAATTAAAAATAATAATTAATATTTGACAAGTTTAAGTATTTCCCCAATAAATGAAGACATAATTTGTCTCGACGCCACCTAGTGACGGATTTAACACTAACAGTGTCTCTCTCGCAAAAATAAAGTTGGTTGTTTTCAGGTGGAAAAATATAATAAGCAGTAATTGTTTAATGAAACAATAGTATATATTGAATCATTTGGCGGGTATAAGATAAGCCACCATAGCTCAATTGGGAGAGCAGCTGACCGGCAATCAGAAGGGCACGGGTTCAAGTCCCGTTGGCGTCATGTATCTTTTCTCGGAAGATTTTTCAATGTGGATGAGTGTTTCAGGCTGATAATTATTGCTTATAATAATTGTTTCCCTTTAAAAAAAATATATTTATTTATATTTTAAGATCGTCCATCAGGGAGGTTGCCTCATCATCTGCATCCATCGCACATTTAGTGGGGAACTTTATGGAAATCTCACGAAATGTTTGTGGCATTGACAAATGTTTGTTCCAAGAAGTAGTTAAAATGTTTGTTAATTTTGATTTGTTTTATAGCAGTAATATCAAAAAAAATATTTTTTATTTTCATCTTACTTCAATAATTGTTTTTTTTTAATTTAAAATAAAACAATAACTTTGTAAACACCACTTTTATTTTTATACTTTATGCCGACCGGGTTTCGCTACAACCGTAGCTTCATCAGGGCAGTATAATACTCTGTATAATTGTTTTTTTTTATTTTTTTATTTAACAGTATAATTTTTTTTTAAATTTCATTTAACACGTTTAAAAAGAATTTTGTGACTGTAAACACTAGAGATGTGCCGATTATGGCTTTCGCCGACTAGCCGACTAGCCGATTAGTCGTTTATAATAAGACCGACTAGTCGGCTAAGCCGATTACGGTTTCGGGGATTTCCGTAACGCTTCGTTTACAGCTTCGTTTACGGATTCGCGCGCAATCGCATACGCCGCCTGCGAGCGTGTCGGAACATGTTTTGTTTACTTCGCATTGTTCCTTCATTTTTGCTTGTGTAATGGGCATATTAGACCTTTCAATTCCGCTGCGTTGTCAACATAGAAAATGGTTTTTAAATGGAGGGAAGTGCATACGCCTCTCATTAACTCGTTAATTAAATGATCACACATTAACTTAATTCCCGCGCGCACGACCTGTTTCGAAGACATTCTAAAATCTATGACAGAAATGTGATTGAATGGTCCACTTCTGTCAAGTACGTGTAAACAGTACACCCTTTCAATTATACGCCGTTCAACCAAATGGCATCAATGTGGTTGACGTGTGTAATTTCGCCATAATGGTCGAGAGCGGTGTTTTAGTGTAAAAAAAATATTTTTTTTTGTGCATAATTAAAGATAATACTGTTATTATTCATTGAAGTTAACAAGTAGAATTAAAATTTAATCATGTCTAAAAGAAAATCTCGTGTATGGATGTTTTTTGAACAATTGGACATTCATATTATTGAGAAATACATACAACGTAAGAAGCCGGATAGTCGGCGCTCTTTGCCGATTAGTCGCCGACTAATCGACGACTACAATAGTGGCCGGATAGTCGGTTTTATCGGCTAGTCGCCGACTAGTCGGGACATCTCTAGTAAACACAATAAAAAATAAAATGTTTTGTTATTTTTTATAAATTTTTGTTTGTTTTATAGAAATAATTTAACACGTGTTAACTGTCTGAATAAGTGTAAAAAATAAGCCAAATAACAGCAAACAATCGATTTTTAACATGTCTAAAAAAAGTTTCGGTTTCGGCCGAAACTGAGACAGACACCGAAGATTCGGTTTCGGTGGAAAGTCCTGTTTCGGTCGGACACTAATTAAAATGTATCAGCCTTCGGTACCCATTATCTGTAAGTACCAATATTGTCCTCTCAATACCTACATTATTTTGTATTATTTTTATAACTTTATATATATATTTAAATATTTATTTATAAAACCTCAACATAGGCATGTCCAAGTGAGGTTAAAACAATAATACCTACCAAGTAAGGAAACAATAAATAATAATAATGAATGTATTCTTCCACCCAGCTGTGCACCGAATAAATTAATAAATATATCAAATAATTATTTACGGCGTGAACACGTATCGCATAGAACCAGCATTATTTTACATACTAAACAGAAGAAGGTATTTTCAAGTTTCATTTTCATCAATGATTATTAAATTGTTGTGGTTAAATTGTACCATTTCCAGAGGTAAAATACAACGGGTTTTCGGTTTTAACAAAAAATATAATTGTTTTTTGAAAATTATTTTGAGCAAGGGGGAACACATTAATTACGTGAGCTCAAAAGGGAGGGGGGGGGGGGGGTCCCGCAAAATCTCCCGTTACTTGAAAAGAATATACTAAGTGGTTCAAATTTATCTCACCAAGGGGGGGGTCTAGATTGGAAGAAAAACTGCACACGTAATTAATGTATGCCCCCCAACCTGTTTAATCACTAAAGAAAATTTTTGCAATTCTCAAACGAAGAATGTGAAACAGACAAGTTTCAGTAGAATCTAAAAATTGAACCCGAGACCTCTTCCTTGCCAAGGAAGTCATTTGACCTCTGAGTTAATTCGACCATATCAACTTATCTTTTTTTTACAATACAGGAGTACCTACCCGAAGAAAATAATTTCCATCGGGGACTATCTTAGGGGATGCTGTGTGGTGAGTATTTTTAAGAAATGGAAGCAGAAGAAGTTCTGGGCAGGAAAAAGGTATGCGGGGTAAGTAGGAATCTGGGGTTCAGTGTGTCCAGGAGTGATGGACGTATTAATCCATCCTCAAACTGCGGTGCAAGGCGATGGGTCGAGAGTGTCCGGCTGGAGAGATGAAAAGGCCTGCCTCAAACAGTCTATCTCGATTCGGTCCACCACGCAGCAGGTGGGCAGACGAATCCGCCGCCAGGACCCGGAAAAACCTCACCGTATGAACGCTAAGTCATCAAACGTAGCGAACCACTTGGGACGGCAGAGGTTTTGGTTATCTTATACATGCTGTACCCTAAAGGATAAACCACGTAAGTATGTGTGATAAGGTACAGATTGGTTCCCGGAGCTGCGGTATCCGTACCCGCCTTCCAAATTGAGAATCTTAATTTTATTAACGCACATTGCATCGTATGTATAACCAATGATTTATGTGTAAATTTTATACAGATAGTTAGGAAAATGTATTCGGTTTCCAGTGAAAAAGTTCTTAAATAGTTCAAAGTTCTTAAAAGCTTTTAAGTTCGGTTCGAAATTCTTGAATTTGAATTACTGGAATTTTAGGTAAAACGTTCGAAATTGCTTTCATTGGTTTTCAATCTTCATCTAATAGTCCAGTCACAATAGGGTATATCCGCTAAATGAAACGGAATAAGCTGAAAATTTGTGTAAACCTTTATTTTGGTATTCTACATGTTGTCTCAAAAGTCTCATAAGGTAACGTGTGAGCATTTTTGGATATTCAAGGTCAAAGGTAACGAAAATCAGTTTTTTTGAAATATCTCGCTTTCTCGATTCGTGACGTAACGTATATGATTGCTAAATAAAAATATTATTAAAAAATGTTTTCTTAATTTCTTTCCTACTTTAAGTGCAATTATCTTTAAAAAAATCACTTAATTACTTTATTATTTATACGAAAAAGGCAAGTAGTATTAAATGACTCTTTGATTTATAAGTAATACTTATAAATAAAATATCTTAAATAGTTAACCAACTACTGGTTAAACTACGTAAGCTCGGTATTGACGGAAAACTTTTAGACTGGTTTGCAAGCTATCTATCTGATAGAGTTCTACTTGTAAAAATTAATTTGTTCTATTCCAATCAATATATAGCTACCAGTGGTGTACCTCAAGGGTCCCATTTAGGCCCCATTTTGTTTTTATTGTTCATAAATGATATTGTTGACATATTTGATAAAGATGTAGATGTATTGCTTTTTGCAGATGATTTAAAAATATTTAAAATCATCAAAACCGCTGAAGATTGTGCCTGTCTACAAAATAATTTAAACAAATTAATTAGTTGGTGCTCTATTAACAAACTTTATCTGAACATAAATAAGTGTTATTCAATAAGTTTTTACAGAATAAGTCAACCAATTATTCATCCTTATGAACTTAACAACTCTACCCTTACCTCTGTCGAAGAAATTAGTGACTTGGGCATAACTTTCGACTCTAAATTAAACTTCATATCCCATATAAACTCAATCTATAATAAAGGTATCAAAATGCTTGGCTTCGTTCTTAGAAATTCCAGAGGTTTCAAGAATATTTCAACTTTAAAATTTTTGTATACATCCCTAGTACGTAGTCAAGTCGAATATAACTCCTCGATCTGGTCCCCCCATTTAAAAATACATTCAGATTCAATCGAAAAAATTCAACACAAATTCTTAAGACATATTAATTTTAACCTCAGTATTCCCATTGAAAACATAAATTATAATTACTTGATGAAATAATTAAATTTACTAAGACTGTCAGATCGAAGAATTATATCAGACTTAACATTAATGTTCAAAATTGTAAATGGTAGAATAGACAGTCCTGATCTAACTAAGCTCATTGAATTTCATATTCCCACGAGAACCACTCGTTCTAAAATCCTTTTTAAATGCAACAATAATCGGACTGAGTATACGAAACACTCACTTTTACCTAGGTTGCATGAAGTTACTAATAGATATGCAGATGTGATAGATCTATTTAACTGCACGGAACAGAGGTACAAGACGGCTATGCTATCATATTTTTTTAGTCACTATTAATTTTATTTCTATTATAGATTTTTGCATGTAAATGTATCTCTGGTGTCACTTCCCAATGTATCGTCACAATTAACTGTTATACATACACTGTTTTACCATTACTAATATTTTGAATATGAATTTGTGACATGAAATTAATGTTTATGGCATACTTATGCCGTTTGTATTAAATAAATAAATAAATAAATAAATAAACTAATATTTAACGAAAAATTAAGTTAAAAAACCGTACTGCGAACTACGATTCGCCATGGACCTTGCGCCATGGCATGTACGGCTGAGCGCTCCGCACTCTTCGCGCTCAATCTTAAAAACGGTTAAGCGTATAAAAAATTATTTCAGACAAAATTTGTAGAGAATTTTATACTCTACAACTTTTATATTGAATGCAAATACGTTACGAATCGAGGAAGTGAGATATTTACAAAAAACTGATTTTCGTGACCTTTAACCTTGAATATCCAAAGACGCTCACACGTTACCGTATGAGACTTTTGAGACAATATGTAGAATACCAAAATAAAAGTTTACACAAATTTTAAGCTTATTCCGTTTCATTTAGGAGTGAAATCCTTATTTGACTGAACTATAATACAATATTTTGGTAACAATACCGTAGAATGCAAATCATTTTCATTTTATTTATTTCATAATATTTTATTTGTTATGGATTTTCGGGTTTTTTTTGCTACCACACTAGGCTAAGCCCGTGTGTGGTAGTCATATATTTAATATTTTATACAGGAATTAAAAAATACTATTCTATTGTAATAGATAATAATCATACTAAATAAAAATTAAGAAATACAAAAAAGTGAAAAATAAAGAAAAAAAAATAGAAATAAAAATTTTGAAATGAAAAATTAATAATTAAAATGTAGTGTTAGGAACTCATGTATTCTTTGAAGTACGCTAGTCCCCTTTCAAATATCCAATGTTACATGTGCTATATAAAGTGATTTAGAATTACTTGACTTGTCAGTACTCAGAGCATTATATATTTTAGGAGCGATGAACCAGAATTGTTGTTGAGCGAATGAAGTATTAGTTTTTGGGACCACGCAACCCAGGTTTAATGAAAGGCGGGTGTGTGCTTGATGTTGTGGAGCTATTAGTAGGTTATTTTGTCGTATATAACAAATGCTTGTATTAGTAAATAGCTGTCGAATATCTAAGATCCCGATTTTGGCAAAGAGTTCATTTGAGGGATGGGTTAAGTTGACATTTAAATACAATTCTTAGAATTAGTTTTTGAACAATAATAATTGGTCTAATAATGGATTCAGCACAACCACCCCATCCCACTATACCGTATGTTGCTATGGATTGGAAAAGGGCAAAGTATACGCTCCTTAGGGTCTGTAAACCTAAAATGGACCCAAGGGAGAGTTTTTTTACTGTCACTGATACTGTGAGCTTCCCAGCGTAATTGGTTGTCTATGATTATTTCCAAATATTTAACTACTTTTGATGATTTGAGGGTCGAACATGTACAATTATTATTAGGTGTGGTTTCTGGAATGTCTAAATTGAGTGGACACGAGTGAATGATTAGTTTAAGGTAGTTGTTGTGTATATTTTGTTTGCGTATGGAAAATGTCATAATATATTGTGCGGAATGATTACAAATTGAGGTTTTTTATCACTAGATACTAATATATACTAATGTTTCAGTAATAGTTTTCATCACGGCAGGAGAGCTAAATCTAGCGGTGGGAAATGGTCGCATCTAAAAATATTCTCCACTGGCTATTATCCCCGGTCCCTTGCCATTCTTCTCCAGTCTTAATTCCTTCCCACCCTTCTCCAATCCTTTTTCATACAATCACACCCTTTTCCCGTGTTCGAATTTGCCGAATCCTTTTATCTGACCTTCTTTCTACACGCGTACAATGAGCGTCATAATATTTGGTCTTATTATGCACACATTCTTAAGATTTCTGAGAACAAAAATACTACGCATTTATTCTTGTATATAAATAATTTATGCTTATCTACTGTGCAGTCTCTAAAGACCTTGGATTCACTTTAGATTGAAAGCATTTTTCGTGAACACATTATCGTTGTGTAAATATTTTAAACTATTTGAAAATAATAAAATGCTTTTCCTTAATCAACACTCCATAAATTACGGATATTCACCAATGTCAAGAATGGCCTGACTTGTGTACTCAAGTCAGGGCCATGAATTATTCAGTAAGGTATACACATTAATAACGTTGTTAATTAATATTTTAAACTACTTTGTTTCATCAAAAGAATTACCTCTGCCTTCAATTAATGCAACAGTGTAAATTCGTAATTACTTGAATAAAATTTGTATAACTGTTTGTTTCCCTAATAAAAAAAAAATAATAAAAAAAAAATAGAAAATTAAAATATCCAATTTTATTTAAATAGGACACCTCTTGATTTTTTCTAAAGGTCTAAATAATGAATATTATTTTTTTATTGGAATACTTTATAATGACTTTTGAAGGTTATGCCTATCAATGTAATATATCATTGAAGAAGATAATAATAATAAATCTGAACATGAACGAAACATGAAACAGAACAAGCCAAAAAAAAAATAAAAAAAGCAATTGGGACTCGAACCCAGTATCTCTTGTCTTACCACAAAGCTCCTTAACCAACTCGGCCATTTTCATATTTATGATTTTCGTAAATAGCGGCCTTTTGGCATTTTTACGCGATATAATACAGAATACGTAGATTTTTAAAATACTTATAAATATTTATATATTATTTGTTTTTGTGTTTCGTTAAAATTAAATTAATTAAAATTAAATTTGATAATGTTATTATCGATTTCTGCAAGTATTTTAGAATGTATTTTAGTTACAGCTGTTTCGACTTGTAAGGTCATTTTCAAACTGTGGTGAAGCCACTTACAGACGACTTATTTATAATATTTTAAATGTCAATTTTTGAAGGTGTCTAAATTGATTTATTACCGGTTAATCCAATTTGCAGAGACACTAATTGAGAGAGTTATTATGTGGGATTCAGAATCTTTCCCTTTGGTTTCTCTTGCACTAAGTGTAAGGGTTTTCTTAATTGATTTAGTATGATGTTATTGCTACGACTCATTTAAGTGCAATACATTGTTTAGGATTGGTAAACATACTAAGTAATGAGGAATAAATAATTTTCCTTACTTTATTAATATTTTGGAGTCATTCGTTCGTTTATTGTTTTCTAATAAATTATTCAAGCAATTTTGATCTAAGACCCTTTAGTTCTATTTGTAATGGTTTTCGCTGGTTGTTTTTAAGTGGAACGTGATTATTCACTAAGAGATGTTCTGCGAATTTTGAAGAGGTGTTTTTATTATTGACGAGTTTGAGAATGCCCTGCCTATTTTGTCGATGTAAGTAGCGTTACAGTCGGCGCGGTCACATTTTAATTCATATATGCCACCGTTATTGATTTTAGGATTTCTACTTTTTGAGTTTTTAAGGCTTGTTGCCATATTATTATTGGTTCTAAAAGCTATATTTAAATCACATTTTTAAATTTCTTTTGCAATTTTTAAGGATATTGTGCCGAGAAATTCGAGACATGCAAATTTTTAAAATTTTTTGTTATGTACCGGATATATTAAATTAATTTTATTTTTGTACTTCTTGGTTTTCATTTATTTTTTCAATGTTTTTTGCCGCATAGACGTTATTAATCTCGATTATTTTAATAGTTTCCATTTCTTTTACATATGCTTTATTATCTAAGGGAATGTTAATGAGTCTATGTACCATTGAATGGTAAGCTGATAATTTGTGGGACCAAGGATGAGATGAATTTGCATTTATTGTTGTGTCTGTAAAAGTTGGTTTTCTAAATATTTCGAAGGTATATTTATTATTACTTCTACCAATTGTCAGATCTAAAAAAATGATTTTACCTTCAATCTCATGTTCAACTGTGAAACAGATTTTATTATTAATGGTGTTGGCCCAATTAGTAAAGATATCTAACTATCGTTTGGTGCCGTTCCAACAAATAAGGATGTCGTCTACGTATCTGACATAGTATTTTATGTATTTTGCTAAAGGAAATTTAAGGATTATATTTTCAATATAATCCATAAGTAACTCTGCTAGAAGTGGACTTAATGGTGATCCCATGGGAAGACCATCATTTTGTTCATAGTATGTATCATTAAAAAGGAAATAATTTGTTTGTACGCAAATTTTTATGAGCTGGAATATTGTTAATTGCTGGGAATTTGATACCCTTGATTTCGATACCCGTGAACATATTAACGTAATTATATTTGAAAAATTTAAAACGCAACAAAATAAACTCAAAAGATTAATTGATACCAAAAATAAAATTACGAAAATAAGTGAGAATCCCACGCGCGATTCAAAACGCGCTACCAAGATTCAAAACGCGCGAAACCGTTAGGGAACATACCCATACTACGTGACCTGTTCAGGGGGGGGGGGGTCTTCAAAACACCACGCTTGGTAGAAATGAGCGGCGGGGGGCTTAGGTTTTTGGTCACCGGGGGGGGTTAAAAATTGCAAAAAGTTGGTCACGTAGTATGTCCCTTAGCTCTCAGTCAAAGTATGAAATGACGTAAGTTGAAATGGTCGAATTGGCTAAGTGGTCAGAGCACTTCCCCGGCAAGGAAGAGGTCCTTGAAAGGAATGAGTTACAACAAGGCAGAGGAGTCAATCAAACCGTTAATAATTTTGAAAATGCAGATGGTTTCAAAATCTTTCGTACCTTTTTCTAAAGAAGATAGGCTTAATTTTAACCCAGGAGATTTCTTGAAAATTTCAATCCGAAAAATCGGATCATTTTTTCTAAGACGGAAAGACGGGACATAATTTTATGGGTGCGAAAAAACAATAATTACATAGACGAAAATCATTTTAAAAAAGCCGTCTCTATAACATCTGTCAAAACGACAAACCAAAATATTTCAATTCGAATTCTGACTCTGCGTTAAGTTATTTAAAAATGGATTCGTGTAACCACCGAACGAAAGTACCTGTAACGAAGTTCGCAGACAAAAAAGCTAGTGAATTTCATTCTACTGCCAACCTTCCAACTCTCAACTTCGAACTTCAAAATGGCGGATATCGAACAGCTGATTTGGCGCTGTATCTTATCAGTTGCCTACAAAAAACTATAAGTTTCTAAAAAAAATTTGTAACATTTTCGTAATCTTAGTAGAAATCTCTATGCACACGATTTTTTCCAAGTCATTATGGATTCCATGCAATGGGCCTATTGAGAACAAATAAGAAAGTCATATTCAAGATAAGGGCGAACCACTGTAAAACGTTTTTTGAAAAGAGTATGACTTACACCAAACAATTCATGGCCCTAAAAATTGATAAGTCTGGCCATTCTGGGCATAGATGAATGTTATCCAGAATTTTACGAGTGTTGATTGAGGAAAAGCAAGTCATTATTTTTGCTTCTACGGGAAGGGATGTTGAAAGTGGTGAGTTGAGGAAAGTGGGAGAGTCAATCATATCGTTAATGATGTTGAAAATTCAAATGAGATCAAAGTCTTTCCTATACTTTTCTGAAGTAGAAAGGTTTAATTTTACTTCAAGGTTATCGTACTAGCAATCCCCTCTTTGTAATCATAACCTCCACGAAATTCACGCTGTAAAGATTCGATTATTCGATATGATTAACTTGAACATCATATTCAAGATTAGGGCGAACCAACGATCGGTATTTGCCAGTAGTGGACGCAGTGCTATACTAATTCATATAAAGATATAGAAAAATCCGTTACGTGCCGTGCGTGCGTTGCAGCCGGCGGGGACAGATGGACGAAGATAGCCTTTTACGCGTGGTTAAGAGGAATATAAACGCTAGAAATATTTCGAATCTCATGCCTGCAAAATTTTAAAATCGAGCGTCTTTTTGCACGAGGCTAGTAAGCGAAAAAGTGGTTTTTATTTATTTTGTGCATAATTTAATAAGAACGAAAAAAATTGGAAAACCTCAAAAATAGTCTGAGCCATAAAGGGGTATTTTTTAAAAATTGTTTCTTGTATTACTTCATAGTTAAGTCATGAAAAAACAATTTTTTTGGTGGTTTACGCTTATATTTTTTGTTACGTAAATAATAATTTTATTGTAATTTCAATACATAGAAAAGATAGTAAAAGCTTCGATTTATCCGTAGCATATTTTATGATGTTCATACTGTAAGCCGATTCGTCGTAAAGATTAATCAAAATAGTATCTAAATAGGATTTCACGTAAATTAAATATTATTATTATTATTTTTTTTTTCATCTTAAAGAAAATATTTCAAATTTGGACTTTTACATCAAGAGATACATTTCAAACTTTAAAAAACTTCAAATCTCTCTATTCAAAATTTTAGCAAACGTGACTGCCATTTTTACAATCAATAGTATATTAAACTAACTGGTTTCCGGCATGCGTTGCAATGCTATATTCAAAGAAATAATTTGTTTCTCCCTGCATGTCCTTTCCCGTGCGTCCCCGTTCCCCTCTCGCATCCCCTTCCCCTCCCGCGTACCCATTCACCTTCCCCGCCTATCCTATCAGTAGTACATTCAGTTTTCAAACAGCTCGCGTGCTACCTATTAAAAAATTTTTAATTCCAATTTTCATTTTTCATAAACATATTACAAATATTCATTTTTGTATATTATAAGAACAATCAATCTAATTTGGTACCTAACATAGGTATTATCCAATTTTCCAATTTTCTGCGCAATTTTTTTCCGTAAGAACCTTCCACAAAGTATTATAAAATTTTAAAAAAGAGATGAATGAAATAGGTTATGTCGTTCTGAAGTTATGGCATGACCATGGGAAACAGGGATTCATTTGTATACACAGGGTGGGGCAGAGAGGAGTTACTGATTTCAAAAAATCACTGGAGGCCCCCCAGACCAAGCAGAGGAGCGGAGCGGGTGCCGCTAGGTCGGGGAAATGATGCCGTTTTTTTCATGATATTTTTAAAATGATATCGTCTGACGTGGCTGCCTTGGCGAGGAATACACATATTGAGCCTTTCAAAGAAGTTTTCGGCCACTCTTTCCAACATATCTTGCGGAATTCCAGCGATGACGTCCTCAATCGCTTCGTTCAGAGCTTCAAGGGTTCGAGATCGAAGTTTGTTTACCTCAGCTTTGACGTATCCTTACAGAAAAAAGTCACTCGGGGTCAAATCGGGAGAGCTAGGGGGCCATGGAATATCCCCCCACGAAGAGATCAGGTGACCTGGAAAGAGCTTTTGCAAAATTTCTCATGAACGATGGACAGCATGGGCCATGGCTTCATCTTGTTTAAACCAGAAGGCTTCTGTGTAGCGTTCCTCGCCATACTCTTTCATTTTGGGATGCCTAACGTTCTCCAACATCTCACAATAGTGAGATGAATAACTCAATAAAGGTAATGGTTAATCCTTCGTCGCCAGTGCACAAAACAGCGCCGAGGGATACAGCAGTTACGATTGCAATGCAAGCATCTCTACGTTTCACAAAATCTTGTGGGCTCAATTCCCGTGTAAGCATCATCTTGTAGGGGTATAGGTGAAGGTCTGAGTGTAAGATTTGCCTTATAATTCTGGACCATATTCCAAGCGCAGCGGCATGTTGGAGGCTCTTCAATTGACGCTGTTACTACCGCGATGTTTTCATGTGTTTGCACACTTTTAGGTCACCCAACTGGTATTTTAGAATCTGCACTTCCTGTCCATTTTACATTACTGATACATTTCCGAATGGTTTTAGTATGAGAAAAACTGTCATTACGATTTAACTCAAACCGGACCTGGAAAGCTCCATGCGTAGCCACTACGCTGTTTTCTGTTTTTAAAGAACGTCTCCACAACAAAGCCCCGGTACTTACCTGACCACGGCATGGTCACCAACATAAACGGCATCATTTCCCCAACCTAACGGCACCCGCCCCGCTATTTGTTTTATATGGTATATTAGTAATTAAGAATTCAATTTTGCTCCATTTTGGACGCGATTTTTTTGCGAGTTAATTATAATTATTAAAAAATATGTTTGGCTTCTATGAAAAATAAAATAAAAAACAAATCATCTTAAAAATGCCTTTTTAATGGTAATTTTAATTTACATAGACAAATTTATGTTCCGAAGTATATGCATATTTATAATCAAATTTTAACACCATCAAAATGCTTTATTAAATCATTTTTATTTTTGATTTTATGTATCAATTTATTTCTATAATAAAAGGAATTTAACATTTTAAAATTTTACTCTATGAGCAATGATGATCTTAAATAATAATAATTTGGAAATATATACATATATTTTTTATTTTTTTTTACATGAGCCCTGAGGAGGCCCTGAGGAAAAAAAAATCCTCAAGGCCTATGTCATCTTTTGGGATGCTGTGTGGAGGGGTTTTTAAGGAAAAGAAGTAGAGGAGAGTTCTGGGAAGGAAAAGGGTTTAAGGGGTGGGTAGGAATCTGGGGTTCAGTGCGTCCTGGTCATCCTCCTCCAAGACCTAGACAAACCTCGCCCCATGAACCCGGGCACCCCTGCTAAATCACCAAACGTAGCGAACCACTTGGGGTGACCTATGGCAGAGGTGTTGGTTATCCAATAAAGGTTCCCGGGGCGGCGGTACCCATTCCCGCCTCCCAAAACAAACATTTAATTTATCGTTTACTCACAAATAATTTCCCAAGTTGCCTCTAAAATCATGAAATATTAAAAATTTTAATAACAAATTTTAATAATATATTCAATACATCTTTTGATTGTATTTGGGGCTTAAATACAAAATAAAGTTTTGTAAGGAAAATGCCGCGCAGTTTTTCCTCTTAAGATACGGAATATATGACGCGTAAGTGACCGGTAGAAAAAAATTTGCCAAGTCCAAGAAACAAAATAGAACGACCCGGCGAATCAAATAAATAAGCCGTGTCAGAAGGTTTGTCACGGAATAGTATAACCGACGATAAATACAAGCTTTGGACAAAGACATCACAAATACCAGGCAATAAAAGCATTCAACCATCTTTCACTCGATTTAAAAAAAGAAGAAAACAAAAAACTTTTCACACTCAAAATTAAAAGATGGATTAAAGACCAAAAAAGGCAACTTTACAAAAAAATCACAACATAAAAAAAATAAAATAAAAACACATAGACATAAACACCATTGCAATACTCACTAATATATAAAACCTTTTAATTTCACTATCGGTTTATATGTATCTATCCTATTTATATAGTTTTATTCTATTGTTTTATTTTAGTGTTATTTTACTCTATTTTGTTTTGCTCTATTTTCTTTCTTTTAATTCTCATATGTTATTATTGAGTCTCTTTTTTCTTTAGTTTTTATTTTATATGTATCTTAAATAAAAAATAAAAAAATAAATCACATCACATCAAACTGTAAAATGAGGTCCTCAGCACGGATAAAGCACCCAGTGAGGCCCACATTAGTCAAATATGTAACACACATGTATAAATCAGGTGAATCAAATAAAAAAAAAAAAATAAAAGTATTATGTGGTTTTAAAATTATGCGTCAATCTGAATGAAACACGGAGAAAACGTCAAGACAGAGATGGTGGTGCTCTATTGTCTCTGCATACTCCTGCGGAAAACGGCAAGATGGTTAATTAGTTACATACTACTTTGAAAAAAAAATTAAAAGAAAAGAGCAGAACGCCGTTGAAAAACTGTCAAAAGATGCGAAGCTAGCAGCCCACAATGGAGAGCTGATATCTACCCTGATGTATGGCAGTGAGGATGGAACTAGCAGATGAAGGATGAAAATAGACTGAACTCTGTAGAAATGAGATCCCTGAGGTGAATGTGTCATAAAACCATGCATGATTGTGTGAGAGGTGTGGAGATCACATCATATGTAAGCGTAATGAATGAAATGAACGAAGAAATGAATCTGAGGAGAATATATGACACCAATATGAATGGTGGAAGAAGTCGGGAACGCCCGAGGAAGACATGGCAGTCTCAAGCGAATCAGACGGTTCATCACACTTGATGTCTTAGTCATAAGTAACTAGCTAAAAGTCTTAGATGTAAGTCACTAGTAATAATTGTAAATCTTAGTTGTAAGGCAGTCATATTATTATTTTATATATTTATATGTACAGCGCCCTTGAAGTGATTTTTCACGAAAACGGCGCTTTTTTTTTTTTTTTTTACATTAACTCCACACAGGAGGCCCTGAGGAAAATAATTTCCCTCAGGGCCTATGTCATCTGGGATGCTGTGTGGAGGGTCTTTTTGAGGAGAGGAAGGAATGAACATTGGTCTTGAAGAGACCCATGTTGTAGGAAGGAGGAAACACAGAGGCCGGCAAATCATTCCACAGCCGAGCTGTTGAACATAAGAACGAGTCGAAGAAACGACCCGTTCTCATGTGACAAATGTCAACTGTGTACAAATGTTGCGCACGCGTTTGGCGTGTTTCCCGACTATGCACCGGTGCCGAAGGGATCAATGATGCTAGTTCCTCGGAGCATCTTCCATTGTAATACCGGTAGAACAAGGATAGCATTCCCACCCGACGCCTGTGCTCTAAAGATTGCAATCCGTCTGTTAAGATGGGAGAATCTATCAAACGGACCGCCCGTTTCTGCACAGAGTCGAGGGTATTTTTCAGGTATTTTGGAGCTCCAGACCAGAGGTGGCTGCCAAATTCAACCGTGGGGCGCACTTGCGATTTGTACAGGGTTAGCAGTTGTGTACTATTAAAGTATCTGCGGGCCCTGTACAGTACGCCCAGTTTTTGGCGCTATATAAATTAGCCAAATATTATTATTATTGATCCGCCGACAATTGGCACCCCGGCGAACTTATACACAATGTGCAGTCGGTTTATAAAAAATACGGTATACCTAATTACACAAAATATAACTAAGTGACCCCGAAGGGATGTGCAGAGAGGATGTGCCGCCGAATAACATAAGTGTAAAACACATTTTCATTCAAAATGCATCAAGGAAAAATCTGCTTCTCTAAATACTGTCTACACCAGCGCATAAGTACAACAAAATCTGCACTGTGTATAAATTTGTTTGATATTCATACCAACTTATATTAAGGGTATTTTTGAAGTCGATTTTACGTTTGAAATTTGTAAATAATCCAGCGAATTTCGTACCGCCTCAGAATCAATAACTGTTATGTTAACTTATAACTTATAACCTGAACTAAATTCAGTTTTTTTTATCAAGTTAAAAATTACACAACGAAGCAATTGTGTTTTGTTTATGTTAAAATCAGAGTTGGCGTTGTGTGCGGATTTATATTTTTTGTGATTTTCTCACTTTTCAATTTACTTACGGACATTGTTTTTCACTTCCTTATACGTGTAAGGGAAATTTATTATAATTAAAGTATTTTTCCTTTAGAGGGGTGCAGACATACGTTCACGTTTGTCTCATTTTCAACTGTTGACATTTAGTGTGTAAGAAAGAGGGGCAGCATTATATGTTTAAGAACAAAAGCAAAACAATCAGAGCATTGTCATTTGACGTTTTTGAATTTTTGGAATTCACTCACTTTTCAATACTATCCTATTAATCATAAAATTGTTGCAGCTATTTCAAAAGATGTGAATTCGTTCCATACAAAAGATGTAAGGAAAAGAATTTTCTTCATAATTTTTTTCTTCATGAATTTTTCCGATGTTTTAATAGCTATTCTGCTATTCGGGGCGGACACAAAAATGGGTCCAGCCGTTCATGAGTTATAAATGGTGTAACTAACTGTTTTATATATTAAGATATGATTTCGGGGGGGGGGGGGGGGGCAACTGTCGGCGGTTCAAGTATCGAGTCACTGAATCAGATACTTGAGTCAGGCTATATCAAAAGACAGAATAATAGAAGAAAATCGAGTTTGTTTGGCGGTCCGGCCTATCTGCCAATCCCTGCGTGGAAATGGCGTGTTGGTTAGTTATTTATGAAAATAAGTACTCACCACTAAGGTCTGTATTAACGTAGTTATAATAATCGATAATTTTCTTGAGAAGGGTGCCCATTTTTCCGGTTTTCACTGTAACTTTAATCACATAAAGAAGAGATATAACTCTCAATATTAATATTATATATTATTATTTTGAAAAAGGTATATTTTGTAATTGATTAACTAGTTTAGTCGGACCATAGAGAGCAATGCCCTGGCTATGTCAGACACCTTGTGATTCCTATAGTGTAATGATTGACTACAATTTTTTACGTCCAAGTTACAATAGAGTCGAATTCAATGAACCTGAACTATGCAAATTCATTGTTTTACATAATATTATGTCATTCATTGTTGAACAGTAAACGTATAAAAAGCGCAAAATACAAAACATTGTTTTATCAGGCTCCTTATAAAAAATGTCGATAATGGTTTTATCGACAATGTTGGTAGCTTGCCATCGTTTCTGTGCGTGAGTGCAGATCCCCAACGAACAAACAATAGTTAATGTTGAAAACTAAAGCATATTGTATAATATTATTTTTTATGTTTTTTTTTTACGTTGTTCCACACTGGCGGCCCTGAGAATCTTTGAGGATGCTAAGTGGAGGGTCTTTTTTGGGGAAAGGCAGGAGATGAATCCCTGGTAACTTTTTCCTTCTTGGAAGGAAAAAGGTATGAGGGGTGGCTAGGAATCTGGGGGTTAATGTGTCCAGGAGTGACGGACCTATTATGAATCCATCCCTACCACTGCGGTGCAAGACGATGGGTCGAGAGAGTCCGTCTAGAGAGGTGCCGACCCGGCCCGGCAAATGTATTCGCCACCAAGACCTGGACAAACCTCACCCCATCAACCCGGGCACCCATGCTAAGTCATCAAACGTAGCGAACCACTTTGGGAGACCTATGGCAGAGGTGTTGGTAATCCAATAAATGGTTCTCGGGGCGGTGGTAGTGGTACCCATATACGCCTCCCAAATTCTTATTTTAATTTGGAAATTTTTCATGTTGGAATGTTATTTTTCTAAAAAAACTTTCTTCTTGAAAAATCGGAAAATTGATCGAAAAAAAGGTTGGGGATTTTTAAAAATGCATTTATCTTTTTGATATTATATGAATTTTGAAATTTTCCTCCTTTGTAAATTTTTTACTTTAAGGTTTTTTTATAATGTTGGGAAAATTGGTCGTATAAAATATTGTACCTATAAAAGTTTGTGAAAATGAAAAATTTCAAGTTTTGTAAATTTTCCTTTCAACATTTTTCATCGATGGTGCTGTTTGAAAACTTCAAAAGTTTTTTCTGAAAATAATAGAGGGCACCACTTCCGTTTACAGCAATCTGAAACTGCACAGCCATTAGCGTAATGGGTAATACTACAGATTATAATACGTATATACTTTGAATTCCCAAAAGTTGGAAACACGCGCATGTCATTCTCATCCCAAAACCTGGGAAGGACCCCAAATTCTGTGAGAACAATCGTCCAATCAGCCTTCTCTCAAATATTGGTAAAATATTCGAACAAATTTTCCTCTCCCGGCTCTTAAAGCACATTCACGAGGTGGCAATCCTTCCCGATGAACAACATGACTTCAGATCTCAACACTCAACCATTCATCAACTGCTCAGTGTTTCCGAACTGATCCTCGGCGGCTTCAACTCCTAACGGTCCACTGGCGCCATTTTCCCGGACATAGCCAAAGCTTTCGACAAAGTATGGTCTAACGGCCTGTTTCTCAAATTACACAACACGGACATCGATCTTCGGACGGACTTAAAATCATTTCTTCGGCACCGGACTTTTCAAGTAAAATTCCTAGGTGCACTCTCAACGCCCAGATTCATGAGTGCAGGCATCCCCCACCCTTTTCAATATCTTTAGCCTTGTACGCTGACGACACCGCCATTATGGTTCGATACAGTTCTCCCAGGATGATCACACTTCGCTTACAACACAACATAAACATACTCCAATACTTTTATAACAAATGGCGTATAGACGTGAACCCTTCCAAGAGTGCTGCTATTTTCTTCTCACGAAGAAAGGTTCGCAGCACTCCTAAGGGTCACGTTTCCATGTATGGCCAAGCAATACCCTGGCAAAACAACCTTAAATACCTTGGAGTCACACTCTACAAAAAAACTCACATGGCACACACACATCAAACATGCAATTAAAAAAACCAAAAACGTTGCCGCATTCCTTTACCCGCTTTTACATTATAATAGTGAAACGTCACTGCCGAACAAAATTCTCATTTACAAATCAAAATTGCGACCCAACATGACCTACACTGCCCCAATTTGGGCCACAAGCAATACTAAGAATCTAGAAACCTCCCATGTCTTGCTAAGAAGATTCACCAAAAGCCATTGGTTCGTCCGTCAGGCACGAAAATCCCTCCATTAAAAAAACACATAAAGAACACATACCGAGCCAAAATATTTTTCCCTAAACTTGCTTCAAATCCAAACCCAAGCATCTCATGTCTCGGGCAATCAAGTCCATGACAATCCCCTCCACCGCCTGCCCATATCCACCCTTCATCCACCTTGATGCGCGGGCTATAATAAAATTTACCAATTTAGCTTTCTTATGTAAAAAAATATATGTATTTATTATGGTATACATATTTGTCGTAAGTATATGAATACATACATGCATGGGTGTATGTAAAAATGTATATATGTGTGTATACATCTATACGAAATGTATACCACTCACAGATTCAAACAAACCATAAAAAAAATTATTGATGCCCTTTATCTTGCCTAAGGTAGCCCGAACATCGGGTAAAATAAAAACAAAATCCATCAGGTGACATTTATTACTGTAGTTTGCAAGACAAAGGGGGTACTGTAACTTGCCAAAAACCAATATATAATAATAACGTACTTTGAAAAACACAAACTAAATTATTTTCAGTTAAATATCATAATATTATAAGTATCTACTTTTTCGCTAGCGTGAACCCTTCAGACACACACGAAATTAGTTTTTTTTATAATAATATAAACGCATTCACAAGTCGTGTCATTTTGTCACAAATAAAATAATTATTATGCATTAATTGTGTGGTTTTTATTTTTTATTTTCGTTAATATTTCTAATGTGAAAATGTGTGTTGTATTATGCTTGGAGCAAAATAAATACATTATCTTGGAACATGAATCATAGTAACGCAGCGCAGTTTGTGGAAATATCTACAGACTATTTAACAATCTGTTGCAAAATGGTTTGTTTCTCAGATAAACCGGAAACCATAAAAAAACGATAGATGGCTCCGTACTTTGCGGTCGCAACTTAGTGGGGACGAGGAAAATCCCCCCTAAGACTAAGTTCAAGTTCAAATTAAGTCCAATCTCGTGCGACCGAAAACACAAACATTTGCTTACATATTCGCTTTACTATGTGGATTGGCAATGGGGGCGTGACAATTCTACAGAC
The DNA here is from genome assembly GCA_929108145.2 of Limnephilus rhombicus. Lineage (NCBI taxonomy): Eukaryota > Metazoa > Arthropoda > Insecta > Trichoptera > Limnephilidae > Limnephilus > Limnephilus rhombicus. Next base: position 18,890,923 of record OV815291.1, read on the forward strand.
ACATGCAAAAATGTGGAAAACGTGCTACTTTAAGCACTTTTCACACACTCTGTTCATGCTATCTCTAGGCAGGTATCATGTAGACATTTAATGGAGGTTCCTTCTTAAAACGTATTCCGTAAATCTGACATAATTTTAATGACAACACAACCTTCTCTGGAGCTCTGGACCCACCCTGCAGAATAACATCGCCATTAATTATTCGTTTGCTCCAATATTATTGCATGTAAAACGAACCGCACAGACGGAAAACTGGAAAACGGCATTCAATTACTCACCTACCCCAAGGTTCTGCTACTTTTGGTGATTTTTTCTTTGAAATGTGTCCGTTTCGTCACAGTTTTAGTAAATTATTGGTATATAGCTTGGCAAAAGATATTTTTCATTAATTTCGCTTTTCTATAGGTATATTTTTAGGGTTCCATGCCAACTCAGAATGAAACCAACTCAGAAAGGTCATTAAAAGCTATGAAAAAATAATTTTAAAATAGCTGGTAACCCTTACCTAACATAACCTATTTAACCATTTTTATATATATTTGTATCACCAGTCTTAATGATCTTTCTGAGGTGCTTATGAGTTGGTTTCATTCCGAGTTTTCCGGTCACCATTTTTTAGAACCTTCCACTATCAATAATTGACGGCGATGAACTTCTAAGTAATCCGAAACCGTGAGCTTTAGTTTGAAAATTTGATCGCTTAGAAATATTTCAGATATGCTTGGTGTAACCCTAAGTGACCAGCTCAGGTATGGGGGCTCCATCGAAGCCAGAGTAAAGTTAGCCTCCCAAAAACTGGGCGTACTGTACAGGGCCCGCAGATACTTTAATAGTACACAACTGCTAACCCTGTACAAATCGCAAGTGCGCCCCACGGTTGAATTTGGCAGCCACCTCTGGTCTGGAGCTCCAAAATACCTGAAAAATACCCTCGACTCTGTGCAGAAACGGGCGGTCCGTTTGATAGATTCTCCCATCTTAACAGACGGATTGCAATCTTTAGAGCACAGGCGTCGGGTGGGAATGCTATCCTTTTTCTTCCGGTATTACAATGAAAGATGCTCCGAGGAACTAGCATCATTGATCCCTTCGGCACCGGTGCATAGTCGGGAAACACGCCAAACGCGTGCCCAACATTTGTACACAGTTGACATTTGTCACATGAGAACGGGTCGTTTCTTCGACTCGTTCTTGTGTTCAACAGCTCGGTTGTGGAATGATTTGCCGGCCTCTGTGTTTCCTCCTTCCTACAACATGGGTCTCTTCAAGACCAATGTTCATTCCTTCCTCTCCTCAAAAAGACCCTCCACACAGCATCCCAGATGACATAGGCCCTGAGGGAAATTATTTTCCTCAGGGCCTCCTGTGTGGAGTTAATGTAAAAAAAAAAAAAAGATGCATTATTTAAATTCTGCGAGAAGAACACATCTTGGCCTTTGAAATATTAATTCATTTTTTGTTTTATTTTTTAAAACCCAGGAAAAAATAAAGCATCAGGCCTTTAAAAATTACTTTAAAATTCAAAATGTCTTACTTATGAACCCCTTTTATGTTATGGTTTTATTGTATAAAGTGGGAAAATAAATTCCTTAGAAAATGATCGTAAAACATTTCAATATTATTCCTCCCGCTGCAGTGCAACATGTTGGGTCGAGAGAGACCAGCTGGAGAGGTCAAAGGGACTCTTTTGATCTGGCCCATCCGCCTGAAAGCTTTTCACCCGATGAGCTCGGGTAACACTGCTAAATCACCAAACGTAGTAAACCGCTTGGGATGACCTATGGCAGAGGTATTGGTTATCCAATAAATGTCTTCACCCCATAAAAGGGGGTGGGATAGACCCTGTCTGTGCATATAGCCAGGCGAACACTCACCAGAGCGGTTTTCCCGCGATCCTCCCGCGCCTCCCCCAATGACATGCGTAGGCCTGAGGAATAGCCTCGTGCTCTCGGCGTCCTTCCCCCCCGCCCCCCCTTCGACAACCCGACGCTCATCTTTTTCCAGAGTCTTCGAAAGCCTTCTCTTCTTTCCCACATATATTTCTTCGAGGTAAAATCGGGATGCACATTGTCATTGGGACTGCCTGTTGGTTTGTGGAATACCTTGTGAAATATTGCAGGAGAATTATTCCACGGGCTGCCACATTTATTATTCTTTTGTATTATGTTAATGTAAGTACTTGCATACTGCTTTCTAACCCCGTTTGCATGGACATTGGAGGGTCTAGAGTCGTTCAAATAAATGTATCTTTGTTCAATAAAATAGAGTCTTGACGTGTGCGGTGAAGGAGGAAACCATATGTTTCCTTATAACGCCGTTGGGAAAGTGGTGGGGTCCCCTCCAATTTCATCGTCTTGAGACGTTTCAACGAAACCAAAAATGTCCTGATGAAACCTAAAATGTCCTGATGAAACCTAAAATATCCTGACGAAACCTAAAATGTCAACGTGATGCGCAATGCTGTTTACTAACGGATATTTTTGCGACCGCTCTGCCTGTCCTTAACTACTCCTATTACTTGTCGTTTGTCTTAATTTTTTTCTTTCACATTTACGTCCCCTTTTCAGTGTTTCACCTGCAGCAGAGGCATGCGCGTCAAATTTCATAACCTTTTATCAAAACGTAAATGAGAACAAACTCGGTAATACATCTGGTCTGCGAACAAAAGCGAGCCATTAGCATTGATTTAACAGTCAAACATCCTCCAATAAGGTTTTTCGCAAGTGTATGCTAAAGCTAATCCAATGTTACCGGCCAAATACAAAGATATCTTTGATGTAGATATTTGCCACTTTCTGTTCTTTGAATTGCGTGTCAATGGCATACAAAAATGTTTTCAAATAATTACTGTAGTATCTGTTAATCCAAATGATTGATAGGTACTATTAAAATGTTTTGGGAAATATCCAAATAAGATCGAGGTTCGTTGTGATTAGGTACAAGTTGATTTATTTACGTTATCGTAAAGTTTACAATGAATATTTAACTGGGCTAGACGTCCATATTCTAGTAGACCCTTATTTATTCTAAGGCCTAATTATTAAGGCATCGAGTCGCCAGACTGATGGTGTTTGCCTGACTACCAGATGCATTCGGCTATCATAGGAATATCAGCTATTCATTAGACACGAACGACGGTAGATGATGCTGTTCTAATATAATACTTAACTCACATCTGTTGGGATATCACAAAACTTCGTATAACCAACTATACTAGTGACATCTACTGAAGGATGTTGCAACTACTATTATATTTTGACATTTTAAGGAGATATATATGAAATACAAACATAAAAAGATATAGAACATTTTCATGGTCCTCCTAACTGAGCCGAGGGGGACTAGGATTTGGATAGAGGATTTAGGATAGAGAATAACTTTATGGATACGGTAAGGTTTTTTCAGTAACTTCCATGACGATGTTTTTAAAATACTAGTCATTTTTTTCCGATAATTTCTTCATCCAAAGATGAACACGAGTCAAAGGCCAGGCCATTTCGCGGAAATTCGCGGAACTTTGCAAAAAAACACTAAAAAACCACCACTTTGAATTTTGAATTGAATGTTTTGTTGATAAATTTTGAGCTATTGTATATTTTATTAACTGAAACACGTTCACATCATAATAAACTATCTACGAAAACCACATTACTTGCATTTATTACGTAAATTAATAGGTTTTATGATCGTTTTATTCGCGATACACGCATTAATTGCGACCGTTAAATTCGCGGCAAATTCTGACAGCCGATTGTCATAGAAGAAATCGTTTTAAAAATATTCCAGGGTGACAAGGTGAATGAAACTTGTAGCGTCTCCGAGAGTAATGACAGCGCAAGCGATTCTGACACTGTTCTTCATACAAATTGTGTACATAGAAGGGCCAAAATCGTAGACCAAAAGTTTTTTGTCGGAAATATTATTCAAATATTTGAATTATTTTCTCGCGCATGCGCAGATGCCGCGGCCACCGGGTGACAAGCGGCCTCCCAGAGGAATGTGTTTTTTTGTTTCAATATGTATGATAGGTAGGTGCCTACTGGGTAGGAATTTGTTAGGTAGGAGTTTTTCAGCTACAACTAAGAGCGTCTTTGTCCAAAGATACTACTACTCTTGGGTTCATTTGCTTCGCTCTGGTTTTACGGTTATGTGAGGTGTTTTGCCTCTGTCTTTTTTGAAATGGTTAACTTACTTTACAGCTAAAACTCAGAGCTTCTTTGTCCAAAGATCTTGGGTATATTTAGGTTGTCAATTTGCTTCGCTCTGGTTTTATGGTTATGTGAGGTGTTTTGCCTCTGTCTTTTTTGAAATGGTTAACTTACTTTACAGCTAAAACTCAGAGCTTCTTTGTCCAAAGATCTTGGGTATATTTAGGTTGTCAATTTGCTTCGCTCTGGTTTTATGGTTATGTGAGGTGTTTTGCCTCTGTCCTTTTTTAAATGGTTAACCAGAATATTTATGAACTATTTTTTCATGATCAGTGGTTTGAGTTAGATTGAGGGGGACTATATCTTTAGGTATAAAAAGCAGGTATCAAAAGCAAAAACATCGAGGTCTTCCAAAGCTTATCTCGCTCATCGAAAATACTTACGTCTATTCGTTGATACTCTGTCCGTTCTCCAAGTTAATAAACAAATTGTCTTTTTAAAACCTAAAAAATAATTTTTAAAAATACATACACGAATTATTTTCTACTTTTTGTGGATAGCCCTGGATCCTAGAAGATGCTTCCACGAAATTCTATTTGGATGATCCGAATCTTTGATCAATTTGTTATCAGAATGATTATTATTATTATTAAGTATAGTACGTCACTTTCACAATATATTTTCGTCAAAATAAAAACAAAAATTAGGAAACGATCTTATTATCTTTTGTCGATAATCTATCATTTCGTTTGTCACAACGACTGTTTTGCTTCCTACAACTATCATTGGTTTGTAATCGTAATGATAAACCAGTGACTAGTGGAAGGTAGCATCCAACTCTAATATTATCTAATCCCGAGTTCCCAAGTTGTCAACATATCAACTTAGATTAGGTTAGCAGTTAAGCATATATCAGACGGTTCACTATTCACTCGTTTCGTGACGTCATACTCGAGCAAATGCTCCCTAGAAATAAATGTTCACTCGCCATTCCCGCTACAATGTAGCCGAGTACAGTCGCGCGCGTTAGCCGGCGCTGTCAACGAAAATTCAATTCGGGAATATTCACGATTTAAAATTGACATTTCCTGATGTTTCTTATAAATAGTAAATAAATATCAATACCATAAAAGAACATATATATGCTTAAATACTCACCTGAAAACTAACATCCACCAGTATTTTTTGCACCATGAAAAATGTAATTGAATTATAAACGTTTTTATAACCTCATTTTTTGTCGTTTCATATATAAATAATTCACAAAAAAAAAAACAAATTTTCAAAATAATTTTCAAATTTTGGTCGGAAACTTTGGTTTCATTAAATCGCACATTTCAATTATTTTGGAGTTATTTGTTAGATTGAATATATAGATTGTTATTTTTTCTTTCCAATACCGTTTAGATCACATTTTCCACTATGATAGCAAGTGAGAAACAACGAGTTCTATGAGACCGGTATGAGTTATTTCGAAAAACCCCTTCTGGCACAAAATGCCCGGCCGACTGATTTACGGAATGAAACCCTATTCACAGTTTATTCGCGTCACGACGTCGTATCGTGAATCGTGACATCATTCCGGTTGCGAATGAAGACCGATATCCAACATTGTCGGAATGCTTCATTCGTATCTGTCACTCATCAATTTCGTTTCATCGCATGTTCAGACGGGACATTTCAAGGGGAAGAGGCGGAATGACGTCACGAAACAAGTGAACAGTGAACCGTCTGATATATGCTTTAGCAGTTGCTAAGACCAGAGATGATAAACCTTTTTAGCTGAAAGGCCAATTTATCCATTTTAAATTTGGTTGTATATATTTCTCTTATACCTTTAGCTTGACATTGTTAAATTTGGAGTCGATAGTGTTGCAAACCTATTTATTTTTCCTAAAATGGAAATTTTTTAAAGAAAATAATGATGAAAGGCAAAAATAAAGCGCCGCAGGCGAAAAGTTTATATCTCTAAGGTCAATTCAATAAATGCTGTCGACTTTTATCATTTTGAAGTAAAGGATATATGAGTCATATAATTTCAATACCCGCTATATTCGATTTTTTGACAAAATGATCTGAATATGACATCTTGTTCACATTTTTGCAAGGAACAAGACTAATCTAAAATTGAGTTTCAAAACCTCTTTCATCACGACCAAAAACCATGTTAAAACTGCGAGTGAGAAACAAAACCCGTTATATCATTCAAGAAGTTACTATCAAAACCCGCTATATCGGTATTCAACCAATCACGACCAGTTATTTTGCCAAGATGGCGGGTGCAGAAACACGCCCCCCAGGTCAGTTGAGTTTCAAAAGCCTCTATATTCCATACAAATCACGAAGTGAGTATCAAAATCCGCTGTATCCATTTTATTTATCCAAATTACTTAAATATTTCAAGATATACATTGAAAAGTGAACACTTTTCGAATGAATATTACTCCAATTTATTATATAAAAAAATAAAAATAATTTTTTTATTTACGCTAGAGATGTGACAGTTTTTTGCGGTTTTCTCCGAATCAGTGAAAGTTGATATAGTGGATATAGAAATTGAACGACTCATATAAAAAATACCTTTCTCGCAATTTTGGGCAACTGTATGAAGTTATGCGAACGGAGAAAATCTTAATAGCAATTGCTATTTTATAAAACGGAAATCTTAATTTAATGCATCAGACATAGCTTTCAACAAGAAAGTTGAACCACGAAACTTTGTCCAAGATTATTTAAGAAAAATATTATCATTTTGATAAGATTTATCTTATCATTTAGAAGAAATACTAAGTTTTCAGCTAAAACCCTTTTTTTTAAACAAAAAAAAACCGTTGAACATTCTTTACCGCAACCTTTTTAATATTTTATTTAGCTAAGTGGGAAGTAGGAAAAGGTTCGCGGGCCTTCCGAAATGGGTTCGCGGGCCGCGAGTTGCTCATCACTGTGCTAAGAGAAACTTCTTTAGATATTATTATAATAACTATATTATAGTTTATGCTGTAAATATTACGTAAAGATTAGACAAACAGCATTCGTCTAACGTCTAATCTAATCAAGTATAGAAATGTCACCGGTCCAAAGTACGGAGATATATAATAATTATTTCGTTGTTGAGGGGTACATATAAGCATAATTTATACTTAGTTGCCTACGTAATAATATAGATTACACGGGAAAATTAAGCATTAACATATTTAATTTTTATTACAATAACCATCTTTGTAATAACTTTTGAAGGTGATGTCTATCAATCCAACATATCACTGAAGAAGAATATAATAATAATAAATAAACAAGAAGCAGATTTTTTTAAAGGTGATGATTGCAACTGGGACACAAACCCAGGATCTCTCGTCTTACCGAGAAAGAGCTTCAAACAACTCGGCCATTACCTTTTCAAACGATCACAATATTCAAAGAACTGGTTTATAACCTAGGTAGCGTCTTGGATAAATATATCTGATTTTTATTTTATATGGTACTTATAATAATAAGCCTTGTTGGACTATTGTTAGGTATGAATACTAGACATGTTTTTGTTTGTTATAATATATCCCGAAGCTCAGTTTGCCTCTTGGCATAGGCCTCCTCTAATATTTTCCATTGGGATCTGTCACGCGCTACTCTTCTCCATTGATGTCCAGCCGTGAGTTTTAGGTCATCTTCCCATCTTATGTGTTGACGTCCTCTACTTCTCTTGCCATCTCTGGGATACCAGTCAGTGACATTTTTGCACCATTTCTCTTGTGGATCGCGGATCATGTGACCTGTCCATCTCCACTTTTGTTGATCTATTCAGGTAACTACAGGTATCGGCAACTTTAGTTTTCTCCCTTATTGTGCTACATCTCAATATTTCATGTTTCCTGTCAAACTTCTCTCCACGGCTCTCTGGCAGAGTTCCAACTTTTCTCTCTGGCATTTGGTGACTGCCCAAGTTCCACATCCATAGGTGACGACTGGAAGTATACACGTGTTGAAGACTTCCTTTTTATTTGCATACTTAGCTTCTTGGATTTCAAGACTTCTTTCAAAGATCAGTATTTCTTCCATCCATTTGCTTACTCTTCGCTCGATCTTTGTGAGATATTATCTGTTCTAAATAGATGTAATCTGACACGTATTCGAGTGGTTGATTGTCAATTTTTATAGTTACTGGTTCAGAGTTTGTAAGCAATTTTGTTTTGTCTTTGTTCATGCTTAGGCCGACTTTCACACTTTCCTCGTTTAGTGATTCTATCATTCTATTTAGGTGCGTTAGGTTTTCCTCGAATAGGACTATATCGTCTGCAAATCTTAGGTGGTTCAGTTTTACATCTTGCACATTGATATCATATTTTTCCCAATCTATTTTTTTTTTTAAGAAAGACAAACATTCCCGGGTTACGAATAACCCAACAATGTTTGAAAATCTTCTACTACCACCACAGAAAGCCGAAAATGTTGCTTGTGTTATGATGGAGGACTTAGCCAGCCGAGGAATCGAACACGTGACGCTCGGGTGGGACCCAAGCGCTATGCCCACTCAACCACTGACCAGTCGTTGAGTGGGCGGTTGAGTCTATTTTGCGGAAGATACTTTCCAGAGCAGCCGAGAAAAATTTAGTGATAGAGGGTCATATGGGACATACACTCGTAAAACATAAATTGTCCCAGTACTTTCATTTAGATTTTGTAGTATTATCTTCTTCTTCGATGATAGATTATCACATTTATTAATTAATTAATATATCAATAAATATAAGAAGATTACACAATTTATTCTGAAAAAACTCTTTAATCACAGTAGACCAAATTTGTCCCGGCTCACGTAGATCTCATATAATTCGTTGGATCTCCCTTACCTTATTACACGTTAGAAATATAATCTAAAATGTACCTAAACCGTTATGAAACCATAGTTTCCGACCACAATTTGAAAATAAAAATTGTGAAACCCGAGGATTTTTTTATTAATTATTTTTACATGTAACGATCAAGAAGTGAGATAATGTAAACGTATATAATACATTTGCCTAATAAAATACATGTGTGTTTTTTTTCGTTATCTGTAATTTTGGCAAAAAAAAACGTAGTGTGAACCATTTTTAAAACTTTTTGTGTTTGCATTGAAAAATATATATATTTTTAAAATTATGCATTTATTTCGAATAGGCCACTTGGAAAAAATCGTGTGGATAGAATTTTTTATGAAGATTCCGAAAATGTTAGTAAAATTTTTTTGAAATGTGGGTACAGTTTTTTAAAATTTTTAAATAAATAAATCCATTATTTGGGCCCGTGACGTCACTACATGAAAATGTCCCGTCTCCGAAAATGTTCCTATTAATGTAAAATTCCACACTGATTTTTTTTTTATACGGCAACACTTTGATTTCAGGCGAATTTTTGAATTTGACATTTAACGTTCACTAGATTTATTGTTTGTTCTCTGCGAACATATCATTTGGTTTGACTTTTAGACAGATATTATGTAGAGAACCCTGTACATTTTACGCTGTCTGTACGTGTTTTAGAGGTATAATGGTAGTGGTGCTGATTTTAACAAAACCAAATTTTATAATATTCTTATTATTATTATAATTTATAAGTACAAGTACATTACATTGGATTTAGTAATATAGACGTTGAACATTATAATGATTTATGATCAATAAGATGGATCAAGGAAAAAAAAAAGAGATTTAATTTTTTTTATGCCTCGTTATTCTCCTGAGCCCTTTCTTGTGGAAAACTTTATTTTTTATAAAATGATTTTCGGCAGTGAATTATCGCTTTTTCGCACCTATAAAATTATGTCCCGTCTTTCCGGTTTATAAAAAATGCTCTGATTTTTCGGATTGAAATTTTCAAATAATAATAATAATATCTTTATCTGGAAAACAAACAGCTTTACAAAGATACATAAAAAGAGGGCTAAAATAAAACAGTAAGCCTAAAAACATGTTTTCGCTGATAATTTTTTTTTTTTAGTTGCTAGACAAGAAAGAAAGACAAACTAAGAAAAAAAATAGTTAAGAGAATAAAATAGATAAAAACAGATCGCCAGGGTTTCAAATATAACGATAAAAAAAAAAACAAAATGTCTTAGAATATTTGCCTAAGCCGGAATTTTTTTTTAAATGTGATGCAAGTGGCCTATTATAAAATTTAAAAGCGTATTTCACCACCTTTCAAAAACAGTTTTTAATTTTCGGATACGTTTAGATATATTCCATTTATTTGTATTTTATTGTAAAGCGGAAATATTTTGACCTCTCAACAAAATACTTCGTTAACTTCGAACGAAGCGTATTTTCGGCATATTTTTATTACAGCAAAAATTGTTTTCACATTTGAACAATTTAGTTGGTTGATACGCTCCCACTCTAAAATTTACGCCAGTTAATTTCATGCTGCGGCATGTAATCTTGTCTCGGGCGTCCAATGTATCAGTAAAATAATATTATATTACATAAAACGTATCTATAGTTGCTTGTTGATTGCCGACACTCACCGACACTGCTAAGTCTTATTTGGGCAGTGACTAACGTTCAACACGACAGTGCTGCGTGAAATGTCTAACAGGAGCTCAACAAGTAAGTAAAAACAGTTTCAGAATGTTTGTTTTGATAAACAAACTGTTTTCAATTGACATAATGTACAGTTTATTTGTTTATTTGGTTAACGGTGTTGTACTTTCTACGTTCATTCGTACATCCATTTACCGCTGTTGATGAATTAATTGATAAATTGTTTATAAACAGGTGTTTTGTTTACAATAAGAATGTCAAGTAATTGTTGAATGTTTGTTTTGGTACGTTAACTGTTTTCAATTGACATAACGTACAATTTGAAGGTTTATTTGTTGTACTACGAGTATTTAAGTTCATTGTCCGCTTGAATTGTACAATAACAGTTATTTTGTTTTACAGCAAGTTTAGTAAGGCAAGTCGTTAGTATAAAAATGTTAATTTTGATATTTGATATATTAACTGTTTTTATCCTTTTGGACAGCTTGTTTTTTCTTCTTTTTACAATCCCAGTTTCACTTGTTTTCTCTTAACATATACAGTGAGTAGGCCACTTGCTTGCAGATTTTTTTACTAAGATTACGAAAATGTTAGTAAAATTTTTTAGAAACGTACAGTTTTTTTTTTTCAGATAGAATGGGTATAGTAAGCTATCCGTAAAAGATAGATATATGCCTCCGCGGACTTCTTTGTAGATCTATAAAAGAGGAATATCCCACCATGCATTGTTTTGTTTTATCCCAAAAGGATTAGGCAGCGTTTTCGATGAAAGCTACCAGGCGGCTTGACTTTTTCCGACACTTCTAACAATTATCGTTAAATTTCAACCAATTTACACAAATCCTTGACAAATTACATACCTAAACCTTCCTCGCGAAACACTCTATATATTGGTGAAAACCGCATGAAAATCCGTTCAGTACTTTTCGAGTTTATCGCGAACAGACAGACAGACAGACAGACAGATAGACGACGCGGGGGAATTTAATTTATAATATGTAGAGATATCCTTGAAAAAGAAGATAATAATAAAAATCTAAACAAAAATATGAAAGTAATTGGTAAACGCACATCCAGGATAGACGAGAGGTTCTGGGTTCGAGTCCCAGTTGCGACCATTATCTTTTTCTGTTTTTCCGTGTCTTGTTCTCTTTCATATTTTCGTTTAGATTATTATTATTATCTTCTTCTTCAATGATATATTAAATTGATGGGAATAACTTTCAAAAGTTATAAAAAGAGAGTTTTTCTTATAAAAATTGAATTATTTTAAGTGTGTTTGTTTTGCTTTTAGATTGATGTGTGGTTTTTGTGGTTCAAAACTGAACAATTAACAAGTTATTTGTAATTTACAGATTTTCATTAATTTTTCTAAAACAAGTTCCGCTAACCAGTTTGTTGTGGCATTATTTATTTTATTAAAAAGATAAATAACTTTGTTCATATTAGTCCCAGCGATAGATCGTACGTGACGCAATATTTCACATGGAGAATGTCCAATTGTTCAGGAATATAAAATGTATAGTAAAGTTATAGATCAAGTTAGAGGAGTGGTATTAGAGGGAGTGGGAAAGGATAAGAGAGGAGGAACTTTATTAGAATCGGGAATCATAATGGCATTAGAAGCAAAAGGCCGATTTTCATTGTTTTTCGTTTGCTAACTATTTAGAACTTCATTATTCACAAGCAGTTTATGTGGTTTGACATCATTACATATAAATTCTTTGTTTAAACCACAATTTTTTTTAACTGTCGCATGTCGGCGGCATCTGAAAACCCTTTACCACGTCCGGTCAAAGATTACTTACTGACCTTAACTTTAACAGGATTCCTAAACTTTATTTTTATTAATTATCTCTTAAACGAGTTAGGGGGTATTTCACCATCCTCTTCATAGCTTATCTATAAGATGATGTATATTTTCGATGTAGGATTTTCGGTTTATTTATTGAAGAGAAAACTTCTTCAGCACCGTTGTGATTTGAAACTCGTTGAATCGAAAAATAGCAAAACTAAAACTTTTTTTTTTAAATTTTCCTTGTTCATTGCTTTGAATGGTTTTTCGACAACCATGCTAGGCTCGTGCCTGTGTTACGGTGGTCGACATTTATACTCTACTAGCAGACCCGGCCACACGTTGCTGTGGCTAACGAAACACAACGCCATTACCCGACCTTTATAAAATCCACACTACCCGCTTGCCAGCTGCCCGCTGCCTGAATTGAATATTTGAATTTCTCGCCTTTTCTCTACTATAATAAGCATGTATTATACATACAGCTGCCCGCTGCCTGAATTGAATATTTGAATTTTTCGCCTTTTCTCTACTATAATAAGCATGTATTATACATACAAACCTTCCCCTTCAATCACTCTATCTATTGGTGAAAACCGCATGAAAATCCGTTGCGTAGTTTAAAAGATCTATGCGCACATACATTTTGAGTGACATTTTATACTATGTAATGATGATGATGTAAAAGTACATCTATAGAAATAGTATAATCGGTCTCCTCTTTGTGCGGTTCTTTGTAGACTATCAGTCTACTCTTTGTGCGGTGCTTCGTAGCCATCCCACACTTATCTAATTTAGTTTTCTGAAGGTTTCACTTCTACCGCGTGTGTGTTTTTTGTTCGAAGTTTACTATTCGTTACTCGAACCTATGAATTGTGGCTATTTATCGGATAAGTTGGCCGAGTTTTCTAATTATTGCGAGTAATCTATATAAATAAAAATGAATCTACGAAATGTATGTACGCTCGTAACTTCCAAACGACTGCACCAAATTGGATAATTCTTTTTTTGTTGTATTCGTTATTATCAGGACAAGGTTTGTATAGAACTACTGGTGAGCTCCGGCATTAAGAAATGTGTATATAAAATTGCAATAGGTGATACGCGAGCTGTTTGAAAACTGAATCCACCGGGACTGAATGTATGGAATGCGGGAGGGGGGCGGGGAACTCGGGAAGGGATTCGCGGGAGGGGGGAGGTAACTCGGGAGGGGGGTTCGCGGGACGGGGAAAGGGGGGTGTGGAGTGGGGAGAGGGAAGGTGGAGGAGGCCGAGTGGGAACGCGAGAGGGGAAAGGGACGCGGGAGAGGAAGGGGAGGCGGAAGGGGAGGCGGAAGGGGAACGGGACAAATGAGAAAGGACACACAGGGAGAAAAAAAATCTTTATTAAATAGCATAGCAACGCATGCCGGGAACCAGCTAGTTATTAATATTCGTTATAGTATAGATAAGCTATCAGGAGGATGGTGAAATACCTCCTTAAACATTTCTATTTTATACGGAGTAAAAACCACAATACAAATAATTGAATCGCAGAATCTTGTTTTCGCGTCAACAACTTTTCAGTGTCATCAACATGACATTGGAAAACAGTATTTTTTTATCTTACGGCAGGTTTAATGTGATTAGCAGTTTTTATCTTTTTGAATTAACATGAGGAGTTTATCTGTTGAGATTGAAATGTAAATTGTAATATACCACAATGTTGTAATTATTATTAAATATCTTTATCCATTTTATTTAATATGCGACATCTATTGACTTTTCTGCAAGTCTAGGATGAATATTTTATTTTTTATTTTTAACTTTATGAGTAAAACCTCAAATTGTAATATTTAAATAAATGAAGACAATATAAGCGAAACTCAATCGAAAATCTGGAAACAGAAAATCAGAAAAACATATTGACACCTCTGGGACACATTAGATTTATCCAGACACTATCTAGAGAGCATTTAGTTCGGGTTTGAATCTTGCAATCATACATAAAGATAGTTGCCAATAATATATGCGTTAAAGAAAATGAAGATAATGTAGGTGGTTCTTAGTCGAAGTATGGTACAGTTAAACATGACCGAATTTCATATCGACACCGTGGCGCAGTGGTTAGCGCGTTTGCCCGGAAAGCAAGAGGTCCTGGGTTCGTGTCCCAGAGGTGTCAATATGTTTTTCTGATTTTTCTGTTTTCAGATTTTCGATTGAGTTTCGCTTATATTGTCTTCATTTATTTAAAAAAATCTTATCCCTAAATTAATTTTGAACCAAAACTTTATATAACGCTGATGCTTTTTTTTCATATTTTTTGACATCCTTCTTCCATTTCGTACGCTGCCTAGGAATACCTGCTTTTGTTTTTGTTTATTGGGGTCTAAGATTATCTTTGTTCATCTGTATAGATGATTTATATATTTATTATTATTTTATTTCTATTATCCTTAAAATATTATTAATTGTTACTTTTATTTTAATTTTTTATTCTATTTTATTTTTATTTATACAAGATTCACCTAGATTCAACTCCTTTCCTGTATGTGATCATGTACCAAATACTAGTATGAATATTTTCCTTAATATGTATGCTATATGTTTGCACTGTCATCTACATATATGGATGATTATACTTAATATTATATACTTAATATAACATCTTATGAATCTCGACTACCATAATACGGGCATTTGTCTAGCTTGGTTGTCGAAAAACCATGTAAAAACAAACCTGTAATAAACAAAATTAATAAAGAAAATTTAAAAAAAAAAATGTAAAAGTTTACAATGAGAGCTTTTAAAATTACCGTGACGATTCACGGTTACGGTATCGTGACGGCAAAATAAGGCAATAAACATACGTTCCTTATGACTATAATGCTGCATCTCTTTCTTACACATTAAATAATGGTAAGACAAAAGATGAGACAAACAAAATACGCGTTTTATTTTCTCCAAAAGTACAATTTTTCCTTACGTTTCATTTTCTTTCCACGTCTAAGGGAAATGTATGATAATGATTGTATGTTTCCTTTGGGGGGGTGCAGACATACGTTCACCGTTCGTCTCATTTTCAACTGTTATTATTTAGTGTGTAAGAAAGAACTGCAATATTATATGTTTAAGAATAAAAACAAAACCATCAGCGCATTGCCGGCGTAGTCCAGCGGTAAGGCTCTTGACTCGCACTCCGAAGGTCGCGGGTTCGAATCCCGGCGTGGCAAATAAATTTTATTTGATTGATGTGTGTTATTTCACAATTTATTTATTTAAAATAATATATAGTATACTTGCGACACGTTCCAGAGTGGAAGATACTCTCAGTATCGCCCTGGTGTAAGACCACCATTCAAAATTGAAACGTTGCTTGAAATTGCTTTAGCCGTGTTTGGTGACCAGGATATCTGATATCTGAATAGCCAGGTACTTCCCCACCTTCCTCTTTCCAATCTCCTTCCTCTCCCCACTACTTTCAGCCCCACAACGTACCCTAATTGGGGATGCCATAGTCTCACTGGCTCCATACGGGAGTAGTTGGGACACTTGTACGGTATTCATGTAAAAAAAAAAATTACATTTGACATTTTTTATTTTTGGAATTTACTTACAGTTCAATATTATCGTTGTAACTATATTCCATACTTTCAAAATTATTGTTAACGGCTGATAGTATTGGTAGGGGTCTACGGAAACGTCACGGTACGGTGTGTGAGAGAGACACAAGAAAATGATCACCTTTTTCCTTTGGAGGAAACAGACCTACGTACATTGTTTGTCTCATCTTTTGAAACAGCTGCAGCATTAAAGCCATAAGGAACGTATGTGTATTGCCTTATTTTGCCGTCACGGTACCGTGACCGTGAATTGTCATGGTAATTTTTTTTTTTTTTTACATTAACTCCACACAGGAGGCCCTGAGGAAAATAATTTCCCTCATGGCCTATGTCATCTGGGATGCTGTGTGGAGGGTCTTTTTGAGGAGAGGAAGGAATGAACATTGGTCTTGAAGAGACCCATGTTGTAGGAAGGAGGAAACACAGAGGCCGGCAAATCATTCCACAGCCGAGCTGTTGAACACAAGAACGAGTCGAAGAAACGACCCGTTCTCATGTGACAAATGTCAACTGTGTACAAATGTTGGGCACGCGTTTGGCGTGTTTCCCGACTATGCACCGGTGCCGAAGGGATCAATGATGCTAGTTCCTCGGAGCATCTTCCATTGTAATACCGGTAGAACAAGGATAGCATTCCCACCCGACGCCTGTAAAGATTGCAATCCGTCTGTTAAGATGGGAGAATCTATCAAACGGACCGCCCGTTTCTGCACAGAGTCGAGGGTATTTTTCAGGTATTTTGGAGCTCCAGACCAGAGGTGGCTGCCAAATTCAACCGTGGGGCGCACTTGCGATTTGTACAGGGTTAGCAGTTGTGTACTATTAAAGTTTCTGCGGGCCCTGTACAGTACGCCCAGTTTTTGAGAGGCCAACTTTACTCTGGCTTCGATGGAGCCCCCATACCTGAGCTGGTCACTTAGGGTTACACCAAGCATATCAATGGAGGGCCTGTTCGGAAGATTGCTTCCGTTGAAAGAGACTAGATTTTCATTGCGATCCCTTTTAGACGTAATCAAACAAGATTGGGTCTTTGAAACATTAAATTCAACGAGATTATTTTTACCCCAAGAGAAAACACTCTCGAGGTAACCGTCCATTCTTTGCTTCAAAGCCTTACGAGCTGTTGGAGTTTGTGAGCCCTTTGGGGGCTTGTCAAACAAAAAGCTATCATGAACTGTACTGTCATCCGCGTAACAGTGAATTGGTGCACATGACAAAAGGTCGTTGATGTGCAACAAAAACAGAGTTGGCGACAGAACCGATCCCTGCGGGACGCCAGCATTTATCGAGTGAGAGGAAGAGGTGAAACCATCGACTACCGTCTGAATCGACCTCTCCTTCAAGAAGTCGGCAATCATCGTACACAAGGATGCGGGAATAATCAAAGCGTTCATTATGTTAATGAAAACAAGTCACTTTCCATACCACTTATTTCATCAACATTATCAACTTGTTTCAAAACCAATGGTTTCTTCGTCAGGACAATGTTCGTGCAGTTGATTAGTCAGACATTTCCCAAAAGTCGAAATTTGAGTTGAGTATTGAGTATGCAGTTATATGTAAAAGTGTACCCTTTATTTGGTACACTACACAGATTACTCATAAACACCACCAAATCAATTATAATGCAGAAAAAAATGGTGGTTATTTCAAAATATCGTACTAATGTACCAGACCGTTGTGGTTCCCAGTGTTATTTTATAGCATATTTAATATGTAAAAAAAACTGACACGTGTAAATAATATTTGATTATATATATATTTATTATTTATTTCATTATTATTGTACAACAGAATACTTCCAATTACAGTACAATTTAGTTACCCTATCAGCATTTAGGCAAGTGACTCTTCAATAATATTTTTAAGGCATATAAAGAACAGTCACTTACATCCAAATGGTTTGCAATTTCATTTAACAGCACCACTCCCCTCGTCATACTATGCTTTGCCAGGACGTCTGTTCTGCCGTTCGGTACTTTAAATATGGCGAGCATTAGAATATTGTTTTCCTCGTTATCTAAGAACCTAGTATTTGGAGATATCTGACTAATCAACTGATTTTTTTTATAAATTAACAGACCGTAATCAAAGAGTAACCCCCCCCCCCCTCCCCCCATGTAACGCGCCGTAACGTTTTTCTGTGTCACCCCCCCCCCCCCCCCCCCCCCTTAACATTACGTAACGCCCAAGTGACAATTTTTTACATGAAAGTCACAATTAAGTTGCGCAAAGTACTGGAAAGTCGCTTAAATACCTTTTTTCTTGTTTTAATCGCGTTTGCGGTAATAAATAAAACAAGAGATTTCGAGAACGAAAAGTATTGCCAACTTGGAAGATTTTAATTACCTAGTTTTTTTATCTAAATAAAGAAAAACATGTTACGTAACGCATTGTTCGAACCCCCCCCCCCCCCCCCCGTAACGCACAGCAACGTTTTACAAGACCCCCCACCCCTCCCCCCAAGTGCGTTACGTAATACTTGAACGGCCCCCAAGATGTCTAAATAACAAAAATTAATAATCTTTTAATACATAAAAATTAATGTAGGTTTTTTGTTCCTTATGCGTTCCTAAACCATTCGTCAGATTGCGACGAAACTTTGGGGATTTGATGCCCGCGAAGGTTTTTATATCTATACTGGTGAGCTTGTTGAAATTTGTATAAAAAAATTGTAATACATAGGTGGCGCGCGAGTTGTTTTTAAAATGAGTGAATTTCGTATAGGTTAGCGGCAGTAAGGAAGGGACTGAAGGAGGGAGGGGGGGATAAATCCTGAAGTGGTAGAGGGGAACGCTTGAGGGGGGAGGTGTACGCAGGGAGAAACAATTTCTTTACACAAGTGGCATTGCAACGCTTGCCGGTAACTGGCTAGTTATAACATGAAAACAAATTTAAGACATGGCTATTTGAAAAAAAAATGAAAATACGTTTGAAATTACTTTTTTCCTTTTTAAAATGACGCAACAAAGTGAATTTGTGATTAGTGAAGAAATAAATAATAAATCATTACCTTGATTTAAGCCGGCACGATATTCAAATCTCAAAAATAATGACTGAAAGATTTAAATAGTTACACACGGTGTCCGGAAATTCGTGGTAAAAGCTGAAAACTGGTGTCATCTACTGGATCGTTATCCAACCTTTATAACCATCGCCGTCTTTGAGTTTATCGCGAAGAGACAGACAGATGCCGCGGAGGACTTTTATTTATAATACGTAGAGATGGTGTGAAAGATTATAATAATGGGCATGAAATGCTTGAGGTAACTAACGTATTTAAATTAATAAGGATTAATACTGTATCCGTCTAAATAACTTTTCAATTACCGCAATGTACGTGACTATTTTTTTAGAAGATAGAATGGGTATAGTAAGCTATCCGTAAAAGATAGATATATGTCTTTACGGACTTTCTTGTAGATCTATAAAAGAGGAATATCCCACCATGCATTGTTTTGTTACATCCCAAATGGATTAGGCAGCGTTTTTGAAGAAAGCTACCAGGCGGCTCGATTTTTTTCCGACACTTCTAACAATTATCGTTATGTTTCAACCAATTTACACAAATCCTTGACAAATTACAAATCTAAACCTTCCTTACGAAACACTCTATCTATTGGTGAAAACCGCATGAAAATCCGTTCAGTAGTTTTCGAGTTTATCGCGAACAGACAGACAGACAGACGACGAGGGAGACATTGATTTATAATATGTAGAGATAGAGATAGAGATAGAGATAGAGATAGAGATAGAGATAGAGATAGAGATAGAGATAGAGATAGAGATAGAGATAGAGATAGAGATAGAGATAGAGATAGAGATAGAGATAGAGATAGAGATAGAGATAGAGATAGAGATAGAGATAGAGATAGAGATAGAGATAGAGATAGAGATAGAGATAGAGATAGAGATAGAGATAGAGATAGAGATAGAGATAGAGATAGAGATAGAGATAGAGATAGAGATAGAGATAGAGATAGAGATAGAGATAGAGATAGAGATAGAGATAGAGATAGAGATAGAGATAGAGATAGAGATAGAGATAGAGATAGAGATAGAGATAGAGATAGAGATAGAGATAGAGATAGAGATAGAGATAGAGATAGAGATAGAGATAGAGATAGAGATAGAGATAGAGATAGAGATAGAGATAGAGATAGAGATAGAGATAGAGATAGAGATAGAGATAGAGATAGAGATAGAGATAGAGATAGAGATAGAGATAGAGATAGAGATAGAGATAGAGATAGAGATAGAGATAGAGATAGAGATAGAGATAGAGATAGAGATAGAGATAGAGATAGAGATAGAGATAGAGATAGAGATAGAGATAGAGATAGAGATAGAGATAGAGATAGAGATAGAGATAGAGATAGAGATAGAGATAGAGATAGAGATAGAGATAGAGATAGAGATAGAGATAGAGATAGAGATAGAGATAGAGATAGAGATAGAGATAGAGATAGAGATAGAGATAGAGATAGAGATAGAGATAGAGATAGAGATAGAGATAGAGATAGAGATAGAGATAGAGATAGAGATAGAGATAGAGAAGAGATGTAGAGAAGATGTAGAGATTTATTTATTTCAGGGAAATCAACAGTGTACAATTTGATTAATTTATACATGTATAACTTACCTTACTGAAAACCCAATTATAGATTTCCTCATTATACTATTACATTGTGTATCTAGAAATTAATAATTAACTCAAACTGAAATCTTACAACAACTAAAAAATATTACATATAACAGGAGGTAGGTAGTACATAATATACATCATTACATAATATATAATTACATTTATGCAGTTTTGTTCTCATTTAATACATTTTAATACACTTTTCATAGAATTTTTATATTTACTTTCGTCACAATTGAAGATATCTATATCAGAGAAAATGTTATTATATGTTGAGCAGTCTTATAAGGCAAGCATTTTCAAGTAAATCAAGTTCGAAGTTGGAATCTTTTACTTCAAATTTTAAAAAAATCGGTAAAGTTTTTTTTATCTCTTTAAAAAACGAAAATTAGATCAGATCAAAAAAAAAATTAAGTGAAACTAGAAAGTCGCTAGATGTCGCTTTCTTTTTCCTGTTTATTTTAAAGTGGTTTGAAGATTGGATATTGATTTACAAAAACAAAAATGTTTATTTTTTTCGGATTTCGTAGGATTCGAACCTCCGTCCGCTGGATTTCTCTAGCCGTTGAGATTTGCGACGAACTATACCGCTGCGCTATGGAAGACGCTCGGCAAGGCGCTAATTTACGCATTATAATCCGACGACCCGTAAAAAAGCGGCCAATGAGCGCAGACCTATCGTAGTTTCCGTTTTATATCACAACCAGTAGGAGCCTTGAGTTCAGTTTGATGCTTCGCAGGTGCCGTAGTGCGTCATTTCAGTTTCATCCGAATTTCAAATCACTCTAACGGGGCTAACGAAGTTTCACTTCAAAAAAAAATTTTTTTGGGTTCTCTATGTGAACTAGATTCAGCCGTTTCCCACTTGAATTTCCGGACACCGTGTATATGGAAATAATCGTTACGCCGCCGTTTGATTTTATGAAACTGGTTTTCGATGCTGCTTATTTCATATGAATAAAGAAGCGCTTTGAAATCAAGCTATTTTGTGGTGAAATAATTTAACCAATGAAAAAATTGCTCAACAGTAATCTAATACACCGTGTTTCACTGTTTTTAAATATGTGCTGAATACTATTGATGACAAGGATTTAACAAGTGTTTTAATGTACCTATTTACATTTTTTTGAAGTGAAAACTTCTTTGCCACCGTTGTGATTTGACAACTCGATGAAATGTAAAATAGCTACACTAAAAAGAGACAAACACCCACATCTATAGGATTTAGCGTGCGAGAGAATGAGATAGTATAATCGGTCTGCTCTTTGTGCAGTGCTTCCTAGCCTCCCCACTCTTGTCTATTTTAGATTTCCGAAGTTTCACTTCTACCGCGCGTGAATTGCACACTCTGTTTTTTTTAAGTAAAACTTCTTTACACACGCTCGACTTGGGGGGTAATTTGGTGAATGCGTTACGAAAAGTGGTGATGTGTTACAAAAGGTGGTGATGTGTTACGAAAAGTGATACCTCACAAGAGTCTCAGCTGCTCCCGTCTGGAGCCAGTGAGATTATGGCATCCCCAATTGGGGTATGCTGTGAGGCTGAAGTGTGATTTTAAGAAAAGTGTGATGCGAAAGGTAATCGATGCGAACGGTGATCGATTGCGAGGCGAACGGTCGGGCCTTTACGCACGCTTGACTTGGGGAGTGATAAGGATAAGGATAAAGATGGTCACCCCAAGGTCGTAGGTCATCCCAAGGTCGTAGGTCACCCCAAGGTCGTAGGTCACCCCAAGGTCGTAGGTCACCCCACGGTCGTAGGTCACCCCAGGGTCGTAGGTCACCCCATGGTCAAATTTCACCCCAATGTCATATGTCACCCCAATGTCAATGTCAATGTAATATGTTCTTTTATAAGAAGTTTTACTTCAGTCGTATGGTCTAAAGCACACTCGTTTTTTTTTACAGTAGCTCCACACTAGAGGCCAAGAGGAAAATAATTTCCCTCAGGGCCTATTCATCTTAGGGGATGCTTGTGGAGGGCTTTTATAAGGAAAGGAAGCTCTGGGAAATGAGGGGTGGGTCGGAATCTGATAGTGAGTGTATCCAGAAGTGGCGGCCGTATGAATCCATCCTTTCAACTCCGGTTAAAGGTGATGGGTCGAGAGATTACTGCTAGAGAGGTCAAAAGACCTCCCTCAACCAGTCTCTCTCAATCCAGACCGTCACCCAGTAGGTGAGCAAACGCATCCACCGCAAAGGCCTGGACAAACCTCACCCCATGAACCCGGGCGCCACTGCTAAGACACCAAATGTAGCTAACCGCTTGGGGTGACCTATGGCAGAGATGTTGATATCCAATAAATGGTTCCCGGGGTGATGGTACCCATTTCCGCCTTTATAATTATAGTAGGCGGTGACCAGAAACAGTCATTTACCGGAAAGTGAAAAACCGTCAGATAATATTTTTTTTATGTAGAAAGCAGTCACCATTTTGCGGTTAGACATTTTATCAACCACTGTAAAATTAACACATTTATTTATTACAAGAAGTACATTGTTTAGTTTTTTTTGTTATTTCATCCTCCATGCTAGGAATATCCCTGTGTTATGGCGGGTGAAGTTTACAGATTGGAAATTATACATTTGTAATGGTTGATAAATTAAATGATAATTTGAACAAATTAAATAAAATTGCAAAATTTTATAATAATAGATACTAATTAATTAAATAATAATATATATATTAATACACAGTTGGCATTTGTTTTTCGAAAACTCACTATGGAAACGTTGCCTTTTAGAGACAGGCGAAAATCGACCACTCTGCCTATCCAGTTTCACCGACCGCAGAGATCGATTTGGCCGGACAGGGGGCATGGACAGCGATCTCATACAAAAAATCGTAAATAAAATCGCGTTTTGATGATGCGATAATCGACCCTTCTCCCCCGCGATCCGTAAGACCTTACGGCGCACTGTCGCTTAAAAAAAAAGTCGCTTACGCCCTTTCAGATAAAAAATTCAGTGCACGTTCAGCCACCCTCAGTACTTTGATTTTGTGAGGTCAATTTTTTTCGTCAAAATTAGCGCTCTATTCGCAGAAAAACTGACGCGAATCGACGGCGAAAACTAGAACCAATAGTAAAATAATACTCGATTCGGCCAGGTTACATTTCCCGCCGACAGGTTCGCGTTTGCAAAAAAAAGATGTCATTTTGGCCATCAGTTTCAACGCAAACGAAAATGCTAGGAACGTTGAGTCAGGTCAGGGATCTCAGACGTCAAATTTTTAGCTTAACAAAACAGACTTTTCACAGTTTTCGGTAGTGGGTTTACGGTACGCGGCATTGCGGCCCCAAAACCGATCCCGACTCGGATGTTTTTCGAAAATCTAATACAGTAGAGAATTCCGCAACTTTTAATACCAAAATTATATACGATCCTCATATAAAATATGTCAGGAGAAGCTGATGAATATCGGACATTTTTCGGAAAAATTCATGTCGAAAACGTGTTTTCAAATTACCCGAGAATGTGTAAATAGCTGGCCATATGAAAAGAACATAATTTATTACGGAGTACTAACTAACTAACTAACTAACCATCACGCCGTTTCCCCGCAGGGGTAGGCAGAGAGGACGGACCGCCAAACAACTCGGTCTTGGCACACACTCTTTGCCTCACTCACATTCATACATCGTCTCATACATTCTCTTCTATTATTCTGACTTTTGACATGACCCGACTCAAGTATCTGATTCACTTGATCGTGCCATGTCTTCCTCGGGCGTCCCCGACTTCTTCTACCATTCACATTCGCGTCGTATATTCTTCTTACGACGCGAGTCGTATATTCTTCTTACGGAGTAGGTACCTACTTATTTCGGTAGTATTACAAATATGATAAAAAAGCAAAGAGATTGCCGTAATTTTTGAAATGTGCACATTTCAAAATGAAATGGGTACCTACACAACGAATTAGGTTTTAATGCAATAAATAGTAAGGTAAGGTTGTTTCGATGATATATTGAATAATTCAACTTTTTTTAAAGTTATTTTTTTACGTTCTGTATTGGTTCTATTCAAGTTCTGTTTTTTATCATTAAAGGCCAGTTGCATCACAAAACTGAAATAATTACAGAACTTTCTTGAATTGAAAATTGACAAGAAAAAATTTAAGAAATGTCAATTTTTTTTTAAACAACCCAGCCTTATTATTTTTAAATGTTATTCTATTTCGATATTGTGAAATAACAAAAATATATATATTACGCTGTTCTAGGTAGGTACTTACTTGCGGGGGCTTTTTTCTTTAAAAATCAAAACATGATATTGGATAAAATTATTTGGGTTGAAAAGAAGTTTTTTAAAATTATTTTATGCTCAACAACATAATGGCGTCGTTTTGGTGAAATATTTCAACAAAGTACCTACTTAGTACTTACAATACAACTATAATAGTGCGCTCTGGCATCATGAATTTATGCATCAGCACAGCGCTCTTGAGGCGATTTTTCGCAAAAACAGCGCTATATAAGTTGTCCAAATTTATTATTATTATTGCTAAACCGTTCATCCGATTGCAATGAAACTTTGGCGGAGCGGTCGACAACCTGTTCCCTTTGTAGGCGCTCATTCCTCGCTTCATCCGCATTCAGACATCGTTTTTTCTTCATATATTTAATTTAACACACACACTCCTGCTCGCTTCGTCTTTTAGGGAAACGAAGGAGAGAAGAGTTCTGGGAAGGAAAAGGGTTTAAGGGGTGGGTAGGAATCTGGGCATCAGTGTGTCCTGATCATCAGACCTAGACACACCTCATCCCATGAACCCGGGCACCCTTGCTAAATCACTAAACGTAGCGAATCACCTAGGGTGACCTATGGCAGAGGTGTTGGTTATCCAATAAAGGTTCCCGGGGCGGCGGTTCCCATTCCCGCCTCCCAAATTGAACCTCAGATCTGGTAAGTAAACACGGCCAAAGACATTTCAAACAAAGTTTCGATTCTGAATGGTGGTTTTACACCAGGAACTTATACTTTAGTGTTAATGAGAAATAACACAAATCGAGTTCGAACCCGCAATCTTCGGATTGCGAGTCGAGAGTCTTACCTCTCGACCTAGGGGGCCCTAAATTATTTAAAAATGCAAAAAAAAATAATTTCAAAAAAAATTTAAATCCAAAAAAAAAATCCAAAAAATTTAAAAATCCAAAAAAATTTAAAATCCAAAAAATTTCAAAATCCAAAAAATTTTCAATTTCAAAAAAATTTTAAATCCAAAAAATTTTAAAATCGAAAAAAATTTAAAATCCAAAAAATTTCAAAATCGAAAAAAAATTCAAAATTCAAAAAATTTTAAATTTCAAAAAATTTTAAAATCCAAAAAATTTTTAAATCCAAAAAATTTAAAATCAAAAAAATGTAAAAACCAAAAAAAAATTAAAATCCAAAAAATTTCAAAATCGAACAAAATATAAAAATTCTAAAAAAATTTTAAGTTCAAAAAATTTAAAATACAAAAATTTTAAAATCTAAAAAATTTAAAATCCAAAAAATTTCAAAATCGAAAAATATTTTAATATCCAAAAAATTTCTAAATCCAAAACATTTTGAAATCTGAAAAAAATTTAATATCCATAAAATTTCAATATTATAAAAATTCCAAAAAAAAATTATTTTAAAAATTACTTTTTGAACTCCTTGAACCAGTTGACCGAAGTGGCCCTATAGTAGGTGTACCAAATTGAGCAGTCTACTGCCTGTGCCCTCTATGTGGCGCACACACCTCGCTTCGTCTACATTCAAACATCGTTTTTTTCTTCAAATACTTATTGAACCCACACTCTTCGCATCATCCACGTTCACACGTCAAATCGCATAGTGTTTTAACCCGTTAGTTGCTTTTGCAACGGGCCCCGCTAGTAATAATTAAAAGATTCAGAAATGCAAAAAAAATGCTAGGCAGATAGAAACATTACAACTTTAAATTTATATGACGCGAATGCCAACATTCTTATAAATACTCACCAGGAATTATTAGATTCCTGGTCAAACAAAATTATTCACGCAAAACACTTCAATTATCTCAAACGTATGTTGACAAACTTTCGTCAAACAAATGGTTGAGTATTGGAGAGTTGAGCGCAGAAATAGAAGGATTTATGCTTGCCATTCAAGATAGAGTCATTAATACTAAAAATTATAGGAAGCATATAATCAAAGATATAAATCAAATTGATGATTTATGTAGAAAACGTTTGGCTTTTCCGGAAACTATAGACTATAATATTATATCGGAATGTAGTGTATTAGCGCCGACCGAGTATACATTTAGGCACTATCAGGTTTTAAAAATAACTCACCAAAGTTTGGTAATTAAACATAACTTGATTGAGTGCCGTAATATAAGTACCATATTAAGAATATGAACCAAATTCATTTTCAGAAAATTAATTTTATAAAATATATTATGATAAAACTACACTAACAGACAGAACAATTAATTAGTCATAATAATTTAGTCATAATTTCAAAACCCTTTGTATGAAGCTGTAAGTTATGTAGATTTGATTTAAACAGTAAGTTGTTGAATAAACAAATAATTTTGTTACACTATTATTTACCGTCTTTATCTATTTTGTTAACTAACGAGTTCCCAGCATGCGTTGCAATGCCACTTAAATAAAGAAATGGCTTCTCCTCTTACCCTCCCCTCCCTCCTTCCCAGCTAAACTATATGAAATAAACACATTTTTAAAACAAGGCGTGCGCCACCTATTGTAATAATCTTATATATAAAAATGAATCGCTGAATTTGTTGCTAAGCGCAAATCTCGAGAGCAGCTGATTTCGCTAATTCTTTTTTTAGAATATTCCTTAAAGTACGAGGATGGTTCTTACGGAGAGAAAAATTAAGAAAATTGCGCAGAAAATTGGATAATTTCAGAAAACCTAACGACTATCGCACGTTCGACAGTTCGCGTGTTTGAGAATGACATTTTGCAAAACAATTCTATTTTTGAAAATCTTTAAGTTGATAAATTTATTTAAAGTAGGTACTCTCCTAATAGTTTGAATCGAATCAAAATTTTTAGGTATTTTAAATAGGTACCTATGTTAGGTACCAAATTTAATATACATGAAAAATGGAAATTTAAATAGTGAAAACTAATTTAAGAACTGAATGTGCTGGGATTCAATATATGGAACGCGGGAGGAGGGTTGGTGGGACGAGGGAGCGGGAAAGGGAAGAGGGAAGGCGGGGAAGGTGGAAGGGGAACGCGGGAGGGGAAGGGGACGTGTGAGGGGGGAGGGGAACTCGGGAGGGGGGTTAGCGGGACGGGGGAAGGGGAGTGGAGTGGGGAGAAGGAAGGTGGAAGTGACGAGTGGGAACGCGAGAGGGGAAGAGGATGCAGGAGAAGAAGGGGAGGCGGAAGGGGAACGGGACGAATGGGAAAGGACACTCAGGGAGAAACAATTTCTTTATTAAATGGCATAGCAACGCATGCCGGGACCAGCTTGTTTTATATAAATTTCATAGCGCTAGAGCATACTAGTATATATCGTCCTTTCATTTGGATAGGGTTCTAACTTCACTTCACCTTGTTCTGAGATATGAGGTGTCAAAGTTTGCCAAGACGATTTCTCATTATCTATTTACCAATTTCCAGGTTTGAGGTTGAATCTTGTGTATAGTAATTTAATTGAACTTATTTAAAAGGAAAGTATTTAAACAGGACGTGTACTTACCATTTTAGAACATACCTAAACATGCAAATAGAACCTTGTTCAACCAGTTAAGGCATAATAAATTAATTGCACAAGGTTCTAATTACATTTCCCTAATGCAATTCCAAGCTACAGCCACGCCTATTTAAATATTTTCCATTAAAATATGATAAACTAATATACTTTTTTTTTTTTAATTGCACAACAGATTTTTATCCAATAACTGTACAATTTTCTCATTTTGACAGTCTTAACACCTAGGAAGATGATTATTAAGCAAAAAAATCTTAAGGCTATCTAAAGAAGAGTTATATATATCTAGTGTTTCCGATATTTCGTTCAACAGCACCATTCCTCTTGTCATGCTATGCTGTGCTAGAACATCTGTTCTGCCGTATGGTATTTTGAACAAGTCGTGTCGACGACTACGGCTAAAATTTTCAGGCACGTATAAGCCATAACATTCCAAGAGGAATGGCTGTCAATACGATTATGGATTATGTTAAAACTAAGAATTGCAAGATTTTCATAACGTCTAGTTTCCAAGTTAAATCTATTTGTTGCCTCAAATAATTCCATATGGTGCATGAATCTCGGGTACGTTCCATTCATCCGCATATAGACATACCTAAGGAACTTTTTCTGAATTTGTTCTAGCATATTAATATATTTCGCTTGGTGCGGAGTCCACACACCACTGGCATACTCCAGCTTACTTCTTATAACTCCATCAAACATGGCTATCATTGCATCTGGGGCATCAATTTTATTAAATGAAGACAATATTAGCGAAACTCAATCGAAAATCTGGAGACAGAAAAATCAGAAAAAAGATATTGGCACCTCTGGGACTCGAACCCAGGACCGTATGGGAAATGCTCTACGGTGTCTATATCCAATTCGGTCACTTTTAACTGTATCATACTTCGACTAAAAACTACCAACATTATCTTGATTCTCTTAACGCACGTATTATTGGCTGCTATCTTTATATATGATTGCAAATATACTTTAACTAAAGTTGTTAAATAGATTACGAAAATTCGTCTTTGGAAACTTAAAAAATCTTAGAAAATGGTAAGGCGTAGTTAGAACCCTATCAGATACAAATAAAATGGAGAGTATAAGTGATGATAGAACCTTGTAAAATGAATTATTATTGAAAATGCTTGAGGTTAGAACTTTGTCATACATATATCTATGAAAATACAACGCAGATGGTTCTGAAAAGCAAAAGAAATGCTTTGGCATTCAAAGGTCATTTTTGAAAAAAATGTCAGTTAGAACCCTATCAAATGAAAGGACGATATATAGAAAACTTCGACGACGTGCGCACAACAACTCACCAAAGTTGAATACCATCGGTTGAATAGTACAGGGAAAAAAATCATAATGCCTGAGCTTACTATTATATTTATAAACCAAAGGGTCAAACAATGAAACATTCATTTTTTATATATTTACTAGCTGGTTCCCGGCATGCGTTGCTATGCCATTTAATAAAAAAATTGTTTCTCCTTGCGTGTCCTTTCCTATTCGTCCCGTTCCCCTTCCGCCTCCCCTTCCTCTCCCACGTCCCCTTCCCCTCTCGCATTCCCACTCCGCCTCCTCCCCCTTCCCTCTCTCCACTCCATTCCCCCCTTCCCCCTTCCCCCGTCCAGCGAACCCCCCTCCCGAGTGCCCCCCCCCCCCCGCGTTTCCCATACTCGAGTTCCCCTTTCCGCATTCCATACATTCTGTCCCGGTATATTCAGTTTTCAAACAGCTCGCGTACTACCTATTGCAATTTTTTTTTATACAAATTTAATAATGCCAGAGCTCACTAGTTTTTTACAAACCTTGTCCTGACAATAATGAAAACAAACAAAATATATTTATCCAATTTGGTGCAGTCGTTCGGAAGTTATGCGCGTACATTCATTTGGGCCATTCATTTTTATTTATAGAGAAGATATAGATATATAGAAGATAAATATATAGATAGATATACCTTCCTGGTTTTCAGAATTAACAGATTTCAACATTTTGAATAACTAACACTTTGAAAATCATTTAAATACATTCATAGGTTAAAAATACTAAAGGTAAAAAACGCTTACATTAATATTGAAATTTACATAAATTATGGAATCAATCACATTAATAAAATAATATGATTATGGTCAGAGGTCACCTATAAAACGACATCGCCGGCGGGTTCAACACACTTTGTTGTTTAAATAACTAATTAAAATTCTATAAAGATACCTATAGGATGTTAAGGGACATACTAGACTTACTTTAATCAGTGATTCCTGACATTATTTGAAGTAAAAAATGTAAATAAAATTGTAGTTTCCGGTGACATTTTTTGTGTTTTTTTTTTGTTTTCTACAAAAACATAAAAAAATGGTAGGTGTTGGAGAGTTGGAGGCGCAGTTAGGGGTTGGTCGGTTGCTCGGCTGAGTGACCAGTGACGAGATGCAGAAGAATTTTTTTTGTTTAATTTTGAAGAAAAAAAAAAAGTCATCCAAAAAGTCACCCGAGACTTAAATTTCATTTACATTTTCTACTCCAAATAATGTCAGGAATCACTGGTTAAAGTAAGTCAAGTACGTCCCTTAACATCCTGTATGTATGTAAAATATGCCCGGAAGTTAAAGCAGTTTCGAAAACAAGAAAACAAGATAGTTGTCACGTAGACAGAGCTCTCAGGATTATGCAGTCTTAATATCAAATTTCCATAACTGGTTTCAAATTTTAAAAAAACTTTTAATACTGCAGCAATTTGTGTTCGATCACGCGGCCAATGCAATATTACTCGTACATATTGAAATTGAATCATTGAAGAGGATGATAATACTAATAAACCCAAACAAAATTCGAAACACAACAAGACACAGAAAACTTTAAGGGCTACGGTCGCAACTGGGAATCGAACCGGGTCTTATCGGAACAATGCCTCAACCAATTGAGCAACGTCATTTTTGTTCAGAATCTGAGAGTATTATTACGTTTACGTCTGTACACTTTCGGATTGTTATAAACGAAAGTGACGCCCTCTGTTATTTTCAAATAGCATTCCCGACGAGAAAATGTTTCAAAAACTTTCATGCTAATTCCATTTTCATTTTCCGAGCAAATTTTTTCACCATTTTCCAATTTTTTTGGAAGAAATTCCCTGAATTTTTTTCAGTGTGAATAATATCCGAACTTCAAATAACAAAATCAATAAGATAAAAGTTTTTATGAAAATTACTTGACCCATTTGCCGAGCAAAAATTGCCGATTTTTCCAATACTCCCGGGCGAATTTTTTTCGGAAAAATAAAAATATCTTAGAAAAATTCCAAGCTTCCTAAATTAAAAAAAAAATTCCTGACAATGATATAAAAAAAAATCCTGTCCAATTTTCTCTTCAAAACCACGTTCACTCCTTTTCTCAAAGAGACCCTACACTCAGCATCTCCAGAGATTAAGGGAAATTATTTTCCTTAAGGACTCCAATGTGGAGTTAAGGTGAAAAAAAAAATCCGCTCGAGGTCCCGAATTGCAAAGGTGCTGATTTGCTGATCATACCTAACACCTAACATGTAATCATGGGATTATTTTTCATAAAAACGACGCTACACAAAAATACAAATCATCTGAACGTTATTTTTGATAAGGGGCGCCAAAATTTTACACGCGCCAGCCTATGGGCGAAGTCACGGTGGGGCTAGGTGGGGCGCTTGCCTCACCCTGGCTGGCCGATGCATGACCTCTGGGATTGTCGACCGAGTACCGTTTTTATTTATTTATTTCAAAAAAACATACGGCACAACATGTGCCATTGACATAATTATATTTATATATATTATAATACAATAACATAAGAAAGTGACATATAAATGTAAAGTTAAATATAAAAACAAAAGGTAAAAGAAAGGAGTTAAGGTAATGAGTAGTAAATAGAATTATGATGTATAAAATGAAAGTATAAAGTAAAAGTGTAAACTATAAAATATAAAGTATAATGTAAAAGTAAAAAGTTAACCCTTCGAATAATAAGAAAATAATTTTCTGTCAACTTTTGCCTGTCAAGGTTGGCGCGCAAAATTCCTGGTTCTTCCCATGCATTTTAAATGTTCCTATTTATTATTTTTTTTAAACCCTTTTGCAAAAACAAAAATTGTTCTAAAATTTAGATACAATAATCTTTCCGTTGTGTTTATTAGAAATCAACACTTTTGTTTCTAAATATTAAAATTTTAATATTGGAAATGTAAATTGGCTAAAAAATGTATACCTAAGAATATTCGAATTAAAGTAATTAAAATAGAATAAACTTAAAATTTTAAATACAGATTCCTTTTCTAAGCAAAGTTTGTAATAAAACTGTCACCTCACTTTTTATCACTTTCATACAATTTTATTTTAAAATTAAACGTGTGATGCGTCACAAATTAGCGCAAAATTAAACCGTCACTTTTGATCGGGTTTGTAAAATATCTGAACAACCTAGCTCGTATAATTCATACAATGAGAAGCATTATTTCATTCTGTTTCTAACATAAAAGAAATCACAAATATTCGCATGACAGGAAGAGCGATATCTAACTTTTAATAATGCACTGTTGCCCTGGGACAATCTGGGTCTCCTGTTATAACGGTATATGATGTTTTGGGACAACTTGGGTCTCCTGTGATCAGACGGGTTAAGATAAAAAGTTGAAAGGCAGGAAATAACATAAACTATAAGTTACCTTTGTAAATAATATAAAGTACAAAAGTTATAAATATAAAAAAAGTATGGCAAGTAAACAGTAAGAAATGCACTTAGGAGCCAAATATTGAAGATAACCAAAATTTAAAAATATATATATAATAAATAAAAGGAAGGTATTACGGAGTATACAAAGCGATATGAAAAATAGGTACCTATGATATGTTTCTAAGCCATAGGTATTAGAGTGCATACTGGTAGGACATAACATTATGGTTACATGATTATACTTATTATTTATTATGTAGTACTAGCAGATAAATTTTGTCTAATGCATCTTTTGTATGATGACAGACTTTCGATATGAGCAAATTCATTACCTAAAGTGTGTAAACGAATTTACAGCACTTCCTAGAATGGTTTTTCCTTCTTCCGTAATTTCTATATCCTAGCTGACCCGGCCACGCGTTGCTGTGGCTAACGAAACACAACACCATCTACTCGGTGGTTATCCAACCTTTATAACCACCGTCATCTGTTAATTTGCATACAAATCAAATCCACACTATACGCTTGCCAGCCCGCTCGACATACCTACAGACATTCTCCTTTATATATTATATATTTCAACCAATTTACATAAAACCTTGATAAATTTTATATCTAAACCTTCCTCATGAATCACCGATCTCAAAATCCATTCAGTCGTTTTTGAGTTTATCGCGAATAGACAGTCAGACAGACAGAAGCGTCGGAGGACTTTAATTTATAATGCGTAGAGATATAGTATAGTATATTCATATTATTTGTATTCACAGAGCCTAAAGCATAAATATGTCGTAGAAGCCTACTTTTTTTCGGTACCTACTCTACATTTTTATTTTTTGCCCCACCCTACATCAAAACCTGGCTATGCCCATGCATCAGGCGCCGTTTAGCTCAAGGCCGGCCCTGCTTTTGTTTTGGCATTTAGCGTTTACTGACATTTGTTGTTAAAATGGGCGATAAACAACTAACA
This sequence comes from Limnephilus rhombicus, assembly GCA_929108145.2. Taxonomy (NCBI): domain Eukaryota; kingdom Metazoa; phylum Arthropoda; class Insecta; order Trichoptera; family Limnephilidae; genus Limnephilus; species Limnephilus rhombicus. The sequence goes on from OV815291.1 coordinate 18,924,998, forward strand.
GATTTGGTCTCCAAATCTTTAAAAAAAGAAAAATAGAATAAGACGTTATAAAACGTAACGTGTAATACGTACTAGCAGACCCGGACACATGTTGCTGTAGCTAACGAAACACAACGCCATCTACTGACTACGCCATTACCCAACCTTTAAAACCAATGCCATCTGTTAATTTGCATACATATCAAATCCACACCACCCGCTTTCCAGCCGGCTCCCTTTATATATTATATATAAAAATTAAGCCCTGTTTCCCTTGGTCACGCCATAACTTCAGAATGACTTGACCTATTTCATTCATCTTCTTTTCAGGTTTTCTTATACTTTGTAGAAGGTTCTTAAGGAAAGAAAAATTAAGAAAATTGGGCAGGAAAAAACTTATCGACTATTTTAATTTCGCACGTTCGACAGTTCGCGCGCTTGATGAATGTGAATTTAGCAGGCAGCTGTTTTTTTTCGTAACAAAAGAATTGTCTATGAATTTTTTAAATAGGTACCTATGTTAGGTACCAAATTTGATTGATTTTTATTATAATGTATAAAATTGAATGTTCGTAATATATGAAAAATGAAAATTTAAAAAGAAAATTGCAATAGGTGGCACGCGAGCTGTTTGAAAACTAAATGCACTGGGACTTATGTGGAACGCATGAGGGGGGTTGGCTAGACGGTGGAGCGGGGGAGGGGAGAGAAAAGGCTGGGAAGCTGGAAGGTGAACGCGGGAGGGGAAGGGGACGCAGGAGGGAAACGGGGCACACGGGAAAGGACATTCAGGGAGAAACAATTTATTTCTTTGAATATATTGAATATTGCAACGCTGCCGGGACAAAACCTTGACAAATTATATACCTAAACCGTCCGCATAAATCACTATACCTATTGGTGAAAACCGCATGAATATCCGTTGCGTAGTTTAAAAGATCTAAGCGTGCAGACAGCGGAAGCGACTTTGCTTTATACTATGTAAAGATAAAGATAATCCATTGAATACCACTGTTAGAAGTGTTGTTTGCAGGGTTGAGGAGCTGGTGAGAATGTTTGGCCTGGTGCTCCGTCTCCACATCAGGCGAGGTAGTACCAATACTTTACCATTAGGGATAGTCAGGCTCCTGGGGATCACGGTACTTCTAGGCCGCGATCCAGTGTTCAGTAATTATATTGGATGATGATTGATAACACTTTGCTCATGTTAGAGTGATTGACATTTATTTGAGATTAAATATTTACACGATTTAGTGTTCTCGTATGAAACGGGTATAGAGTTACAAAACGCGAGTGGCCGGCAGGATCGAGCACTGTAGATGGAATAATTTTCTCGGTCATCGCCGGAGCGATCCAGAGATGCTTTCTTTACATGGTGGGGATACCACACGCATAAAATAAAAGTGATGCCCATACCACGATACTAAGATTCAAATTTGCGTTGCGTTCGAAGGAAAAGTGTGCACTTTGGCCTGTGAGTCGCAATGCCCACGTTGCGTAATTGAGCCTAGTGTGTCTTACCTTTTGTGTCCTGCCGAGAATTTATGAACAGTTTACTATATAAAATTTGTTTTTTTAATCTTTTTAGTACTGCCGGTTGAGGACCACATAAAATTGCTGGTCTTTGGAGAGGCGCACAAGGTGCCATGTGATACTTGCACCGTCTCAGAGCTAGAGCACGCGTTGCCCCCCTGGTATGACAAGGCCAAATACAAGAGGTAAAATCACTTATCCAATGATTTTAGATGAAATTGAATGCATTCAAATAGGATATTTAATACATTTACCATAAATAACTGGTATTATATTAGAAAGATACATGTTTTGTCTACAATTATCAATAAGAATAATCTCGATTCTTGCTTTATTTAGTTAAACTAATCGTTGTGCACCGACAGCCTATTTCCCAATGTAAAATAAATGACGCATTACTATGTTTCGAAAAAATGGAAAAAAATCCACTATTTCTTAATTGAAATTAATTGAAAAAACGTTATACATGTAGAAGATGACGTTATTAATAGCCTAGCGATTGTACGGTTGAAATTTAAAAACTCGGATTCCAATACATCTCTGACGCCGCGCCTTATGCAAAACCATCTTCGTACTTGATGTTGTTTGAATAAATTTGGCAAATTATGGCAAGCAATCGTTCAAGACGTTTTTAAAACTATAATATGCTGAAAATTGTCCGAGTGGTTAAACGTTTATACAAAATTTAGATACAAAATTAGGAAGACGAAATTTATCAAATTATATTGTTGTTATTGCTCTGTTATCAATTATGTTTATATTTTGTGCAAATAAATTTCTTTAAAATAAAAATAAAAATATATTTAAATTGCTATATACGAGTACCATTGAGAAATATGTAAGCACATTGATATATGCCCTGTATTTAATTTTTTACTATTTTCTAATACAAAGAGGACATAAATAAAATAATTGTCAATAGTTTAAAAAGTTTTATAAATAACTTTTTAAAAATAATAATACTTTTTTTTTTAAATGTTGGGGTACCCGGCTTCGCTCAGGGAGTTGATAAGAGATTGAACTGATGTTCGAACCCACGACGGATCGTGCTCTATATACCCCTACCAATGGATAGCCCCACCCATACAAAAAAAACGCTTCGAATGGTCCTCAATGTTACAAAACATTCCACAACATTCGAGAGTGTTCTGGAATGTTCTGCAATAATCTGGGATGTTCCGGAATTTTCCCGAACGTTCCTGACTATTCCTGTTCTGGAATGTTCTGGAATTCTTTCGAATACTCTCGAATATTCTAGACTGTTCTAGAAATTTCTAGAGTGCGAAACTTCCAGCCCTTATATCTTCAAAAGCACGCTCTTCAGATAAAAACGGGAACCTTCTTAATGGATGGGGGATGGAGGGCTACCACACCATTAACCCCCCTTGATCTTTAAAGGGGACGCAAACTTTGGTATACTTTCTTTTATAACATATATTGATTACTAGGGTCAGTAATCAGATCATAGAATTTAAATGATACGTCTCTGTGAAATATCTGGAGTGACTACCTATTCATATATATTTTACACTGATAAACGATGTATAAAAATGTGGTGTATATGTCATAGTCAAAGGTCGATACGCAGTCTCTTCGCGGAATGACTGGTTTATCTTAGGTCTCACCAAAGCCTTCGGGTTTAAGACTTCAAGTCAGACCTGAGGATTGACTAGTCAAACCTAGGAGCGCCGGAGCTTCGAGGATTGACTATAACATACACATTGTGAGTATATGTGTGAGCGTGCGTGAATGTGTATGTATACACTTGTGTCTGAATTATGTTAATTATCGGAGCGTTGTGAGTGCGCGTTGATTAAGCTACCAGTAATATTTTCTATGATAAATATATTTATATCATCCTTTTAAATAAATCATTTCATGATATTTCCAGGGGCCAGAGCTACATCAAGCGCAACTTCGTGGGTCAGGTCACCGCCACCTTCTGTGGGGTCATCTCGGTGTTCGCAGTACCCTCCGCCCTCACCATCCTCATGAAGACACACCGTTCCTCCGCAGTGTCTACGGCCTACAGACGCTACCTCTCCACCATCATGCACTTCCAGTCCTGGTACAATGGGGATCTGGAGCCAGGGACGGAGTGAGTTAACTTTAGTTATATTATGTCGATTGACCCAGAAAAGATCGCATGCCACCACTAGCTCAATCTGAGCCGGTAATGGCGCTGGCTGCCTACAACGCTAAACTAGCAATTTATTTAAAAAATGGGTAAACTTTTAGCACGGTAAATGGGAGAAAGCTCCCGAATTTAAAGAATTCCAAATGGTTTAAATCCAAAACGAACCAGGCAACTAGTCAATGTGAATCACTGCAAATGCAAGAAAGAATAATCAAACAACAGAATACAGGATATGTAAGGTCTGTGGAGTGTCGATACTCCCACCACTTCATGGTTCCGGAGTCGGGAAGAGACGCGGCACGGAACGATACCTATTTTATTATAACAGAACCCTACTTTCAGGCATATTAACATTATAAATTATGAAAGTTATAAATAACACCCATAAACTTGGTGACCCCTTTCTGATTGATCTAAACAAGTCGGAATCTATGCTTTTCCATTGGGAATGGAAATTTGAAGATGCTATGTTCCATCTTGATGGTAAAAAGCCTCTGTTACCTCGAGAGCTGCCTCGTGAAACCATACTTTTGATATACTGGCATACAGAGCTCCGGGCCAAAAGGCCCCTTTCCCTTTCATCATGAGTTTATAATTAAATTATGTTTGTAGAAAAAAATAATTTATTGGTGTTTTTTTACTAATTATTTCCAAGGTGGAGGAGACATGGCTGCATTATGGGGGGAGGATCTTTACGGAGGATTTGTTTAGGTATTTTATGTTTTGTGATTACACCGTCGTACCGGGTGAGGCAGTTGACAGATGGGTTATCATGGGTGGGGATTCCCGCATAAAAGGTTTCTGCGAGACTTATGATGTAGTTCTTTTAATAATGGGACTTCCGAGTCCTTGTGGATTTGGGACACCCCTAACCACTTGGGGGCGCCAAGGGCTGTACGGTTTACTTTGTTTTGGAAGATTTGGAGTTTTTTCATATGGCATTCTGAGACGTTAACCCAGGTGGGACTTTCGTAAGTTAGTTTTGACCTTATTGTTGTTTTGTAGATGAGAAGTTTATTTTTAACTGAAAGTTTGTTATTTCTTTTGCATAGCATGCGGTAGAGGGCTGCAAAGGTTTTTGATGCTGAGGCTAGAGTTCCATTTATTTGCCTTTTCCAGGTGAGTCTGCTGTCTAGAGTAACGCCGAGGTATTTAATATGTTTTACCCAGGGGACGTTTTCTCCGAATAGCTGGATGCTGGTTGGCCTACGGATGGATTTTTTTCTTGAAAAGAGACAGGCTGCGCTTTTTGAGAGGTCGATACTTGTACGCCATTCTTTGAAGAAGATTTCACATTTTGTGGCGTGGGATTGAACTCGACGGGTGGCGGTGATTGGACTTACTGAAATTGACATGGATTCAGTGTCATCCGCAAATTCACCTATTTGTGTGAAACCATAACAAAGCCATATACAGGGCGTTGGGTACATCTTAAGACGACCCTGATGGACTTTGTTAAATGGATTGGTCTATTGCCCTGCCCTGAAATTCTGAATGCGCATTAAAGTCCTCGTTTTTCAAACAATCGAATGTATTTTTTAGTACCTGGAAGTCACTGAGCACCGTGAGAGAACGCCACATCAAATGGTCCAATGTCTCGAAGCTAAGGAAGGATGGTCACATCTCCCAGCGAGACCTTGTCCTAACCCTGACCGCCTTCGGGGGAGTTAGTCTAGTCAGGCCGCATCTGCTCGGCATGGATCATGATAACCGGGAGGATCTGGAGGCCTTTGCACACTTCTGGAGGACGATTGGACATATGCTAGGAATTGAAGATAGGTAATGAATTAATAGAAATTTTTCTCTTCTCTTCTCCATTACTACGAGTATAGTCGTTAAAAGTGTCATATTTGTATTGATGTGTATTTATTTTATCCTCAACTCCTTTCAAGTTGAAGTTGCTCGCTTGTCAACGATATTTCTTTTTATTATTTTTTTAATTGATAATATAGCACATAGGGTAACAAATAGGGGAAAAATGCAATAAGCAGTGATTATTGAATAAAATACAAGTATATATTGAATTATTTGGCGTGCAGAAGATCAGTGGATAAGAGCAGTTGACCGGAATTCAGAAGGACGTGGTTTCGAGTTTCGAGTCCCGTCGGCGGCATGTATAATGTAATACTCAGGAGATTTTTTTCAATGTAGATAAGTGTTTCAGGCTAATAATTATTATCTACTTATAATAAATATTACTTTTTTATTGTGAGTGAAAGCCCGCCTGGGTTCAGTTCACATTCATTATACGATTAATATTATTTGATTAATTAGTGTCATTTCACAATTAATTAATTTTAAATAATCTTACTAATAATATTATAAACACAAAAGTTTGTATGGATGTGTGTGTGTTTGTTACTCTTTCACGCAAAAATGACTGAATGGATTTTAATGAAACTGTATAATAATATAGCTCATACATCAGAATAACATATAGGCTATAATTTATAAAGCTAGCTAGGAAGGGGACGCGGGAGGGGAACGGGGACCCACGGTAAAGGTGATTCAGAGAGAAACAATGTATTTCTTTGAATATGGCATTGCAACGCATGCAGCTATTATCAGCTAGAATTTCATATACTTTCGTCACGTTTAAGGGTGAAGATACTTTCTTTATCACCCTGTGCTACCACCATTCAGAAACGAAACGTTGCTTGAAATGTTACCAGATCTAAATAGTCCAGTACTTCCCCTCCTTCCCCATCTCATTTCCCTTCCCACTGCCTTCAGCCTAAAACATACCCCAATTGGGGATTCCTCACAGCCTTCAGACCGTTGGGAGCGGTTGGGACCCTTGTGCGGTATTCACATAAAAATATATATAAATATATATCGACGCTAGTGAGGAAAAATGGCTGAAGTACCTAAAAGCATTAAAGAAGAACATTAAAACATTAAAGATGAACCTAGACAATAAGCTATAATCTTTGTTTCCCAGAATATGTAGGAAACTCTAGAAAACCAAGCACAAACAAATGATATAGCTTATTGTGTAGGTTCATCTTTAAATGTTACGGCTGTATGGCGCTTTGTCCATTTTTCCTTTTCTGCGTCGATATACCTCTTGATCAGTTATGTAAACAAATTTTTTTGATGAATCCGGTGAAGACCGGTCAGTGACTGTGTTGGCATCGCGTTTGGGTCCCACCCGGGCGTCGCTTGTGCGATTCCTCGGTTGGCTAAGTTCTCCATTTTCCGCTTGGAGAGTTTCAAACATTGTTGGGTTATTCGTAACCCGGGAATATTTGTCTTTCTTTAAAACAAAAAAAGAACCCTTAACTAGACAGCATGAAGCTATGTTCAAAAAACTGTGATGAACTGACCAAGATGGTGCCCTACTGGAAGTGACGTAGAGGCAGACCAAGAAAGAGATGAACAACTGGTGTGGAAGAAGAATCGATCAGGAAGGGGAGGCTTTAGGACTATAGATAGAGAAATTTTGTGGAGGAGGCCAAATCCTACCCTAGAATTTAACACAGTTGTATAATTACGATATTATTAAAGAAAAACCAGTTTCAATATTTCATGAAGTAATTAATGGTTCTCTTTTATGATATTCCAGGTACAACACATTCAGGCCATCTTTCGATGAAACACTACTTGTTGTCGAAGCCATCATTGCAGGAATTTACAAACCACTCCTTCAAAATCCTCCCGAATTCTTCTACCACATGGCAAATACTTACATTGAGGGGCTTTGGTTTATCGACCCTACCATGACAGTAAAAACCATGCACTATTTCAACTACAGGCTGCTCGGAGTCGAAGGGTTCGAGTACAATCCGAAAGGAGCACTGGAGATCAAACAAAAGAAAGAAATTAAAATCAGAGAAAGTCAATTGAGAAATATCAATTTCAAAAAGGGAGTTGGATATTCAGAGTATCCTGGAAAAGACGAAGAACCTCTTGTAACAGGAGACAAATTCTACATGACTCTTGGCTTGTATAATAGATTCGTCCTGTTCGTGTTGGTTTTCTGGTTCAACAACATCGTCTGCACCAAGATTGGTAAAGTTCTTGGTTTGCTCAAAGGAGGGATCAGTATATTGTTGGCAAAGTTTTTCCCTATCCTCTTCGTTTTGAGGTTTGGTTTTAAAGGAGCTTATGTGAACAAGTATGAAGAAGACATTAAAATGGAGGTCCGGATAAAGACTAATAGGGAAATGCTCACAGAAATGCAAAATTGATGGTGGAAAATGCCATTAAAAATATTTACAAATCAACAGATGCTAATAAATATAATCCCCCATGTTGTTTCTTCCATCGAAACAATAAAGTTGTTTGTTTATTTAATGAATACAACACGTTTTTTTCTAATACTGCTTAAAGGCCTTTAACCAGCCAGCGGCCGAAAATCCATATTTCGTCGAAAGATGTTCTTACGATCGTACAGGGCGGTTGCAATGAGAAAGATTAATTATTTTTTCCCATACCAGCTTTTTCAAATTATAACTCAACAACGATTTTATTTCATTCCGAATTTGCTTTAATTTATACCTTCATCCAAAAATGCTGAAAGGCGTGATGATAAAACTATTAAAATTAAGTACTTATTAAAACAACAATGTAAAAAAAAAAATCTTAAAAATATTAATTTGAAAGACCGCAAATAGATCGACAAAATCGAGAAATTTTCGTCATAAATAAGTGTTTGAGTATATTTTTTAATGATTTAACAATAATGTATGATTACGTGGCCACGTAATCATCATTTCATACCACCGTGTTATGAAATGTGTGTTGTAAAATAAGATTTTTCGTTTGAAAAATTAACTAATCTGCCAACGACCTGAGGTATAATAACCTTATTATACCTAAAGCAAACATTTTTTCTCCAAATTTAAAACACGCGTTTACTAGATACAAGAACAATCTTTCGAAATCAATTTATATTTTTTTGTGGAAAAGAGTCAAGTCATCTAAAATTTGGTTTAAAAATGACTTTTCTCTGGTTATACCCTCTTAAGGTTTGCCTATGAATTTTGGGTAGAGTAGGTGACAATATTTAAACTAAAACGACCCTAGAACAAATTCGTTAAATTACTTGATTTATGACAAAGACAGCTTACATGTCACTTGGATAACTTACCAAGCGAAACATATAAGGAGGTCACAAAAGGTATATGCTCTCAATATTAGAATAAATAAGCCGAGATAAAAAAGTTCCAAAACCCGTTGACTTATGGGCGTTGTAATTAATCATTTTTTCTTAACAATCCTCATACGGCAACTACATCGGGACCCCTACGAAAAATCTTTGGTTTTTAATAAAATAATTATTTTCATAATATTTACGATTTCGCACAGATAGTTGCCATTAAAGGAGAAATAACGTTTTTGGATGGTACCAAATCGTCCAAAAATGGAAACACCTTGAAATAACCATAGACCGCAAGAAAGCCTTTACCGCTGCTATCAACAAATCACTAAAAATCACGTGAAATTCAGAATACCGAAGAGTAATCTTCTATCTATCTTCTATCTTCTATCTTCTTTCTTCTTTCTTCTTTCTTCTTTCTTCTTTCTTCTTTCTTCTTTCTTCTATCTTCTATCTTCTATCTTCTATCTTCTATCTTCTATCTTCTATCTTCTATCTTCTATCTTCTATCTTCTATCTTCTATCTTCTATCTTCTATCTTCTATCTTCTATCTTCTATCTTCTATCTTCTATCTTCTATCTTCTATCTTCTATCTTCTATCTTCTATCTTCTCGCCTCCCGCCTCCCGCCTTCATTTTTCCATCTCCTATATCTATATCTATATCTATAACAGAAGAATCTTGCAAAAATAAACTATGTTCCTTAGACATTAACAAATCTGCAGGCCCAGACTCCATCCCGCCAATTTTCCTAAAACATTGCTCCTTTGTATTGTCTAAACCACTAACCATTCTCTTTAACCAGCTACTATCTTCTGGACATTTTCCTGTCTGTTGGAAATCCAGCTATATTATCCCAATACTTAAAAAAGGCGATGAGACTGACATTTCAAACTATCGACCTATATGCATACAATCTGTATTACCCAAAATCTTTGAATCTCTAGTTCTTGATGAAATATATCCCACGTTAACAGAGATAATAAATGACAAACAACATGGCTTCATTAGAGGTAGATCAACTGTAACAAACTTATTACTCTTTCAAAACTATATATTGGAGTCTTTTTCTAAAAACAAACAAGTTGACTGTATATATACTGATTTCTCGAAGGCTTTTGATAAAGTGTCCCACAAAATACTGATCCGAAAATTTCATGCTCTGGGAATCACAGCAAATATGTTGAACTGGCTAAGTAGTTACGTATCAGGTAGAACATTATTTGTAAAAATAAAATCTTTTATATCCAAACCATTTTCTGCCACTAGTGGAGTACCGCAAGGTAGTCATCTTGGCCCAATTTTATTTCTTATTTTTATAAACGACATATTCAACTGCTTTAAAGGCGTCAAAGTATTTCTTTTCGCTGATGAAATTAAATTATATAAAGAGATAACTATCCTTAATCACTGTGAAATTCTTCAATCAAATATAGACATGCTAAAAATTTGGTGCTCACAAAACAATCTATATTTTAATGTAGAAAAATGCAAAACTTTGACCTTTTCCAGAAAAAAAAACATCACTGTTTTTCGACTATTCAATATATAAAATAAATTTAGAAAGATTATCGGAAATGCGGGATCTTGGCATAATAATGGATGAGAAACTAGACTTCACGGTTCACATTCAACAAACTGCAAATAAGGGTATGAAAACTTTAGGATTTGTATTAAGAACAATTAAAAACTTTGAATCGTCACAAATCATTAAACTACTGTATACATCCCTTGTTAGAAGCCTAATAGAATATAACTCCATAGTCTGGTCGCCCTTCTACAAAATTCATATTCATACTATTGAAAGAATTCAAAGAAAATTTCTACGTTTTGTAAATTTTAAACTTAACATCCCTTTAGAGCACATAAATTACCCGTAGTTAATGAATACTTTAAATATTCCAACATTAGAAAACCGACGAAAAATAAACGACCTAACTTTTTTATTAAAATTATTAAACTCTAAATTCGACAGTTGTGAACTCCTGCAATTAATAAATCTACATGTACCTAAACGAACAACTAGACAAACATTGACATTTTATATACGTACATCTCATTCGATCTATGATTTACATTCTCCAATACAACGTTTGCATAGTCTTGGTAACAAATACTTACCAAGACTATGCAATCTGGATGTATTTGACAATAATTTGAACTTAGCAAACTTCAAACGCCATATGTGCCAACTATTTATTTCTACCTATCCCATAAACTAAGGAGAACAACAATTTTAAGCATTACCTACTTTATGTCAACTACTATATTTTATGGACTATATTTTGTTTCTTATATTTTATGTTACCTGTATTTTGCTAACGCTTATATTTTATGTAACCTAATTTTTTTTTTTTTTTAACCCTTATATTTTTTCTAACCTATATTTTGTTTTTAACAAATATTATGTTACTTGTATTGTGTATTGTATTTTGTAAACCCATTCTTTACACTGTAATTAAAAAAAATGTACTGCATTCTATGTAAAAGCCCTATGGGCGTTTAAATTAAATAAATAAATAAAAAATAAATGAATATCTATACATATAAATAAAAATGAAACGCCGAAATGTATCTACGCGCATAACTTTCGAACGACTGCACCAAATTGGATAATTATTTTTTTATTGTCAGAACAAGGTTTGTATAAAAGAAGCGGTGAGCTCTGGCATAATGAAATTTGTATAAAAAAACTCCAATAGGTGGCACGCGAGCTGTTTGAAAACTGAATGTACCGGGACTGAATGTATGGAATGCGGGAGTGGTGAGGGGAACTTGTGAGGAGGAGGGGAACTTGAGAGGGGTGTTCGCGGGGAGGGGGATGCGGGAGAGTGGACTGGAGAGAGGGAAGGCGGAGCGGGAACGCGTGAGAGGAAGGTGATGCGGGAGAGAAATGAGAGGCGGAAGGGAAACGGGACGAATGGGAAAGGACACGCAGGGAGAAACAATGTATTTATTAAGTGGCATAGCAACGCGTGCCGGTTACCAGCCAGTAAGTAATAATTATTAGATATTACCAATTTAAATTTAATATGTGTAAAAAAATTGTCATAAATTTGCAATAAAAAAGATATTTACAAATACATAAAAAAAAATTCAAATAAAACCTAAACAAAATTTAAAAAAAAATCACAACGGTGAAGTTCGAACAATAAGGAGAGACTCTTTCAAGATTCAATAGAGAAGAGGTGAGAAATTAAAATGAGTCAGCACGTTTAACTTTTTTTAACTTTGTATATTTATTAAGCCGACATTTTTTTATTTCCTTTATCGCTTTTGCAATGTATTGTTTATTATAATGTTTTGCAAAATAAACAAATAAATAAATCTCCTGGTTCAAAGTATTCGCATTTTGTCGCGATGCACCTTCTACAGTAGCATATTCTACACATTGTGCACGTGACATCTAAGCTTTTATAAAATTCGCATGATGTCACTTTGAAATTATGTCTTATTAATATATTATTTGTTTGGGCCTCGGAAAAAAGCGAAAAACAATGAAAAATAAGAAATAAATTACGGAAGCACATTTTTTATTTTCGTTCGTTTGTTATGTTGTTGGTTTTTTAATCACTTTTCCTTCAATTTTTGCAAATATTTAATGCATTTTCAAATGTAGTAAAAATTTAATGATTTTTATGTGAACGGAGATTTAATTTTTTTCCTTACAAAACTTTGACTGAGAATGACCACGAACCGCCACTGGCCTTATACATAATATTATTATGTTATTGTCCTTCAACATTATAAGGAAAATACCAGAATTCTAAAACAGTGTGACTAGATTTAATTAATGAGAGATATAAGCTTTATTGTTTTGCTGTCCAGTATTTTAATTTAAAATTGTTATATTTCAGCCTCGGATATTTTAAGAGATTCTTGCTTATGTGGTGGACGTGGTGGACTACCGTGGACTACTGTGGGGTAAAAGAGGACTACTGTGTACCGAAGGACTACTGTGGGGTAAAAGAGGATTGCGGGCAAGTGTACGAACCAATTTGAACCACTGTCGGTGTGAACAAATACACGCAATCATGCACCCTTTACGTTGGAAAATGCACTGTTTCAGTGTTCGAAACAATTTGAACCACTAGTATGAATCTAGTATCAACCTAGTATCAACCTAATATCACCCTGTTATCAACCTAATTTATTTATTTATTGTTTTGGAACATTAACAGAATATTGACATAAAAAAAGTCATTAGATTAGCATTGTAAAAAGCGTAGATGTAAATAGTCCACTTAAAAATGTTCACAGAATGCACAGTTTAATAGTTGTTTTTCGCTATGTATACATAGAAGTTAACAGAAATTAGAAATAGCAAAATATAAACAGAGGTATAAAAGAGATAACAAAAATAGTGATGATAAAATATAGAGATGACAAAGATAAAAAAAAGATCGATAATATCGATCGATGTAAAAAAAACAGAAAAACAAAAAAAGTAAAGTACAAAATACAGTAAGAAACAGCCATTCACATTCAAGTTCAAGATAGTCTATTGTTAATTTGCTTTTTAAAGTAAGCGAGACTATTTGCATAGATGTCTATATGGTCTAATGTTAACCTAGTATCAACAAAGTATCAATCTGATGTCAATCTAGTATCAAACTAGTATTAACTTAATATCAACCTAATATCAACCTAGTATCAACCTAATATCAACCTAGTATCAACCTAATATCAACCTAGTAACAACCTAATATTAACCTAATATTAACCTAGTATCAACCTAGTATCTTCAACCCGAAGGTATCGGAATACGAGTACAGCATGATTTGCTTTCATACGGCTGCATCAAACTTGTTAATCGTCTTCAGTTAAAATTCCAGCGAAATTTTTTTTAAAAATTATTTTAATAATAAAAAATACCCGCATTTCGAATATCTGCAAAACTTTTTGAATTCTCAAATTTGGTGACCATATTATACTCATCGTCCCTTGCTCGCTAGTAAACAAGACAAGGCTGTCGGAAATCATAAACACGTATGCACCGATTAACATAATCCTTTGTACCTATGTGTTGTTCGCCTCAAATCTAATTGCGCGATCTGCGGTAGGTGGAAGACTTCATCTTTTCGTAAAAATAAATTCATTCAACAAAATCGACTCCAAATATGATGTAGATTCATCAATCATCACATCAATTTATCGCTTGTGTCATTAGTTCTTGACACCATGTATTGATGTACGAGACGAGTACATGGAAAACAACGTGGTAAATGGAATTTTTTGACAGATATATCGATATTTCGTAACTCCATAATACGTGCTATTAAAGACGTAGCGATCTTAAACTAGCGGGATATTTTTTCAACACATGCTTTTTGCCGAGAATGCCGAGTCACATAATATCGGCTGGAATTTAACCCGTTCGGTGTATGTTGACTTTCTCGCAAAATAAGTTTGTACTTGTGGACGGACGTTGTGCATAGTGTTTACCCAGTTAATTGCTTATGTGTCAGTTGTCGTCTGTTCGGCAATGTGGGTAATTCGAAAAGACTTGGAAATTTACATAGTCAATGAATAAACAATCTGACGAGAAATCGGTAAATCAATAATTCCAGTAGTGCTTTGAAGTGGCGACTACCACTTTTAAACCAAGGCAGCAGCTAAAGGTCAGGTTTAGAAAGATGGTGCTGTATGGACTTTTTGTGAGAACGCATCCAGATCTGGTCTTATTTTTAAATAGCTCCAGCTTGCTACAAACTCCTGGGGTTTACCATCAAAACATTGGGAGGTTTAGCTTAGATGGTCGATAAAACCCTATATCAATAAGAAACTGAATGAATACATCATCTTTTTTTGAGTTTTTGATTTATTGGCAACCAGAGCTCTGGGCCAGAAAGGCCCCTTTCTCTTCCACCACGAGTTTATAATATATAAGGTGTTGAAAAAGGGTTCATTTTATTTGATAAAAATTATTTGCAAGGGGACATGGTTGCAATATGGGGAGGATAATCTTTATGGATGATTTTTATTAGGTTTTTTGTGTGTGGTTCGTACGTTTTCGTCTTACCGGGCGTGGCAGTTCATGAACGCGTTTTCATGGGTGGGAATTCCCATATTAAATGTTTCCGCGAGACTTAAGAAATGTTTTTTACATTACTTTCATTTGCATTTTTTATTACAAAAAATGTCAGGAATCATTGGTTAAAGTAAGTCAAGTACTTCCCTTCTCAGGTATTTTGGGATTATGCAAGTTTTTTGTCTTAAACGAACTGTCAGATTTATACAAACCTTGTGTTATTTCTGCTTCGCAATTAAAGCTCTATAAATGAAACATTTCTGAACGTGGCCGAATACTAAAAACTGTTTTTGAAACGTTATGAAATAAGCTTTCAAATTGTTATATTACAAATAAATATTAACATTTGAAAATATTTAAATTTAGAATGCAAACATAAAAAAATGTAAAAATGACTCACGTGATATTTTTTATGTGAAAACGGTACTAAAATCAAGGGTTATGTAAAAAAACACTTATTCTATTGTAAAATGTGTAATAAACAAATTTGTCACCTAACTTTTTTACCATTTCGTACAAGAATATTTAATAAAAAATTAACAATGTCTAACGTAGGCGAATTGGTGGGTGAAAACTGTTTCTACAAAATAAGTATTTTTTAGGAACTTCAATGGACAATTTTGAATATAAATGTTAAGCTTGATTCAATGTGGATCTTCTACTTTTTGTTTTAGGGTTGTCACTAGAACAATAACAGAGTTTAACGATTTCTCTGGGAACACACGCATTAGCGTGAAAACACGCTTATTATATTTGACTGCTATTATTATATTGTCGTGTAAACACGCTTAGGGTCAAGTGTTGTACCTATGGACGCCTGTACCTTTGGACACTTCTGATTTCTATGGCAAGACATCTTCTGAAACTCCCTATAAAAATAATCGGGATACTACATTTATAAACTGGCAATACTAATGTATCAAAACTCTCCAATTCTTGTTAGTGTAATTTTAGTGACGATTTGAATATTTTTTGAAGAAAACAGTAAGTATTTTACAGTTTTGTTTTCGTTTTTGTGAATATGTAATTATGTTTTCTACCGAGTGTGTTAATGTAATATACAGGGTGTTAAGGGACGTACTTGACTTACTTTAACCAGTGATTCCTGACATTATTTGGATTAAAAAATGTAAATGAAATTTTGGTCTCCGGTGACATTTTTGATGTTTTTTTTTTTTTTTCTACAAAAACATAAAAAATGGTAGTTTTTGAACAGTTGGAGGCGGGGTAAGGGGTTCTTCGGACATCCGGCTGAGTGACCAGTGACGACATGCGGGAGAAATTTTTTTTTGTTTGGTTTTGAAGAAAAAAAATTTGAAAAAAAAAAAAGTTGTCAAAAAAAGTCACCGGAGACCAAAATTTCATTTACATTTTTTACTCCAAATAATGTCAGGAATCACTGGTTAAAGTAAGTCAAGTACGTCCCTTAACACCCTGTTTAGCTCAGAATCTACTCAGAAACCACGTTATTACACTCTTCTTGTATGCATAACCTCAAATTTTATGGATTTTATTTTTTGGGAAATCATTGGTTATTGTGCCTATAGACAGCGCTTTGCGTGTACCTTTGGACGCGTCCAAAGGTACACGTATATAAAAGTGTTATAGTATTAAGTATGAAAGTATTTTTTCAATGCCGAGAAGCAAATCAGGTTGCAAAGAGCTGATGTTTGCCCAGAAAGTCTGAAGAAAGCTGTGCAAGAGGTTTTAAATGGAAAATCTATCAGAGTGACAGCTACAAAATGGAAGATCACAAAGTCAGCACTATTTAATTATGTCTCCAAGGTTAGAAGTTCTCCTAAAGTAGTTTTTGATATCCATCCTCCAAATTATGTAGTTAAGAAGGTATTTACCCAGGAAGAAGAATCACAACTACACGTTTACCTGGAAAAGGCAGCGTATCTTCACTTTGGTCTTAGCAAGCTTACAGCTAGAAAGCTTGCTTTTCAATTTGCAATAGCCAACAAGAAAATTATTCCCGAATCTTGGATTCAGCATGAAAAAGCAGGTCTTGAATGGATACGTGGATTCAGAAAAAGATGGCCTGATTTGTCACTACGCAAGCCGGAAGCAACGAGCTTGGCTAGAGCTTCAAGCTTTAATAAAGCAAATGTTACGTCTTTTTTTAGCAATCACAAAGACGTGATGAGCTGCTACAAATTTTCACCTGAAAATATTTATAACCTTGACGAGACTGGAAATTCAAATGTACACAAACCATCTAGAGTTTTAGCTCCTAAGTCAACTAGACAACTTGGCAGCTTAACTTCAGCTGAACGTGGATTTAATGTGACGATGATAGCTTGCGTTAAAGCTATAGGGAACAGCATTCCATCCATGCTTATATTCCCAAGGGTTCATTTATAGCATCATATGCTTCTGGATGCATTTGTGGAGCTAATACCAGCGGTTGGTCGAACGAGATCCAGTTTAAAATGTATTTTCAACATTTTATTAATTTTGTGAAACCCATTAAAGATAACCCCGTGTTGTTGATATTGAACAATCACGAATCACATATTTCCATCGATATTATTGAAAAGACCAGAGAAACTGGTATTGTAATTTTATACCCTCACACTTCTCACCGGATGCAACCATTAGATAGGGGAGTTTTTGGGCCGTACAAAAAATTCTTTTACCAAGCTGCAGAAGACTGGATGCTTACTAATCCAGGAAAGCCGATATCTCCAGCCGATATAAAAGTCACTAGGAAAATATACCAGATCAACGAGAAGATGACAACTTTCTATGTCATAAATGTTTTGTACTCTCTGAAGGCTCAGACGATTCTATTAATTCTGAAGATTTGTACAATTCATACTTAGAATCCACTAAACAGTAGATAGAGCAGCTGTTTAATACAATAATAAATAAAGATGTCTTTAATACGAGTTTGTGTTTTCTTTGCAAAAATCGAGTTGTCCAAAAGTACAATGTACTGTCCAAAGGTACAGTAACCCATGTCCAAAGGTACAAACACTTACTGTACCTCTGGACAAAAATTCACTTTTTTTTTAAATTCTAATAAATCAAAAACCATTCAAGGAAATTTAATGAAAAAAAATTTAAAAGGTGTATAATTGACCATATCATAAGATTTTAAAAAAATAAGGTTTTGTCGTTGGTCAATTTAAAGAAAAAAATTATTATATGATTAAAAATTTAAAATTGTCCAAAGGTACACCACTTGACCCTACGGGTCGGAGTGTTTTTAACATTGTTTATAACTATAACATATGTTAAATTTCCTAATAATATTATCAGCGTCCGAAGCTTATTGTCAATCCCCGCTTCGGCTTGGAAAAATAATGTATGTATTTTCATCTTCACTTGCTCTTGTTTGCGCAGACGTCTGGGTAAAAACATTTTACCTTATTGTTGAATAAACACAAAGTTCAGTCTGTCGTCCGACCCTGAAGGGAACATGGCTTCTCGGAGGGCAGTGCTTTACACTTTAATTAACACTTTTAAATATTGTGGTCGCAGTATTCAGAGGTAAGATACGTACGACATTTAAAAAGTTTCTTTAATTTAGTGTTTCGTTTAGCGATCTATTTTGAGTGGTTTGACTCGGCTGTAACAGATACTACATACTACTCAGTCGATCATTTTTGAAATGAAAACTTCTTTAGCACCGTATTGATTTGAACTTGATAAAACGAAAAAGTGACACTAAAAAGAGACTAAACACATATATCTACAGGATTTAACCTGCGAGAGATGAGATAGAAAAATCAGCGTCCTCTTTGTGCAGTGCTTCGTAAATAACCGGTCTACACTTTGTGTGGTGCTTTGTAGCCTCTCTGCTCTTGTCTACTTTAGTTTTCTGACGGTTTAAATTCTACCGCATGTGAACTGTATACTTGTATTTTTAAATTGTAATTCTCTTAGTGCAGTATTACACTTTAATTAACACGTTCAAATCTTGTGGTTCCAGTTTTCGGAGGTAAGATACTTTAGATATCTAGGTATGACATTTAAAATATTTTATTTTCTTCGATTTTTTTATTATTATTTTAAATGAAATGGTTTCAGAGTGCTTTCACACAAACGAAGTATTGAATTCCGTAAGTCTAAACTTTACACCCGCGCTGTACAAGCGGGTTCCCCACACAGCGTCGAATATCAAATTAATGTTTTTATTAAGTTCTGCAAGTATTGTAGTTTTATTTTTGTGACAGTTGTTTCGGCCTTCAAGTCCATTTTCAAACTGTGGTTAAGAGGAAACGCTAGAAATATTTCGAATCTCATGCCTGCAAAATTTTAAAATCGAGCGTCTTATTTGCACTAGGCAAGTAAGCGAAAAAGTGGTTTTTATTTATTTTGTGCATACTTTTATAAGAACGAAAAAAAGTTAGAACATACAAAACCTCAAAAATGGCCTTACCCATAAAGGGGTATTTAAAAAAAATACTTTTTTGTATCACTTCACATAGTTAAGTCATGAAAAAACATTTTTTTTTGTGGTTTACGCCTATATTTTTTGTTACGTAAATAATAATTTTATTGTAATTTCAATACATAGAAAAGCTAGTAAAAGCTTCATTTTATCCGTAGCATATTTTTTGATGTTCATACTGTAAGTCGATTCGTCGTAAAGATTACTCAAAATAGTATCAAAATAGGATTTCACGTACAGCTTCATCTTAAACCACTTTGAGAAGACTTATTTATACGATTCTAAATTTCAATTTTGTGAGGTTGTCTAAATTGATTTATTACCGGTTAAACCAATGTGTTGAGAAAATAATTGAGATGGCAGACGACACTCTAAAGGATATGTGTTTTCCCCACACTAAATGTTAATGTTTCGTGTTATTAGGCTACGGGTTGCGTGACTCGTCTGTAATAGCAACTATTGGTCGAACATTTTTGTTTTAATTTCTATTATTTCATTTAAATAACGCTGATAGATGTATTAAAAAAATTAAGGGTAAATGCAGGTAACTCCATTAAGGCCCGGTTAAAAAATAAACAGAAGATGGTTTGAAAGGGAAACTAATTAACTAACCATCACGCGCCGTTTCCCCGCAGGGGTATGCAGAGAGGACGTACCGCCAAACAACTCGATCTTGGCACACACTCCTTGCCTCGTTCACATTCATAAATCGTCTCATACATGTTCTTCTATTATTCCGACTGTTCACATGGCCCGAGTCAAGTATCTGATTCACTTGGTCGTGCCATGTCTTCCTCGGGCGTCCCCGCCTTCTTCTACCATTCACATTTGCGTCATATATTCTCATTTGAAAGGGAGATATAGATATATGTAAATACAAATGTTGGAGAGATCGCGCTAATGTTAAACAATTATAATTAAGCAACAATAAGGAAATATTATGGCTTTAAAAAAATATGTTCATATAGACCAATAAAAGCTGATTCTGAATATATAAGTTTTATTTAATAATATTAAACGTAGAGTTCTTAAAAAATTATTAAAAAGTGCATTTTTAAACCTCTCGTCAAAACACACTGTAAAGTTGGTATTACTGAATGGTTAGTGCTGACGTCACGCGTCACCACTCATTGTATTGAAATCTTTGATTATGTTATCACCGCTCGTGCGGTGATCTTCTCGCGTATGTGACGCATGTTTGGGGGCGATGCCTGGAACGTTTCGGTCAGACCCAAACGGTTGCACTGGACATCTCCAAGGCCTTTGACCGGGTTTGGCACCGAGGACTTGTCAACAAACTGCATTCTTACGGACTTCCCGCATCCTTGTGTACGTGGATTGCCGACTTCTTGAGGGAGAGGTCGATTCAGACGGTAGTCGATGGTTTCACCTCTTCCTCACACTCGATAAATGCTGGCGTCCCGCAGGGATCGGTTCTGTCACCGACTTTGTTTTTGTTGCACATCAACGACCTTTTGTCATGTGCACCAATTCACTGTTACGCGAATGACAGTACAGTTCATGATAGCTTTTTGTTTGACAAGCCCCCAAAGGGCTCACAAACTCCAACAGCTTGAAGGGCTTTGATGCAAAGAATGGACGGTTACCTCGAGAGTGTTTTCTCTTGGGGTAAAAATAATCTCGTTGAATTTAATGTTTCAAAGACCCAATCTTGTCTGATTACGTCTAAAAGGGATCGAAATGAAAATCTAGTCTCTTTCAACGGAAGCAATCTTCCGAACAGGCCCTCCATTGAAATGCTTGGTGTAACCCTAAGTGACCAGCTCAGGTATGGGGGCTCCATCGAAGCCAGAGTAAAGTTAGCCTCACAGAAACTGGGCGTACTGTATAGGGCCCGCAGATACTTTAATAGTACACAACTGCTAATCCTGTACAAATCACAAGTGCGCCCCACGGTTGAATTTGGCAGCCACCTCTGGTCTGGAGCTCCAAAATACCTGAAAAATACCCTCGACTCTGTGCAGAAACGGGCGGTCCGTTTGATAGATTCTCCCATCTTAACAGACGGATTGCAATCTTTAGAGCACAGGCGTCGGGTGGGAATGCTATCCTTGTTCTACCGGTATTACAATGGAAGATGCTCCGAGGAACTAGCATCATTGATCCCTTCGGCACCGGTGCATAGTCGGGAAACACGCCAAACGCGTGCCCAACATTTGTACACGGTTGACATTTGCCACATGAGAACGGGTCGTTTCTTCGACTCGCTCTTGTGTTCACCAGCTCGGCTGTGGAATGATTTGCCGGCCTCTGTGTTTCCTCCTTCCTACAACATGGGTCTCTTCAAGACCAATGTTCATTCCTTCCTCTCCTCAAAAAGACCCTCCACACGGCATCCCAGTGACATAGGCCCTGAGGGAAATTGTTTTCCTCAGGGCCTCCTGTGTGGAGTTAACGTAAAAAAAAAAAAATGTAGGTATGACATAAGCCATCAGTATTAACAACATTTCATTTTATTCGTTATTTCATACTGTTTATAGAGATATAGTCGTTGTGTTTATTGAAACAATATTTAAGCCTAAATAATTCAGTATCAAAAATAGAGGTATCTCTATTAGTTTATCTCTATTATTTAAAATATTGAAAAACTACTCCACAAAAAAATAGTAATGCTACTTCTAGGGAGAATGCTTCGAATAACGCTATTCAAAATGGCGGCACTTGATCAGCTAACTGCTCAATCCTATAGTATTTTTTCAGGAGTGATGACGTCACACGATTCACCGTACATACGGTGGTCTTAGGGGGATCTTGAAAAATTAAAACTTTGAAAGTTATTTTAACTATTAAAACTAACTCTAAAAATAAAAATAAAAATGCAGTTATTTAAGTTAGAAAGTCATTATTCATTAAAAAAAAAAAAAAAAATTAGACTGGAGTTCTCTATTGTGAAAATCTTTAATAAAACACGGCTCGTTTAAAATAGAACAAAAATCTGTCGACAATTATTGTCGAAAATAGCATTTAAAGATAACTGTGAATTTTTTCATTCCTTTAACATGTTAAATAACAGAACACATGACAGAATAAATTTGCGATTTTTTTTCTATCGAGGGAATTTCATGCAATTGCCGTTTCTGCTCGGCAAATTTATAGATATTATCTTCAAAAATAACATTTTTTTTTAAAACTTTAAAATTTTAAAAGAAATATGTCAAAAATCAGTAAACATTCGGAATGCGGGGTCTTAATGGAGGACTGAATATCGTTGACAAAAAAACTGTCCAAAGATGCCAAGCTAGCAGTCCACAATGGAGTGCTGGTATCTATCTACCGTATGGCAGTGAGGCATTGAACTGGACGAGAAATGAAAGCAGATTGAATGCTGTAGAAATGAGATCTCTGAGGCGTATGTATGGTAAAACCATATATGATCGTGTCAGTGGCGTAGCTAGCATGAGTGGTATCCGGGGCGGATGTCACCCCCGGGGAGTGGTGCACCCCCTCCCCTCCCTCCCCATTCCACGAGGAACATATGAAAGAAAATAACAGTCCGTGTTCATGTATACAATACTTTGGTGACAATATCCTTCGTGAATTTTTTCCCACGGTCGAGTGTCACCCCCCTATCGGGTGGCACCCGGGACTACGCTACTGGATCGTGTGAGAATTGTGGAGATTAGCAAAAAATGCAAGGCTGATGTAAGCGTTGTGAGTAATATATGACGCAAATGTGAATGGTAGAAATCGGGGACGCCCGAGGAAGACATGGCACGATCAAGTGAATCGGAGACTTGAGTCGGGCCATGTCGAGAGTCAGAATAATAGAAAAGTGTGCATGAAACGATGTACAAATGTGAATGACGCAAAGAGTGTGTGCCGAGATCGAGTTGTTTGGCGGTCCGTCCTCTCTGCCTACCCCTGCGGAGAAACGGCATGATGGTTAGTTAGTTAGCTGTTAAAATGTTATTATTTATTTATTTTATATTATATTTAAACATTGTTTTGCATCGGTGCTAAGTGCCTATCTCACTAGGTGTGAAACGCCTGTAGAGACGGCAATAATTTACGGGAGTAGTTGGTCAGAACGTTCAGCTAGGTTTATCATCAAAACACACGAGCACTAACGTTGGTTGTCAGTGGTCCCCTAAGAGTATGGATACTAGAGAGACGGCATGTAAAGTGTGCCCCTCTGCCCAAAGTATGCCTTTTCAAAAATTTTACCGAACGGTTTTTAGATGGCTGACATTGGCTTTTACACCTCGGTCGCGCATAGAGCTCACAGAAAAACGTTCATAAAACATAGAAAAATGGTCCACTGTGCCGTAAAATTGTGTAAAAGTAGTTCTATGAAGACCTTTAAGAAGAAAGAGAGTCTTACCTTTCACATGTAAGTGTTTAAACATAGCTTAAATATACATTTTATAATTTTCGGCGTGTTCATTTCAACCGCCATCGCCATGAGCCCGATGTTATCACGTGAACTCCGACTGCCAATGGGCCGAATCAGTCAACTTAAATTATAATAATTAAAAATTACCAAAAAACTTTTATGTTTTTATTAATCATAACGCACAAATATAAAGTTGTGATTCACACATGTCATGGGTATATGTTTTTTATCATTTAGCTTATTCATTTTTTGAATTTTTTACTTTGTCTTTTTTGCACTGTTATTTTTAGATTTTCTTCCTACTAATTTACCACTCCTTTTACATATGTTTACAACGTTAATTCAAAGATTATAATCACTGTATTGTTATGTAAAAGTCACATTGACATGCCCTCGTGGTCGAGGGGTAAAGCTCTTGACTAACAATCTGGAGGTCGCGGGTTCAAATCCCGAAATAAATTTTATTCGATGGATCTGTGTTTTCAACATTTTATAATTAAAAACATTATAAGATATATTTCCGGCACGTTCCAGGTGGAAGACATTCTCAGTATCGCTCTGGCGTAGGTAAGACCACCATTCAGAATTGAAATGTTGCTTGAAATTGATTTAGCCGTGTTTGTCGACTAGATCTGAATAGCCGAGTACTTCTCCAGCTTTCTCTCCACCATTTATTTCCCCTCACCATTCACCTTCAGCCTCACAACGTACATGCTACAGACGGAAGCAGTTGGGATTCTTGTGATATATTATATGGTATATCTCTACATATTATAAAACAAAGTTATTCGCCGCGTCTGTCTGTCTGTCTATTCGCGATAAACTCAAAAACTACCCAAACGGATTTTCATGCGGTTTTCACCAATAGATAGAGTGATTCATGAGAAAGGTTTAGGTATATAATTTGTCAAGGTTTTGTGTAAATTTATTGAAATATATAACATATCTGGTTAAGCAGCAGCGGGCAGCGGGCAATTTAATTTAACAGATGGTTATAAAGGTTGGGTAATGGCGTGGCATTTTTTTACGTTAGCCACAGCAACGTGTGGCCGGATCTGCTAGTATAAAATAATATGTACATTATTTTTAAATAAATTAATTATGAAATAACACAAATTAATCAAATAAAATTTATTTGCCCACATATCATTGTAAAACTGTAAATACAGTTCTTTTATAAGATTAATATCGAGCACTCCTTTCTTAAAACTCAAGCACCAGCTTACATCAGAATAGAACGCACAAAAATTTTCACTGCAAGTCTGTTGATTTTATAAAATACGTATAAAAAACCATACTTACTATTTATATGATAAATTAAAATCTATTTCAAACTGATGAGTTAAGCAATGATAGCACCAAGGAATGGTGCCTTGAGTTACAGTGAGTTCATAACACTAGTTTTTTTACCCACTTGCACTTTTCAAATGAAAAGTGAGGCCGATGTATTTCGACAAGCGCTTCACAAACCTTGATTTCGCAAAAAATGAGTTAAGTACGTCCTAGTAGATGAAGGTAACTTAAAATAACTTGTATAGGGAACAATAAAAATTAAACAACACATAAGTCTCCAGTCTCCTTGTTACTACCCTTTCCTCATTTCATTACTTATTTTTCAATTAAGCTATTATATTTTATGTCCAAAATGTAATAAAAAATTAACGAAAGTTTAAAAAATATAAAAATAATAATGATTCCCATTCACAGTTCGGCCCTTATCTCCAGAGCGCCGCCTTCCCCCGCAAGCTAGCCACATTCCCCGTTTCTATCCCCTCCCACTAGACGGCTACAAATTTGCAGAGCTACATAGGTTTTTCGCTTATCCCCGTAATATTCCGAAAGTATTGCCGCTTCCCTTCAATCTTAGTTCCATGGTGGTCCCTGTGAAATCCGGTTCAACAAACTCAAATTTGTATCTAATTTAAGTGTCATTTTAAAAATTGGAACTGATTGAGTAAAAGATTCAGACAAGCGATAAAGTATTATTCGAAATTGTTAGCTAGTATCTTTATTGATTACTAGCTGACCCGGCCACGCGTTGCTGTGGCTAATATAACAAAACGTGAACTACTGGATGGTTATCCAACCTTTATATCCATTGCCATCTTTGAGTTTATCGCAAAGAGACAGAAAGATGCTGCGGAGGACTTTAATTTATAATACGTAGAGATGGTGTGAAAGATTATAATAATGTGATTGAAATGCTTGGGGTAACTAACGTATTAATTTATTAAGGATTAATACTGTATCCGTCTAAATAACTTTTCAATTACCGCAATGTGCGTGACCATTTTTTTAGAAGATAGAATGGGTATAGTAAGCTATCCGTAAAAGATAGATATATGCCTTCGCGGACTTTTTTGTAGATCTATAAAAGAGGAATATCCCACCATGCATTGTTTTGTTATATCCCAAAAGGATTAGGCAGCGTTTTCGATGAAAGCTACCAAGCGGCTTGATTTTTCCGACACTTCTAACAATTATCGTTATGTTTCAACAAATTTACACAAATCTTCGACAAATTACATACTTAAACCTTCCTCACGAAACACTATCTATTGGTGAAAACCGCATGAAAATCCATGCAGTAGTTTTCGAGTTTATCGCGAACAGACAGACAGACAGACGACGCGGGGGACTTTAATTTATAATATGTAGAGATAGAGATAGAGAAGAGAAGAGATAGAGATAAAGTATACTTACATATTTATGACCATTAAATTAATAATAGTACGCAATTACGACCTCCGTGGTCGAGGGATAAGGCTCTTGCCTTGTAATCCGGTTCAATCGGGTTCAAATCCCGGCATGCGTAAGTGAATTTTAGTTGATTACTTTGTGTTATTTTACAATTTACTCTTTAAAAATAGTATATGTGTATATTTGCGGCACGTTCCAGAGTGGAAGACACTCTCAGTATTTCCCTGGCGTAAGACCACCATTCAGAACTGAAACGTTGCTTGAAATGGCTTTGGCCGTGTTTGGTGACCAGATCTGTCCCACTCCAGAGATCCCCATCTCTTTTCTTCACTACCTTCAGCCTAACAACATATTCCAATTGGAAATGCCGTAGGCCCTTCGTACACGGAGATACTTACAAACTTCGTGATTGTGACGCAACCACAAGTTATCTACATAGTACACATACCTAAACTACTCTTTGATTTTGGTTTCCGTATACGGCGCTACAAGAAATACACTAAGCTTGACCATTTTTCACGTGGAGTTCATACGATGTCAAGTGACTCTAGCGATAAAGACAATTTTTCGTTTATTAAAAAAGGATCTAATAGAAGATTTTGCGTTCATCCATATATCGAAAGAAATATTAACTGAAGGATGTTCGTTGCCACCCAGGAACTGCGTGAAATGACGACAAGTTTCATTCTTTCTACAAAATGTCAAAGGATTCTTATTTAAATTTGGTACACTTGTTCTCCTAGTATTCATAAGAATCTCCACTAAATCCTTTCTTACGTATTCTGGTAATGAACAGTTATATATATATATATATATAACTAACATTGATGAAATTAAAGAGGCTATTAATGAATTAAAAGGTAATTCTTCCCCTGGTTATGAAAATATTTCTGCAGAAATACTTTAAAAAAATTCTGATTTACTTTGCAAACCATTGGCACACATCATAAACACAAGCTTCGAAAATGGCAACTTTCCTTTAAATTACCAAAAAACTATTATTACGCCCATTTTCAAATCTGGTGACCCCACTCTAAGCAGTAATTATAGACCAATTTCTCTTACCTCAAATATAGCAAAATATTTGAAAAAATTGTTAAAAAACAGATGTTTAAATTTATAAAATAAAATAATATATTAAGTGGATATCAGTGTGGTTTTAGAGAAAATTTGAGCACTCAAGATGCTATAGTAGATTTAACAAATGAAATATATAAATATTTAGGTAATAAAAAAAATGCATTGGAATATTTGTTGACTTAAGAAAAGCATTTGACAGTATATCACATTCTAATCTTATCTCTAAACTAACGAAAATTGGTATAACCAATGATGCCTTAACATGGATTAAAAATTACCTTCATAGAGAGCAATTTGTCAAGTTAAATGGTTTTCTAAGTGATTCACAGACCAGCAATTTTTGAATCCCGCCAGGGACAGTACTAGGACCAATTCTTTTTATCATTTATGTGAATGATATTTTTAAACTCACCATAAAGTCAAAAATAATATCATATGCTGATGACACAGCGATTTTAATTCGGGGGCTAAACTGGAGTGAAACTCAGAAAACGGCTGAACTAGATATAAATTTAATAAAAAAATGGTTTGATCAAAATCTACTATCTCTAAATACAGAAAAAACTTTTGTAATAACATTCACTCTGAATAAAAATGCTACCCCTGAGAATCTAAACATATGTATATACTCATATAATTGTAATCCAAAGTTACATCTGTGTAAACCTAACTGCTCTATACTCACTGTTAAAACAACTGTAAAATACCTCGGTGTAATTATAGATAGTAACATAAAATGGAAATTACAAATCAATACAACAGTAGAACGGCTAAAAAAATTAATTTACATTTTTATTAGAATACGTAACATATTAAATTTGGATTATTAAGAACCATCTATTTTTCCCTAATTCAATCAGTATTACAATATGGAATTGTTGGCTGGGGTGGTGCTTTCAAAACTTCTCTTTTGCCTTTAGAAATTATCCAAAGAATATTAATCAAAATAATTCTAAAAAAGCCATACGATTACCCTACCATCAAATTATTTCAGGAATTTAAAGCCCTTTCACTTCATATTATTTATTAAAAAAAAATACGCTTTTTCAAATACACAAAGATTGTTTCAATAATGTGAACTTAACTCTTTTTTCGAACAGCAATAGAACAAATATCCTTGGTTCTCTGACTATACCGCGCTGTTACACCACCACAGCCCAACAATTCTACAAATATATTGGAGTTAAATGGTTTAACGAATTACCCTTTAAATTAAGATTACAAAAAAATAAAAAATTCAATAAAAACTCTTTTTTTGTAACTTATCTACATAACAACTCAATTATAATATTAGTTAACCTTTTTCTCTCATTATTTTTTATCTCCTCCTCTTCAATCTGTTGTTTATATACATATATATTAAAAAATATATTTTCGTTTCTGTTAATTATCTATTTTTTGTTTTATATATTTAAAAAAATATTATTTTTCCTTTGCTAAATTGTGGTTAACATGCGTTTTTATCCGCCTTTTTAACTCGAGCTTTGCTCTTAAAAAGGGTGTAAAGCGTATCATTAAATGTATTTTAATAGAAAAACTTTATTTAATGTATATAAACATGTAATTGATACTATTATATTAAATAAATAATAAAAAATATATATATATGAACACGCATTTTTTTCCATTTCCAGAACAAATTTAACTTTCCATTCAAGATCGATCGCCATTTCTGTCGAACGTCAAAGGGATATTTGAATGTTGATATGAATGCAACTCGCGTAGCGCACTTCAAGCACCGTTGGTAGCGTGCAACTGACGTCAAACCCGTAGTCAGCGCGTAGCGTCGTGCACGAACACTAGCAAAATAGTATGGCATCAAAATCGAGTCGCTTGTAAGTATATCCGTGTACGAAAACGCGTAGTCTCACTGGCTCCACACGGTTGGGAGCAGTTGAGACTCTTGTGCGGTATTCACATTCAAAATAAATATCTAAGCATTAGCTAAAGGACAAAATTAGTCCTTTAGCTAAAATCAGTGAAGTCATGAAATTTACTCAGTATTTTACACATTATGGTAACTCATCCCGCGACAATGGCTAGAAAACAGGTTTTCACCTCGAAAGATCTAAGTGATCGCAAATAACATTCTTGTGAGTAAATCAAGAACAGGATGACAAACAAACTCACCTAATTTACCATTTATATTCAACTCATTTTCTCGGAGATCAACAACTTCCAGACGAAAACTCGTATAAAATTATTGGTTGTCGAAAATTCAAATCTTTTTAGCACATACACGTATAAACTAGTCCCGGCGAGAACTCGTACTGATGTTATCGTCGTTCATCCTTTTCCTTCTCGTGTCTTGTTTGAAAACGAAAAAAAACAGATGATACTAGAACCATGACCGCACGTACAATCTCTCGCTGGGACTAGTATATTCTTCTTCTTCTTATTATGCCCTTTCCGTTCAACGGACGTTGGCTAAGCGGACTTTTTTTACTACGGCCCGGAACAGCTCTACAGTAGAATGGCCAAAAAACCACCGTCTCAGGTTTTTCAGCCATGAGGTTCTCCTGCTTCCTGGGGTCCTAGCATGGTCGATCGATATAGGTTTTATCGAAAATGTCGGTAACTTATCATCGCTCCCGAGCGCGACTGCAGGCCACTAATGAACAAGCAACAGTTAACAACGAATAAGGATTCCTAATTTATTTGACGTGAACTGTTATTTCTTCATTAGTGGCCTGCAGTCGTGCTCGGGAGCGATTTCAAGTTACCGACATTTTCGATAAAACTTATACCGATAGACCATGCTAGGGGGCCAGGGCCCCGTCTTCCGGCAATCTTTCCCTGCATTATGAGATGCAGGATCTCATAATTCTCTGGATGTCTCATCACATGTCCAAGATTAAATTTATACATAAATAAATTTTTGGCGCAGGTATATTCGTTGTACATTTGTTACGTCGAAGCTATTGAAAATTGCAATCGAAGGCGTTCTAATGGGTACTTTCAGTACAGTCTTTATGATTCCTTTTTGAATTGTATTCAGGTTACGTGTGTAATTATGTGTAGCAGACCCCCATCCTATAATTCCATATTCAATTCGAGAATCGCATAACGCGCAGTAGACTTTTTTAATATCCCTTTTATTTACCACGTGTCTTAGATTTTGAAGAAATGTTTAAGATTTGTGAGTTTTTCTATAATACCTTTGTTGTGCAGGTCCCATCCAAGATGTTCATCAATCATTAAAATTTTAGTAATTACTTCGAGATATTTTATGCTTTGTGTTATTTCTATAACTGGGCAATGACGTTGAAAATTATTTCTATGGCATTCGTGTTTTGGCAGTTATCGCTATTTCCCACGAACGTATTTCAATTACGAAAAACAATAAGATGGCTTGGTATCTACTAGTACTGGGCGTTGACGATAATTCTATCCAACGCCAGCGTCGTTATCGTTGGCAATTTTGAACTGTTGAAAATAGCTGTTGAAAATAACGTCGACGTTGACGCAACTATAATAGGAGATCGACACGATACTAACAAAAAATATATCAAAATCGTATTAAGGAATCCCTTTTAACGGGTGGTTCCCCGAATCATTGATGAATTATTAATTATTATTATCTCTATGCCCCACGCGACACACACGTAATAATAATCCTATAATAACGTTGAAAGTTGAAACTGTTGGAAGACGTTGGTTTCGGTGTTGAAAATATTATCCTGTTGAAGATATATTTTGCTTGTCACTGATAAATTCGCTTGTTGCTTGGCGCTACGTATCGGCCGTATTGGACGGGAAAATAAAAAAAAAAAACGTGCAGTAGGTATGTACATTACCAAAAGACCTTGTGTAATTGGGTATAATATCGTTCACGAAGTGTGATCTCTTGACCCTTTTGACTTAATCATTCCAACACCGTTGAAAACAATAGGTACAAAACATTGACAATTATCAATAGGTTATTTTTTTGCTTGTCGTTGATAAATTTGATTGTTCCATGGCGCTACGTATCGGCCGTATTGGATGGGAAAATAAAATAAAACGTGCAGTAGGTATGTACATTACCAAAAGACCTTGTGTAATTGGGTATAATATCGTTCACGAAATATGATCTCTTGACCCTTTTGACTTAATCATTCCAACACCGTTGAAAACAATAGGTACAAAACATTGACAATTATCAATAGGTTATTTTTTTGCTTGTCGTTGATAAATTGGATTGTTCCATGGCGCTGAGTATCGGCTGTATTGGATGGGAAAATAAAAAAAAAACGTGCAGTAGGTACGTACATAACCAAAAGACCATTTAAAATATCGAGTAATGTTGTTCACGAAGTACAAACTCTTAACCCTTTTTATTTATTAGGCAGTTGAATCGTTGACTGCGTTGAATAATATTCGCATGTAGGTATTATATTTCAACTGTTGGCGCTAATTATTTTCAACAGCGTTGGACGTTGAAATAATATAACTATTGTTTCCAACGGCTAGTTATATTTTAATACAGTACTAGTATCTACTTGGTATCTGATAAGTCAAAAGCGAAGCCCTGTTATAGCTCAACCGTTTTGCATTTCATCTGTCTGAAAATTTGTTTATTCGTTCCGTTTTAATATGGTGGCCGTTTTAATGATTCAGTAAATATTATTTTTTCAAATGTGAAATCATCGTCTTTATTTGGACTTTCTTACTCGTATTTTTTCAAAATTATGGTACCTACATGACAGGAGAAAATTTAAAAAAAAAAGAATTGTCATTAAGAAAGTGATGTTTCTTTGGACAAATTGTATAATTTCTTACTCTAAATATTAAAAAAAAATGTTTCATAAAATATGTGGTAAAGAACCTGCTTATAAATCTGATGATGAGAAGAAATTTGAATTTGATTTATTGAATAAGAGAAAATTAAATACGTGCTTTTACAGATGCGAGATCTAATGTTCTCAGAACTCCTAGTTAGTGATGACTGATGACTCACCAATAAATAACTTATTAAAAA
Source organism: Limnephilus rhombicus (assembly GCA_929108145.2). Lineage (NCBI taxonomy): Eukaryota > Metazoa > Arthropoda > Insecta > Trichoptera > Limnephilidae > Limnephilus > Limnephilus rhombicus. Next base: position 18,957,275 of record OV815291.1, read on the forward strand.
TATGTACTTAGAGGAACATAAGACGAAACGGTTAAGTTCAATTACAAACATACACTTTTTCAATTTGGGAGGCGGGTATGGGTACCGCCGTCCCGGAAACCATCCAATGGATAACCAACACCTCTGCCATAGATCACCCCAAGTGGTTCGCTAAGTTTGGTGACTTAGCGGGGGTGCCCGGGTTCACGGGGTTAGGATTGTCCAGGTCTTGGTGGCCTATGCGTCTGCCCGCGTGCCGCGTGGTAGGCAGGATCGAGAGACACTGATTGAGAGAGGTCTTTTATCCTCTCCAGCCGGAATCCCTCGACCCATCGCCTTGCACCGTGGTTGGAGGGATGGATTCATACGTCCGTCACTCCTGGACACACTGACCCCGAGATTCCAACCCATCCCTCATACCAATTTCCTTCCCCGAACTTCCTCTCCTTCCTTTCCTTGAAAAAACCATCCACAGAGCATCCCCTAAGATGACGTAGGGAGGGAAATTAATTTCCTGAGGGCCTCCTCTGTGAAGCTAATGTAAAAAAATACACTTTTATTATAAGTATATTCTAGATTTGTGCATACCCTTTTCAATTTGGGAGGCGGGAATGGGTACCGCCGCTCCGGGAACCTTTATTGGATAACCAACACCTCTGCCATATGTCACCCCAAGTGGTTCGCTACGTTTGGTGATTTAGCAGGGGTGCCCGGGTTCATGGGGTGAGGTCTTGGAGGCGGATGACCAGGACTCACTGAACCCCAGATTCCTACCCACCCCTTAAACCCTTTTCCTTCCCAGAACTCTCCTCTCCTTCATTTCCTAAAAAAAAAACCCACACAGCATCCCCAAAGATGACATAGGCCCTGAGGGAAATTATTTTCCTCAGTTCCTCCTGTGTGGAGCTCATGTAAAAAAAAAATACCCTCGGTAAATTTTGTAGTAAATACGTAGGTACGAATATATATTAAAAATCACGAGCCTAATCGAAAATCAAATTCAAATCTAAAAAATAGTCATAAATTGTATTTTTTTTCCTCAACGGTTACAAGATGATAATCGATTGAGGATAATCGAAACGAAAAATTAGAATACGAGAAAAACCTGAGAGGTCAACACGGTAATCAATTATAATTATAATGAAGTCTTGTTTTGAATGAAATCTTGGGTTTGTTTTAAAAGTGTATTTTTGTGTGAATGCCGCACCATGTCCGGAGCTCAATGTCCATAATGACTCTGGCATCCCCATTTGGGGTACGTTGTGAGTAGGAAGAGAGTAAGAAGGAGTTGGAGATGGAGAAGAGGAAGGTAAGATAGTACCTAGCTATTCAGATCTGGTCACCAAACACGGTGAAAGCCATTTCAAGGAAATTGGTGAGGTCATCACATCCGCAATGGATGGCTTCATCCAATCTACTGTTAAGGAAACTGGTGTAGGCTCAAAGCCGTGGTTCAGTCGACAATGCGCTGAAGCAGTGCGACGAAAAAACGCGGCTTACCGAGCCTACAACACATCTAGAACATCCGAAGACAGAACAGCTTACAACAAAATGGCAAAGGAAACCAAGAGAATCATAAATAGGTCAAAATTCGAGCACCACCAGCAAATCAGCAGAAAGCTGACTGCATGCCCGCATGGCAGCAGGCAATTCTGGTCGCTTGCGGGCTCAATAGGTCGCAATTTCTGCAAATCCAGTCTGCCACCTCTTACCAGACCTGACGGCTCACTAGCAAACACCGCCACCGAAAAGGCTAACTTACTAGGTAAAATGTTTGCGGATAACTCAACCCTCGATGACCAAGGTGCTGTCCCGACGTCGGTTCCTCACTGCGGTTTTCATATGAAAAAGCTGAGGATCCGGCATCGGGAAGTACTCCATGTTTTACGAGGGCTTGATGTTAATAAAGCTAGTGGGCCTGACGGAATACCTGCCCTGGTACTGCAAAGGTGCGCTGCAGAAATAGCTCCAATTTTGACGAAGCTTTTTAAACTGTCCCTGAAGACTGGCTCTGTGCCCTCTGGTTGGAAAAAAGCGGTTATCCATCCTATTCCAAAGAAGGGTGACCGCTCCAACCCGGCCAACTACCGCCCCATAGCGATCACATCAGTTCTGTCTAAGGTGATGGAACGTGTGATCAACGACAAACTGCTCACATACCTCGAGAAGAACAAAATTATTAACGACCGTCAATACGGATTCCGGCGGAACCGCTCGTGCGGTGATCTTCTCGCGTATGTGACGCATGTTTGGGGGCGATGCCTGGAACGTTTCGGTGAGACCCAAACGGTTGCACTGGACATTTCCAAGGCCTTTGACCGGGTTTGGCACCGAGGACTTGTCAACAAACTGCATTCTTACGGACTTCCCGCATCCTTGTGTACGTGGATTGCCGACTTCTTGAGGGAGAGGTCGATTCAGACGGTAGTCGATGGTTTCACCTCTTCCTCTCACTCGATAAATGCTGGCGTCCCGCAGGGATCGGTTCTGTCTCCAACTCTGTTTTTGTTGCACATCAACGACCTTTTGTCATGTGCACCAATTCACTGCTACGCGGATGACAGTACAGTTCATGATAGCTTTTTGTTTGACAAGCCCCCAAAGGGCTCACAAACTCCAACAGCTCGTAAGGCTTTGAAGCAAAGAATGGACGGTTACCTCGAGAGTGTTTTCTCTTGGGGTAAAAATAATCTCGTTGAATTTAATGTTTCAAAGACCCAATCTTGTCTGATTACGTCTAAAAGGGATCGCAATGAAAATCTAGTCTCTTTCAACGGAAGCAATCTTCCGAACAGGCCCTCCATTGATTTGCTTGGTGTAACCCTAAGTGACCAGCTCAGGTATGGGGGCTCCATCGAGGCCAGAGTAAAGTTAGCCTCCCAAAAACTGGGCGTACTGTACAGGGCCCGCAGATACTTTAAAAGTACACAACTGCTAACCCTGTACAAATCGCAAGTGCGCCCCACGGTTGAATTTGGCAGCCACCTCTGGTCTGGAGCTCCAAAATACCTGAAAAATACCCTCGACTCTGTGCAGAAACGGGCGGTCCGTTTGATAGATTCTCCCATCTTAACAGACGGATTGCAATCTTTAGAGCACAGGCGTCGGGTGGGAATGCTATCCTTGTTCTACCGGTATTACAATGGAAGATGCTCCGAGGAACTAGCATCATTGATCCCTTCGGCACCGGTGCATAGTCGGGAAACACGCCAAACGCGTGCCCAACATTTGTACACAGTTGACATTTGTCACATGAGAACGGGTCGTTTCTTCGACTCGTTCTTATGTTCAACAGCTCGGCTGTGGAATGATTTGCCGGCCTCTGTGTTTCCTCCTTCCTACAACATGGGTCTCTTCAAGAACAATGTTCATTCCTTCCTCTCCTCAAAAAGACCCTCCACACAGCATCCCAGATGACATAGGCCCTGAGGGAAATTATTTTCCTCAGGGCCTCCTGTGTGGAGTTAATGTACAAAAAAAAAAAAAAAAGCAACGTTTAGTTACTTAATGCTGGTCTTAGAACTGGCCGATACTGAGAGTATCCACAATTCTAGAATATGGAATAAAAGGGAATGTTTGGAGTTGAACCTAACATTTCCATCTTATAGTTATCATAGGTATTTTATACTAGCTGGTTCCCGGCATGCGTTGCAATGCTGTATTCAAAGAAATAAATTCCCCCCTCCCGCGTTTCATATATTCAATCCCAGTACATTCAGTTTTCAAACAGGTCGCTTGCCGCCTATTATAATATTTTTATATTCAATTTTTCATTTTTCATGTATTACAAATATTCATTTTTGTATATTATAAGAACAATCAATCAAACTTGGTACCTACAATAGGTACCTATTTGAAATATCTATAATTTTAAAATCCTAGACAATTATTTTGTTACAAAAAAAAACAGCCGCCTGCTAAATTCAATTTGATCAAATGCGCGAACTGTCAAACTTACGAAGTTAAAATAGTCGTTAAGTTTTCTGAAATTATCCAATTCTCTGCGCAATTTTCTTAATTTCTCTTTCCGTTAGAACCTTCTACATAGTATTAGAAAACTTTAAAAAAAAGATGAATGAAATAGGGAAAGTCGTTCTGAAGTTATGGCGTGACCAAGGGAAACAGGGGTTCATTTTTATATATATAGATAAGTTATTTAATTAAATGAAGACAATATTAGCGAAACTCAATAGAAAATCTGGAGACAGAAAAATCAGAAAAAGATATTAGCTCCACTGGGACAATTGTACGTACAATTTTTCCAAAGAAGCATCAATTTTTCAATGACAATTGTTTTTCAAACTTTTTTTAGTCAGGTAGGTACCATAATTGTAGCGAAAATTTGAAATGATGTAAAGGACAATAAATTCAAAAATTTGCTAAAAATTTCATTTTTCAATTTTTTTTTTCGATCTACCCCGTCAAAATATTTCTAGGAAAATAATTTCATTGAAGATTTTTTTCCAAAAATCTAAAAATTGATTAAATACTTTTATTACAGTAAATATTAAGTATTCTGAAAGATCCAATCAATTTTATTTTATAATGTCTACAAAAGCAGGCGATATTTTTTTTTGAAAAAAAGAGCTTTCTTTTCGCCCTCCTACAATTAACATTTGCCCTTCAAATTTCCGTGATCATAATAATATTGAAAAAAAAGCGAGTAAGAAATTTCAAATAAACACGAAGATTTCATACTTTTAAATGTAGCTATAACTTTGTGGTTATCCATTATAAATAAATGAAACAATTTAACTTTGTTTGAACCACTTTTATATTTGAGTAAATCCGACCGGTTTCAGAACGACCGTTCCTTCTTCAGGGCATATGTATACATTATACATTTGCCCTGAAAAGGGAACGGTCGATCTGAAACCGGTCGGATTTACTCAAATATAAAAGTGGTTCAAACAAAGTTAAATTGTTTCATTTACGAAGATTTCACGTTTGAAAAAATAATCTTTACTGAACCGTTAAAACGAGTGTCGAGTTGAAAAGAAAAATATTAGATGCACCATGTGGTATTTTACTTAGTGCGTATTTTTAATGAAGTTCTCACCAAAGTAAACACACATAAAAAAAATATTCCACGCGTCATCCATAAATTCATTCACTATTGTTTTGAAGTTGATGTCACATTGCCGTATGTTCTATTCCTGCCTGTACTAGAATATTAAAGTTATCTCTGTACTTGTGCAATGACAAATGGCAATGATTGGGAATTCCCCTGTGGTTATTTTGACCTGCGAATCCGGCATCTTATGGTGCCATTTATGATACGTGCACATTAAATTTGTGAAACCTGAAAGCTTAAAATAGATGTTATACAATCTGTCCTTCGACCAAGGATTATTATTACTCTCCTTTCCTCTCTGTTTTTGTTCTTCTTGTGGGTTTTAGGCTTCGACCAAGTATATCCAGGTCAATGGTTTTTGGTCTTAAAATGATAAAAATCTGGATTTGGCAACAGTTTAATCATTTTATCATCTAAATTATTTAAGAAAACAAATCTAGTTACATTCTTACTCACTAACTAACAGATGCAGATATTAAGGGTCGACCGAGATCTCAGTCTCGGTGTCAGTCTCGGCATTCTCGGCTACAAATTCTACCGAGAACTCTGTCTCGGTTCTCGGCAAAAAATTGCCGAGATTCTCGGCCATAACCAAGACCGTTGTAAGTAGGTACGGTATAGGATAATGGAATTCAAATCTACCCCGCGCGTCTACATTCGTCACTGCTTTGCTTTAGAGAGCTGTCGATTGTGATTGGTCGGCTGGCAGCGAGGCGGGTTTAACTTAGCGCTGCTGCCGCCACCGCGCCCGCGCCGTTCGTTCATTACACTACTTTTGTAAACACACAATTGTACTAGGAAGTTTGTTTGAATGTTGTTCGTAGTAGAAAAAATAAGTTATTTTATGTGTTGTTGTGATTTATTATAATTACTAGCCAGAATGACTACATAAACTTGTGAAGCGAATATCAAGATCATTACGCATTATTTTATACGTATGTTGGAAGCTGGTAAGCTCTACGAAGATCTTTTAGATTCAGTTTCCACATTCATCAGAACACATCGATTCGCTGATTTGTATGTTGGTTGCTGTTTTTCTTAGAACTTACACTAAACTTATTTTTTTCTCAATTTAATTTATTCTCGGTCTCGGTCTCGGCCGAGAACGAAAAATCTGTCTCGGTCGACCCTTAGCAGATAGGCAGTGAGGACGGACCCCTAAAAAACTCGGTTTTGGCAAACACTCTTTGCCTCATTCACTTCATATACCTCGTCTCACAGAAACACTTATATTATTCTGACTCTTGACATAGACTGACTCAAGTATCTGTGTGTTTAATTTGTGGATTTTTCGACCACCATGCTAGGCTCATGCCCATGTTATGGTGGTCATATATTCTCCTTACGCTCCTTTCTTCGTTCATTTGTTCAATTTGCCCAAACCATCTGAGGGTCCTCTGCTTAACTTAACTCATTACGCTTACATCAGAGTTGCATCTAGGGAATGCAATCTCGTTCTCGCGAGTTTAACGAGATTGCACTCGAGCATAAAAACGTCTTATTCAAAGCGCGGAAATAAGAAGCCGTTTAGCACACGATTCTTTGGACATTTTGTGCTTCTTAAGGAGCTATTTTCAAAATAATTCGTAATAATGGCTTGTGATTTGAACTGAACAAATCTTTCATTTGATTGGTATATTTTGTTAATTAATCTGTAATATCTGATGGATCTACTGAGTAGATATAGTTTTATTAAATTTCTCAGCACAGGTCCCAATCCGATGGGGTCATAGTTTATGTCAAGTCTAACCTAAAATATGCAGTATCCGAAATTTCAGTCGACCATGCAAATTGTCTTAATATCTCAATCGATAACTTAAATATACTCGCAATATACCGCTCCCCAAAGTCCAACAATGTCACCCCTTTTCTCTACTCTCTCGAAAAAAATATCGATGAAAAAACTAAGGATCTCATCATAATCGGTGACATAAATATAGACATCCTAAATGAATCCAGCCCCCACGCTACAAATTACCTAAACCTAATGGCACTACATGGCCTTATACCACACATCAACACACCTACACGAGTCACCCTCACTACTAAGACATGCATAGATCATATTATGGTTAGATCAAAGCGAACCGCTAAATCAGCTGTATTCGAATCCACTGTAACTGACCATTACTCAACCATTCTCGAACTACACAACTCAAAATCTACTCCCCCTAAGTCCAGTAATCCTTCCCATAAAACTGTTAATATGGTTCATTTGATAAAGTATGTTGAAGAAGAAAAATGGGAATCTACCCTGCTTTCTGAAAATGTCAACGACGCTCTTGAAAATTTCTCTGCATCACTAACTGCCCACATTAACCACGCTACTTTCCCCATTATAATGGCATCGAACAAAAAAAAAGAAACTAAAACCATGGATTACAAATGGCCTTATCTTCTGTATACGTAAAAGAGACAGACTCCATAAACAATCCGTAAACAACCCAGACCCTCAACTCTTGCGCTTCGATAAAAAATATCGTAACATTTGCAATAATCTCATAACAATAACCAAACAAAACTATTACAAAAAAAAAATTGAAGAATCGGGATATGACAGTAAAATAATCTGGAACGTAGTCAATGACATCTCAGAAAACAATAAAACCTCATTCAAAATGCAATCACTCGCCATAAATGGGAAAAATATCCAAGTCCATGATGACCCAAAAACCTTAGCTGATCATGCCAACCATTTTTTCAGTAACATCGGCACGAACTTAGCCAACAAAATTCTAAAAGCAACAAACAAAACACAAAATCTCTTAACCTCACGGGTAAGACAACAGAGCTCTTTGCACCCGGAACTAATCCTAGCCCCTACCTCCAATAAAGAAATAGTTGACACAATACTCACCATTAAAACAAACAGTGCTGCTGGTAATGACAATATTTCTCCTTATATAATAAAACACATAGTTCACTTTATTACAATGCCGTTAAAACATATCGTTAACCTAAGCTTTAAAAGCGGTTCTTTCCCACACCGACTAAAACATGCAACAGTTATCCCAATCTATAAAGGTGGCGATAAAACAAATATTGAAAACTATAGACCCATTTCTTTGCTAAGTGTCCTGTCAAAAATCATTGAAAAAATTGTTAAAAGTAGACTTGTCTCCCATCTTGAAACCCAGAAGTTTCTCTCGCCTAATCAGTTTGGCTTTCAAAATAATTTAAATACAGAATCTGCAATCTTAGACTTGACGAATAAGATCACTAACAGCCTGGACGAAGGTGATTCCTGCCTAGCCATATTCCTAGACTTAGCCAAAGCATTTGACACGGTTTCCCACCCCATACTTCTAGAAAGACTATCTCAAATAGGCATCCGAGGTAGAACTCTTAACTGGTTCTCATCATACCTAACCGACAGATCGCAAGCTGTGAAAATTAACAACATAACAAGTAACCCCTTACCAATCCACTTCGGAGTGCCACAAGGAAGTGTTCTAGGCCCTATTCTGTTCCTCATCTACATCAACAATCTCTGTAACCTTCCCATAACCGGGAAACTAATATCTTTTGCAGATGACACTGTACTGATAACTAGACACAAAACCTGGAAAGGAGCATTCGACATAGCTCAAAACGACATACGCCAGATAAAGAAATGGTTAGATGATAATCTCCTAACCCTTAATGCTGGAAAAACAGAATTCTTAACCTTCAGTCTTTCTGCTGCAACCCAACCTACCAACAATCAGAATATAATAATTCACTCCTGTCTAAGAACTTGCACTTCCTGTAATTGCCCAAACTTGGAACACGCCACCCACATAAAATATGTGGGGGTCATCATTGATCAACACCTTCGTTGGGATCAGCACTTGGCCAGTCTAACCACACGCATCCGCAAACTCTCTTGTGTCTTCCGAACCCTAAGAAATATCCTTACTACCTCAACTCTTAAAACTGTTTACTACGCTCTTTGCCAATCTCTATTAGCATACGGCATTATAACTTGGGGTGGCTGTGCACAATCTATCATCGAACCTCTACTAAAAGCCCAAAAAATGGTAATACGTGTCATTAACAAGCGACCGACAAGATACCCCTCCAAACGACTCCTCATCGAGTATAACGTCTTAAACATACGGCAACTCCATTTAAAATTTATGCTAATACATTTCCTGTTCAAATACAAAAACAAAACTCTCTTACAACACAACTACACCACCAGAACAATAACCAACAGACACTACAATGTACCTACACTACACACCACGTCAGCTCAAAGACAATTTTTCTTCCTAGCTCCTAAAATCTTTAACCTTATCCCTGAAAACTTAAAAACATTGAGTCATCTTTAAAAAACAAATTACGAAATGGATCCTTACACATGGGATACATTACAATTTTAACACCCATTCACTCTACACTCTATCGATTTAATCACTTTTCAGACAAAACATAATTTATCTCTATTTTCTAAATTAGCGGCATGTATGTACAAGATTTTTTAGTATGATCTATATCTAACAACTCCTCAAATTTCTCATTTTATAATAATTCTCTAACTTCTCCATCTTCTTCTTGTAACCCAATCTAACTATAAGTATATCATTTTCTTACTATAGAGCAGGCAAAACATAAAATATCTTTATTTACTATCTAAGCAGCATTATATGTATAAGACTGATTACTGTGAACTATATATATATATATATCAATAATTTCTTAATTTACTAAAAATTTCAATCTATACTAACGAATGTATATCCACTAACTGTAAACTTCACCCGCCATAACACAGGGTCATCCCTAGCATGGAGGGTGAAATATCACAAAAAACTATATGTACTGTTGATAATTCATGTATTAAATAAATAAATAAATAAAATAAATAATAATATCTCAGTTTATAGTCAACTCAACTTAGATAAAAAGTTAATTTTTTTTTACTTCTCGTTGTTTTGTTTGTTATAAAAGAACTGTTTTATTACTAAAAGATTTTTGTATGATATTAGAAGAGAAGACTGGTTGTTTCTTTCATTTGTTATTTGATAGAAACGTACATCAAAGTTTACTACTTACAAGTTTATTAAAAAATTATAGACAAAGACGCCAAACAATGTTTGATGCATAAAAGTTTGTTGAAAAATTCGTGAAAATAAATGTTTATCTCATAATACTTAAAAATTTTATAATTTTTTTCCTAATTTATTCAAATATGTGATTATTTGCAAAAAAACACACAAAACTGCCAATCTCGCGAGATCTCGAAATTGGCGAGATCTCGCAGTATTGTTATTCATAAACTCGCGGGATCTCGCTTGAGCCCCAATCTCGCGAGATTTGCATTCCCTAGTTGCATCTTGCATTCTTTGCAGATTTCCACATTTCTCACACGATTTAGTATACTTTCATCCTTCCTCTACCAGTTTCATGCCTCACTGCCATATATCGGTAGGTACCAGCACTCCACTATGGACTTCTGGCTTCGCTTTTTTGACATTTTTTTTATTATTAACGGAATTTAGTCCTCGAACAACGGAGTTATTATCCTTCTATCAATATCTCTATCAGCCTTCCCTACACTCGAAAACATACTTTCCAAATACACAAACTCATTCACTTGCTCCAAGTATTCACCATTCACAACTACTATATATATTAAAAAATTTATGTTTTTTTAATTGTCGCCAACAGCTTTTTAAATCCTAATGAGATCTAAATTTAATCTCAACATCCCAATTGTTCAATGTAGGTGTAAACCTACCTTCGCACAATAGAAAGAAGATGACCTCTATTTTTTATAAAGGAAAATGAAGTGTAACACTACATAACATATCAAAAATCAATCACAATGAAAGTAGGTATCATGATTGTGATTATAACAAGTAAAGTTACAAATTTAAACCTTTTAGAGGTTAAATAAAAATCATATTAACCATCACATTAACCATAAAAGAAAACGCTTAGATAACTTAGAAGCCTTGGAAATAAAAAAAATCCCTTAAAAATTAATGAATCTATTATTAACAAACAAAAAATATTATCTTACAGCCCAATCATGGATATGTTCCCCCACCCACTCTTCATTAATCCCCTACCACAATCCTTAGTAATAATACATTGTTCCTACCCACTATTTTGCAATTGTGAAATCAGTATACGTTTGCCCTGAGGAAGGAACGGTCGTTCCGAAACCGGTCGGCATTAAACAAATATACAAGTGGTTCAAACTAAGTAACATTGCTTCATTTATCTAAATCAAAATCATTTGGAAAAGCAAAAAATGTTGGCTTCGCTGAACTACGGAGCCAATTCACACCTGTTGGTAATTAGCGTCTAATAAATTGGTACTTACGTAATTAAATAGTAACTATTACATCAAAAGCAACTTAATTAGCCAATACACGATCAATTCAAGAAATTCTGTTCAAGGAATAATATTTGATTTCATGCAGGCAGCGCAAACTCAGAAACCATTAACTTTGTTTATCTAAAATGTGTTAATTTTTCTTTAAAGATTTTGTAAATACCTTGATCGGCAGGCACTTAATACCTCCCACCAAGGTTGCAGCAAGGTGAAATAGTGAACGATGATCATTTGTGATGGCATTTGCTGGTTGATAAATATTTGATCCAAGGACAATATGATTTTATCCGAATTCGGCGAATAGAGAATAGGTATGATCCACGCAACATGCCATAATAAAATTACACAATAATTTTAACAAGGTGTTTCGTAAGTAACAATGGTATTTTAGAGAAGAAAATAATTGCGGTATCATCTGCAGATTTTGCAAATCAAAACTGTTGTGACTGGTAACTGGTGGGTGATATTCCCCTAAGGGGGCGTTCAAGTATTACGTAACGCACTTGGGGGGGGGGGTCTTGTGAAACGTTACTATGCATTACGAGGGGGGGGGGGGGGGAGGGGGAGTTCGTACAAAGCATTACGTAACATGTTTTTCTTTATTTCGATAAAAAAAAACTAGGGAATTTAAATCTTCCAAGTTGGCAACCCTTTTAATTCTCGAAATCTCTTTGTTTTATTTATTACCGCAAACGCGATTAAAACAAGAAAAAGGGTATTTAAGCGACTTTCCAGTGCTTTGCGCAACTTAATTGTGACTTTCAGGTAAAAATTGTCACTTGAGCGTCACGTAACGTTTAGGGGGGGGGGGGGGGTACAGAAAAACGTTACGGCGCGTTACAGGGGGGGTGGGGGGTCAAAAATCTTCAAAAATTGCGTTACGTAATACTTGAACGCTCCCTTTGCGGAATACGTAGCCATGGATTACTCGAATCTATTTTACCAACATTTTTTCGCCGGGCTTTTGCTTATTGCCGATAAATAATTATTTTATCTGACCGAACCGGTTTCAAACAATCACCATCTTCAGACCGGTACATTTTTCTTAAAACAATGGTATTTTTACTCCATTTTCGTTAAATGGGTACTTGCAATCTATTTATAATTTGTGTTATTTCACAATTTACTAATTTAAAAAATTACAAGGCAGTTCACATGCGGTACTAGAGAAACCTTTAGAAAATTAAAGTAGACAAAAGTGGTGAGTCTATAAAGCGCCGCGCATAGGGGAGACCGATTATTCTATCTCATTTTCTCGCAGGCTAAATCCTTTAGATTTATACGTTTATCTCTTTTTAGTGTCGCTATTTCGTTTCATCGAGTTTAAAATCACAACGGTGCTAAAGAAGTTTTCACTTCAAAAATATAAGGTACTATATTTGCGGCACATTCCAGAATGGAAGATTCTTTCAATATCGCTCTGGTATAAGACCACTACTTAGATTCGAAATGTTGCTTGAAATGGTTTTAGCCGTGTTTGATGGTCAGCTCTGAATAGAGTAATACTGCTCAACCTTTCTATAACCCATATCATTCCCTTCCTTCCCTCAGTCTCTCAACAATGATAGTCACTTTACAGTTGGGATCAGTTATACATTTACAATACCCTTCCCAATAGCCTCAAAACGGAGAATCGAATAAATATATTTTTTTAAATGTTTGATCTGAAAATAAGTGAACAAAATTATAGTCTACTTTAATGTGTTAAATTTTTTTTTGGTTAGATATTACGCATAAGTTTTGTATTATATGTGTAAAATATTATTGGTATATTTATAATATATTCAGTTTAGGAGGCGGGTATAGGTACCGGCGCCCCGGGAACCATTTATTGGATAACCAACAACCAACACCACAAAATTACATTAAAGGTGTTACGTTGTATACCTATAAGTTAATATTCATATCTATTTATGTCATGTTAAGATAACGCGCCTTGTTTGCAATTCTATCGTAACTCTGCATTTAAATTATTGTTCTGGTTTTTTTTTCCTATGTAGCGAAGCCCAAAATAATAAACTACAGGTTATACAAAATGGGGGATGAGGATGATTTTAAAATGCAACATTTTTACTAGAGTTAAAATTATGTTACAAAATTTAAATAAGATGACAACAAAACAATGATCTTCTTCTTCTTCTTCAATGGCGCTACAGCCCATTTCGAGCCTTGGCCTCCTTGAAAATAAGCCTCCACCGCCCTCTGTCCACGGCCGTCGTCTTCCAATCTGCAACATGGAGTAATCCTCTTGCATCCTTCCTGACATCATCCTCCCATCTCAGTCTAGGTCTGCCCGCCTTTCGTTTACCTCCCGGGTGTTCTGTCAGAACCTTCTTCGGTACTTGTGTGCTTGGCATTCGGTGCACATGTCCGGCGGATCTTAATCTTTGGAGTCTTAAATGGGTGGAGAGTCTGGGAGCTTGGTAAATATCATAGAGCTCATTATTATGGCGGATTCTTCATGCCTCTCCCTCTCGCACCGCTCCTTAGATTCTTCGAAGTACCTTTCTTTCGAAGATGTCCAGCTGTTCCGCTGACTTTGCTGTCAGTGTTCCCGCCTCGCATCCATAAGCCAAGACCGTTCTGATAATTGTTTTATACAAGGTTATTTTGGTTTTCCTATGGACGTTTCGGGATTTGAACACTGGCAGCAACGCGAAGTAAGTTTTGTTAGCGGCTGTAATGCGCTTTCTTACTTCTACTGGGTCTTCATTGTCCTGCGTTATGATGGAGGTAGGTAAACTCTTCGACCACTTCGAAATTATAATTGTAGAGGGGTTCTGGTTTGCATCATGATTTTTGTTTTATTTTCATTGATTTGCAAACCCACCTCTCTTGTCGCAGTCTCCAAAGGGTCAAACAGCCTGTAGGGATCTTCCGACAATGTTAAGGTCATCTGCGTAGCCAACTATTTGATTGCTTATGTAGCAGATGTTTGAGTCGGTACTGATCATTGTCTTCCTCACGACGTGCTCCAGTACAATATTGAAAAGGGTGTGTGCTAAGCCATCACCTTGTTTCAGCCCCTGGAAGACGTTAAAATCCTCCGTTGTTTCACCTCCTATCCTTACTCGACACCGTGAGCCGACCATTGTTGCTTTTACAAGCTTGACTATTTTGGGCGGTATTCCAAAATTTAGGAGTATTTCATATATTTTCTCCCTATCTATACTGTCGTCGTACGCCTGTTTGAAGTCAACAAATAGTTGATATATGTCTATATCGAATTCCCAGCATTTTGTTAGGATTTGTCGAGTAGTGAAGAGTTGATCAGTGGTGGATCTCCCCCTCCTGAAACCTGCCTGATATTCTCCTAGTAAGTTTTCTGAGTAATATTCTAGTCTTTCTTTCAAAATCATTGTGAAAATTTTATACGCCGTACAAAGTAACGATATTCCTGTGTGATTTTCACACTTCTATTTGTCTCCCTTTTTATGTATGGGGAATATTATGCTAGTTTTCCATTCTTCTGGTACTCTTTCGGCGGTCCATATTTTCACAATGAGATTGTGTAGCAGGTTTTTCAGTTGTTCGTTTCCATATTTATAGAGCTCTGCAGGGATATTATCTCCTCCCGGAGTTTTATTGTTTTTCAGTTTCTTTAGGGAAAGAATATTTCCAACAGCTCCTAAATCCCAATAACAACCTGACAGTCGAACCAACTCTCATTCCGGACGAGCTAAATAGAGAGCGCCATCAATGGCAGAAATAAGGGCTGCCATAAAGAAACTGAAAACAAAACAATGATATACAAGCTCAAAAATAATATGCTTCCAAATTATCTGCAGAGTAATAGTATGTTTCACGAAAATGTTCACAATTATTCTACGAGAAGACGCGGAGACTTTAGGCTTCCCAAAACTAAACTTTCGTGCACACAAAATAGCGCGTTTTATAAAGGGCAAAAACTATATAACAGCCTGCCGAATTCCGTACAGGTAGCCTCAAAGTCTTAGCACTTTTCGTTGGATATGTGCATTATATGTAAAAAATATTTTCTGATTTGTAACACACTTACCAATATTATTTTAGTCAGACAGTTAGTTATCTGCTTTTCTTAAAATGTATTTTTGCCTAGTTACCTTTTATTTTCTTAAAATGTTATTGGATAACCAACACCTCTGCCAGAGACCACCCCAAGTGGTTCGCTTTTCCCTTTTCCTTCCCAGAACTCTCCTCTCCACCCTTTCCTTAAAAAAACCCTCCATACAGCATCCTTAAAGATGACATGGCCCTGAGGGAAATTATTTTCCTTAGGGCCTCCTGTGTGGAGCTCATGTAAAAAAAAAATAATAATATTTTCTTACTAGATGTATAATTGCGTACGTCTAAATAAATATTCAAAAACAAAACAAAAAAATGTGTAACACTAGTTTGTAATAATGGGTCAACCTATTTTAGCAATCCAATTCTTTATTTCATGTTTGAATTTAGTCGTTGTTTCTATTTATCTAAGCAAGGGCGGATTTAGGGGGGGCACCGGGGCACCGGGGCACGTGCCCCCCCCCCCCCCCCCCCCAGACGGTACTTTTGTGTACTGTGGAGATTCCATCACAGTACATACTTAGAAGCTAAAACTGTCTTTATTAAACATTTAATTTTTCGATTGTTTTGACACTTTCATAAACCTTCCTATACATACTTGAACTCGTAGAAATAAACTTGAAGTATGATACAAGTTTATTTCTAACAGTAATTGTTGATTTTTTTGCCCGTCCGCCCCTTGTGCCCGCCCAGAAAAAAATTTTAAGCGCGTCCGCCCCTTGTGCCCCCCCCCCCCCCCTTAGAAGAAAATCCTAACAGTAATTGTTGATTTTTTGCCCATCCGCCCTTTGTGCCCCCCCCCCCCCCCCAGAAAAAAATCCTGGATCCGCCCTTGTATCTAAGCGTTGCTGGGGATGTGTAGTCCGCACGCCATGCATTTAAAATGTCTTTGTCCATAGGTGGTTTTAGAAATATCTATTGTTTCACCGTCACCCGTCCATCAACACTATATGACCAACAGATCTAAGTGTCCCTTTCTTAATCTTGTTCGTTATACTTCGGCTGTGTTCTTTAGGAAGTTACCCGAAATCAAGGAAATTACCCAAAAATTATATTTCATTATTTTTTTTTTTCTTAAATGGTGAATATTAGTATGAAACACCCGATACATTTACACACCTTTAAACGTACAATCGACCACTTAAAAAGTTGCTCAGAAGCCAGTTATAAAATGCCTACCTGTTATTTGATCTTCAAAAGATGTAATCTTTCAGACAGCAAGCAACAATTCATGAAAAGGTCCAACCCAAAACATTGTAAAAGTAAAACTTGACCCAAATAACTTTCTCCTTTTATAAATCTCATATTTCTTTAAAAAGGACAGATATTATGAACTTTTAAAAATTCAAATATTAAGGAATCTTACTGGAGTGTTTAAAACGGTACCTAATTAATCAACAGGTAAAATCAATACTCAGTTTAAAAAGGTTGTATTATTTATACGCATGTGTTCGTTGTAATACTATACAAGTGTTTTTTAACTTTTGATGAGGTGCTACTTACTGGCAGTGACGTATAGGAGTGCTGTCATATAAAAAGAGAAAGTAGGTATACCCATGAAGTTTCTTCACGCTATGGTAACCTCGTTTATAGTCAGAAAATATTTTTGATGAAGGAACACGTCTGTTGGTGAAACTGCTGTAAAAGTTATATTACGTGTTTTTTAATGGTGTCTACTTAAAAAAAAACACATAAGTTCGTGATTTTTTAAATTAAAATATCTTGAAAGTTTATTAATTTATAATATTTAGTTTATCTTACTTTGGTTTAGTGCAGTTTTCTTAAAGAATTCGTAGTGAAAGGTGTATCAATAAAAAACGTGTTTATAATCAGTGTTTGAAATAACACTTTAATGTGTGTTGTGCAATGATTTTGTGAAGATAGTGGAATACATATTACTCAATTGAAAAAAGAAAAAGTCAAAAAAATATTATTTTGACATGTAAGTATATATACTTGTAAGTATATATCTTAAATATATATATTTAAGATAAAACAGTGGTTAACTTTTGAAAAATGTGAGTCAAAACAGTGACGTCTTCTGAAACAGTATTAGATACTAAATGCATGCACCTATTATATAAAAAAAAAAAACACATATATATATATATATATATATATATATAAGTAGATATAAATAAAATAAGTAGAAGTCTATTATATGTACGGTGTTCGGAAACTAGTGGTACAAGTGGGAAACTGGTTTTAGGTCCTCTACATAACATAGAGGACCTAAAACAAAATTTTGAAGTGAAAACTTCTTTAGCACCGTTGTGATTTTAAACACGATGAAACGGAAGTTAGTGACATTAAAAAGAGACAAACACATATATCTATAGGATTTTGCCTGCGAAAGAATGAGTTATATAGATAATAATCGGTTTCCTCTTTGTGAGGTGCTTTGTAGCCTCTCCACTCTCGTTACTTAAAGGCCCGCAACCCGGAATTGTACCGATTTATTACATATTTTCCTTAAACACGATAAGTTTTAAGGCTCTTAAAAAAATATATGTTATTCTTGAAGATAATTTCTAGACTTCGCTTTGCCGAAACGCAAATTATATAAAATTCCTTCGATAGAAAAAAATCGCAAAGTATGCTCCAAAAATTATTATTAACACGTTTGTTTCAGTTATTTTACAAGTTATATGTATGAAAAAATTCACAGTGTTTCTTTAAATGCTGTTTAAGATAATGCTCGTGAGATTTTTGCTCTATTTTAAACGAGTCGTGTTTTATTAAACCTTTTCGCAATTTTCGCATCGATTTTGTCGCTGTAAATGTTAGCGCTCTCCGCTAAAATTCGTAATTTCGTATCTATCCATCTTATTAAGTTTAAGGTAAGTTTTCTGAAGGTTTCGCTTCTACCGCGTGTGAACTGCACTTGTAATTTTTTGGTTTTTAATTGAAAAAATATATCATCGTCAGAAAAATGTCATCTACAACTCTCATCACGAGGGCGTGCAACGAAATAAAAATCTTTTATAAACAAGCGCGTGGCAAGCCCACAGGCCTTTTCTTTAGATTACCATATGCTATATCAAGAAATTATAAGTTTTCATGCACTGTTTTTTATACTCCAAAAGTATTTAAAAATGTATATTTTTAAAAATACTTATGCAATAATAATAATAGTGTAATATAAAAAAAGGTAGACTTGTAAAAATATACAAATACATTTAAAAATAGTAGACATGTCACTTCGTAGATGTTACAGGGTACTTAATAAAAAAAAACAACTGTTTAACAAATAATTTCATTTATTCATGAAAACTTTTCAATATCGTTTGGTTGATGTACCACAAGCATGAGCATGGCTTTATAAAAAAGATAACAATCTATTACTATTTTTTTATTGCAACAAACAGTTGAAAACTATTCCGTAACAGTGTAGGGTAACCAGTAATCCCACCATTACAATAATTCTCCCATAATAGTCAAGTAAAATGTAAATATTTTTTTTGAAGAAGATAACAATAATAATCTAAACGAAAATATGAAAGAGAACAAACACAGAAAAACAGAATGGTCGCAACTGGGACTCGAACCCAGACCTCTCGTCTAACCGGGACGTGCGCGTTAACCGCCACTGATTGGCACCTCTGGGACTCGAACCCAGGACCTTCGGCTTTCCGGTTCGCAGCTCTACCAACTGAGATTAGGTGTCAGTATCCGATTCGGTCACTTTTAACTGTATCATACTTCGACTAAGAATTACCAACATTATCTTCTTTTTCTTAACGGATACATTATTGACTGCTCTGGAATTAGTGATAGTGTCTGGAATTTGTTTATACATTTTATTTTAATACGCGACATCTATAGACTTTTCTGCAAGTCTAGGATGAATATTTATATTTTTAACTTTATGAGTAAAACCTCAAATTGTAATATTTAATTAAATGAAGACAATATCAAAGGTCCTGGGTTCGAGTCCCGTAGGTGCCAATGTCGTTTTCTGATTTTTCTTTTTCCAGATTTTCCATTGAGTTTCACTAATAATGTATTCATTTAATTAAATACATATTACAAAATGTAAATAGTTTACCATATTTCACTGGATTGTTTCTTGGGGCAGTCAAATATAGATTTTCAATTATGTAATTAAACAACAAAGGACGCTCCGTGCGAAGATAGTAAGTAATGACATAGTTAATAATATCCAGTTTTTATTGCAGATACAATGGACTGTCGGTAACATCGATTAGTTCAGATAGATGACAAAACTATAGGAGAACAGCCCACAACACAGTGATATTAAAGATGGAGCCTAATCGTAAGTACCTAAATGGTAGTTTTTACTGTCTCATAAATTAATAATTTTCTAGCGCAGACTCATGAAAAATCACGGAATTGTCTCAGAGGCGTTATCTCGTGAAAACAAGTTCCACTATTATCGAGCGAGTAGCAGATAGGGATGTCGATAAATCGATGTGTCAATAGGAGTGGCTTAGAAAAAAATGGCGAAAAATAGCATACATTTCTATGGATGTACGTACGTACACATAAGAGATAGTATTAGTGATCACAAATACTAATGCAAAGACAATGGATTTGTAAGTTATTAATAGTTAAAATTTCAACCGCCAGGCTAGAATTCCGTATTCGATGTGAGATTGGCACAATGAGTAATATACTGTTTTTAAAAGTTTTAGGTGAAGGAAATTGCGTGTTTGTTTGAAAAAGTATATAGATTTTCGGATTTTGTTTGTAGTATTATGTATATGTTGCTTCCAATTCAGGTGTGTATCGAAGGTTACTCCTAAATATTTGATAATGTTTACTTGCTCTAGGCATGGGCAGTCACAGTTTCGGTTTAGAGATGAATTTTTACATTTGTGTATTTTTAATGGCGGGGCTGGGTTTGACTTTGGGATATTGGTGAGACTAGACAGTAAGTATTTGGTTTTCTGTACATTTAGAGTTAATATGTTCGAGTCAAGCCAATATTTTACCTGTTGAATTCCTTCCTCCGCTTTGGAATATGCGGTAAGCCAATCTTTTGCTTGGAAGAGTAGGACAGTGTCATCGGCGAAACTGACAATAGTGGCATCGATATCTAGGTTGCATAACTCGTTAATATATATTAGGAAGAGCGTTGGACCTATAACACTGCCTTGAGGGACCCCGTAACTAATGGGCAAATTCTGGCTCTTTGTGGTATTGAGTTTAACGCATTGGGATCTGTCAGATAAGAAGCTGGAGAGGAGGCCTAATTCTTTGTTCCTAATACCTATATTAAACATTTTGCGTTTTATTTTGCTGTGTGAGATTGTATCAAATGCTTTACATAGGTCGAGAAATACCGATAGACATTTCAAGCCCTTATCCAGGTGGCCAGAAATATGGTCAGTGACCGTGGCTATAGCATCTTTGGTGCTTTTATGTTTTCTGAATCCAAATTGCCGCGGCGATATTAAGTTATTGGTTTCCAGATATTCCATGAGACTATTATTGACGATCTTTTCGAA
Organism: Limnephilus rhombicus; assembly: GCA_929108145.2. Taxonomy (NCBI): domain Eukaryota; kingdom Metazoa; phylum Arthropoda; class Insecta; order Trichoptera; family Limnephilidae; genus Limnephilus; species Limnephilus rhombicus. The sequence goes on from OV815291.1 coordinate 18,978,168, forward strand.
TACTTTTGAGAGGGAATTTAGCAACGTAATAGGACGATAATTACTAATATCAAGTTTGGAGCCAGTTTTAAAAATAGGGATAATGAGACCTTGTTTTAGAATGGTGGGAAATACCCCTTGGCGGATGCTAATATTAAGTAGATGCGTTAATGGTTGAAGTATACCAGGGGCAATTTTTTTAAGAACATTGTTAGATATTTCATCAATGCCGGTTGATGAAGAGTTTTTGAGCGAGTTTATTACTCTAGAAACTTCTTTCTCTGTAATCGTTTTAAGAACAAAGCGGGTTGGGAAATCATCATTGGTCGCGTGGTCATTTGGACCAAGCGTATCGTTATTTATTTGGATTTTTTTTGCTAGTTCCGGACCTATGTTTGTGAAGTACTGGTTTATGTAATTGACAATTGTGTTGGGGTTCGATGTAAAGTCTACAGTGATATCTTTGATATTGAGAGAGTTTAAGGTGTCGGTGGCTTTATTTGAATTGGTAGCTTCCTTGAGGACTTTCCATATTTTTTTAGGGTCATTGTTGCATTCGGAAATTTTTTTGTTGTAATATAGATTTTTGGCTTTCCTAATGACTTGTGTGCAGATATTACGGTATCTTTTGTAGAAATTATGGAGTGTGATATCATATGGGTTTGTGGCACATTTTTTGTGTATGGAATTGCGTTTCCGAATGCAGTTGATTATAGTATGGTTTATCCAAGGTTTGAGAGGTTTGATCGCTTTAAGAATGGTGTTTGTGGTGATTTTGGTGTTTTGGACAAGGATATCTTGTAGGTAGGTAGAGAAGTAGTTCCAGGCCTCCTCTATGTTAGTTTTGTTATAGAGTGTGTCCCACGATTTGGAGTTAATCGTTTTGTTAAGATTGTCATAGTTAATTGTTTTCTTCGTTGTTTTAGTTGGAGGTTTGCTTTGTACGTTGTGTTTGGAACTCATTGTGAAAGAGGTAGCGTAGTGATCTGTGACTGATGACATGTGGATTTCGGAGGTGTATTGGTTGGTTGATTTAACCATAATATGGTCGATGCAGGAGGAGGAGTTTGGCGTACATCGTGTTGCTGAATTTATTGTGCTTTCCATTCCGTGGAACATCAGTGTGTTTAGATAGTCTTGGCATTGGGGATGTTCGTTGTTTTTTAAAATGTTAATGTTAAGATCCCCCATTAGAATTAAGTTCTTTATTATGTGTAGATCCGTGAGATAGCAGTTTATGTCGCGCAAAAATGAGGAGATGTTAGGTTGAGAAGGAGAGCGGTAAAGTGCAATGATACATGTGTTGACATTGTACGTTATTTGAAGACAGTTTGAGTTAGTAATATAAATTTCTTTGACATTAAATGAGTTAAGAGTGTTGTTTAATGTATATGCTACTATGCCATCGTTTTGTCTGTAGTGATTTGAGGTTTGATGGTGGGTATAGTTGGGGATGTTTTTAGGAGTATAGTAAGGTGTTAGCCAACATTCTGTCAGGATAATTATGTCATATTTGATTTTAGTAAGGTCGAGTTCGATGAGGAATTGGTCAAAGTTTTTGTTTATAGATCTAATATTTTGATGGTATATTGATAATCAACATTTATATTAACCCTCAAGAGATTACTGGTAACTGGTGGCTGTTTGATGGTGGTGCGAAGGCCGAACAGGGTGTTACATTTACCTACAAACAGTCGTACTTCGACATACCTGCCAACCGAGCGATTAGACACTTGTTAGACATTAAATCAATTATATTATGATTAATAATAGTAATGAAGTAATGACTAATGACATTACTCTAACGACACACCTACATTGATAAGTTTGTTTTGTTAGATGTTGTGGTAGTATTATCCATTTTGAATGATGTGTAGATTGTGTGGAAATATGTAAGGGTAATTACCCGATATTTTATGTAATTTTTTTTAAATCATCTACATGTTTAATATAAATAATTTTATCGTTCGTGATGCGCCTCATCATGATTCTCCCTTCTTTGTACCAGACATAGGCATAGTTTTTTTCTTTAGCAAATTTTTTTGTATGCCATAGAAGTTCTTTGTGATATGGGGAGAGTTCTTCTCCAATGTAAATCTTGTCGTCTGTAAGTCCTTTGATGGAAGCGTAGTTTATGTTTCTTTTCGCGGCGATGAGGTTGTCACGTGCAGTTTTGTTCTTGAACTGAACCAGCAGTTTGGGGGGGGCATCAGTACGTCGGTCCGGTATTCTTTTAGCTTCGGTTATTTCATTATATTTGATTTCTACGCCAGCCGCTGCAGCAACTCTTATAACTATTTCAGCCGCCTCTTCGCCACTTGAATGTTTAATCCCGGCTATTTCCAAGTAATTTGAGCGGAATTTTGTTTCAATTTCAGAAAGTTTTATTTCCAGATGTTTTATAGTGGTATTTTTGTCTTGTTGATCTTTTTTGATGATTGCTATTTCGTCTTCAATTTTTTTGTTTTGACTAAGAGTTAGGTCAATCTTTTTTATTAGCTCGTCATATTGATTGCTTATAAATTCTATGCTTTTTTGTGTTTCAGCTGTGATTTTTTCCATTTTGGATATAATTTCTTTTTTAATATTTTCCATATTTTTGGCGATGTGTACGATAATTTGTTCCATATAAATATCGCCTAATTCAGGTGCATTTTTTCCTGTAGATTTGGTCGTCTTATTTATATTGTGATTATCCTCTTCTGAATCGCTAGATGTCACTTTTTTTGCGATTTCTTCTGCCTATTCATCTTGGGAAGGTTTGGAGCTCGGATATTTATTTAGGAAAAATAAAAATATCAAATTTCTTCTGGATTAGGTAGGATTCGATCTCGGTCCGTTAGGTGTGCCTGAGCAATCGCGCTGGCCACTACACTATTGACCACATATGACGTAGTGTGAGGTTAGTGCAATATTTGTTGACTTGGGCGCAGTGTTAGATGACAGGTACTTGTAATAAGCGGATATTTATTCGGGCAACAATATTCACTGAACTGTCAGAATAATATAAGAGTATATATAAATGTGAGTGAGGCAAAGAGTGTGTGCCAAGACCGAGTTGTTTGGCGGTCCGTCCTCTCTGCTTTCACCTGCGGGGAAACGGCGTAATGGTTAGTTAGTTATTGATGCGTAACAACTAGGTAACTACATGCAGAATAATATATGTATTTTTTTAATTATATTTTATTTGGTTATAAATTTTTTACATATTGTATCTAATATATTCTCTTCTAAAACTAGTACTATAACTACAACCTTCTTACAACCTACAACCTACTTATTAAAATTTGGACTTCGCAACATTGCGACATAATCCACAAAAAATTGCAAGACTACAGGAACTTGAACATTTTAAAACCTTTACGATGAAATATTGTTTTGTGTTCCCGATTAATTAATTTGTTTTGGAAAGCCTAAAATCGTTGCAGTTTCTTGTAGTATAGCAATGAACTGTACTATTAATACTAACACTATAAATAAATACTAGGGTATTATAGACTAATCGTTGCCACACATCCTATCCTATTAATATTATAAAGGCGAAAGTTTGTATGGATGTATGTTTGTTACTCTTTCACGCAAAAAATACTGAATGGACTTTAAAAATTCTTTCACCAATAGAAAGCTACATTATTTGCGAGTTCTACAGGCTATATATATTGGTAAGCTCTGGGGTTATGAAATTATTTATTATACATTTAATGTCCAGACGAAATCCTATTAATATTAAAAAGGCGAAAGTTTGTATGGATGTATGTCTGTTACTCTTTCACGCAAAAAATACTGAACGGACTCTAAAAATTCTTTCACTAATAGAAAGCTACATTATTTGCGAGTACTACAGGCTATATATATTGGCAAGCTCTGAGGTTATGAAATTATTTATTATACATTTAATGTCCAGTCGAAAAGCAAAGCGTTGCTAAGTAAGTGTGCTGTCATTTTGTTATTTGTATAGGTTACTATGGAGATCCCTTTGATAGTTAAAATTATACCAATGTATACTAATAATATAAATGTTTGACTATTTCGTTTTAATGAGTGGCACGCGAGCTGTTTGAAACATTTCAAAGTTAGTGTTAAGTTTTAATTTATTGTCTATTACAATTTCCAAGTATTTAATTTCACGTTTACCCGCAAATAGTTTTCCTAGCCAAAGAATCCGTCCAATTTTTTTTGTCTGAAACCCGGTGTTTTGTTAATTGGCCAATGATTTCATAAAAAACGTGTGGTGTTTGTTTTTCTGTGGTGAGCTTTATAGTGTTCAAAAAATTGTAATAAGAAGTGTGAATAGGTATCGATTAACAACTTTAGTATGCGAATATTGGCACCTCGACTGGATTGTATAACTATTGAGAGAAGGACCGACATTGATAGGACGTGATGAGCAATTGAATTCTCTGACTTCCGAAAGTGAATAATTGTGTTGATAAAAAATAATACATGATTTCCGAATCATATTGTTAAGAAATTGGGTTGGGGATACTTGAAGATTTCTGGGATATGTTTTATTTATTTATTTATTTATTAATCATTAACGCCCTTATGGGCTTTTACATACATTTACATTTTTATGTTTTAGTGCATACAGGTGTGTTTAGAATACAAAGAAAACATGAATAGTTTTTACACATGGTACATATAAATAAAGCTGGTAAGTAAAAAGTATAGCATTATACAATAAAGAGAAAAAAATCAGTTTTATATGTATATACGTATATAACAAATAATAATAATGGTGAGTTTTTAATATATGTGCAATTTATGTGTTGAATACATAGCGAAGTTGATTTTAAACAAAAATACATACTACCGACTTGCACCGCACTAAAATTAATATACAAAACAATTGCATTTTGACCAATTACTTTATCGTCAGAATTTCTGCAAGGAATTCAATTTCCGAAGACGAAATACTTTATACCATAAATATACCAATCCCCTTTATACTGAAACCATGGAATAATGTCAGATACTTCAGTAAACTATCACGGAGAGGACAAATGAGTTCGATAATATAATATAACAGAGTATCTAATTACAATCAAATTAAAATGTTAATCAAAGTTTAAGTCGTTAAAGTAAATTTGTTATTATTACCTATTACAACGATAAACAAGAACAGTTTTTAAAAGGTTTGTTTATAAATTATAAATTACTAACCTTTATTACGCCCTATATTGTAGGTGTTTTGACGGAACTTAACTATGAGGGTTTACAATAAACTGTGCACACAAAATTTCAAGATGGGAATTTATAGTTCTATTGTAACTGTTCCAATATACTGAATTTAAATTTGGACACTGACAGATGACGATAAACATCGATTGAGTTATATTTATTTCCCAGTCGATGAAGTCTTTCGATAGGCGAGTTTTCGAAGTAATTATTTTGTGGTAAACTAAAATTATTCGTATTAAATAAGTAACTTAATTAGATCATTCTGTATGAAATAGAGCTTACTGATCCTAATGATTTGGTCAACACAAGTTGGAGAAATCGAGGCTCTTGGTGACTTCCTGAGTGAGTTAGCATGATTTTAAACATATTTCTTTTAGGTAAGGATTGCAATTCTACGTGTGAAATTGACTTAGAATTACACAATAAATCTAATTTCAGAACAATGAACATGAAATACATTGAATTTTACACAATTACATCACCACATGTAAAGTACGTAACATTAGTAGACAGACAACGATGGATCGTAATCACCATAACCTTGTGTTTTTCCAGCAAATTCTGTTAAACTTCAGATTTAATCACTTTGTTTATTTCTAGTACTCCCAGTGCAGGAGCACATCGACTTGTTGCTCAATGGAGATGCTAATGACCAGCCCTGCGACAGCTGTCAATCGCTGGACCTTGAGATGAACCTGCCTCCCTGGTTTGATAAGGAGAAATATAAAAGGTTAATATGAAATCAATCGTCCCAGAATTTAAAATTATAATAACCTGTCTACATAACAAACAAAAACAAATTCCATTCATAATGTTGTGGTAGTATGGTATTTTGAAATTGATGATATCATAGACCAGTATTTTAAGACGTTTCAGTTTTTGGCACGGGGTACTGCAGGGCTCCCATCAAGGTCTCGTGTATTTGTTAAGAATTTTGTTGCAGTTCTCGCAAATATTTTGAACTCCTAGTTAGTACGAGAATATGTACTAGGCAATGAGAAAGGCAATCCTGGGCGTTGTATCGAATTATCAATCTATAATCTAATAAAAATCACATTTTCACATCAAGAATCAAATATTTAAATGATACAGGCGAGCCCTAGTGGGGTTAATAATTATGTACTTAACAAAGTATTGTATTTGAGAAGAAATAATAAATAAATACATAAAAAGATATCCCTCCCAATACAAAGCTAACTTCGCTTCATATCAGTTTTGAATTTAGTTCCACTCTCTTTTTTATAACATCTAATGCGTGAAAACGTGACCATGGATGGTGTTTTTTATTTTGGTGAGATATTTTCATCGGGCAGCACTTATCATCTAAAACACCCACAGACCGAATCGATATTTTAAATGTATAATTCCTTTGATGTGGCATCAACAGTATATCATTGGTCTTCTATTCAGTTACAGTCCATTTATAGGTTTTTGTTATGGCAATATGTTCTTATAAGTTAATCACAGGTTATTGTTTTATCAACAGAGGCCAGCAATACATATGGAAAAACCTTTTCGCTCAATACGGAGTTACACTCTGTGGTTTGGTTTGCGTTTTAGCTGTACCCAGCATCCTGAAGATTTTAATGGGAACCAAGAAGTCCTCCACACCAATGACGGCCTACAGAAGATACCTCTCCACCATAAAGCACGTGTATGCCTGGTATAGCGATGATCTCATTCCTGGAACGACGTGAGTGCAAAACTTTTAAACAAAATCTGATTTTATGAAAATGAATAAATAGTTTTGTCCATAAACAAAGTCAAAAGGTACTTTTAAGAAGGCGTACAAATACAATACTGTATCGGTAACTCAATTCAATACTGATGAAAAAACACATTTCAAATGCGGAATCTTATATATAAAAATGAATCGCTAAATGTGTTGCTAAGCGCAAATCTCGAGATCAGCTGAACCGATTTCGCTAATTCTTTTTTTAGAATGTTCCTTGAAGTACGAGGATGGTTCTTACGGAGAGAAAAATTAAGAAAATTGCGCAGAAAATTGGATAATTTTAGAAAACCTAACGACTACCGCACGTTTGACAGTTCGCGTGTTTGAAAATTACATTTTGCAAAACAATTCTATTTTTGAAAATCTTTAAGTTGATAAATTTATTTGATGTAGGTACTCCCCTAATAGTTTGAATCGAATCAAGAATTTTAGATATTTTAAATAGGTACCTTTGTTAGGTACCAAATTTAGTATACATGAAAAATGGAAATTTGAACAAAACTTGTAAAAGGTGGCACGCGGGCTGTTTAAAAACTGAATGTTCTGGGATTGAATATATGGAACGCGGGAGGAGGGTTGGCGGGACGAGGGAGCGGGAAAGGGAAAAGGGAAGGCGGGGAAGGTGGAAGGGGAACGCGCTAGGGAAGGGGACGTGTAAGGGGGGAGGGTAACTCGGGAGGCGGGTTCGCGTGAAGGGGGAGGGGGGGGGGAGTGGAGTGGGGAGAGGGAAGGTGGAGGTAACGGAGTGGGAACGCGAGAGGGGAAGAGGACGCAGGAGAAGAAGGTGAGGCGGAAGGGGAACGGGACGAATGGGAAAGGACACTCAGGGAGAAACAATTTATTTATTAAATGGCGTAGCAACGCATGCCGGGACCAGCTAGTTATTATAAAAATAATGTTGGTACCTACTTTATCGCCTGTCAGATACGATTTAAACATCAGTTCCAATTTTGAAAATTAAAGTGCATTAAACTTGAATAATTTTGTGCATTACGCAGAAATACAATTTTAAATCAAGCATGCACCAACATATCGACAACCAAAATTACATCGTTCAATAATTGGAAGGATTATATTGATTTACGCTTTACACGCATTTACTTTTCTTTTTGCTGTTTATTGCAAAATATATATATTTTTTTACATTGGCTCCACACAGGAGGCCCTGGGGAAAATAATTTCCCTAAGGGCTTATGCCATCTTTGGGGATGTTGTGTGGAGAATCTTTTTAAAAAAAGAAGGAGAGGAAGTTCTGGGAAGAAAAAGGGTATAAGGGGTGGTTAGGCATCTGGGGGTCAGTGTGTCCAGGAGTGACGGACTTATGAATGTATCCCTCCCACTACAATGCAAGGCAATGCTCCAAGAGAGTACAGCTGGAGAAGTCAAAGGGTCCTCAACCATTCTCACCCGATCTGGCCTGCCATGTTTCTGCACAGAGTCGAAAGCTTTTATCGGGTATATAGCACCAGACCAGAGGTGGCTGCCAAATTCAACCGTGGGGCGCACTTGCGATTTGTACATGGTTAGAAGTTGTGCACTATCTGCGCGCCCTTTTTTTTTTTACATTAACTCCACACAGGAGGCCCTGAGGAAAACAATTTCCCTCAGGGCCTATGTCATCTGGGATGCTGTGTGGAGGGTCTTTTTGAGGAGAGGAAGGAATGAACATTGGTCTTGAAGAGACCCATGTTGTAGGAAGGAGGAAACACAGAGGCCGGCAAATCATTCCACAGCCGAGCTGTTGAACACAAGAACGAGTCGAAGAAACGACCCGTTCTCATGTGACAAATGTCAACCGTGTACAAATGTTGGGCACGCGTTTGGCGTGTTTCCCGACTATGCACCGGTGCCGAAGGAATCAATGATGCTAGTTCCTCGGAGCATCTTCCATTGTAATACCGGTAGAACAAGGATAGCATTCCCACCCGACGCCTGTGCTCTAAAGATTGCAATCCGTCTGTTAAGATGGGAGAATCTATCAAACGGACCGCCCGTTTCTGCACAGAGTCGAGGGTATTTTTCAGGTATTTTGAAGCTCCAGACCAGAGATGGCTGCCAAATTCAACCGTGGGGCGTACTTGTGATTTGTACAAGGTTAGCAGTTGTGTACTATTAAAGTATCTGCGGGCCCTGTACAGTACGCCCAGCTTTTGGGAGGCTAACTTTACTCTGGCTTCGATGGAGCCCCCATACCTGAGCTGGTCACTTAGGGTTACACCAAGCATATCAATGGAGGGCCTGTTCGGAAGATTGCTTCCGTTGAAAGAGACTAGATTTTCATTTCGTTCCCTTTTAGACGTAATCAGACAAGATTGGGTCTTTGAAACATTAAATTCAACGAGATTATTTTTACCCCAAGAGAAAACACTCTCGAGGTAACCGTCCATTCTTTGCTTCAAAGCCCTACGAGCTGTTGGAGTTTGTGAGCCCTTTGGGGGCTTGTCAAACAAAAAGCTATCATGAACTGTACTGTCATCCGCATAACAGTGAATTGGTGCACATGACAAAAGGTCGTTGATGTGCAACAAAAACAAAGTCGGAGACAGAACCGATCCCTGCGGGACGCCAGCATTTATCGAGTGTGAGGAAGAGGTGAAACCATCGACTACCGTCTGAATCGACCTCTCCCTCAAGAAGTCGGCAATCCACGTACACAAGCATGCGGGAAGTCCGTAAGAATGCAGTTTGTTGACAAGTCCTCGGTGCCAAACCCGGTCAAAAGCCTTGGAGATGTCCAGTGCAACCGTTTGGGTCTCACCGAAACGTTCCAGGCATCGCCCCCAAACATGCGTCACATACGCGAGAAGATCACCGCACGAGCGGTTCCGCCGGAATCCGTATTGACGGTCGTTAATAATTTTGTTCTTCTCGAGGTATGTGAGCAGTTTGTCGTTGATCACACGTTCCATCACCTTAGACAGAACTGATGTGATCGCTATGGGGCGGTAGTTGGCCGGGTTGGAGCGGTCACCCTTCTTTGGAATAGGATGGATAACCGCTTTTTTCCAACCAGAGGGCACAGAGCCAGTCTTCAGGGACATTTTAAAAAGCTTCGTCAAAATTGGAGCTATTTCTGCAGCGCACCTCTGCAGTACCAGGGCAGGTATTCCGTCAGGCCCACTAGCTTTATTAACATCAAGCCCTCGTAAAACATGGAGTACTTCCCGATGCCGGATCCTCAGCTTTTTCATACGAAAACCGCAGTGAGGAACCGACGTCGGGACAGCACCTTGGTCATCGAGGGTTGAGTTATCCGCAAACATTTTACCTAGTAAGTTAGCCTTTTCGGTGGCGGTGTTTGCTAGTGAGCCGTCAGGTCTGGTAAGAGGTGGCAGACTGGATTTGCAGAAATTGCGACCTATTGAGCCCGCAAGCGACCAGAATTGCCTGCTGCCATGCGGGCATGCAGTCAGCTTTCTGCTGATCTGCTGGTCGTGCTTGAATTTTGACCTATTTATGAATCTCTTGGTTTCCTTTGCCATTTTGTTGTAAGCTGTTCTGTCTTCGGAAGTTCTAGATGTGTTGTAGGCTCGGTAAGCCGCGTTTTTTCGTCGCACTGCTTCAGCGCATTGTCGACTGAACCACGGCTTTGAGCCTACACCAGTTTCCTTAACAGTAGATTGGATGAAGCCATCCATCGCGGATGTGATGACTTCACCAATTTCCTGGGCACATCTTGAGGGATCCGAAGTCCGAAAACAGACAGCTGACCACGGACAGCGACACAGACACAGACACAGACAGCGCCCTATGCAGTACCTACGCCAAGCCTGATTTAACTCTGGCTTCGATGGAGTCCCCATATCTGAGCTGGTCACTTAGAGTTACACCAAGCATATCAATGGAGGGCCTGTTCAGAAGATTGCTTCCGTTGAAGTAGACTAGATTTTCTTCTAGATTAGATTAAATTGTTGCATGAATAAACCAATAATTTGTTTAACTCTTTTCAGTTCGTGGAAATCGCTGATGACAGTTCGAGCGAGGCATTTAAGAGCCAGCAAGACCTCGCAGAGAAAGGGCGGCGGCCACATTTCCCAAAGGGACCTGGTTCTCACTCAGTTCTCCTTCTACGGCTTCGGCCTCATCAGGGCCAAGGCCATCGGAATGGTTTGCAACAACGAGGAAGACATTGAGGGATACGTCCACTTCTGGAGGACGGTGGGCTTCTGCATGGGAATCGATGACAGGTGAATTTAATATGCACTAAAAATGTTGGGCGCACATTTGGGATGTTATCAACGGTGCCAAAGGGATCAATGAAGCTTTTTGAAAAAAACTTAAATTTTATGCATTAACGTAAAAATAACTTCACTAACTAACTAACCATCACGCCATTTCATCATCACCATCACATCACGGTAGGGGACGGACCGCTAAACAACTCGGTCTTGGCACACACCCATTACCTCATTCACATTCATGCATCGTCTCATACATACTCTTCTATTATTCTGACTTTTGACATGGCCCGACTCAAGTATTTGATTCACTTGATCGTGCCATGACTTCCTCGGGCGTCCCCGACTTCTTCTTCCATTCACATGTGCGTCATATAATATTCTTCACACACGATTTCATTCGCTCTACATGCCCAAACCATATTAAGGGTCCCTCTTTTTTAATATTTTTAAATTAATTATTTCCCTCTCTTATCTCATTATGCTTACATCAGCCTTACATTCTTTGCGGATGTTCACATTCCTCACACGATCATACATGGTTTTACCACACATCCGCCTCAGGGATCTCATCTCATTATAAACATAAATAACTTATACTCTTATTCTTCTAATTGAAATGAGAATGAAAATGTTAAATATTTGGCCTTTTCTGAATTACGTATATAATAATAAAATCTTCGCATATCTCTTACTTTAAATTGAAGTGAAAAAAAGTTAAGGAAAAAATTAATTAATTTTAAACTTTTTTACGTATTTTTATAATGGAATTTCACCACCAATTATTGTCACTGTCAAAAATAGAAATATTAAATTACTTTAAAATTTCGTCATGGTTTATATATTTTTATTTTATTTGCTCTTACATGAAATTTGACTAGTAGCACTCATAGCAAAAATTGTTTTGTTCGAAGGTTCCGTTCTCAGCTATTTAGAAAGTGGCATCTATCGGATTTTATTTTAGTTAAACAGTGCCTTCTTATAATTTAAGTCACTTATACTTTTATCTCAAGCTCCTCACTCGTAAACGACCATACCATGTTGAACACACCGGTTCTCGTCCGATCACCGAAGCTAAGCAACATTGGGCGCGGTCGGTACTTGGATTGGTGGCCGCTTGGGAACACCGCGTGCCGTTGGCCCTGAATTTTTATGTCATTTTAAAAATAATTCTATTTTTGGTTTCCTTGCGTGTTCCCCATTGTTAGCCTTTCTACATCGATAATTTGGGTGTTTTTTTTTTTTTTTAATTTTTTGTTCGAGTTTTACGAGTTCAATGATAATGTCATAGGTATGTTTTTTTTTTCAGATATAACCTTTGTCGACCCTCCGTCCAAGAAACCAGAGAAGTCACCGAAGCCGTGTGTAAGGAAGCCTTCGTCCAACTTCTTCGCAACCCTCCGGAATACTTCTTCTTCATGACCACGGAGCTGATCAACGGACTGTGGAACTTCGCGCCAATGATTACCGTCAAATCCTACATCTACTTCACCTACAACCTCGCGGGAGTCCAGGGCTTCTACACATCAGCAGAACGGAAAGAAGGCATCAAGAAAGGACTCCATTCTCCAAACCCTCAAAAATTCAACAAACTAATGCAAGAACTGCGAGCTTCAAGCAATGGGAAGATCGTAAATGAGAAATTCATTGAAGGGGATGACATATTTAACGCTCTGAGTTGGTATGACAGATTCGTCTTGTCTTTGTGCTTTGGTTTGTTTTCACATTACCTCGCCAATGTTTTTGCTAGAATCTATTTCAACTCTCAAATCAAGCTATGCATGTTCTTGGTCACATATTTCCCATTCTTGGTCCTCTTCAAATTCGGATTCAGGAACTCTTTTGTGGACATGTTCAAGGAAGACATCACGGCTGAAGCGACGGCCAAGACTAATAAGGAGGTATTGGACACTTATTCCAAAGTAAGTGACATCAATCACTATGATAAGGTGTACAATTCTTGCACGACAACTGTGAAAGTTGTCAAGAATGCTAATTGATGTCGCCGTAACAATCAGTGAGAAAGTTGTTTTATTAAACGTGTGAGCTTGGTAATCGATTTGACGTGACGTAAGTCATGTATTTATAAGATTTAATCAAAGATGACATTACTCTATGAATCTAATCGACTCGTCTAGTCCAAGAGCGGCAGCGCCGGATCTACCAAACCTGACGCCAACTCAGAAGGGGGCGAATTGTATTAAAACTTAAGTACTTTGAATTTTTCCTGAATCATCTAAAAATTTCCCATAATGCAGGATAATTATTATGCGCTAGCAACTAGCAACACTAACTTTTCAAGTCTCCAAACCGTTTGTGTGCATTTGATGTTTTCGAATTTCAAATTTGTCAAGGAATGTTTTTACGAATTCCATATGTTTAATTCGAACGTAAGATCTACTTTACCATGTGTCTTTTATGTTGAATGGATGCGATCCAAATTCAATAACCAATCACAATGCCTAATTTTTGTTCCCGCTCGAACAATGGAACGGAACTGTATTCAATATGCTGGGAAAATAAAGTAAAACATTCGTATGAATGACATCAAAAGACAATGACATCAAATTTGAATGACAGCCAAATCTAGGGTGAGAGGAAATCGCTTGGCACCCATCTTGTATGACAAACTTTTGAAATGATTTGTGTACAAGTAGTATAAAATGAACTATTTCCTAACCTAGACAAATACACAAACACAACCAATATTAAAAATGTATTTCTTTTACGTTGTGCGCCTTTTACATTTTAAATTGGCGTGTTAGTCAGTTTATTTAGTTTTAGTTTATTTTTCAAAAATATCCACTAAGTTCACCATCTTGGTGGATGTTTTATCTGCTCTTTCATTCATTCCAATGAGAACTGCATTGTGAATCGAATCCAAGGTCATCCCTCCAGAGTTAGACTTCTATGCTACCATGATTGAGCGATTGTCATAGAAAAAAAGAGTGTGACCACACGACTGAAGTAAAACTTCTTTAGCTCCATATATATGATAGGAAGAAAGAAAGAAAATGTGCGCGCGCACTGCTCCCTCTTGCTCCAACAGTGTGATACAGACAATAGGCCTGCGCTGTGTCTTAACTGGCTATAAGAGAAAGAGAGAAAGAAAATGTGTGCTCGCATCTCTCTCTCTTGCCCCTACAGTAATATACGAAACGTAACTCTCTCTCTTTCTATCTACACTTATATCTCCCTCTCAACTACCGTTCGCCTCGCTTTTCGTAACGCTCTCGTCACGCATTCACCAGCGTACTCCCCAAGTCAAGCGTGTGTAAAGAAGTTTTACTTAAAAAATATGCACAATATATTACCTAAGTAGGTATCCTTTTAAAAACAACGTTATAATCTTAACCTTACTGCTCACATGAACAGCTAGTATGTGTTCCCGCTCAAATTATGCGATTTTGTGTTTTACACCTAATTTTATGTTATCGACTTTGTACGTATACCTGTAAATATGTAAAAATATATTATATAATAATTAAATCAATAAAATTTATTCAAATTGTATCGTTAATTTTATTTTCCTCACTTAAAAGTAATATAGATTTTTAAATACCTTTCTAAGTGTTGGTTTGTAATAAATTAAAATAACTTATTTAAGTAAACGTCCATATTAGAAGATCTTCAATTTGGGAGGGGGGAATGGGTATCGCCGCTCCGGGAACCATTTATTGGATAACCAACACCTCTGTCATAGGTCACCCCGAGCGGTTCGCTACGTTTGGTGACTTAGCAGGGGTGCCCGGAATCACGAGATGAGGTTCGTCGGGGTCTTGGCGGCAGATGCATCTGCACACCTACGGCGTGGCGGGCTGATTCGAGAGAAGCCTTTTGACTCCTCCAGCCGGACTCTCAACCCATCATATGTCACTCCTGGACACTGACCCCCATATTCCGACCCCCCCCTCATTTTTCCTTCCCAGAACTTCCTCTCCTTCCTTTCCTTAAAAAAAACCGTCCACACAGCATCCCCTAAGATGACATAGGTCCGAAAGGAAATTATTTCCTCAGGGCATCCTGTATGGAGATAACGTAAAAATGGGGTTATTCTAGTCAAGAAGCCCGAATTTCGGGCGTTTTTTGACGGTCGATGAAAAAAACATAAATATTGTAAGTTTAGATACATTTTTCATAATTTATTTATTTAATTTTTAAGAATTCAGAAAAAATATATTTTACGAAGTTACACGCTGTTGAAGTAGAGGGGGGGGGGGAGAGCGTGTCCATCTTGTCACGATTTCTTCCCTTCTGGTGATCTCTAAAATGAAAAACGGTAGATTCTTTAGCAGTAGAATGGTCATTATGGTAGGAACCAAAAAAAAGAAAAAAAAATCTCGCAAAATGGCGGCTGATCAAAAAATTTGATGTTTTAAAGTAATTTTGTAACTTTTCGGAATTTTTAAAAATAGTAAAAGTTAATTTTTGTTGGTTCTTATCATAGAGGGATATATAAAGAAAATTCATGCAAATTTTAAAGAAAATCGGTCAATTAGAACTAGAGATTGTGTGACAAACGTTTCGAAAAAAGTAGTTTTGAGAAAAAAGTCGCTTAAAGTTTTGCTCTCTTTAGATTCTAGTTAGATTCTGATTATTATTATTATTCTGATTAACCGATCAAACCAAAATGGCTATAACTTTAAAAATAATTCGAATTTTGAAAAATCCTCTTAAGGAGATCTTCTTGAAAATTTAAACTATCGAAATACAAAGAATGTTTTTTCTAGACTAGAATACCCCTTAAATAAACCCTACTGTGACATTTAACAAAGGAAATAAACAAGCTACTATTTAAACAATAATATGTTTCGATGACGTACATTTTTTTTTTTTAACTTTATTTATTCCCATTTCTTTGTACATATAATGTATAATAGCAAAGAGTATATAATAACAAATAGTATGAACAAGTAATGAAAACCTACTAAGGCACTGCCTGAGTGTGGGTAATATTAAAACAAAATACTATATTTCCAAGTACCCAAAGTATGAAATAGACTTTAAAAATATATAAAATATAAAGTTAGTATAAAAAGTTAGTATTACATAGGTAGAATAAGTGAAAAAGGTTTTTTTCAGCTATTATAAAAATAAAATAAAAATATGGAGAAAAACATACTGATTTTTGATAAGTTTTAAGATTTTCACGGCCAATAGCATTTTCGTTATTTGTTTTGGGGTGTTATGCCGTGTTGCGCTACGTCCTTCTTTAGCCAACGTTTCGGACATCGTCCATCATCAGGGCAGATCCGGCAGTTCCGGCAGATCCGGTAGATGATCTGCCGGATCTGCCCTGATGATGGACACTGCAACGATGTCCGAAACGTTGGCTAAAGAAGGAGGTAGCGCAACACGGCATAACACCCCAAAAACAAATAACGAAAATAGTGATTTTTATTATTATTTTTTTATGTAGTTATTATAAAAAAAATAAATAAACAGAAAACATATTGTACTACAGTTTAGAAAGTCACAGAAAGTGAGTTGTAGAAGGATGGATAAATTTATAGAAAAAGCGTTTCAATATCTACATTATTCAACCATAATTTTACCTCTTTTACGTATTTTGTCATTTTATTTGTCATTTGAGTTTGCAGTGGTAGAAGGTTAAATGTACGAGGACCAATGAAACTGCTATGTGTCTGCAATAATTTAGTATTGGTTTGTGGGGTGTAAAATATATTATTTATTCTTTTGCTCATTCTATTTTCATTTATTTCGAAATTATTTTTTTTTTTAAATACATATTTCAAAGTTTGTAATATAAATAATTTAAATATTATATATTTTAGTTTCTTTGGATAATAAGTTGGTTGAGAATGTTTTATTTTTGTTATATATGACTTTAATTATGTGTTTTTGAATTATTTGTAGAGGCTTAATAAATCTATCAAGTGCACCACCCCATCCTATAATGCCGTAAGTGATTGATGATTGCACCAGGGAAAAGTAGATCATTTTCAATTTTTCAATGTTTAGTACTTCCTTAAGTCTATAAAATATGTAGGTCAGATATCTTAATTTAGAAGTGATTTGATTAAAATGTGATTAATATGTAAAACTGGTTTTAATATTTCCCTTCTGTCTTCCATGCCACCTATGGCTTTGTTAGTATATAGTAGAATATAATTCACACTTAACAATGTTAAAATATGCAAATAACTGACAAAATATTAACTTACAATATCATAACATAAGTACGCGTACTCTAACATTGTAATGTCGACATTTGAAATTTTATTTTTTCATTATTTTTTTATGTGTGAAACCACACAAAAGTCCCAACTGCTCCCACCCGTCCGGAGCCAGTGAGACTATGGCATTCCCAATCATTGGGATATTAAGATTGGTTCTGGCCGCGCGACCACGAACTTTTTCCTACTTTTTCTCGTTGGAAATAAACTAACAGTGGAGACTGTTTTGCTTGAAACATAGATGGCAGTGCTGCTCCAAAATAATGTTTACATAGCCGTCATGT
This sequence comes from Limnephilus rhombicus, assembly GCA_929108145.2. NCBI lineage: Eukaryota > Metazoa > Arthropoda > Insecta > Trichoptera > Limnephilidae > Limnephilus > Limnephilus rhombicus. The sequence goes on from OV815291.1 coordinate 18,995,722, forward strand.
AAAGTGTAAACTGTGCACGTGATAATAGTATTATTAGGTATCGTTGCATGAGTTGATTCAATAAAATTAAAGTAGTTATAAAATTCAAGTAGTTAATATGAAAAAGGTTACATCAAATCATATCATGAATTCTACAGTATTTGGTAAAATCAAGAAATAAAAATGCGGAAGACGTCATAATGCAATCTAATGATATTCCGCGGACGAAAAGGTAAGGTTATTTGAAATATAATCACATTAAACGATGTCCGTTAATTTTTTAAATTGGTGACATCTCAGTTTTCTTTCAAATCAGCGTAAGCTCGTAAATCACACTTCTGGATTTTTTCTGTACAATAATGCTTTTTAGCACGAAGTCCTTTCAATTTTGGCAAGGTTTGCCACATGTATTTTAAAAATTGTTTTGCTCCATATGTCTTAAGAATTTCACGGCCAAATAAATTATTATCGTGATTTATTTTTGGGGTATTATCCCGTTGCGCTTCTCTTAAACTACATTTCGGACAGCGATACAGCGTCCATCATCGTAGGCCTCGATGTCCTGATGATGATGAATTCCAGCCTTTGCCGATTGTTGCAAAAATTACACTGATCACACTATTGGAATTTTCTCTTCAATGGCTAATGTTATTTATTTAATTGAAAAAAAAAATAGCCGTTCGAATACATTATTCGGGCATTACATAAAGCGTACGTAAGTTTAGTATAATAGTCTCATATTACGTTCCTAATGGTATGTTTTACAATAATTGCAGGAAGTCAAATAATAATCAGATATAAAAAGTGTGACCTTCAGCCACTGAATCATTGAATGTCATATTTTGCACGATTTTTTTTTTTATCACGGAACACTGTTCATCAGAAGTCATGTACCATTAAACGTTCTTGTCCAGCTGTATTCAATTGCGTTAATAATTTAATCCTTTTGTGGGAGTCTCCAAATATTTCCAAAATCGGTACACTATTGTGACTGAATGAGTGGTGAAGCGAAGAAGATCTAAGAATGAATGGTAAAGGGAAGAGGAACTTTTAAAAGTAAAGTTTTTTTTTTAAATGTCTCTTCTCCCAAAGACTAATTTCTCCCGATATAATATATTTAATATTGTAAACATTATTTTATTGGAAATATTACTTGACCAATACCAATTGTTTACAAATCATTATCTGCATACGTTTACTGAACCCATAACTTCAGCAGCAAGACATATTAATCTTGAAATATTTCAAACTGAACAATGAACCAAGGTCAAGTATCTTCTCCGCATGTTGTTATATTTATGGATATTTTATTTTATTTTTTTAAATTTTCTTTATTCATTGCATAAATATTATGGTTAATGTTCTTCCTACAACATGGGTCTCTTCAAGACCAATGTTCATTCCTTCCTCTCCTCAAAAAGACCCTCCACACAGCATCCCAGATGACATAGGCCCTGAGGGATACTATTTTCCTCAAGGCCTCGTGTGTGGAGTCAATGTAAAAAAAAACTGAATTAAGTAGTGGATTTTTCGACCACTATGCGTGTTTTAATATATTATGAGTCTGTTTTTTTTTTTTTTTTTAAATCAAAAGTATGAATTGAAATGATATTAAATTTTGATTTATGCTTATTGCTGTGTTGGTAAAAACGGTTAAGAAAATGTTGAATTATAACAAAATTTAAAAAATGTTATATCTACACCGATTAAAACTGATTTGAACAATTTATTGTAGATTCAATTGTAAGGTTATTTATTTATTTATTTTAACGCCGTAAAATGGCTATTACAATCCGGTGATACATGATACATGATACACAGTGGTACACAGGAGGGTAATTACAATGATAATAATGTACATTAAACAAAGTACATATTATGTATGATAACAACTAGTACTTAGTTATAGGATACAAATATGTTTTACAACAACAACAAAAAAGAATAATATTCTTTATTATGAGCTCGAATAAAGTATACACATTTTTATGCAGAATAAAAATAAGTAGTAAAGGTAAATTTTTAGAAAAATTCTCAACATCAAGTATAATATACTTTTATAATAATAATAATAAATCTGGTGGACAACTTATATAGCGCTGTTTTTGCGAAAAATCGCCTCAAGAGCGCTGTACAAATTAGCATGGATTTTACATTAGAATTTACTTAACGTAGGAGGCTCGATAACAACTCGTCTTGCAGCTATCAAGCGCATGGATTATTGGAATTCTAGCCCCCCAATAAATGAAATAAAATATCTTTTTATATGTACGTATTTTAATTTACTTAACTATGTAGGAGGCTAGATAACAACTCGTCTTGCAGCTATCAAGCGCATGGATTATTGGAATTCTAGCCCCCCGATAAATTAAATAAAATATCTTTTTATATGTACGTATTTTAATTTACTTAACTATGTAGGAGGCTCGATAACAACTCGTCTTGCAGCTATCAAGCGCATGGATTATTGGAATTCTAGCCCCCCGATAAATTAAATAAAATATCTTTTTATATGTACGTATTTTAATTTACTTAACTATGTAGGAGGCTAGATAACAACTCGTCTTGCAGCTATCAAGCGCATGGATTATTGGAATTCTAGCCCCCCGATAAATTAAATAAAATATCTTTTTATATGTACGTATTTTAATTTACTTAACTATGTAGGAGGCTAGATAACAACTCGTCTTGCAGCTATCAAGCGCATGGATTATTGGAATTCTTGCCCGCAATAATACATTTACCTTATGTATTTAGTAATCTACTTAACATCCTAAGTCTAGCTTAATCTAACTTAATCTAACTTAATCTACTTAATCTAACCTAACCTAACTTAATCTTACTCACACATACTCAAAACATATATTTAATAAATCTGCAGTACATAACAACAATTGCAAAGAAACCATAAAAATAACATGTAATCAACGCTAACGAAAATGGATATACTCGTAATACACTGTAATAATTGTCACTGTGACCTGTTTATTATTATTGATTGTTGTTTTAAACACTAACAGCCTTACTAAAAAACCCAGTTATAAAAATTTTATTCAATTGATAAACGGCCGCGGATGTGAAAACATTACTAATTAAAAATTTGTTCATTGAAAGAAATACACGTGGTTTCCACGGCCTGAGAGGGTAGTTTATCTCTGTTTTAACCATTGATGTCCGAACGATATTTGTAATTTTTCCATAGTATTTTGAATGTTCTATATATGAAGGTGTCGTAAAAACAAATACCATTTATGAAAACTAGATAAAATTACCTTTTAGATATGTGTATTTGAAATACACTTTAGCTTTCAAAAACTGCCATATTTTAAGATTCAAACTCGGAAAAAAATTTCCTCCCACAACATTTTTGACCAAAATGTAGAGAAATTTAAATAAAATCAAAATTCAAAAAACACAGTCCTTTTATGTAATAAATTTGGAAGGAAACTATTACCTCACTTTTTCATCGTGTAAACAATAAAAAAATAATAAAAAATTTCAAAGTTTTTTTTTATTGCCAAAAAAATAACTTAGAAATAATACCGAAATTTAAAACAGATTTCTTGCATCTCTAAAGACGTTAATTTTTTTGATACGTTTACGAACACATGTATTAGATTTTAATATTATAAAAAATTATCACTTTTAAGAAATTCTCTTAAAATAAAGACCTTAAAACAATACAACAATATTCTGACAGTTCAACTTTGAAAGTACGGCGTTTGTACAATAACTTGATTAAACTGATGTAAACCACACAAATAACATGGTAAATATATCAATTATGTGAACAGAAGAGTAAATTCGTCACTACAATAGACATTATTAAGTAAAATCACAAAATTTTCGATATCCCGCCATAAAACACACCGAGCTGTTTTGTCATCGCGGGCTGTCGCGGGCCGAAGAACTAATGCATAGGCGCGCCAATAATGCCCCTTGCGGAGAAAAATTAAAACAACATTGTTTCCTAGTAAATTAAAACCATATACAACGTTGTCACATCTTCAATGCGTTTTAACAGCGTGACCACGTAAGAAACGTTATTGGTAATAAAACGTGTTTTAGTGTATACGAGGATTATTTATGTTATTGCAATAACACAGTTAATCGGTCGCGCTGTGGTTTTTTTTTAGTAAGGCTGTATCTCTTTGGTATTTTAATTTGTCATTTATCACTTCATACGTACGGCACTGGTAGAAACCGAAGGGCGCGGGATCAGTCCGATGACTTCCTAGTCCATGTGCTTAGGGGCGGTTACTTTTATTTGTACATCGTTGGATTCTGGGAATTGGCTAATATGGAGTAACGTTACCTTCAGTTGAAATGACCGCAGTTTGAAATGACTACAGGTACTGCTAATTTTTAGTTCTGATTTTCAGGGCTGTTAGTTAAAGATTCAATAACAACTTTGGTTTAAAAATAATAATTTTGAAAAAAATTATACATTTATTAGCTATCTATATTTATGGTAGACTCCAGAAGTTTACAGTTTGGTATTGGACTGGAAAAATGACATAAGTATAAGTACCTCAATTTATCTTTTTTTTTTAATTGCTAAAGTGCGCTATTCTTCCACGTAGTTTTATTTTGATTTTGATTTTGATTTAAAATCTAATAAGTACTTAAATGGCTTGTTTTATGTATAAGTATATTGTATTAGATTTTCACGGCCAAAATTATTTTCCTTATTTACTTTTGGGGTGCTATGCAGTGTTGCATTACCTCCTTCTTTAGCCAAGCCAGCGTTTTAGTCTCCATCAATATGAATCAATATTATGATGGACACTGTAATGCTGTCCGAAAAAATGGCTTAAAAGGAGGCATAACACCCCAAAAAATAAATAACGAAAAGGTACATATATTATTTCAATAATCCAAATAACTTTTATATGCAATTATCAATTATGTTTCTGTGTGTGTTGTACTTTTCAACAAGATGATTGATGCCATTAGAAACATTTTTTTCAAAATATTCATGGCAAGCTGTACCTACTTGCAGTCAATGCCAGATTAGCCCATAAGCAAATTAAGCAATTGCTTAGGGCAACACGTCTAGGGGGGCACCAGAAACAGCACAAAAAAATTGCTAGCGCGTGAAAGGTAAGACTGTTTAAAAATCCGCTAGTTTTAAATTGACTAGAATATTATATGTAGAGTCAGATATGCTAAAAACGTTGGACTTAAAATCTATTTTGCGCGGATTAATGCCAGAAAAAGTCGCAAGTCGCATTTCAATAAATAAATGAAAAATGCTTTGGTTTTTAATTTATGTAATACTTACTCCACGTATCTCTTTCTTCCTTCCTACATATTTTAAGGTACGTAATGATAATGATCTATCTCGTTGTATTAGGTCCTTACATATGAAATTGTCGTTTTTTATGGGAGGAAAATAAAGTCGATTTTTTTAATATAATATATTTATTTAATCAAAGTATGTACCATTGCTATCTATGCACTTTTGCCATCTCATTGGTAATTCATCGATCCCTTTACTAAAAAAAACATTCGGACGGGAATCAATAAAATCTTTGAAAGCGGTTTGGACTGCCCCATCGGATTTGAATTTTTTCCCTTGCAAGAAGTTATCCAAATTTCGAAAAAAATGGTAATCTGTTGGGGCAAGGTCCGGAGAGTACGGTGGATGTCTTAGACATTCCAATTGAAACTCCTCTAATTTGGTAGCCGTCTGTTGTACAGTGTGTGGTCTAGCGGTCGACGCGCGTTTGTTGATTTGCTTCACTCAATTCGTGAGGTACCCACCTTTCAAGCCTTTTCACCTTCCCAATTTGCTTCAAGTGGATTAAAACAGTTTTATCAGTAACACCGCAGCCTGCAGCTAACTCGGAGGTGGTTTGCGATGGATCCGCTTCCACAATAGCCTTCAATTCTTCATTATCAACTTTGGTCTCCGGCCGTCCACGGGGCTTGTTCTGCAGGTCGAAATTTCCAGAACGAAAACGTTGGAACCAAAAACACACTGTGTTTTCTTTGCGGCACCGCCGCCCACTGGTGCCACGGTGGAACTCGTACTCGTAAATAACGCGATATTTCAAGTTTTCCATTTTGTAAACTAAGTGACGCAAAGAAAAAAAAATAATTAAGGAAAAAACAAATGTATTATAATTTTCGAAACACAAATACACGAGTAAATAGCTGTATAAATTTGAATTTGGAATTCCTAACCAAAGAGAAGATATTTGAGATCAAAGTTGCCAGTACGGCAAAAAGCCAATTTCATATGTAAGGACCTAATATTAAATACGTATTTTTTTTTAAAGACCGATACTAGTTTACTTATGGATAGGGGGGCTCACGGGCGTGGATTGCTTAGGGCATCAAGTAGTCTTAATCTGGCACTGCTTGCAGCATTAGACTAAGGGCCCGTCCCCACTTCCATCTTATTTTTTATTTTTATCAATTCGTCTTTATTAATTCTAGACTTACAATTTGTGATGTCCTATGCATGTCTCACTAAGAAAGCCTGTATTGAGAGCAGGCAGCATAATAAAGTATTGTGTATCTAAAAAGCTTCCGGCTTTTAGACATAGATGGCGGTGATAAGAACTGTCAGTAGATTCCGCTAGATGGCAGGTACCTAAGTTGTCCAGAAGAGGAACGGGGGGCTGATAGTGGGTGTTTTCTGTAAAACACTAGTTAGAACCAATTTAGCCAGCTCCTGGTTAGGTCGACTAACGGGGTCAATATTGTAATACGCGAAGTATTGAATAAAACCAGTTTAACATAAAGAATCTATCATTCCTAAAAGTAATCTCCATCCAAGGGGAATCGGAGAATCTGTTAGTGCGTCTACTAATAACAGAACATTACAAAAATAATAACACATACAATAAAAAATTGAAGTGGGAACGGGCCCTAACGTGAATTAGTCTGATGTCATGTATAATTATATGATTTTTTTCTTATTGTTCCAGTATTTCGAACAAACGTCATGTTTGTTTTATTGGTATCGATTTTTCTGACAGCTCTACTTTTCTATGCCTGTCTCTATAAACATGGATCCAGAGAAGTTAAAAATCTTACCTCTTGGCCTATGTTTGGAAACATGCTGGGCACCTTCACGCAAAAAGAGCACTTCAGGGACATATTGCAGAGGGCCTATAATGCCTTTCCAGATCAAAGGTAAGATAATACCTGAATTTATTTGGTACAAGGTTCTTACTTACATGGTCAATAGATGGCAGTTATGTAAAAAATTAAAGTTATGTTTGAAAATATGCCAAGAGATGGCATTTAGTTATTAATTTATTGCTTCTTCACAATTTAAATAAATTTTGATTACATTCGTCAAGGGGTCTACTTAACGACATTTTATTAATATGTATTATCTCGTTTTTTCTTCTATAACCGTCTTGGACGAGTGATATCTTCTAAAATTATTGATGGATTTTTTTTAATGTGTGTCAAGGAGTGACGGACGCATGAATTCACCCCTCCACTGCGATGTAAGGTGATAGGTCGAGAGTCCAGCTGGAGAAATCAAAACGTCTCCCTCAACCAGTCTCTCCCAACTCACCCCGCCACGCAGTAGGTGGGCAGATCCATCCGCTGCCATGACCTAGGCAAACCTCACCCTATGAACCCGGGTACCCCTGCTAAATCCACCAAACGTAGTGAACCACGAGTAGGGTTCCCAGATCAAAAAATCAAAATCTCGGAGAAAATTCCCGACATTCGATAAAAATTCCGGACTTTCTTGTAAATATAATATAAATATCGTTATGCATCGTGGCATGTCAAAACCCGCGTCGGCGGGGGGGATCCCAATGGTCAAAAGGAAGAAACAGGCTTTCTGTAGAGTCTGTTAAGTCGATTCTCTAAGAGCCCGCGCAGACAGCAAGCGTTCCGCGTTCCGCGTTCTGCGTTCCGCGTTCTTTGTAAGTAGTTGACCACTATTGCGTCGTGCAGAGACAGCGGCAGTCAACTCTTGCGTTCTTGCGTTCTATTGTCAGAATTACAAAGAACTCTTGGAACGCCTCGCTTGCAAGATGACTGACACCGAAAAATTAATTGATTTAGTAAGGAAAAGGCAGTTTTTATATAATCTTAGTGACACAGACTATAAAAACCGTCATAAAATAAAAGTAATAATCAAATTCACCTTCAGCTGCTTCTCAAGTAATTCAACATGAAATAATTAATATGTCTCAGGAGGTTTCAGACACACAAAATTTAACTAATTTTTATGAGACAATAGAATACACACTAAATAATGAATTTATGTAACATTTTATTTTCACTGTATTTAAAAAATTAAAATAAATTGCAGTTGCTGTCTTATTTTTCTTTTTCCTTTTTTTATATAATTATGCAATTCATTAAAGCTACTTATTGATATTCGGAAGTAAATTAAAAAACGTTATTCATCTTTAAGTAATTCAGGAAAAAGAATATTGAACTCTCCTTTTTCATTTTGCTCAGTGTTAATCGGATGCACCCAGTGTCTTCTTTTCTTTTTAGACTCTTCCAAAGTCAACAAAAGCAATGCTTCGTCTTCTGAAGACGAACTAACGAAATACATGTTTCACGTACAAGCTTTTTGGGAAAATGGAACGAAGAATATTTGACCGTGTGCTGTGTGCGTTAGAACTCGTGTAGAACGCAACCGTACGCTGAACGCTTGGCTGTCTGCGCGGGCTCTTAACATAGTATAATTTTCATAAATATGACTTGCGAAATGTTCTACAAAACTATGATTAAAGATTCGGAAGTGTTGAACAATATTTCTGCGAGCATTAAATATCAGAAGTGATGTTTTTATTTTGATTTGTAATAAAAATAATTTGGTTTATTTCATTTTTTATATCAATCTCCACTTAATTGTAGAAATTCCGGACTGTTGAGAATTCCCCCCGCTTTCCGGACAAAGTTCTATAATTCCGTACTTGTCCGGAAAATTCCGGACGTATGGCAACCCTAACCACGAGTGACCTATGAAAGAGGTGTTGGGTATCCAGTAAATGGTTCCCGTAGCGGTGGTACCTATTTCCGTCTCCCAAATTGAAAATCTATTAAACATTACTTAAAAATCGTTTGTGTTTCCAGATATTTTATTTTTAATAACTTCAGAAGTCCGGTGGTCATCATCAGAGACCTTGATCTTATAAAACAAATAACGATCAGGGATTTTAGTTACTTTGAAGATCATATTGGTGGTGTCGATGTCAAAATAGACCCGATTTTTGGCAACAATTTATTCTCATTGAAGGGTGAGTTATAACAATTATTACGAGTAATAATTATTAGCCTGAAACACTCATCTACATTGAAAAAATCTCCCGAGAAAAGATACATGCCGCCGACGGGACTCGAGCCCGCGTCCTTCTGATTTCCGGTCAACTGCTCTTATCCACTGAGCTACGGCGGCTAATCTCATGCCGTCAAATAATTCAATATATACTAGTGTTTCATTCAATAATTACTGCTTATTACATTTTTCCACCTGCAAGCAAACAACTTTATTTTATATGAGAAAGGCATTGTAAGTGCTAAATCTCCCACTAGGTGGCGTCGAGACAAATTATGTCTACATTTTTTGGTGAAATACTTTAACTGGTCAAATATTAATTATTATTTTTTAATTGATAAACTAATGTTTAAGGCAGCCCCTAGACGCTACAATAATATTGTAAAATATATTTTATTGTTCAATAAAATTGAAAGTGCTTAGAATCCAAACGCTCAATTATGTTGCACAATAAAACGATCAATTATATTGCACAATAAACGAACTGCACAATGTTTTCGAGTTGATAAAATTGAAAAAAATATTTTGCAATACTGTCCCTACCCTACAAGATGCAATGGAAAAATATGGTGCAATAAAAATTAAACTCGCTCAAACTTTTGTTCAATCAATGAGCAATCTTCAATATTAACCCTAAACGGTCAATAATATTGCACAATTCGTAATATTGAGCAATATAATAGATCGTCTATGGGCCCGCCTAAGACAAGATGTTTATGCATAGCACAAAAGGTAACAATTATTATATGTAAGTAATAATTATCGAAATACTCATCTGCATTGAAAAAAATCTCCCGAGAAAAGTGAGTTATAACAATAAATGCACGTATTATAACCATCATCATCACTGCGCTACATCGCAGGGTGGGATTTGGTCTTATCCGCGAAAGTTCTCCTATGGCTACGGTCCCTCGCCACTTGCCTCTAGTCCTCACTCATTCCCTTCCTACTACAATACTCCTCCAGTCGATCCACCTCTTTTCTTCGGTCCACCTCTGGGTAACTTTCACTGGAGAACCTTCTCTGTCATATTTTTGGTGTCCTATCATCTGGGTTTGTTTCAACATATCCAACCATCGCCAAGTATCATTCTAGACGTTAAGGCTCCGCAACCGGGATCGAAAAGAAGAAGATGGAGAGATACGAAATAACGAATGTTAGAGGAGTGTGCTAACATTTACAGCGACAAAATCGATGCGAAAATTGCGTAAAACAGACGTGTTTATAATAATTTCTGGAGCATACTTTGCGATTTTTTTCTATCGAGAGAATTTTATATAATTTGCGTTTCGGCGCGTGGAATGTCTAGATATTATCTTCAAGAATAACATATATATTTTTAAGAGCTTTAAAACTTAACGTGTTTAAGGGAGATATGTAAGAAATCGGTAGAAATTCGGGTTGCGGGCCCTTAACATATACAGGGTGTAATAGGACGTACCCGAGGGATTCCTGAGCATATTTGGAGAAAAAAATGCAAATGATATTTTGATCTCCGGTGATATTTTTGATGTTTTTTTTATTTATTTTTTCTACAAAAACATTAAAAAATGGTGGGTGTTGGATAGTTGGAGGCGGGGTGAGGGGTTGGTCGGTTACTCGGCTGAGTGAACAATGACAACAAGTGGAAGAATTTTTTTTTTTTTGAATTTGAAGCAAAAAATTTAAAAAAATAAAAAAATGTCATAAAAAAAGTCACCGGAGACCAAAATTTCATTTACATTTTTACTCCAAATATGCTCAGGAATCGCTGGTTAAAATCCCTCGGGTACGTCCTGTTACACCCTGTATATGGTTTAAGAAATTTCTTTTTTTTATTGTCAAACCGCAAACCGAGAAATGACCGCCACACTTTATAACTGACTATCGCTCTGCGGTAAGTGATAATAAAATAAAATAAAATTCCGTAAATAACTGAATGTTACAGCGTTGGAACAATCGACGATTGCGTCAACACATAAAAACAAAGAAGACATTACACATCTGGAAAATACTTCGAAATTATGTAAAAGATTTTTCCGGAACAAACGAGCAATAATACCAAGAAACCAAATATACGAAACTAGCTGGTACCAGGCATGCTTTGCTATGCCATTTAATAAAGAAATTGTTTCTCCCTGCGTGTCCTTTCCCGTTCGTCCCGTTCCCCTTCCTCTCCCGCGTCTCCTTCCCCTCTATCGTTCCCACTCCACCTCCTCCACCTTACCTCTCTCCATTCCACTCTCCCCCTTCCCCCGTCCCGCGAACCCTCTCCCGAGTTCCCCTCCGCCGTCCCAGGTTCCCCACCCCCCTTCCTGTTTCCCCTCCCCCTCCAAAATTCCATTCATTCAGTGCCGGTACATTCAGTTTTCAAACAATTCGCGTGCCACCTATTGAAATTTTTATACAAATTTCATGATGCCAGAACTCACCAGTAGGATTATACAAACCTTGTTCTGAAGACAAAAAAAATAATTATCCAATTTGGTGCAGTCGTTCGAAAGTTTTGCGCGTGCGGGCGATTCATTTTGATTTATATATATACTAGCTGACCCGGTGAACTTCGTACCGCCTAAGAATCAATAACTGTTGTGTTAACTTATTAGCTGAATTAATTTATTTTTTTTTAAGTTAAAATTAATACTCAAAATGAATTAAGAAATGTAATTCACGTGGCAGTAAGGCATTTGCTTTATTAAAGCGAATCGAAACGATTCACGTGGCATTATTGTACTACTTTCTGTTTAAACTACTTACTGGGTGGATTGCACTTGGGTCGATTCCCTTCATTGAAGCACCTTGTGATATCCAACATTTTTCGTTTTGTTGTCGTTAGATATCTTCCCAGTTCCACCGGGCGCATTGAGGAAAAATAAGCCACCATTTCCATCAACGAATTGCCTTCATTAACGAATCGTGCACTTCCTTCTGTTGGGGGTACAACAGTGGTACATTCGTTCAAACTGATTGGTTCAATGCATCTTGATCATATTCACGTTCACGTACCAATTCTTGATTGAAAGCATCATTCATTGCAAGTTTCATTGCATTCATGAAGCGTCGATCTGGCGTTGTTATTCCTAACTTGACTAACAAACCGCCGCACATGAGGTAACACATGTCTTCGATCAAAAACAAAGCCTGTTTATGTATATCCTCATTCACGTCGAGATCAGGATTCCCTGAACTGACACGAATTCGATGTAAAATGTCTTCTGACGTATCATCTTTGTACTTGTTCCATAGTTCACGTGGATTCGATGGGAAACATGTCGAAATAATGATAGCAAATAATGTGCGTATCAGACTGGAGATGCAGAAATAATTGCTTCAGTGATTTTCATGTCCCAATGAGAATCGTTTTCAAGCAAATTGATCTGCTGACATGCAACACGAATTGTTGGGCACACTACACCATTGACTGTGATTCAAACGATGTCGGCCCACGAACATTCACCAGCAACAACCGAAAGTAGAAGCATTCGTTACTTTTTACATGAACAGTGTAAATGTGACCAAGAGCATCAGTATCAGCACAACCGGATGATCAGTAACCACATCGCCGTGCTTCCGACGTGGAAATTCTTCGACATAGCGTTCGACAAAGTGTAATAACGTGACATCTCAGAGTAGAGCAACGTCCGGGCAAACAGATCGCATTGGCAAACCGAAAAGAAACTGGGGGTGAAATGCAGATCCCGCCAATGTGGGGGATTTTAATAAAAATGCAATTTCTAGATGAGAAAAGTGTGGAAAAGTTGAATAAAAAATAAATTTAGGTGCGCTTGGCAAAATTGAGGGAGATACAGCCGTTTAAAGAATGAATAAAATGACACTTCGTGAACTTATACTACGCCATTTTGTTACTATTATGTTGGTATCTCAGACTTGCTATTAACGAAGGTTGATACGATTGTAGCCAACTTCGTGTGATATATAACAAAGCGCGTAATTATGAAAAACAGAATTAATAATGGTCACAAACCATGTTACACAAACCTGGCGTAGCCGCTAAACTACTTGAAAACTGGGATGTTTTTCTTGCGTTGACGCGAGTAGGCGTTATAAAGGGGCACAAACCATGTTACATAAACCATGTTACACAAACCTAGCGTAGCCGCTAAACTATTTGAAAACTGGGATGTTTTTCTTGCGTTGACGCGAGTAGGCGTTATAAAGAGGCACAAACCATGTTACACAAACCATGTTTAGCGTAGTCTTAGGTTAGGTTACTTTAATTTGGAAGGTGATAAACAGTTTCAAAAATCGTTGAAAAAAAGTCCGCTAGAAAAATTTCATAATTACGCGTCTCATCTATCACATGAAGTCGGCTACAATCGTATCAACCTTCGTTTAGCAAGTCTGAGATACCAACATAATAGTAACAAAATGGCGTAGTTTAAGTTCACGAAGTGTCATTTTATTCATTCTTTAAACGGCTGTATCTCCCTCAATTTTGCCAAGCGCACCTTAATTTCTTTTTTATTCAACTTTTCCACACTTTTCTCATCTAGAAAGTGCATTTTTATTAAAATCCCCCACATTGGCGGGATCTGCACTACTCCCGAAACTGGTCAATGTTGTTGCTGGAGGTGTTTCAGCACGTTTGGCAACAATCGATGTTATGAAATAAACTCGTTGATCATTCTCCAGATGCATCGCCAAATATACAACAATGGAATGTCGTTCATGAATGGGGAATGAAAATATTCGCCAAATCGCCTCATTGTAGCTCACAAACTTGATAGCGTATGATTTCATCGTTTTTTATTTGTAGTTTTAACGCCAAAAATCGCCATATCGCTGACTTTTATGACAAATTTGCAGATGTATTTGATTGACTTCACCGAATTGCAATAGGTACCCCACGTCACAATGCGCCTTGAATGTTTTGAAAAGAAGTGGCTATTTTCCTGGAGTTGTGCAGACATACGTTCACCATTTGTCCCATTTACGACTGTTGACATTTAGTGTGTAAGAAAGAGAGGCAGCTTTATATGTTTAAGAACAAAAGAAAAACAATCAGCACGTTGACATTTGACGTTTTTGAATTTTTGGAATTCAAGCAAACTTCAATATTATACCTACCTACCACAATATTCCTGCAGCTCTTTCAAAAGATGAAAATTCGTTCCATATTAAATGTATGAGGAAATTAATTTGTCATAACTTTCTTTTTCGTGAATTTTTGCGATGTTTTAATAGTTATTGTTATTATGTTATCCGAGGCGGAGACAAATCCAACAAATCAAAGATCATCAAAATAGGTTCAGCCGTTCTCGAGTTATAAATAGTGTAACTAACCCGACTTTGTTTTATATATTAGGAAGATATAGATAGATAGATAGATAGGCAGATAGGCAGATAGATAGAAGATAGATAGATAGATCGATGACAATATCCGACAACGATAGTTCAATTAGAGTAACTTATCGCTGTTACACAAATATAGAAATTAATAGATAAATTGCAATACGGTTAATATTTTTTTAGGTAGAAAATGGCATGAAATGCGATACACGCTGAGTCCTGCTTTTACCAATGCTAAGATGAAAGAAATGCTGGAATACGTTGAAGAGTGCGCTAATCAGATGGTCAACTATTACTTGGAAGAGACGAACAATCTTATCTCTGGAGGTAAGAATTATCTTTAAATTAAATTTATTTCTATTCGTGAACATACACTTTACAAATTATTACATTGGTTTACATGGATAATAAATTTAGTAATAAGAAGAAAAAATGTTAATGATCTGTAGCTTTATGTAAATAGGTTAGTAGTAGTATTTTGTGAACACCTCACTAGGCGAACCTGTGCTGAGGTGTTACCGTGTTTGGGATTAAGCGCTATTCTGTCGACATACGTGGAAGCACCGTATTCTCCTTGATATTATCAAGGTGGGTCGAATACATAAATAAAATATTAGTTGCAGTAGGTTCTATGTACGGTTGTTCTTAACATCTAAATTATGTGTAAAATAAAAAATTGTCTTGATAAAGATGTAGGTATATTTTTCTATGGACCACACGCCACTGGTATAAGTAGTATTGTGGTAATATTTTCTGTCCCGTAACAAAGTTTTCTTATTTTTTTTTTTTTTTAATGTTTAAATTGGATTATGTTTGGTTAGGTGTTATAATGTTTTGAATAAATTGAATGCCTTGTTGTTTGATCCAGTCCTTGGCGTGTTTTTTGTGAAGAACTGTAGTTGTAATTGGAGGTAAGAATCCTAGGTCTGTTTTAATGATGCTTATATATTTTTTTAAATCTCCAAACAATTCTTCGTCCTGCAACCTCTAATAGAGAATTGCTACACGGCCTGTTTTTTGTCGACCACCATGACATCATTTTCTTCAAAGATTCTGGTATCTTTCTTTCTATCGTAAATTTTCAAAATCATTTCAATGTTCCTCTGGAACATAGCTAGCTTGGCTTAGAGCTGATCTGGTGAGTGCTTTATTTATTTACTAACGCCCTACTGGGTTTTTACATAGAATTTCACTTTTATTTAGTGACGCAATGTAAGTATAACAAGAATAAAAGGATAAATGTAGATGTAATACACAAAGTATAACCAGTATAACATCACATAGGAATCATTTCACAAATCTATTCAGGTATTGTATTTGATTGTTTCAATAGCTTCAAAGCCTCAAATGCACAAACATCGACATTGACAGAGGAACACAGTTATTGTTATTTTATTACTTTTGTATTGTCTTTTCTTGATCTTTGCCGCGAACTATACTAATAGCGTTGTTAACATCGTGCATTTATTACATCATAGATATGGACTATCTGGACGTCGAGATGAAAGAAGCATTTACAAGATACACAAACGATGTCATAGCCTCCGTTGCATTTGGTGTCAAAGTTAATTCTCTGATGGACAAACACAGTGAATTCTACGAAATGGGGAAGTTGGCTATATCCCAAACTAGACTCAAACCAGAGTTTACCAGACTGCAAGTTATCAAGCAAATATTGATGGCATCGTTCCCAAGAATAGCGAAGGTGAACTATTATGATGTCTATATTTGCCCTAACTTAAATATTAAACTTTTTTGTAAAATTAAATCCCGGTTTAATATACAACCAAACATTAACACGGAACATACAGACGAGGCAATACAGGTGATTTATTAAAATACCCTGACCAGATTGGGTCGTTGTAATCAATAATAATTTCTAGAGGCCAAAATTTATGAAATTGCACTGGCTTTAAGAATAAGAACAACTTCATTATGATTGTTGCATCATGATGAGGGGAAAGGAAACATATAAGAATATCCAACCGATAATCCAGGGGAAGATTAGTCGAATACGTGGTATGACATCAAAGCTTATTTGATTGTAATGCCAAAAACTTCTTAGTTTTTTTTAAATTTTCTTGTTTTGTAGAACCTTTGTTTGGAATAAATCGTCGTAAGTGCCATTATCTAAGGGTGCGTTTCCATAGAAGCAAAGCTGAGCAGAGTGAAACAGAGACGTGCAAAATTTGACCAATCATATTGCTCAAAAGACACATCTCGTCTCCGCTCCACTTGTAAATATTTGTGATATAGGACTTAGGTGTTAGACAATAATAATTATTATTATAATAACACTAGCTGATTCCCG
Source organism: Limnephilus rhombicus (assembly GCA_929108145.2). NCBI lineage: Eukaryota > Metazoa > Arthropoda > Insecta > Trichoptera > Limnephilidae > Limnephilus > Limnephilus rhombicus. The sequence continues at coordinate 19,012,572 of OV815291.1, forward strand.
GCATGCGTTCAATGCCATATTCAAAGAAATAAATTGTTTCTCCCTGCATGTCCTTTCTAGTGCGTCCCCTCCCGCATCCCCTTCCCCTCCCGCGTTCCCTTTCACTTTCCCGCCTACCCTCCCCCTTTTCCCACTCCCCCGTCCCGCCAACCCCCTCCCGCTTACCATATATTCAGTCCCAGTACATTCAGTTTTCAAACTGCCAACGTGCCAGCTATTACAATTTTTTTATTCAAATTTTCATTTTTCACATATTACAAATATCAATTTTTGTATACTATATTATTATGAAAAATCAAAACAAATCTGGTACCTCACTTAGGTGCCTATGTAAAATATCTATAATTTAAAAAATCCACAAGTAGACAATTCTTTTGTTAAAAAAAAAACAGCTGCCTGCAAAATTCTATTTCATCAACCGCGCGATCTTTCAAACGTGTAAAGTTAAAATAGTCGTTAAGTTTTCTGAAATTATCCAATTTTCTTATTTTTTTCCGTCAGAACCTTCTACAAAGTATTAGAAAACTTTAAAAAAAATAATGAAATAGTTAAAGTCGTTCTGAAGTTATAGCGTGACCAAGGGAAACAAGAATTCATTTTTATATACACAGATCACATGACACTTCAAGTGCGCTCTACAGTAATTAACTTAATTATTCCTATAGTGCTTGATCTAATACTATGGTACAAAAATGTAAGTACTACAAAGCAATGACAAGTATAATATAATATGATACAAAATGTACAATAACAGTGCTATTATAGCACAAGACAATAATAATAACTAGCATGACACAAAAAATGTACGGTACATTATAAAGCAATGATAAGAGAACTACAAATAATCATTAGTAAGAGTGCTGTAGCACAGGACAAAAGTACAGGATTCTAGCGTTTTTAGTTTATGTATTATCTATGTCAGTTTATTTTTCATTATTATTAAAAAAATGTATTTTGAAGCCATAAGTATTTGAAATACAAATTACAAAATACCTCAGCAGCAGGTAATTGAAATACCAATTACAAAACACATTTTTAGGAAGTAATTGAAATACAAATACAAAATACGTATTTGTATTTCAAATATGTATTTCAATTACAAGTAATTCAAACTGCCCAGCCCTGGTAGTGGGACATAACTAACAACGATATTATGACAAATTTTGCAACCGAAAGATCAGAATTCTATCTAGGTATATTATACATATAAAAATCAATATATCCTTGCTTGTAGGATTCGTATGCGTTGCTAAACCATTCATCCGATCGCGATGAAACTTTAGAGATTTGATATGCGCATGCCCGCGATGATTTCTATATACAATAGTGAGCTCTGGCCTAATGAAATTATGCGTTGCTAACCATTAAGCCGATTGCGATGAAACTTTGCGGATTTAAATAAGAATTCATTTTTATTTCAGCACTTCAGAGGTCCAGTATTTTCTCTTCCCGTTTCAAGCTTTTTTAAAGGTCTTGTACAAACTACAATGAAAACGAGAAAGGAACAAAATATTGTCAGGAGAGACCTAATACAGCTGTTGATGGAGGCGAAAGCCGGTTTATCGAAGAAGCTTCCAAATAAAGAAATTGATATTGAACAATCTGGAAAAATTACTAATGGAAAAGACGGAATTGATTCTGATATTGCACCAGCTGTTCAGAATGGTGAGTACACTCAGGAATAAATATCTAACAGAGTATCATGATATTTAATATAGCCATTAATTTTGATATATCTAATTGTTCTTTGTTTTTGTAGAATGGACCGATGATGAAATCGCTGCCCAAGCCATGATTTTCTTTATATCTGGTTTAGAAACTTCGTCCACCTTTTTGAGTTTCTTGGCCTATGAACTGGCCAAAAATCCGTGTGTCCAAGATAGATTGCAAGAGGAAATAGATGACACTCAGAAGGAAACTGGTGGAAAAATTGATCACACCACCCTGCAAAATATGAAGTACATGAAAATGGTAGTTTATGGTGAGATTTATTTATGAATTTGTTTTACTTGTATCATTGTTTCAGATATTAAAAATTGGCAAATTAGTAAAAAAATATATGTTTCACATTAATTTGTGTTTTCTTAGAATGTTTGCGAATGTGGCCTACCGTGATATCCACCGATAGAAGATGCAATAAAACTTACCAACTTCCGTCCCCAAGTGGATTCACTGGGAAACCTTTAACGGTAATAACAGAGATGGTCCTAAGACCAGTTGTAGAGTTTACGCCAAACTTTAATATCGACCTGACGTTGATGCAAAAATTGTCACAATAAACCAGTTTAAGGTCCGAAAAGCGGCATCCTTCCCCGCCCACGCCTTTCTCGGTCGCACATACGTTTTACGCATCTTTCTCTTTCGCTTACGGTCATTGTAAAGTCAGTAAACTGACTACCTGTGCGAGAATGGATCGTATCAAGTTCAGGTCGGCATTTAAATTTGACGAGTACTGTGATAAAATTTTTCGCTGGAGTTCCTATTGCGATAATTTTCAATAATTTGTACTAAAGTGCATTTTGGATTATCATATTATGTTTGCAGCTGAATCCAAATGATGCTATTTGGATACCAATTTACGGGATCCACCACGATCCCAAATATTACACGGATCCTGAAAAGTTCGATCCCGAAAGATTCAATGAAGAAAGAATCAATGAAATTATACCTTTTTCGTATCTCCCCTTCGGCACTGGACCTAGAGGTTGTATAGGTAAGTGGAATCATTTATAAATTATTATAGATTTCTACTGATAAATAAATATTGTGATTTTAACTTTTAACTCTCTGGAAGCCAAACAATGATAAACCGCTGTTCTTAGGTTACGCGAAAACTGCGAACAACGGTCGTCGTACGAGCAAGTATAGGAATGGAACGAAATAACTATTTGAACGTGCTGTATTTGGTTGTATTCAAATCACAATAATATAGATAAACAAACACGGATTTACAATTACAAATTAATCTCCAATAAATGATTAGCAAACTTCGTGAAACTATTACTGTTTAAACACCTCATTATACTCCTTTACCCTAATTTCAAAGTTCCTCGAAGTTTTACCCTGACAAAAAATCCGCTATCTTTACAATTTAGTTTATAGACTCTAGTTACTGATTTTTCATTTTTAAGTCTCTATTACTAGTAGGTACAGTCATTTGGTTCGAAAAATAGGGGTTACCCGGAAAGTTTTCCGGTAGTTTTAAAAATTTGTAATTTTATAGATTTTGATGTGCTCTTTCCGAATTTTGACTTTGCCACCTCGTATTTTTGCCGCTCGCACCGCCATATTGGAAAAATGCCACCTAAAAGTAGTTTTTTGGCCATATCTTCTTTCCGACTCATTTTATGATAAAAACAGTTATATATAAAATGAAACTAGAGACAATTACCTACAATTTATTTATTAGCCTTTTTTTCATAAAGTCAATAGTTTAGGCGTACGAATGCCGCAAAGTGTACTATTAAATTTTAAAAAAAAAAACAAACTGAAAATAGCGGTTCTTTGATTCGAGTCTATTGTTGTAATTAGTTTAAAAAAAAACTCTGATGAAGTAAATAAGCATTGCTTGTAACACGTGTTGGTTTTTTAAACAATAAAATTATTAAAACCAAGAATTTATTAATTTTTAGTTAAAACGAAGCCACAGAATAAAATTTACTGTAAGGAAACACGGATATATTTATATTTAATCGTGGAAATTTAATTTAACCCTTAATAATTTAAAATGTATCTCTTTCAGGTATCCGCTTCGCTTTAATGGAGACCAAGATAGTGATTTTTAAGATTCTTCTTCATTTCGACTTTATAGTAACAAGGAAGACACAGATTCCCGCCAAACTGAAGAATAATTCATTCAACTTGCATTGTGAAAATGGAACATGGATCGGTTTGCGAAAGAGGACAGAATAAATTAGTAGATAGAATAATTGTTTTATTCAAACATTTTACCTCAACGCTTAAGAGAAAACCGGAAATATGTCATTTTTAAATCAAACTTTAGACGTATTGACTCTTTTCCACAAAAAAATTATAAATTGATTTCGAAAGATTGTTATTTTATCTAGTAAACGCGTGTTTTAAATTTTGAGAAAAAAATGTTTATTTTTAGTAAAATAAGGTTATACCATAAGTCGTTGGCAGATTTGGTAAATTTTCGAATAAAATCATTAACAAATCCGTACACTTATTATTATAATTGTTGAATGAAACACCAGTTTATATTGAATTATTTGGCGGGTATTAGATAAGCCGCCATAGCTCAGTGGTCATAGCATCCGACCGGCAATCAGAAGGACACGGGTTCAAGTCCCGTTGGCGGCAAGTATTTTTTCTCGGAAGATTTTTCAATGTAAACGAGTGTTTCAGGCTGACAATTATTTGCTTATAATAATTGTTACCCTTTGTGCCATGCATAGAAATCTTGTCTTAAACGTTAGTTTATAAAATAAAAATAATGAGAAATTAAAGGATAATTAGGGTCCTTTAGAGTTATTATTGTCATAATAACCATATAGCTACTATTGTAGTTTGTACGTTTAAGTTACTACTGTTTTTACGATTATTGAACTGTCTACTTGTAAATTGATTATACCCAATAAAGACGTGTTTATAGAAGAAAAGTGTGGATGTAATTTAATTATTTATATATTAATGCAGGCTACTTGTGGTTGCGTCACAATCACGTATTTTGTGAGTATCTCCACGTACGAAGGCCCTAAGACAAATCAATGAAACCGAATACGTACGCTACTATAATTTGTAGATTTCAACAAAGTGCTGCTATATAGATTACGCTTCATTCTGTAAATGGAGTCCGTTTGAATATCAATAGAACTCCAAACTTGTTTGTAACAGATCATGCATCCAAGGGCGGATCCAGGATTTTTTTCTGGGGAGGGCACAAGGGGCGGACAGCCGAAAAAATCAACTATTACTGTTAGAATTTGTTTCTCTGGGGGGGGCTCAAGGGGTGGACGGGCAAAATATCAACAATTACTGTTAGGTTTTTTTTTCTGCGGGGGGCACAGGGGGCGGATGGTCAAAAAATCAACAATTGCTGTTAGGATTTTTTTTCTGGGGGGGGGCACAAGGGGCGGACGCGCAAAACAATCAACAATTACTGTTAGAAATAAACTTGGAGTATCATACTCCAAGTTTATTTCTACAAGTTCAAGTATGTATCTATAGGAAGGTTTATGAAAGTGTCAAAACAATCGAAAAATTAAATTAATGTTTAATAAATACAGTTTTAGTTTCTAACTATGTACTCTGTACACAAAATACCGTCAGGGGGGGGGGCACGTGCCCCCGTGCCCCCCCCCCCCCCCCCCCCCCCTAAATCCGCTACTGCATGCATCCTCTTGGTTAGTGAATGTGTCTGATATTTGGTCATGTAAGTGTTGCACAAAAATATTAGACTGTTATACATTTGCGAATCGAGACGCGAACTGAGCCACGAATTATAGAAGAAGGAACGACACAACCGCAAACGACGCGAAACGCCGCAAGATTGAAGATTTTGACGGGTAGTCTCGTTGGTTTGGTTCGCGGTGATACCTACCTGTTTATACGCAGTATTTTGTCTTGTGTTCCTCGTTGGTAGATGGAATTTAACAGTGGCGACGATGTCAAGGCTCTCAATTAAGTTGTAAATAACTCTGTGTAACACAACCACGTTTGAAATAATTCTCCTGTCAGTCACGAGTAATTAGATGCAATTGATTCTTCAAACAGTCTTGGCAATAAAAGTGAGAACCTTCTACAGAGTGTGCAATTCTCCACGCATTAGAAATGAAACTTTCAGAAAAGCACCGCACAAAGAGGAGGCCGATTATACTACCTCATCCTCTCACAGGCTAAATCCCATAGATGTATGTGTTTGTCTCTTTTTAGTGTTACTATTTTTCGTTTCATCTAGTTTCAAATTACAACGGTGCTAAAGAAGTTTTCACTTGAAAACACTTCCCAACCGTTAAACGATTTTAGTTGCACATTGAATGAAGACTGCCAAATTTCTGTTTTGAACTTTTACTAACAAAAAATGTCTAACTGACTGCGAAAGTGCTGTCAACATAGCATTTTTATTGACGCGTGAGCTTCGTGAGAAAATCTGGAAACGGAAAAGTCAGAAAAGATATTTGCACCTAATGCACCCGAACCCAGGACCTATCGCTTTCCTAAAGGTCCCGGGTTCGAGTCCCAGAGGTGCAAATATCTTTTTCCGATTTTTCTGTTTCCAGATTTATTTATTTATTTATATCTATATATTACAGTTTACACCTTATTGTTAACATTTTTACATATGTAATATATTTTGAAAACATTTTTACATATTAATATTACATTTCATTATGTTGTGTGTTAGGTAGGTTTGAGAAGGTGAAACTGTTGGTTGGTAATATTGTATGTTTCGTGAACACCTCACTAGGAGAACCTGTGCTGAGGTGTTTACGTGTTTATGATTAAGTGTGACAGGTACAGGTATTTATGTGTTGTAGTAGAAAGTTAGTTTTTTTTCTTTTTTTTTACATTTTAATGGTAATTGTACATAGATTACTTAGAAGAAAAAAAATATATATACATATAAGGTATATATGTATATATGTATATTATATGTACATATGAATAGTTGATAAATTCTTGATAGACATGTTTATTTATTTTACACTTTTTATAGTTTGGTTAGGGATTAAAGTATTTTGAATAAAGTGAATATCTTGATTTTTGATCCAGGCTGTGATATGTTTTTTGTGGATGTTTGTAGATGTATTTGCAATTAGTTGTTGTTTCAGAGTAATGGGCATATAGTTTGGCTAATATTGTCTTCATTTAATTAAACATTAGAATTTGGGGTTTTACAAGTTGCAAAACAAAAATATTATTATTTAATTCACTTTTACTGCGTGAATTTAACAAGAATTCCATGAAAGTGGTGTTTTTTAATAACACAAATGCCTCATGTACGTGTAGGTTGTAGGTAAATATGAATCTAAGAAATCAAAGTTAAAAAAGAAATTAAAGCTAACGAAATCGAACCTCTGGTTTGTGACTTCAGTAATATATAACATAAGTGGCCTTGGTTCACTGCACTTCCAGTCTCTCCTTGCACATGCGTTGTAGGTACCTACCCAATGCAACTCGTTGCAGTGGCGGTGAATCGACATTTTTTATCGACTCCCGGCGCGCCTACAATCATTACATCACGACAACACGAATGCACGGTTCAGAAGAAAACAGATGACTTGCTACAGTGATACAATGAACATAAACATATTCTGATGGACCTGAACCACATCGACATCTGGTATGAACCAGATTCAGACGCGGGCGACGGAGCAAGCAGTAGGCATTCCTAACCACCAGACGCCCTTTCTCTATAACTTATGTCTATATATCTATTTATATATATAAATAATATTGTATAAAATGTTTGTTTATTCTAAAATTCCATAAAGACGCATACACCCCACACCACTCAATGCAGGATTGCATATACTGAAATCACTGAAGGCCGCCCAGTTTCATGTTGACTGTCGGCCGTTTCTTCCCGGATGAGGTTTTTCATGGTTTCCTCATTCCCGAAGGCAAATGCGGAAGAGCTCCAAATAATAAGGACATGACCGCCTCCTTCCCACTCCCAACATAACACAAACAACATTTGGACAAAGAAACTTCAGGTACTTTGCAACAAAACTTTATAATACACTTCCACTGACCATTAGACAGCACACTAACCACGTAAAATACAAAACAGATACCAAGTTTTGGATCACTACCAAAGACAGATCATATATCAGCAATATTTTTAGAACCTTCTAATGCATGCTAACCCATTGATACGATGCTGATTGTCCTTGTACTTTTACTTTAAATGTAAATAACATTGTTGTTGTTATCCTTTATAAACTATTTATGTTAAAATGCGCCTGCTCTCAACACAGGAACTCCTAGTGAGACATGCACAGCACAATGGGGTATTTCCACAAACGAGGAATTCTGTGGAAAATGTACGCAATATTTAAAGATTATTTTTCTGATTTTAATAATCCTACTAAAAATGTTTGATTTTTATGTTTTCATTCAATATTATTGATTTTAAAAACGATCTAAAACTGATCAAATCAAAACGGCCCATGGTTGGGGAATGGGTTTGTGACGTCACAAGTGTCGCTAAGCTGAACTAGCATAAATAAACACTGTCAGTGAGCGTCCTCACTCATGACGTCACACGATAGCCACGCCCCAAAATATCTTTTTAGCGGTAATTCCAAAATGGGAAACTTTAACTCGCTGTAGAAAATTTATTCGTCAACATAAAAATAAAATAAAAATGCTATAATCATCGTAATTTTTTGCTTAATTATTTTAAGCAATAAAAAGAACACGTGGAAATACCCCATTACCTATGTAACATAAAAAAATAAAGATTGTAATGAAAAAATAAAATAAAAAAAACAGACACGTATGTATATATATGACCGTAGTACCGTAGGTCGCTAGCTCTGATGATGAGGATTGATGTTGAGTCTGGACGAAATTTTAGTATGGTTTTTATATAACAATTTTTCCCCACCGATGAAACACAACGCCTTTAAGTCTATAATAGCCAGGTAACATTTTTAAATACCCACATTAGGTAAAAATTGAAGGACGCAAATGACGCCGTTCTATTTATAAAGAACATTAACTTTAAATTCAATAACAGTAAATTTAAATGATTCATCCCTTTAAGAAATATAAGAATCTAGTGAATGAAAAAAAATGAATGGACATACACGGATTCACCCAACATTATAAACCAATTAGCTGAAAAAAAATTTGCGTTTAAAAGTAGTTAATTTATTTAATTAAATGAAGACAATATAAGCGAAACTCAATCGAAAATCTGAAAACAGAAAAATCAGAAAAAGATATTGACACATCTGGGACTCGAACCCAGGACCTCTCGCTTACCGGGCGAACGCGCTAACCACTGATGAGTCCCAGATGTGTCAATATCTTTTTCTGATTTTTCTGTTTTCAGATTTTCGATTGAGTTTCGCTTATATTGTCTTCATTTAATTAAATATTACAATTTGAGGTTTTACTCATAAAGTTAAAAAATAAAAATAAAATAAAAATAAAAATAAAGTTAATTTATTATTTCAAAAACTAACTAACGTTCAAGATATTCTAATTGTGCACTCAGATCTCATACACCAGTGAAGATATAATACATGTGTAAATTATGTTCTAACAATATACATATAATCATCATCATCACACTTGGCTCTACAACCCCTGTTGGGTCTTGGCCTCTTCAAGAGTCTTCCTCCACTCATCACGATTTTGTGCCAGCTCTCTCCAGTTTACAATCTCCAAGGTGGATATATCTTTGAGGACGGGAAAGACAAAGTTTAAGATGGAGCGATTATAATATGCTGCAGGATTATAATACATATGAGTCGGTCAGGCACCCGGGCGCCAAGGTTCGATTTCTCGGCTGGCTAAGTCCTCCGTCACGACACAAGCAACATTTTCCGCTTACTGTGGTGTACGTCTTTCTTTAAAAAAAAAAAAAAAATATTTGTATAATTTCGGATGTGATGTAAGTAACATTCTACAAAAATACGTTCTTATATTGTCATTAATGAATTTATGCCGCCGTTCTAAAAATAGTTGTTGGTGTAAAGGTAAGCAAAATTGACTTCCAAGCATTCGAGGGGTTTAGCATTTACAACAGTTATAGGAAATAAATGGCGGTACCATCCAATTATATAGGACTAGCTTTTGCCCCCGGCTTCGCTCGCATAGTATTAGGGGGGTTACCCACAGTGCCTCCTCCACCTTCCCTATCCCTACTTCAATCCCCCCCCCCCCTCCACCTCTCCCCCGCCCCCTCTCACCCCTCTCCCTCCCCCTTCCCCCCAAATCCCCCCTCACCCCTCACCCTCCACGCCCCCCCCTACCACCCCCGCCCAGCCCCTTACCCTATACCCCCCTCACCCCCCCTCCATACCCGTTACATTCATTTTTCAAACAGCTCGCGTGCCACCTATAGCAATTTTTGTATATAAATTTCATAATAGATTTTTTAACGAATCACAGTCATTTTTCCTCTCTTCGCCCCCCATAGTTTGGTTTTACCCCTCATATGTATCTTCTGGTCTATGAATTCTGATGTCTATGTCTATAGCCTATTCTGATGTATGAGCTATAATTATTGTAAAGTTTCATTAAAATCCATTCAGTGGTTTTTGCGTGAAAGAGTAACAAACCTACATCCATACAAAATTTCGCTTTTATAATATCAGTAGGATTTGGCTTAGCGATTTCAGTAGTCAGTCCCTTGGGAGGAAGGATCAATCCTCGGTCAAACCATTTTTACTTTTTAATTTATAAAGGCATTTTAAATGTTCACAGCAATTGGAGAGGAAGGTGCAATCCTCAGCCATTTTTTTAAATTGGATCCAATCTTCAAACCACACAAAAAACAGGCAAAAGAAAAGAAAGCGACATCTAGCAACTTTCTAGTTTCCCTTCTATCGCGTGTGAATTACACACTCGAGTTTTTTTTATTAGTTACTTCTTATAGGAGTTAGGACACCACAAAAATAGTTAAAATTTCCTGGTTTGAAAGCTATCAACAGACAAACAATACCTATACAAACTAGACAATGTATTTTAAAAAAAAACTTACAGACATATATTATTTTCTTCTAATACGGTTAGTAAAAAAAATCTTCAAAATTGATCCAGTCCAGGCTCCAGGCATGAGATGCAGTTGTCCCTTTCGCTCAGTATTCGGTGGAGTAAGAGCGACAGTGACAGTAATAGATTGGTAAAATTTCTCGGCAACCGGGTTTTCTCTTAAGTGCCCGCAACCCGGATTTGTACCGATTTATTACATATTTCCCTTAAACACGGTAAGTTTTAAAGCTTTTAAAAAAATATATGTTATTCTTGAAGATAATATCTAGACTTTGCCCGCGCCGAAACGAAAATTATATAAAATTCCCTCGATAGAAAAAAATCGCAAAGTATGCTTCAAAAATTATTATTAACACGTTTGTTTAAGTTATTTTACAAGTCATATGTATGAAAAAATTCACAGTGTTTCTTTAAATGCTGTTTAAGATAATGCCCGCAAGATTTTTGCTCTATTTTAAACGAGTCGTGTTTTATTAAACATTTTCGCAATTTTCGCATTGATTTTGTCGCTGTAAATGTTAGCGCTCTCCTCTAACATTCGTAATTTCGTATCTCTCCATCTTCTTCTTTTCGGGCCCGGTTGCAGAGCCTTAACATCCAGATTATCCGGACACACGGTATCCGGAAACTCGCAGTACAAACGGACTACTGGTATTACCTACAAATCTACATACGTCACATAGAAAACCCGAAAAAACTTTTAATTTCGATCTTGAGCACTTCGATTTTTTTTTAAACTTTTTTTCTACAAATAAAGGGTTAAACTAGTTTCCTGATACCGTACATTCATATGTGCGTATACAATGCATTATCCACTCCAAACTTATCATCAGATCAGAACGGAAATTCCAGTACCTACAAAATAATTGAGCATGGTTCTGCAAAAACCCGCCAATCCACACATAACTCAAACAGAATTATATGAACATTACGAACTTGAAAGGAAGATGTGAATAACACAGATTAAATTATTAAAAAATACAGAAAATTTACAGGTTGTTGTTAGGCAGAGAATGTGTAATTTTGAGTACAATATTCATACACATTAATCTAATCTAATCAGTATGTAACGGTCAATTGATGAAGGTAATGTCGATAATATCGGTAACTTGTCATTGTTCCCGAGCACAAAAAACATTGTTCTTAATTAATTCGACGTGAACTCTTGTTTGTGCGTTAGCGATCTGCAGTCTCTTATCGATCAAGCGTGCTAGATAGATACCCAGGTGCACGTCTATAATATGATTATTATTTATTTGTTACCACACAAATAAAACACAGTTTTGTTTGAACAGTATTGTATTTAATAATAATATTTTTTGTTATAAGTTTGACGTGTGTGTGTCTGTCTGTGGCATCGTAGCTCCTAAACGAACGGACCGATTATGTTGAGGTTTTTTGTTTGAAAGCTGACGTGATCGAGATGGTTCTTAGCTACAATTCATGAAAAGAAAATCTGTTCAGGTGTTTCAAGTTCATCAGTTCTTTTTTGTGTCGGGGGTTATTTAAAATTTTGAAAATTTTATTTCTCAGACGCCTATAAACTGTGGTGGATTTCAAGGAAATTGTAATCAATTTATTTTTGACTCCATGGCCTAAACCAGAGGTCGGCAAAGTGCGGGTCCGGAGCCACGTGAGACTCTTTGGCACCTCAAGTGCGGCTCTTCGAAGTACAATTTGCTGGATTTCAAAAACAAGGAAATAAGGAGCTCTAAATTTGAACGTCTTTGTGTTGATTTGGTAATATTGGAGAAGAACAAATGTGAGCCTAGTACACAACACAAGAGATCTGCTCTGAAAGACCTGGAAAAGGAAGATCTGATCATCTTCAAAACCTGGAATAGTATTCCTGACTTATATGATCAGCAGAAAAAACTTGCATTTGCTGTTCTTTCCTTTTTCGGTTCTTCATATTATGCGAACAATCTTTTTCAAGCATGAACTTCATCAAGAGTACACTTAGAAGTCCACTTATTGATAAGAACCTGGAATATTACCTAAAATTAAGAATAACAACATACAATTAATACAAACCTGACTTACTCAAACATTCCAAGGTGTCACTGTCATGATTTAAATTTATCGATTCCTTAATTTGTATTATTTTTTATCAGTGAATAAACTCTTTATTCAGCCAAAATCAAATGTTATTCAGCGTAGGTACCCGTCATTTAATGATGTGCTAAAATTATGAGGGAGCGGGCCGGATCGGCAGAGACGGGGCGTGAAATAAAAGGTGTCAGTAGATGTAGCAAGTCAGTCTTTATTTGGCTACGTAGCGAGGGTCGAAGCGGAGCGGAGTGACAGTGGTGCTGTTAGTGATGCTGATGCGTTGCTGATGCGTGAAGATGATCAGGAGACTGCGGATTTGCTAAATCAATAAACCGATTTGGCTCTCAATTTTTTTTTTTGAATCGTTGTAATGTAGATATTTGGCTCTTTGGCTAATAAGTTTGCCGACCACTGAGTCCAAACCCTTTGGCATAATTTTCGTATGACAGTCCCCAAAGCAATCAGAAACGAGGAAGGCCACTTTGCATGATTTGCATTCTCAGCGCGATTCAGACGTGTTTTATCAGAAACGAAACCTGTTTTTAATTGGATTCAAAAAAATTATACATTGGTCAAACTTATTGGCGTATTTTTTGGCATATAAATATACTTATAACGAAAATAATGATTTCGTGTGATAGCCCTCAAGCAATCGGGGACGTGGAGGGCCACTTTGCATGATTTGCATTCCCCCGCGAGATCCAGACTTTGTTCCCTCCTGCATTTGTTTTTATTTGAACTCCTCTTGTGGATTCTCACGGTCTCCGGATCTTATGAAACCACATGGTCACTCAGGTTATCATCGTCAGATTCAGCAAATAGTCATTCTAATTGGGCTAATATGAGCCGCGCCGAGCAAGTCTATCGTGTCCAGAATTTTTCGCCGTTTTGACAAAAACGAAGCCGACTGCCAACAAAAATTCATTCGTAAATATCACGGAAAAACTTTATGAACGTATTTTTTGCCAATACAACGAAATTAATGCTTCAATATTTATAGAGCGTTTGGAATTTAAAATTTGAAACACTGTTTGTCACGTACGTGCGTTTGTGCGGTTTTGGTTTTTAAACCGAGATACTTCAGACTCGGGGTCCCGGCGTGGTTGGAGTTTGGAGTAAAAGACATTGCGTTGCAAATGCACACCCGCCGGGAAGGCGATGAGGCCAATGGGTTTATAAACATAATTATACCTAAATATAATGTTTTTTTTTTCGTCCATCGAGCTACATTCAATGTTCTGTTGACGAAACGTTCTTCAAAATGTTTTGAACACAGAAGAGTTCTTGGTCGACTTCCAACCCTCATGGTTTTGCAGCTTCCATTTTGCGCTGCTTCGGAAACCTGTTATACACACAAGGAAGGTACTAAATAAAACAAATCGTAACGCAACTTGGGTAGGTACTTTCAGCATTCTAAGTGTAATAAAGAAAATAAAACGGTTTTCTTTGTAAATCTTAAACTTTTTCACCACCCTCTTAAATATTATTGCCGGTATATAATATGCCATTAAATGGTGCGTAAAAAATATTCCTACGAATGTAAATATCACGGTGTTTTAATAAATATTATCATTGATATAATTCAGAATAAATCTTTAAACATTAGCCCCGGACCGCGCGGCATTTTTGCTGACCCTCTGTGTTTTTATTGTGCGATGCAGATGTTTGTAAGACGGCTGCCCATTTAAATGATAAAATATAAAAATTGGCAGTGTTTATTGTCATAAAGAATGAGCTCCTCTGTGAATACAATATTAACTGATAACATGCTTAAATGGCGTTCGCTAAACCATATCGGAATGATAAAATAAATTGTAATAATGTATGACAGGAATGGTTTCAGAAATGATATTGTTGCTGTTTTTATTAGTAACACCCGGCTGAATCTGTACGAAAGTTTGTTTGATAAACTTTATATTGTTTTTAAGCTAAAATTTTATAATCAGCAGACTGATAGTTCAGAAGAAATAGCGTCAACGTAAAATTGGATAGTCCATTGAAATTTGACAAAGTTGATTTTAAAAAATATTATTCACACTCATATTTTTTAAAATCTACTTCAGAAAACTAGGTAGACGAGAGTGGGGAGGCTACGAAGCACCACACAAAGAAGAGACCGATTATACTATCTCATTCTCTCGCAGGCTATATCCCAGAGATATCTGTGTTTTTCTCTTTTTAGTGTCGCTATTTTTCGTTTCATCGAGTTTCAAATCAGATTGGTGCTAAAGAAGTTTTCACTTCGTAGAGTGTGCAATTCACACGCGGTAGAAGTGAAACCTTCTGAAAACTTAAGTAGACAAGAGTGGGGAGGGGGAGCACCGCACAAAGAGGAGACCGATTATACTATCGGTAAATAATCCACAAGCCGCCGCATGCCGCTACACGTTTAATGGGCATAGATTTTGAAAAGTAAACTACTTTTAAACTTAATTACCAAAAGAAACATCGGTTTCGATTTTACATTAAAATTTCCGATTTTACATTAAAATTCGATTTTCATTCAATCAAAGTTCAAAATTTCCATTTCCGCCATTTTTTGTATGGATTTGACATTTGCGACGTTTCGTTTCAAACTAAATACAAATAAACTATAACCTATTCTGTGTGCGTAAAAGGTTGTTTGTTCCAGTAATTGTTGAATAGATGAGTAATTTCTATAAACCGTGCTTAAAAATGCGCGGCATGGATTATTTAGTTACTATCTCATTCTATTGCAGGCTAAATCCTATAGATGTATGTGTTTGTTTTTTTTTAGTACCTCTTTTGTTTCATCGAGTTTCAAATCACAACCGTGCTAAAGAAGTTTTCACTTCAATAACGTAAGTGATGAAACTATTCTAGTCTCTGTCTAAAAAAGGGATGCGCGATTGCAAGAGACAAGGGCAAAACGAGTTATCTGGCTGGCTGGATTATGTAGAACTACCTACGCTCAATCTCAATTATACAGGGTGTCCGGGGGTAAAGTGCATTAACTTCGGGAGGTGATCCTACATGATAGTACAAGTAAAAAAGATAAATAACTTTTTTCGAAATTCCAACTTTTAGGGGTAGTTTTCTGGTAAAAAGATAAAATTAGACCGGCGTGTGCGGGCGGCATTATTATTTTCCGCTGTTGCCGAATCCCCGTTCCAAGCGCTCAGTGTCTGTGTTGAATTCGAATGTAACAATTTTATTCGCGTAGTAGTGTTTCACTTTAAAAACTTTATTTTTGTTAGTCAAAACTTGTTGATTTAATGTGTCTTTATCTAGTGTGTATTTATTAAGACCGACAGGAACAACTTCATTCAGTGCGTGTTTTTTTCAGACTTACTTTTGTTTATTTAGTTATAGACTTGCCTAACTCTGAAAATTGTGTTTATTTATGCTTAATTTTGTCATTGAATTATTAATGCCTTACTTTACCAACAAAGAACAGGCAGACATTCATTGATTTGATAATAATATTACTTTACGTTTACATGCTTGCTTACAAGCTGAAGGTGGACATGGTGGATGACATTAGTTAAGTGTTCAATTAGTTTATAACAATTTAATCGTTAAAGGCGTGCCTTCAATTGTTATTTAAGTGCAGTTATCTTTTTTAATTTGGTTTAAAACATACGATCTGTATAAACGTCAAATTCTCGGTCTTGTTATTGTTTACAAACGGTTTCCATGGATACAGGCCAAATCACACCAAGCAACGTTGCAACAATTGCGCCCGGCAAGCTAACAGCAACTTTGTTGGGCAAGTGCTACCTTACACTAAGGATTTTTAGTAGGTATGTCTTTTTGTATGGGAAAAACGGTTGGAATTTCAGAAAAAGTTATAAATCTTTTTTACTCCTACCATAATGTAGAATCCCAAGTTAATGCACTTTACCCCCGGACACCCTGTATAGGCACCTACCTTAACATCATTGTGATGGCAGTGCCCCCTCGCCGCGACTCTAATCGGCTTCAGTTGCTCCATGAGTTGGTTTGATCGTGTTTATGCGCGTTGTATGCACTCCATGAGTTATTTTTAGGTGCACTGCCACTCACAATTTATAATAAACAACAATGCAACGCATTATTAGTTTTGAACCGCTGATAAAACTGTGTTTTTAAAACAAAAGTGCAAGAAATAGTGATTAAACAGAAAAAAAGTGTTTACTGTTTCGAAAGGGATTATGAAGTAAGTAATTACTAATTACCTATCTATTTAAACAATATTATATCATTGTAACATTTCAAATTTGGAACAGATGTTTTTGAAGTGAAATTTTCTTTATCACCGTTTAGATTTGAAATTCTATGAAACGAAAAATAGCGACACTAAAAAAAGACCAACAGGATTTAGCCTGCGAGATAATGAGATAGTATAATTGGTCTCTTCTTTGTGCGGTGCTTCGTAGCCTCCCCATTCGTGTCTACTTTAGTTTTCTGAAGGTTTCACTTCTACCGCTTGTGAATTGCACATTCGTATTTTTTTTTCATCTTTTGGTATCTTTTCAAATACAGAAAAATGATAAAGTACCTACCTAACCTAAAACGACGGGTTAATAGTTCCGAAATTTAACAATAAGTACGGACAGAGAACGTTTGAATATATCATACCGAAGATATTTAATTTATTACCTGACACTATAAAGCAATGTAATTCTATGAATAAGGTTAAATATATGGTGAATAATTGGCTATCGGAAAAAAAAATTATATTGATTTTGATATGTATGAAAAAATGTTGAATCTGTAGATATAAGATGTAAATTTTAAATTTTAAAAATGTATAAATATGTAACTAAAATATAAGCACCTGTTGACAAGCCGATTCAATTGGCTTAGCAGGACTTGTTTGTTGATTATATTATGTATTATCTATTATTTCAATAAAATAAAAATAAAAATAAAATAAAAGGCGTAGATTTTTATTATATATTTGAAATTCACGTATATTATGGTGATTTTTTTCCAAGAAGGCGCTATACAAATTGTCGAAATATTATTATTACGCTGTTTTATTCTGCAGGAACAAAATTTCTCAGTTTTTATCTTGTTGACTCATGATATATTTTATTGAAGTGAAACTCGATGAAACGAAAAATCGATATACATTTATAGGATTTAGCCTACAGATAAAATAATCGATATCCTCTTTGTGCGGTGCTTCGTATCTACTTTAGTTTTCTGACGATTTCTTTTCTACCGCGTGTGAACTGCACACCCGTAATTTTTTTTAGCGTTATAAACGTTCTTTATAAATTTATATGTACTGTTAAGAATACTCATTTTATCGACCAATAAAATATTTAAGAAAAATTCATTACAATATAGCTAACTAATATAAACGGTTCTGATAAAATCTACGTAGGTACATCTACGTACAAAACGTGTGTTTGAAATATTTGCAAGGCTTACATTTAAACTTGAATTAGAAATCAAAAATATCTTTCAGAAAATGATGTTATTCTAATTTAAAGTCAAACGGAATAGTGATGTGCCAAAAAAACCAAAAAAACATAAATGAAATTTTAAGTTTTAGAATTTTTTTTTTCCTTCGGGAACCAACTAGTTAGGTAACAATAAATTATCTTACCTATCTTACCAGCTTTACACTGTTTTGCTAATAAAGTTGGTTATCATATATATACTAATTTCGTGAAAACCTGAAATGTAAGTTATTCCCGCGTGAAATTTTTCAGTTCAATGAACTACATTGCATTATACGTATGTTTAATAACATAATTATTGTGTTGCTATAATTTATTAACATCGCATAAAATATATTATAAATATATTAAGATTTGTAAATCAGCCACAAGGATGTTGGGTTTCGTCATACACAATTCAAAGGAATTGACCAACCTTACAGTTATAAGGCTGCTTTACTTTAGCTTGGTGCGTAGCATTCTCGAGAGTGGATCTCAGAAATAGGATTCTATGTCCAGGATAATTTCACGCGAGGTCGCCAACACAGGCTTTTGATTCTTCCCAGATGCAGAACTAACTTACCAATGGTGATGCCCCTGGGAAGACTCACTAGGTTAATTAACTGCCTCGCAGGAAGTGTGGATATTTTCCACATTTCCTACAACGATTTTAAGCGTGAAATAGCACTTATGTTTTAACTAAATGTTTTACTTTAAATGTATTTATTATGTATCTTTTCTAACTGCTTTTGCAATGTATTAGTTTTATGCTGTTTTTGCAAATAAATAAATAAAATAAATTATATGTTACTACAATTAATCATTGCGGATATGATAATATATTCGCAATCTTACAATATTATGCAGTTTTGTGGTGTGTAGCATTATGCACTTTTGTAATATATTCGCAATCTTACAATAATATGCACTTTTGTATTACATTCGCAGTCTTACAATAGTATGCACTTTTGTAACATATTCGCAGTCTTACAATAGTATGCACTTTTGTAACACATTCGCTGTCTTACAATAGTATGCACTTTTGTGATATATTCGCATACTTACAATAGTATGCACTCTTGTAATACATTCGCAATCTTACAATAGTATCTATGCACTTGTGTAACATATTCGCTGTCTTAAAAAAGTATGCACTTTTTTATATATTTCAAGAATTTTGTTTATACATTACAAATGATCACATATACAAGAACTTATGAAATAAATATCAACATTATATTAGATAGGTACACCATTTAGAAAAAAAATATTATAGAAGGACAATAACAATACTTTTTTTTAATATTAAATATTACAGTTTAAGTAAGGGTAAATTACATTAAGGATACAGTATATCATTATCCAATTTTAGGGACTTAATTTGCTTTTTGAATAATTCATATTTCAGTGTTTCTGTTAATTATTATAATAATATAATGATTCATATTTCAGTGTTTCTGTTAATTGTTCCTGTTAATTTTGTTTTTGGACATTAATATATTGTACCATCTTACACCTAAATACAAATAGTGGTGCTGAGCCGTGGTCGTTCTAAGCATAGGGATGGCTATTAAGCAATTAGTTTTAAATCTATTGCTTATGCTATCTGAAGGGTGATTTTTTTTTTTAATAAAATATTGTTTATAAATTTGATATAAGGCGTTTCTCTTATACAATTCTGTGATAGATGGTACATTAAATTCCCGAAATATCTCTATAGTAAGGTAGTCGTATGGCTTCCTAAGGATGATTTTTAAATTATTATTTGAATTATAATTATGGGCTGTAAGGAAGCCTTAAAAGCCCCTCCCCGCCCAATAATGCCGTACTGTGATAAGGACTGAATTAATGCATAATAGACCATTTTGATAGTTTTAGTTAAAATATTTCGTATGTTTTAGAAAACATAGATAAGTTTTCTTATTCTTTCCACAGTGAGATTGATATGATCTTTCCATTTAACATTTTTATCTATTAAGATTCCAAGATATTTTACATCAGATTTATGATTTAGCTTAGCGCAGTCCGTATTATATGTACCGTCATTTGCACAATTTTTGGGATGAATTGTTATATTAATTATATTATTTGGCACATCTTCTTGTATAGAGAATGGAATATAATAAGTTTTTTTCTGTGTTGAGTGATAGTAAATTGTTATGGAACCAATTTTTTATAACCTTCATGTAATTCCTTCCTTTTTTAATATATTTGCATACTTTGAATAGTATGCACTTTTGTAATATTTTCGCAAACTAACCATATTATGTATTTTGTAATATATTCGCAATCTTACAATATTATGCAGTTTTGTAACACATCCGCAATCGTACAGTAGTGTACACTTTTGTAATATATTCGAAATTTAACAATAGTGTGCACTTTTGAAATCTCTCTCTGGTTTCAATCCTGGGATTGGTTTGCAGCAATTTCATCTATTCGTTTCTTCCACTCTTCCCTGTCTTGTGCGGCTCTTTTGAAGTCTGCATATGATGAGCAGCGCACGTCCACCAGCAGGTCCTCCAGGTACTCTCGGCGTGGGCGTCCCCTAGCGTTTGTCCCCTCGGTCATACCCTCCATTATGGCATGCAAGAGGCCTTCTTGTCGTATTGCATGGCCGATCCATCTTGCGCGCCTTTCGGACAAGGTCCTGAGCAGGTGCCTTCCTCCTTCGATTCTTTGGAGAACCTCCTCATTTGTGATGTGGTCTCTCCAGGAAATTCCTAGTAGTCTTCTATAGGACCACATCTCAAAAGCCTCTAGTCTCCGTTTATCTCTTTCGGATAGGCACCATGTTTCGCAGCCGTACATCAAGATACTCCATACATAGGTCTTGATGAGTAGTATTCTCAGTTTCAGGTCTATATTATTCGATTCTATTATTTTCGACCTTTTATTGAATGCAAGCCTAGCCTGGTGTATACGGCTGTCGACCTCGCTCTTAGACCGACCGTCCCATGTTATTTTGCTCCCGAGGTAGACAAACTCCTTGGTGTTCTTTAGTGAAACTCCTGACATCTCTACTCTCATCTGATGTTGCGTTCGGCCTACAGTCAGCAGCTTTGTTTTGTCTTTATTTATCTTCATGTTGTAATTGTTTTGAAGAATGCTTTGCATGGTTGTTAAGGCCTCTTGCAGTTCTTCTTCGCTTTCAGCAACCATAGCAATATCGTCAGCAAACCTTATCATATCCACCTTTTGCCCGTGTATCTTTACACCTTTTCTGTGACTCATTCTCTCTCTCAAGTCATCAATCGCACTTTGTGTATATGCTTTTGAAATATATTTGAAATATTACAATGCTCTTTGGTAATACATTCAAAATCTTACAATATTATGAACTTTTTTTAATATATTCGAAATATTACAATGCTCTTTGGTAATACATTCAAAATCTTACAATATTATGCTTTTTTGTAATAAATTCGAAACCTCCCAATTTTATGCAATTTTGTAATAAATCAGGAACCTTACAATGCATTTTTGTAATATTTTCACATTTTTACTATATTATTTAGTTTTGTTATATATTCGCAATCTTACAATATGATGCAGTTTTTTCATTACTATTTTTATTGATTAATCTAGATTCTAGACTCTAGACTGATTAATTAACCATTTACAGTATATGTTTACTTTTTTTATTTTTGGGAAGATATCGAAAGATATACCTAGATAAAAGTATTATGGTTATATTATAAAGAGTAAGTAAATATATCTTCTATTTTAAAAATTTCATTCAATAACACCATTCCTCTTGTCGTGCTATGCTATGCTAGAGCATCTGTTCTGCCAGATGGTATCTTGAACAAGTCGTTGTGACTTGTACCGACTGATGATTATGGCTATTTATGACATTGCTCTACACGCTCCAATAAAGGAATAAGATAAGATATAAAAATGTATAAATAAACGGAATTATTTTTGGTTTGTAATCGTTAAAAGGTATTTTATAATAATTAAAGATAATAACATTAATAACTTTGTTTGTTATGTAATAAAATGATATGGGTCATTATTTTGTGTCCAGCCAATAGACGAATCGAAATATTATTATTATTGTATTAATTTTAAATAACTAACCAAAATACGTGAAAAATCACGGGATATTGTAAGATTTGGGATGCTGAAAAACCTCAAGTTCATTGCTGTGAAATTTACCATTGCAATATTGGAATGAACACCATTATTAAACTTTTAAAATTATTATTCAGATTTAGATCTGCCAAACATGTAAACAATTTCAAATACAGAATTTATTATTAAAATTTAACTGCTGACGTGATTTTTTACGTATACTCTGACGTGGGGGCCTGGGCGGCCTATTACTTTAAATGTTTGTATATTAGAAATCAATGAAAATTTTGATGTCCAAATTATTATTTATTGGACAATTAAAATAAATTTAAATAAAATAAAATTAAAAAAAAACTTTTGTAACTTATATCTGACAATTTGGATATTATGTAAGTAAAAATTTTGGAAAAAATCATTTGAGATTAGAAATCAGTGTGTATTATCTATTAAACTAAATAAAAACAATAAACTCACTTTTATTATAATATTTCAATAGTGTCTCGAATAAATTATACATATAATATTTTTACATAGTAAATCAACTTTTAAAAAGTCACGTAAGTACTAACGATGGGTCAGAAAGGCCCGCAAAAACAATTGAAATGAATTTACTTACAGAAATTTACTTTAATAATTTAAAAATTAAAACTTACGACTCTAGCGTCACTAAATTCGAAGCTACTGGAAGCGGCGTACGTGTCACGCGCGGGGGAGGGGAATATTTCGATATTATTATTATTGCTAGGACGGAGCGGCCCCCACGTCAGCAGTTGAAGTTAAAATTAATAATTAATTATTCTTTCACATTAATAATTATTTTAATTATAGAATTATTATTTTTAATTAATAAAACAAATAATTTTGTTACCTACTTTATCTCTTACATATCCGTAACAAATAAATTTTTTTTTACACATCACGCGTTGTAATATTTCACATGACGCGATCATACACCGACAACCGAAAATTTGGTATCTTTCGAATGTGTTCAGTATTACTATGTAGATACCTGTTGCATTTTTTTTCCAACTGAAAATTCAAATATTAAAATTAAATTTACATGATAATGATAATATTTTTTTTTTCATTTTCTAAAATATGCATGTGTTAATAATGCTAAAGTTTCAAGGAAATTCTAAGAAAATTTTAAGAAAGTTTTAAACAGTTTGTATGATGAATTATCTTTCAGCAAACCTTCATCGCGTTTTTCTCGAAACTACGTTTTTCAACCTGGTTGACAACATATTAGAAAAACTATACCTACATCTGGTTTGCATGCACCAAGTCTTAAGCTGTTAGAAAATCCAGTCACTATGGCACCACATGGGGATTTTTTTATAAAGGGCCCCCTTCTATAATTTTTAAGAACGCTTAAAATTTTCCATAAAAAATCAAATATAAAATTCGCTGGTCCGCCATTTTTCCTTTTTTTAAGATATCGAAATTCCTCTACGTGGTACCATACGCACCGGATTTTCGAACAGTTTAAGACTTACCGCCGCCCCGGGAACCATTTATTGGACAACCAACACCCCTGCCTCAGGTCACCCCAAGTGGTTCGCTACTGATTGAGGGAGGCATTTCGACCTCTCCAGCCGGATTCTCCCACTGTTGCCCTTGCACCGCAGTGTGAGGAATAGATTCCGTCACTCCTCCTGACCACACTGCCCCCAGACTCCTACCCACTCCTTTACCTATACCTTTTTCCTTCCCATATCTTCTTCTCCTTTCTTTCCCTTAAAAAACCCTAAACACAGCATCCTCAAAGACGACATAGGCCCCTAGGGAAATTGTTTTC
Organism: Limnephilus rhombicus; assembly: GCA_929108145.2. Classification (NCBI taxonomy): domain Eukaryota; kingdom Metazoa; phylum Arthropoda; class Insecta; order Trichoptera; family Limnephilidae; genus Limnephilus; species Limnephilus rhombicus. The sequence continues at coordinate 19,036,584 of OV815291.1, forward strand.
CTCGGTGCCTCCTGTGTGGAGCTAATGTAAAAAAAAAATTGGTAGATGCAAGAGTAAATGCAAATGGAATAAAATGCATACAGGCGGATGTATATTTTTTGTAATACGTTGTCAACCAGGTTGAAAAATGAGTTAAAAATGTTTCGGGAAAAAAGCATCCAAAGTTTTGCTGAAGGATAATTCAACATACACACTATTTCAAACAGTTTCACATGAAACGCTATAAAAACATTTCGTGAGAGCATTGTTAACTTCAAAAATTGAAATGAAAAAAAATTACAAACATTTTTTTACAGTTAATAAGTGGTGCTTTAAATTATTATTTTGGATTTGATCAAGGAAACATGGAGGCGTTTGGAGGCGCCCCCGGGGACCAGAGGCCGCCTCTTTCGCCCCCCTCCCCCCCCCCCCCCCCGTTAGTCCACAACTGAATCTTTTTAATTACTTGCCTATTTTATTATTGTAATATAATTATCTTTATTATCTGTTATGATAAGATAGCCTTCAGCAAAGGGCCTAAGATAGTAAAAAAATATGAAGTGCAATACATAAGTGAAACTGGACTAAAACTGTACAGACATTAAAAGGATTAGTAGTAGTAATTTTATTTTAAAAACGGTAAAATACCGGTTCAGACTGTATTTATTTATTCCTATTTTATATGTATAGGATGATATTTGTATGGGTCCTCCCAACCGCAAACCACCTCTTAGATTGACTTATCTTAGCATATTTTAAAGGCACCAGGACATATGAAACCGTTTTAAACAGTTTGTATGTTTTTTTTCCGTTATTTGTTTTTGGGGTGTTATGCCGTGTTGCGCTACCTCCTTCTTTAGCCAACGTTTCGGACATCGTTGCAGTGTCCATCATCAGGGCAGATGTGTAATTTGTAGTCCTGAAGTGTGTGCTTATTTACTTCGAAGCGATACCATGTCGCCAGCACCACTAACTTTCACCAGTACAAAATAATCGTCACAAGCAGTGGCGTCATCGCCGCGGAACGGAATAGAAAGTTAATTAAAACGTGGTATTTATGCTAGCCAGGGGCAAGTCGGTTTGCGAGATGCCGACGGAAGTGGCTCCATCTCTTAATGAAATCTAAAATTAGAAATCACAATGGTAAGAATTTAAGAAAAAAAAAGAAAATATTAATTACAATGGTTAACTTTAAAAAAGTTAAGCGTTTATTAGTGACATCTACTTTATGTTCTGCAATTCTACATGATATTTTTCTATTGCAACGTCCAATTTATACCTTTTCACATGCCCCACAAGGTATTTTATAAATACCATGTGACTCAAATGGAATGTGGTCCTTCGGACTTCTTAATAGAGACGAGATTTTAATTTCTGATTTATAAATAGTTTTGATTTTATTGCTTTTGACGATTCGACCGATTTTATCTGTCGAGCCTTTGATGAATGGGAGAATCCGTCAAGAAACGTGTCATATTCTTAGAAAAGCCGTGCAACCTAAGAATAATATATCACTGGAAGAATTTAAAGCCCTTAAGGCACTTCGTTCGAACGAAGAAATAATAGTCTTACCGGCAGATAAAGGCAACGCGACTGTAATAATGAATACAAGCGATTATACCTCAAAAATGCGGGAAATTTTACTTGATCCCGTTTACAAAGTTAATAAAAACGATCCCACTACATATCTAGAAAAAACAACAAAAAGTAAAATCATGTCCTCTAAAGTCGGTGATGATCTCAAGAAGATGCTTATCCCTAGAGAAAAGTCATCACGTTGTCCAAAAATTGCTTTATCCGCGTGCCGAAGTGAATTGAGACCGTAATCAACGGGTGATGTATTGCGCGCAAGGATTCCTTTGCTGTTCCTTTGGCCGGTGAGATTTCCTCACGCCGCCTGATGGGTGTGGATCTTTTGTGGTGTGGTGGTTTTGTTGGGAGGTTTCCCTTTAACCAAGTGCCCCCATGACGGTGTCTTGGGGATTGCTGTTGACGTTTGGAAGAGAATCACGGCGACGGGACGTACGCGGTTTTAATAACTAACCGTAATTTTGTTATCTCTCTCTCTCTTTCCAAATCTATTGATAGATGCTAAAGGTATTTATGTTTTTCGTTAAGTTTTCTTTGGTACTATTTCCCTTGCAAAGTGCAATAAAGTTTCTTTTAATTTTCACTAGTAAAATATGTGCTTGATTTATATGCATGACCTCGAATCCCTATCTTCACTATCCTGAGATGGATATTCTGGTTGCTCTGAGAAGATCAGCTGTCGGATGACAAAAGGTATGCTACCTACACAAAATCTTATTACAATAAGCACAATCTTTTTTTATGAATACGGCCCCTTAACACGGGCATGTGCCTAGAGCATGGTGGTCAAAAATCCACAAATTATGTAACCATTAAAGCAATGAATAAAGAAAAAATTTAAAAGGGGGGACGCGGGAAGGGAAGCTAACGGTGGCGGGAACGGGGACGCACGGTAAATGACACGTTGGGCAAATAATTTTCTTTTTTGGCATTCAACGCGTGCCGGGTATTCGCTAGTTATTATATAAAAGTTGCGATCCGAATAGGTATTAAATAACATTACTACAATCTGGACTTCTTATCAGATTAGATTTCATATTGAATGATATTCTGAACACTATAGGTACATGTATTTCAAAATAAAATTATGATTTTATGCAATGGGAATTTGCACTCCAAGTATATCTGGACAGGGCGTGTAGGTCTTAAAAATGACACCGGAACCAAAAATATTGGTTTACGAAAACATTTATCAAAAAGAAAGTCCATTATCTCGCAGTCAAAAGATCGCAAGAAGCTTTGGTTTGTACCTTTAGTTGGTCTGCGTGGAGCTAATTTGTTTTCAAGCAAGTTCGCGGTAACGGAATTACTAGCTTTGCGAATATCATTTTTAAAACACAAATTTCATGCAGTTGGAAATATTTTAGGTATGGGCTATCGCGGACTTTATTATTAACAATTTAATCAGTTATATGAATATCTAAAAAATATGTACATAACATATGAATTCGAGGCAGCGTTTCGAGAAAAGTAACATTTGATTAAAAAAATGTTTAATTTCTTCCTACTGAAACAACTACATCACGCAAGAGATGCAACGGAATTCGATGGGTAAGTTGTATTATGAAATCTCTCGTAGGTGGTGTCACTTTGTGATTGGAATTGGGTATGGGAGGACTAATCTATAGTTAATATATCGATGACATAGGTACCTTGTCACTCTTGTCAGTAGAAGCTTAGTTAACAACAGTCAGCAGTAATCAAATCAGTGATTAATTAAGTAATCAATCAGTTATTTTTTGTTGATTCAACACTTTATAAATATGCTAAATCAATATTATTAGCAAATTCACACCGGGTGGCAAATTCTTCCAATGAACAAAGAGTTGAGTGGAATTAAAAAAATGCTTTTCTATTTTTTCGCAAAAAAAAAACATAACAGTACACGGTTTCATGACAACTCAACAAAGTGGCATTTCAAAACTATCTTTAAAAAGTCATAAAAGAGATTTTTTTAAACAACACAAACCTAACTTCACGTAACCTATTTAACCAAGTTTTTTATGACTTTTCAAAGGAGTGATGAAGAGTTTTTTGGTCACCATAGTTCCCAATTATTGATCGCAAATGCGTCCCACTGTTGAGTTTGACAGTCATCTCTGGTCTGGAACCCTAAAATTCCTGAAAAACCCTTGACTTGTGCTCAAACGAGCGTCCGTTTGATAGATTTCCCTGTCAACAGGCAGATTTAAATCTTAAGACCACAAGACCACAGGCGTCAGGTTTGTATGCTGTCCTTATTCTACCGGTATTACAACGGAAGATGCTCCGAGGAACTAACGTCATTGATGCATTGTTTCGTTTACATCGGGAAACGCGCGCCCAACATATGTATACGGTAGACATTTGTTACATGGGTCGCTTCTACGACTCGTTCTTGAGTTCAACAGCTCGGCTGTGGAATGATTTGCCGTTTTCTCTGTGTTTCCTTCATCCTAAAACATGGGACTCTTCAAGACCAATTTTAACTAATTCCTCTACTTAAAAAGACCCTCCACACAGCATCGCCAAAGAGAACATTGGCGTTAAGAGAATAGTGAAGTTAAAGTTTAAAAAAATAAGGTAAATGTAGATACGTATTATAATAGTACCTAGGTTCCTAAGTGCATTATTTCTCGACAGTCATAATGATTACGTTGAAAAGCGCACAATGCACATTGCACACTCTCGCGTTGCTGTACACAATAAAATTAGCATAAACATATTTTACGGCCTAGTCCTGGTCAGTCTTGCTTCTGTTTTTTTCCGTCTGCTGTTTCTATTGCTAATGGATGCTAAACCAGACCGACATGAATAAAATACACTAATGTCACATATCTCTGTTATATTTTTCCATTATTTGTGATGATACAAACAAGAAAAAGGCCCGGACTTTTCCAAGGACCCTAGATTCTAGGCGCTTCTTTGATCGATATATCAAAGAAATTTGAAATGCTGTAAAGGTCAAAGTTAATGGTTCGATTTATTTTTTCAAATAATCGCATCTCCTATTTTTATGGACCTATAGATAATTATGATTTTTATTATAAAACTAGTTGACCCGGCCATGCGTTGCTGTGGCTAATAAAATACAACCTCATCCAACCTTTATAACCACCGACGTCTTTGAGTTTATCGCGAAGAGACAGACAGATGCCGGGGAGGACTTTAATTTATAATACGTAGAGATGGTGTGAAAGATTAAAATAATGTGCATGAAATGCTTAGGGTAACTAACGTATTTAAGTTAAGATGAATATATACTAGTACTGGGCGTTGACGATAATTCTATCCAACGCCAACGTCGTTATCGTTGGCAATTTTCAACTGTTGAAAATAGCTGTTGAAAATAACGTCGACGTTGACGCAACTATAACAGGAGATCGACACGATAATATATACGTGAAATCCTATTTAGATACTATTTTGATTAATCTTTACGACGAATCGGCTTACAGTATGAACATCAAAAAATATGCTACGGATAAATCGAAGCTTTTACTAGCTTTTCTATGTATTTAAATTATAAAAGTAAACCACCAAAAAAATGTTTTTTCATGACTTAACTATGAAGTAATACAAAAAACAATTTTTAAAAAATACCCCTTTATGGCTAAGACTATTTTTGAGGTTTTCCATGTTCTAACTTTTTTCGTTCTTATAAAATTGTGCACAAAATAAATAAAAAACCACCTTTTCGCTTACTAGCCTCGTGCAAAAAGTCGCTCGATTTTAAAATTTTGCAGGCATGAGATTCGAAATATTTCTAGCGTTTATATTCCTCTTAATAAGGATTAATACTGTATCGGTCTAAATAACTTTTCAATTACCGCAATGTACGTGACCATTTTTTTAGAAGATAGAATGGGTATAGTAAGCTATCCGTAAAAGATAGATATATACCTTCGTGGACTTTTTTGTAGATCTATAAAAGAGGAATATCCCACCATGCATTGTTTTGTTATATCCCAAAAGGATTAGGCAGCGTTTTCGATTGAAGCTACCAGGCGGCTTGACTTTTTCCGACACTTCTAACAATTATCGTTATGTTTCAACCAATTTACACAAATCCTTAACAAATTACATACCTAAACCTTCCTCACGAAACACTTTATCTATTGGTGAAAACCGCATGAAAATCCGTCCAGTAGTTTTTGAGTTTATCGCGAACAGACAGACAGACAGACGATGCGGAGGACTTTAAATTATAATATGTAGAGATAGAGATAACATTGAACAGATCGTTCAGAAAACTTATCATTTTTTGTTAATTACTTAAATAATTGTATTATTAAAAGTATTTTTAATTTTTCAATAAAATCCGCTTAATGCCCATCGTAAAAGTCGCGCTTATTTTCCTAGAAATTTTTCGACGACGCAGATCGAAAGATAAAAAAAAACGGAGAAAAACGACATTTTTATTCAGTCCTTTACAGTTTTAACAAATTTCCGCTATCGATATATTATGTATGTTCACGTTCAAATGTAGACTCCTACTTGCGTAACACCTGCTTAGAACATATAACTAACTATCTCACTAATTAGGCAGGCGGAAGCAAGGTATATATATATATATAGGTGCTTAGAATTTCAGACATACGCTATTTTCGCCTATAAAAAAACCGTCAGACACAAAATTATCCCATTTTGGGGCACTCCACGGGAAGCCATAGAGCTACGATAATATAAATAATTGACCGTGTTCAATATTTGTGTGACATTATCCGTCGTAATTTTTTACACTGTCGGGTGTCACCCTCTATCGGGTGGCACCCGGGCGGACCCCTCCACCCCCCACCCTCGCTACGCCACTGGTGGGCACCCTGAGTTTGGCCACAACAACCCCAACAACACTACCCGGGGACCGGGGTAGTAGGTTGGAAAGTCCGGCCCTGGGTGCTAATGGTACTGGGAATCGCAAATTCTAAAATGCATTCGACCGTAATTAATTCTGTTTGCCCTGCAATTTGCCACTATTTATCAGCACACAGCAGTCAGTCGTTGGTTATATTGAATTTTTCAAAGTCACCAGACAATCAGCATAAGCGGGGGCGGATGTGACATACAGAAAAATTCAGGTAGGTACATACCTATCATAAAATCGGTGTGAACCTATAAACCGTGAATCTGTATTTGTTTATTTATTTATTTATACTGGGTTTTACAGATATTTGCACTTACGTGAGAACAATTCAGTTACTTAGAAAGAAAGAATACAACGCTTTTAGTTTGCGCACAAAAGATTACCATAGACCATAGGTTCTCAACGTGGGCGAAACGCCCACTTGTGGACGTTTGAGACTTTCAGGGGGGCAGTAGAAGACACAGAGAAAATTAGGGGGCGTTGAGATGGCACAGTGAGGGCGTGGGCAGGTAAAAAAAGATGGTCTAAAAAAGCCAAAAAAACACGCAATCACGTACCAATAAAGCAAAATAAACTTTGATAATGGTTATTTTTTGTAATTGTATGTAGGGTAAAAGCCGAATACTTACCCCAGTGGTATACATACCCCGGTTTTGAAAACTCTATGTTAGGGATGTTGGTAGCATAAGCGCTTTACTACAATTAGAAGTGCCCCTCTCGTAGGCCTCAGTGACATATAAACCATCGGGGTAGGCGCACGCGTTTTATTTGTGTGAACGAAAATCTTCCGTGGCGAAAATTTGACGGGCGTCGAAATTATATTGGCTCAATTTGGTAGGCGGGTATGGGTACCGCCGCCCTGAGAACCATTTATTGGATGACCAACACCTCTGCTACAGGTCACCCCAAGTGGTTCGCTACGTTTGGTGACTTAGCAGGGGTGCCCGGGTTCTTGGGGATATGAATGTCCGGGTCTTGATGGTGGGTGCGTCGGCCCACCTTCTGCGTGGCGGGCCGGATTGGGAGATGTTGGTTGAGGGAGACCCTTTACAACCGGTTACCGCTGTCCTGGCCGCTCGGTAGTACAGGGGCCCGACCCTCAGGCTCACGACTGAGGGTGGGCTGCCCCATTAACGAGTGTAAAACCCCGCCGCTGCTGTCGTGCCGGTTCGTGACCGGAGGGGACCCAGCAGCAGCGTTTGGAGCGCATTGGGCGACCTCTCCAGCCGGACTCTCCCTGCCCATCGCCTTGCACCGCAGTGGGTGGATTGGATTCATGCGTTCATCACTCTTGGACACTCTGATCCCCAGCTTCCTACCCACCCCTCATACCTTTTCCTTCCCAGACCTTCCTTCCCCCACATCCTATCATAAAAATAAAAAATCAATAAAATCACGACAACACAAATTAAATTCATTACAGCGGCGAGTAGTAGGAGACCCCAGCGCAGGCCAAAGTTCTTCGTGAATCACACCAACATTCGCGGCCTGCATACCAATTTAAACTCTGTCCACCACCACCTTTTTTCTCAACGCCCCAACCTACTATTCCTGTCTGAAACGCAGATAGCCGAGCCTGTAGACGCCTCCTATCTGGACTGCCCAGGCTTCACCCTCGCAAGCAAGTTCAGACCTAAAGGAGGTGTCTGTCTCTATAGTCGAGCTGACGTCAACTGTGTGCGACTGTCGAATCTGGAAAACTCCAGATTCGACGTAATGTGGGTACGCGTCAATCTTGCTAGTACGGTAAGATTCTACGCGTGTTTATACCGTTCACCGAACCTTAGCGAATCAGACACGTCCGAACTCTTCAAACATTTAAGCGACACTATCGATGACCTCTTGCCCCGCTACCTTACGGCAGAGTTTGTCGTCCTGGGGGACTTTAATGTTCATAACGAACCTTGGTTGAAGTTCTCAGGATCAACAGACTCGGCTGGACGACAAGCGGAATCCTTTGCCCTTTGCTACGGATTGGAGCAAATGGTTCAGGAGCCTACAAGGGTTCCTGATGTCCAGACTCACCGTTCCAATCTCTTAGACCTATTTTTAACTACTATGCCACACGGTTACAGGATTGAAGTCACAGCGCCTTTACGATTGTCCGACCACTGCCTGGTGACCACATCAATCCCTGTAAACTTCCGACCACCTAACGAGAGGCTGAAGAGAAAAATGTGGCACTATAGGTCAGCAGATTGGTTCGGTCTGCGGGCACATTTTAATGCTTTTCCGTGGTCAGCTGTCTGTTTTCGGACTTCGGATCCCTCAAGATGTGCCCAGGAAATTGGTGAAGTCATCACATCCGCGATGGATGGCTTCATCCAATCTACTGTTAAGGAAACTGGTGTAGGCTCAAAGCCGTGGTTCAGTCGACAATGCGCTGAAGCAGTGCGACGAAAAAACGCGGCTTACCGAGCCTACAACACATCTAGAACATCCGAAGACAGAACAGCTTACAACAAAATGGCAAAGGAAACCAAGAGAATCATAAATAGGTCAAAATTCGAGCACGACCAGCAGATCAGCAGAAAGCTGACTGCATGCCCGCATGGCAGCAGGCAATTCTGGTCGCTTGCGGGCTCAATAGGCCGCAATTTCTGCAAATCCAGTCTGCCACCTCTCACCAGACCTGACGGCTCACTAGCAAACACCGCCACCGAAAATGCAAACTTACTAGGTAAAATGTTTGCGGATAACTCAACCCTCGATGACCAAGGTGCTGTCCCGACGTCGGTTCTTCACTACGGTTTTCGTATGAAAAAGCTGAGGATCCGGCATCGGGAAGTACTCCATGTTTTACGAGGGCTAGATGTTAATAAAGCTAGTGGGCCTGATGGAATACCTGCCCTGGTACTGCAGAGGTGCGCTGCAGAAATAGCTCCAATTTTGACGAAGCTTTTTAAAATTTCCCTGAAGACTGGCTCTGTGCCCTCTGGTTGGAAAAAAACGGTTATCCATCCTTTTCCAAAGAAGGGTGACCGCTCCAACCCGGCCAACTACCGCCACATAGCGATCACATCAGTTCTGTCTAAGGTGATGGAACGTGTGACCAACGACAAACTGCTCTCATACCTCGAGAAGAACAAAATTATTAACGACCGTCAATACGGATTCCGGCGGAACCGCTCGTGCGGTGATCTTCTCGCGTATGTGACGCATCATAATGCAAACAAAAATAAAATAAAATATTTCACTAAAAACATTAACATTTTCGATTATTTTCAGGTACTGTGTCCGTGAATTGAAACGAGTACTATCAGCATGGCTTCACAGGGTAAGTGTAAATCAGTACTTATTATTTTTTATACTTTATTTTCTTTTTATTAATGGATTATGAATTTTATTAACCATAAGAAAGTAGGTCCTCATGAGTTAGCTGTAAAATATGTAATGACTGCCCGTTTAAGGATATTTTGACTATAATGGTCTGTATATACAGGGTAAAAGGTAGCATAAGGGCTAATTATTAAAGTAACTAATTTTGAAAAACATCGGCATCAACATTTTCAAAATTCCAAAATTGAAGACATCTGGAAAAAAGAAACAATAATACAAATCAGATACGTTTTAAGATTTTCACGGCCAAAAGTATTTTCGTTATTTGTTTTTGGAGTGTTATGCCGTGTTGCGCTACCTCCTTCTTTAGCCAACGTTTTGGATAGCGTTGCAGTGTCTATCAGCAGGGCAGATCCGGCAGATCCGGTAGATGTGTAATTTTTCACTTCAGTCGGCAACTCGCAAAGGGACATGCCCCAGGCTAGCATAAATACCACGATTTAGTGAACTTTCTGTTCCGCTCCGCGGCAATGACGCCACTGCTTGTCGCGGTTATTTTGTACCAGTGAAAGTAGTGGAGCTGGCGACACGATATCGCTTCCAAGTAAATAAGCACACATTTCACCACTAAAAATTACACATCTACCGGATCTGCCCTGATGATGGACACTGCAACGCTGTCCGAAAAGTTGGCTAAAGAAGGAGGTAGCGCAACACGGCATAACACCCCAAAAACAAATAACGAAAATAATACAAATATTCAAAGTTCATACATTAAAACAATTCAAATTATTAAACACGATAAAAAATGTTTTATAAAACCCAACTCGTTTAAACTAGCGCAAAAATCTCGTGAGAATTGTCTTTATTTATTTATTTAACGCCCAATGGGCTTTTACATGTTTGGTAGTGCAATTAATTCATGACATTAATAAAAATAAAATTAGTTTTGAAAAAATGCACACAAGTCATAAAAATACAAAAATACTGCGATTTGATAGGTTTACAAAAATAAAGATGTGTTTAGGAATAGTGTTGGAATCATTGAGGTATATAAATAGAGAAGCAAACTTCATTACCGCTCATCGAAAAAAACAGCTTTCAAATCACTAAACATTTTAAAGTAAACATATATTTGTCTCACTTGCACAAGTCACGAGAACATTACCGCCGCTAGGATTAGACAATGACAGAAACACAAACCTGCAATTGCGGTTTGGTGTTGCCTACCATTTGAAATTTTACCCAAGATAAAAAATTAAAAAGTTTTTTTTACGTTGGTTTGTAATAAAATAAACTAATTAAAATTATTTTTAATACGTATTTTTTATTATATGACTAAAATAATACATAACTAATGAAATAGTGAAGTCATTATTTGTTCCAATATTTTTTATTGTACCAATAGTATATAATACTCAAACGGAAATTGTTCCAAAAGTGTTTTCAAAGTTCCTTTCTCAGTAATCGAATTATTTCCACCCAATTCTCACGGCGTGCTGCATCTTTAAGGTACCCTGCAAAATTATTAATATAAAATACGTAAAAAAAATATAATTACTTACTAGATTATTCATTAATAAACTAAAATAAGTTTTAATGAATTGTGTTGTATGAAGATTAAAACATAATTTTTATTAAGTATTTTAATATAGTTACCTCCATAGTAACTTATTCCTTAAATTATGTATTCTCCCATTAATGTGGGAAAACCAAAACGACTTTTTAGTGGCAACACTGAACCTATATTAGAGTTCTTTACATTTTATTTCATTTTCTGCTTTTTTAAATTAAATATGAATACGTAAACAATAAACTTACGTGTGGAAAGTGATTCCGCCTGCTTTATTATATTTTCTGACCGTGAATCGCATTTTTTCGCGACGCATTTAACCATTTTGAAGATAGTTTTTATCGCGTATCGTCCGGCACAAGTCGGTCGGCGTCACAATGAGCACTAGGCTTGTTGAAAAAGTATCGATATATCGATATTTTTAATTCAATATATCGATATTTTTAGCCGATATATTTTGATCCGATATATCGATACAAAATATCCAATATCGAAAATTGTATCAAAAACGATATTTTTTTAAATGTATGTAACTAGAATCCAAAACCGTATAGGAACGAACGGAAAAAAACTAACTGTATTGGGTCATGACATCTGGCGGTTGAAATTTTAACTATTAATAGCTTACAAATCTATTGTCTTTGCATTAGTATTTGTGATCACCGATACTATCTTTTGTGTGTAGGTACATACATAGAAATGTATGCTATTTTTCGCCATTTTTTTCTAAGTCACTCCTATGTGTTGGTTCTCGATTGTCTATGATTATTGACTATACCTTGTTCCAAACACGAAGTCCTTTTTGACAGATTATGGTGCATTATATGCCAATATAATGTTACTGAGACGCATACAAAGTTGTATGCGTCTCAGTTTACATATAAGTTAGAAGACAACTTTTTAGTTTTTAATATTTTTGTAATTATTACGTAATAAAAATGAATAGTGATAAAAATACCTTCATTTTTATTGAGATTTTTGTACATTAACAAAAGAAAATTGTGTACAAAAATTACTATTGATAATATTGAGCTGAATACACTATTATTTTAAAAACGCAAAATCTCTTGAAAATTTGACCGATATATCGATATTTTTTCCTCGATATATCGACGTCAATGTTGATATTTTAATAAATATCGATACATCGATATATCGATATTTTTTTTCACTTTCGACATCCCTAATGAGCACTGAACTGACGTCAGCGAGGCGTATGCTTTTGGACATATGTACAGTGGCAATACTTTGGCGCGTTCATTAGTCATCTATGTATATACAATATATATATCAATGGTTGGAATAAGTTTTTTACAAGATCCATAAAACTCGCCATGTTGATATTGACACTACAGTAGTCGCGCGTTCTAGCATTGTAGAACGTACGCATTTCGTAGAATTTGAACGCCAATTGAAGGTCACTCACGCACACACTTTTTTTTCTATGGCAGAGCGCGCAATAAGTACAAGGAAACAGTGTTACACATGTAATAAGTGGATTTGTCTAGACCATCAGGTCCTTCTATGTCCGGACTGCACTAAAAATCATGAAATGGAGGTGGAGGACTTGAGTGAATAAAAAAATTAAAACTAGAAGATAAAGGACCAAAATTTTTTCAAATATAATATCAAGTTTTCAAGAAGTCTGATTTTAAATTTTGATTTTAAGATTTATATTTATAACTAGCTTTTTCCCGTGGCTTCGCTCACATGGTGTAAGGGGGGTTCCCACTCTGCCTCCCCCCCCCCAAATGGCAAATGTATCTATAGATATTACAATACACTTACCTTGATTTTTCGTTTTTAATATTTGTTTTGGTCTTCTAGTGTTACCCGTGGATGAGCAAATCCGCGCGCTTCTGTCGGGGGATGCCGACACGCAGCCCTGTGATGAGGGGGAATTAGAGCAACTGGACTTACAAGTGCCATCGTGGTTCGACGAACACAAGTTCAAAAGGTAAACACAGAATATTTGGAACAGTCCACTTACACCGTGTGGCATTTAAAAATATATTGAAGTGAAAACTTCTTTAGCAGCGTTGTGATTTGAAACTCGATGGAAACGAGCGACACTAACAGGAGACAAACACATGCGTCCATAGGATATAGCATCCGACAGAATGAAATAATAATAAAATAAAAAAATTAATTCACGGCTACTTGGTTCCACTATAATACTATAAATCCGCTGTTCCACGCAAGTCTCCTGTGGTGTAGTGTCAATACCGTCAATCAGTTATTGAATTAGTGTGAAATAAAAAAATATATATATTTAGTTTTGTACAATCAATATCCAATCTTCAAACTACTCCAAAATGAACATGCAAAGAAAACACAAAAGAAAGCCACACCTAGCGACTCCGAAGAAGAAAACACAAATACTAATAAGTGTAATAAGATGACCAAATGTATAGGAAAAGGTGCATTGGAATCTTCGACCAAGTATACCCTACACAAGCCCTCTCATACTAAACATCAAAATAAAGTAACGCCAGTAACAGTAATTTCGCAATAAAACTCCCCTTCGAATTCCGCCGTCTTGCATACAAGTTCCCGGCAATATACAACTGACCACCGAGTTATCCTGTTGTGTAATTTTTCGCACCAACACATCAATAGTTGTTCACGTTTTGGCCGCATGGACAATTTCGACAAACTGTGTGAGGGAGCGGGCCAGATCGGTAGAGACGGGACGAGAAATAAAAGTCGTCAGTCGGTGTAATGAGTCAGTCTTTATTAGGGCTACGTAGCGAGGTCGATGCGGAGCGGAGTGACAGTGGTACCGTCAGTGTTGCTGCTGCGTGATGATGAGTGAAGAAGGTCAGGAGACTACGGCGGTGAAGATCACTGGTCTTCAGGGAGCCGGCGTGTTGCTCTACACCATGGCGGTGTAGAAGTGACCTTGGTCCAGGCGGTCGACCGTCGTCGTGTTGACGAGGTATGGCGGCTGTGTGGCCTTTGAGTCGACACACACACGTGACGCAGGAAGGAACCTTGAGAGGCGATCAGGATGATCTCTGGCAGCGGAACACGGTGGGTTCGAAATGCCAGAGAACGGGTTGCATCCCAAGCAAAAAGCACGGCGGGCTTTATGTGCTGCGGACGGAGACATCTCATGTCGAGGCGCGAATGGGCCGGACAGCGGATGGTGATTGAAGAGGAGTCCTCGAAGGTGTTGGTAAAGTTCCTGGAGTCACACTGGACAAACATTATTCACTAGTTGCTGACTGCGCGGGCAAGTGCCCCGTGCAGGCACGTACTTGGTCGCGGCACTGCACTGCTGGGTGTGTATGTTGCTTGACCGATGAATGGGGACTAGACTTGAGACTGAGCTGTATGCGGCCCGTGCTGACTTTTATACTTCTGCCGGCCGGGCAAGTAGTTTCGAGAACGGCGTGTGAAATTCGACCGCCGCGCCAAGGTAAGAAAGTTTGCGAACACTCCAGTCGCTAGTGCTGATATATTATTGTGGAGACGGGAACTTTCCAGTAGGTTGCCGCACTAATTGTTACCAGGTGATAGATGTACTATCGGCCGTAGGTAGGTCCGGTAGCGGCTTGCATCTAGGTATTTATTTCTGGCGTGTTCCTTAACCAGTGGCGCTGCGATGGTTTTATCAGAGCGGGTTAAGTGACCGCTACATATATACAAGTGGTTTTCAAAGTGGGGGGACACGAGACATTTATAAATTTAATTGGAATTTTTTTTTTACTTTTTTATGACAAGCGATTCAATTTCGGAAGCGAGTATGGGTACCGCCCGCGCCACCTCGGGAACCATTTATTGGATAACTAACGCCTCTGCTATGGGTCACCCTTAGTGGTTCACTACGTTTGGTGACTTAGAAGGGGTGCCCGGGTTAATGGAGTGATGTTTGTCCAGGTCTTGGCGGTGGATGCGTCGAAAATATTCAAAGGCTTCTGTTCTGTTTTGCAAAAGGTATTAGCCAAAAACTATAATCTTTCTTTAAAGTTTTGAATCAGTTCCTCAAAACATTAAGTTTTTTTGCGTATAATAAATAAAAAAATGACAGAAATTCGTGACTACTTAAGGCCAGGCAGTAAGCGCTCAAATTGCGGGAAATATTTAAATAGCATTTGAAGAAACAATTAATTAAGATTTTTTCAATGATTTATAATAATTAAAATAAGAGGAGCATATCTTACGTTTTTTTCGGTAGGGGGAATTTCATATAATTACTCTTTCGGCGCGGCAAATGTATATATATTATCGTCAAAAATAACATGTATTTTTTAGAAATTTAAAAACTTAAAGTGTTCAAGAGAAATATGTTATAAAACGGTAGAAATTCGGAATGCCGTGGCTTAAGATAGGTTAACTTTACCATTGAAGAATAGTGCATCTGTTCTTCGTTGACATCTGTGTTTAATCGCTTGTGTTATATGGTCTCCTTTTTATGCTGTCCATATTCGTCATATTGAATCCGTTCAACATCGGTTCCTAAAGGGAATTGCTTGGAGGCTAGGATTAGAGCGAGGCAATTACTCGTATGCTGAAATTGAACAAACTCTAAACCTTTCTCCTTTAGAAGACCGTCGGATAAAATCTGATCTCATTTGTTTCTTCAAAATTATTAACTATTTAATTAACTCGCCTACATTACTACAACTCATCACATTTAATATACCTTCTCGTAGACTCCGAAATAAAGACCTGCTTTTCCTTAATCAGCACTCGCCTAAATATGGTTATAACTCACCACTGTCCAGAATGTGTAGACTGGTCAACTCACGTCAAGACCTTGATTTTTTTGGTATTAGCTTGAATGATTTCTGTCGCTCTTTAAACAAATGAAGATATTTCTATTCACCCTAATTTTTGCAAGGTCTTGACGTGACTTGACACTTATTTTTTCTTCTATTTTCACTGTTTGTATTTGCTTTCATGTACCATCCGAATCCTTACAATCCTTCATCGGACGTAAGTCCGTAAATAAATAAATAATCTATTTTAAAGGTTTCCGTTTTATAAAATAACAAAAAATTTCTTGACGAAATATTGTACTTATAAATATTTTAATTCCTTACCTTAATAGTTTGACCTTGAACGTAGTAAAAAATTTGTCTGGCAATTTTGACTAACTTTTTTAAATCAACCGCCAAAATTGAAAGTACTTTTATAAGTTCTTTAATATTACTAAATGAAAAAAATCGAGAGCCTTTATTGTTTTGGCCTTGCGGATATAATATTTTCAACTGCGGCGCTTTATTTTTACCCACTTTGATAGTTTCATTAAACAAATTTTGTTTTACAATATATAAAGTAGGTTTGCGACTCCACCGACAACAAGGTTAACCAGGTAATGTTGTACATACCCTCCCACCAAGGTCCGCATACAAACTAATAATGGATACATTAATAATACTTCGACTAAACAGGTTGATCATACCTAAAAAAACAGCGGGGGGTGAATTTAAAGGCGGGTCGCGCTTTAAAAAAGTTTGAAAACCACTGCCATATTGTGACACAGCCCTCATTGTATGTATGTAGTCGGTCTGTCGTGACGTCACAAGCATTGGGGTGAGTTAATGACGTCAGAAACGTTACCAGAAACAGAATTAAGAAGTTTCCCTTTTTCACGTTAATGAGTGCGGTGCCTCAAAGCTATCTGTAAGTTATATATTTTATTTTATATTGAGATAGCTGACTACATTTTCAAAAATAAAGTCCGCGGCGTGTACCTTGTACAATATTCGGAAGTGTGATATTTTTGTGTTTGAAAAAATTAACGAGGTCCGGACGGCTAACACAAAAATTAGTTTCAGTGTAGACCTTGAAGACCGATAAAAGGTACAACACAAAGCACTATGCGATCTAAACGCTGCAAAACAATGCACGCACTTTTTCGTAAATGGGCCCTGAGCCAATTTTATTTGGTTTCTGGCGTCATCGTGCATTTCACAGGGCACATCTAGATATCATACGTCAATGATTGAAATTGATGTTTTGAAAGAATTAAAAATCCCTCAGAGCCTTATGTCATCTTTGGGGATGCTGTGTGAAGGGTTTTTAGGGAAAGGAAGGAGAAAACGGAGAGGAAGTTCTGGGAAGGAAAAAACGTACGAGGGGTGGTATGGAATCTGGGGGTCAATGTGTTAAGGAGTGACGGGACAAATGAAACCGTCCCTCCCACTGCGGTGCAAAGTGGTGGGTCGAGAGAGTCCGGCTGGGGAGGTCTAGGTTAGGTCTCCCTCAAGTGGGCAAACTCATTGGCCGCAAAGACAAACCCTATGAACCCAGGCACCCCTGCTAAGTCACCAAACGTAGCTAACCACTTAGGGTGGCTTATGGCAGGGGTGTTGGTTATCCAATAAATGGTTCCCGGAGCGACGGCACCCATACTTGATTCCAAAATTGAAAATTAATGAATGATTTTAATCAATACAGACGGAATAAGTGGTATAGTATACGAGTCCCGACGAGAGATCGTAAGTAACGTCGACATCGTTCTAGTTTCTTCTGTCTTTTTCGTTTTCATACAAGACGTGTGAGAAGGTACATAGATAGATAGAAGGTAGTAAATATATATGCAAAAACAATCCTCACTCATCTATACGCAAATGTACATAAATACTATGAAAAAAAATTAAATACTCGCTGTACTCGAAACAATAACAAAGACTTACTACAAATTCCCATTAAGCATACTACTCTTGGTCAACGAAACTTCAGATAACCTTGCAACAAAACTTTACAACATTCTTCCAGGTAGAATAAAAAAATGTGATTAAAAAAAAATTAGATAAAAGTTTGGATCAAAAATAATTATAGGGATTTTACCGGTGCACTCACCCAAATTCGATATTATTAAGGCTCTGTAACCGGGCTCGAAAAGAAGAAGATTGAGAGATACGAAATTACGAATGTTATAGGAGAGCGCTAACATTTACAGCGACAAAATCGATGCGAAAATTGCAAAAATGTTTAATAAAACACGACTTGTTTAAAAAAGAGCAAAAATCTCGCGGGCATTGTATTAAACAGCATTTAAGGAAACACTGTGAAATTTTTCATACATATAACTTGTAAAATAACTGAAACAAACGTGTTTATAATAATTTCTGGAGCATACTTTGCGATTTTTTTCGATCGAGGTAATTTTATATAATTTGCGTTTCGGCGCAGGCGACGCGTCTAGATATTATCTTCAAGAATAACACATAACAGGTAGATGTGTAAGAAATCGGTAGAAATTCGGGTTGCGGGCCCTTAATGAAACCAATGTATTGATTGCTATTACTCAAAATTATAATTAATGCAACCAATCTATTGTGTGATTATATTTTAATCTAAGTGTTGGTATGTTCATAAGTATTATAAACTGGCTTAAAAATTACTGCCTCAACACAGGCTAGCCTAGTGAGGCGGATTACGAGAAACCTAAATTTATAACTATTTTATACTCTTCAAGTACCTACTGTTCATATGTATATTGTTTTCTATTGTTAACCTTTTATACTTATCTAACTTATAAACCATTGTAAACAAACACTGTGTATGTACTTTTTTAATTGTAATTGTAACTGATCAGGACACATCCATGGATGTAAAGTTCTTAATTAAAAATGGAGTTATGAATTTTAATTAATTTAGGTAGTCATCGCCTATATTCCCGTTAGGTTGATGGGTACATCTTCAAAAGAACAAGTACCTTCTCTTTCTGTTACAAGAAAATAACAAAATCTTTTCCAGGGGTCAAGAATACATTCGTCGCAACATGATGGGGGCATTTGGCGTCGCTCTGAGTGGACTGTTGTGTGTCCTGGCAGTGCCGAGCATCCTTAAGATCCTTATCAAGACACAGAAATCTTCCACGGTGGAGGGTGCCTACCGGAGGTACTTGTCCACCAGTAAACACGTCTACAGCTGGTACTTTGAGGACATCAGGCCGGGAACCACGTAAGATATAATGATTGTTTGAGGTTATGTAGGCTATTTCCCAAAGAGTAAAATAATAATACCTTTTTTTAATGAAAAGACACATAACTTTGTTTGCATCACTTTTATTTATATACAATCAATGAAAGTTTGTTTGAACAATGTTTCATGAACGAAGTTCACATTATCAGGATCAAATGTATACGAAACTTAAAAATTAAACATAGATCACATATTGGTGGAAAGGGTAAAAGGGAGGGGAAGGGGTAAGAGTGGGGGAAGTTTATTAAAATTAAGGATTTCAAAGTCATTAATTAGCAGGGAAAGACCGGTTAGGTGGGAAAAGGTTCAAAAGAGGGTTTACGAAAAATTGCTGCTTATTAATTATGTCTGTTTTATTATTAACATTTTTCCTAATTTCTAAAATCTCTAAATTATTATTTATCTGTGAAGCCTTATAACCCGTATGTAATATTTTAAGTCCATGGTTTTTGTCAAAATTATGACAAAATTAGGGACAAAATTATGACATAATTTTGACAAAAAACGTGGACTTCAACTCTCCCTAAACCTCCCTCCCTACTCTTGTGCGGTATTCACATAACAATAATTTAAAATAAAAAAATTTCGAGCAGTTGGGACTCTTGTGCGGTATTCACATAACAATAATTTACAATAAAAAAATTTTTTGGAGCAGTTGGGACTCTTGGGCGGTATTCACAAAATAATAATTTACAATAAAAAAAAATTTTTTTGAGCGGAATTCACTTAACAATAATTTACAATATAAAAATATTTAGAAAAAATATATATTATTTTTGTAGCATTTGGGAACTCTTGTGCGGTATTCACATATAATTTACAATATACATATATATATATTTTTTTTTAAATGGAGCAGTTGGGATGCTTGTGCGGTATTCACAATATATGAATGGCTCACCCCAACACCACATCACGGTTCTAATACAAAAATGTCATTCAATATACAAACACCTCACCTAACGCCTCACCACCTCATACATTTGTCCCAAACGATTCGTGACATGACATGTAGTTCAATACATCAACCAACTCACGCCCCGCCACCTCATATATTTGTCCCATATGATACGTGACGTGACATGTAGTCCAATACACCAACCATCTCACACCTCACCTCACATTTGTCCCATACGTGACAATGTGACATGACATGTAGTCCAATACACCAACCACCTCACACCTCACCATACATTTGTCCCATACGTGACAACGTGACATGACATGTAGTCCAATATACCAATCACCTCACACCTCACCTCATTTGCCCCATACGTGATATGACATTTGTAGTAATACAAAAAAAAAGAGTTGGTACAAATACATTTGTCTTTTCATTAAAATAAATAATGCCATCACAAAGTGAAAACCTTTCTGAAGAAGTTTTCTTCGAAAAATTAATAATACCTTCGTATAAACCCAGAAGCTGGTTAATCATTCCATAGTTAAGGTTTCGAGTACAAGAACTTATTCTTGTCACAAGTCACTTGACTTGTAACAAGACAGACTTGTTACAAGTCTGTCATATACACATAAGAATAATGTACCTTGAGTAATCACCAATTTTGGTACCAACGCTATTTTCTGTTTTATTTATGTATTCATAAATATTTTAACAGTTATTACAAAGACAGTTAACTACTCATATTTGCCGTAATGATGGACAATGCAAAGCTTTCCAAAACCTTGGCTCGAGAAGGAGGACAAAGCGCAACACAGCTATATTCCCGAAAAGTCCAGCTAAGTCCCTCAACCAGTGGCGTAGCGAGGGGGGGGTGGACCGCCCCGGGTGCCACCCGAAGGGGGGTGCCACTCGAACAAGATATTGCATACACTATATATATTGGTGACACCACCCCCCGGGGGGTGACATCCGCCCCGGGTGCCACCCATGCTAGCTACTCCACTGCCCTCAGCTCTGTGCAGAAACGGGCGGTCCGTTTGATAGATACTCCTAACTTAACTTTAGAGCATAGCCGTCGGGCGGGAATGCTATCCTTGTTCTGCCGGTATTTCAATGGAAGATGCTCCGAGGAAGTAGCATTATTGATCCCTTCGGCGCCTGTGCGTTGTCGGGAAACACACCAGACGCGCGCACAACATATATATGAACACGGTTGACATTTTTCACATGAGAACGGGTCGCTTCTTCGACTTCTTGAGTTCAACAGCCGAGCTGTTTGCGATGGCGATTTGCGATCTGCCGGCCTCTGTGTTTCCTCTTTCCGACAATATGGGTCTCTTCAAGATCAATGTTCATTCCTTCCTCTCCTCAAAAAGACCCTCCACACAAAATCTCAGATGACATAGAGTCCACATATGTGGAGTTATTGAAAAAATAAATAAAAAATAGCGTGATTAAATTAGATTTGTTTGATAAAATCATTGTATTTTTCAGTATCTGGAAGTCTCTGACAACAGTCCGCATGCGTCATCTGAAGAACAGCAAGATATCTCAGGTGCGTGGCGATGGTATCATCTCCCAGCGGGACCTAGTCCTCACGCAGTTTGGTTTCTTCTCCCTGGCGCTTCTAAAGCCCCAGATTATTGGCATGGAGCACGACAATCCTAAAGATCTAGAAGCCTACACACATTTCTGGAGGACTATTGGATACATGATTGGCATACAAGACAGGTTCGAAAATCCCCATCTTCAAAAATCACTTAATTCATTTTTCATCTTCTGATATCGGAGGATTGTCCATCATTACGACAATCTTCACCCTGAAACTGAACTCTTACCAGTCACAGGGTTTCAAAGACAAGAAGTTCAATTTCAATCCTGTATCATATCTCATAAATTATCCTTAATTTATCGATCTTTCCCTTAATGTCCCGAGTGTTGCTCGTAAGGAAGTAGCCAAGTTATTGGAGTTTTCTACTTTTAAGATTTTAGTATTATAATGCATCTGTTGGCCATTCGATGAGGAGTTGATTTCCTAAATGTCCAGGTTTTTTGAGGATGCACCTAAAGTATACAAGTTTCAAAAGCTGGTATCTTCGGTATCGATGCTTGGTTTAGTGCCGAGGTTATTTGACCATATCTCAAATGCAATGTAGTGAATCCGTGTTGAAATTAAAATTATACAGCAAAAAACATTGTTTTTACTTCTTTCAGATACAATTTGTGCCGACCATCCCTCGAAGAGACCAAACTAGTATCCCAAGTAATATGCGACAAAGTCTACAAAAATTTTCTCCAGAACCCTCCGGAATATTTCTTCCACATGGTGGTGGATCTGCTGGACGGGATGTGGTACCTGGACACATCTCTCAACACAAAAGCATTTATCTACTACACATATCACTTAGTTGGCGTTCCCGGATTTACGGTATCTAAGGCCGACCCTAAGATTCCATATATAACAACCGGACAGATCTTTAAAGAAATAACCGAGAATGGTGATAATTCCACCAAGGATTGTGACAATTTGTACAAAGATGTGTTTGAATCAGTCAAAAGTTGTAAAGACTTAAACAAGAATGGTGGCATTAAAACCCTAAACAATGACGACAAGACCAACGGATTATTTAAACAAGAAAACCTTTCAGAAGATAATAAACTAAATCCGGATAAACTTATTGCAAGTTTCGATTGGGCGGCAAAATTCACTCTGTTTCTTATATTTTTTGTATACAAGTCCTGGTTGTTTACAGAATTTGGACGTTGGTATTACAACATGAGGACACGGATAATAATGTGGTTTGCGTGTTACTTACCCTTCATGGCATTCTGGAGGTTTGGAATCAAACGATCTTACGTAAACATGTTTGTCGATGATATCATATTGCCCGGGACACTGAGGACTAACAAAGAAATGTTGGATAAACTGTATACATAGTTATTTGACAGACTAATGGGGGGCTTGATAGAGAAGAATCTACAGGTTTGAAGAATGGCTGGTTAATAAAAATTGTCGAGTGGGCAATATTCGTCAAGACTGATTCGTACAAATTTATGTATAGTCGGTCATGTTTGTCTTTTCTTTTGGATATGGTATTATGAGAAGATTTAGAAATCAGTAGGTATTGTCACGTTAAAAGGCTATTCAGAACCAGCGTTGCTTTAAATTGCTTTATAGGTATTTAGCACTATATTTATAATATACAGTGTGTCCCAAAAGTAAACGTTATCCCTTGGAGCACTGATAGGTCAACTCATAATGGACCAGAATATCACAATGCGACTTTAGTAAAATGTCAACAGTTTTCGAGATATTGGCACCTTAGATGAGTTTTTCGAGTGCCAGCGTTTCAAAATATCATATTCTAATACTCTAATATTTTTTACGCAACTCACTATTGATCACAGTTCTTAATAAAACTAAAAGTACCTATGGGTACCCTTGTAAAAAAAATATTTTTGCCGCCGATTCATGAGTTGTTCTTTAAAATCGGTTATTTTGAATTTTAATTAATAATGTATATTAGGTACCTGATCCCTAATCTATGTATAATTCCGATTCTAAAAATAATTCCAGGGATTGAAGCCTGGGCTTGTACATTATACATATATTATTTATAATGTATAGGCGGCCAAAAGAGCAAATAATAAACGAAGTAATTTTATTTTCATTTCCTCGGCATTTTGTAGATTGTAAGTACAGTGGCGATACATTTTAAGATGCTTTTGTGCGTATTTAGCTACGTTTAGTACCTACCTAATAATATGTGTAATGTTTAGTACTCTACATACATTCATTTTGCTTCATTTTGTGTATTTTTATTATTTTTTGTGTATTTTTCTTCTTAGGCCAGTTTTAAAACTTTTTTGTATTGGGTCATTTAGGCCTCCCACTCTTTCAAAAAGTTGAAATATTATTAGTTGTTGATTTAAAAAATTTATGCTTCTGTTGCGGGAGAATAATATTAGGTACATGAGAATTGCGGAAATGGCTGCGGGAGGATCCTTTCAGAGGACTTGTTTCAGCTTTAAAATTTACTTTGGACGCATTCTTCACTAGGATTCTGCAAAACTTAGAATACGTATTATAATAATAATAAAAAAATAAAAGAAAGGCAAACTTTCCCGGGTTATGGATAACAAAACAATATTTGGAAATCTCCTAATACCACCACATTAAGCGGAAAATGTTGCTTGTGTCGTGATGAAGGACTATCCAGCCGAGGAATCGAACACGCAACACCCGGATGGGACCCAAACGCAAAACAAACTCAGCCACTGACACAAAGATGGCAACTTCTGAATATAGGTGTAGTTGATGTCCCGTATCGAGAATGTACTTAAAATTTACGAAGTTGTCGATGTTATCCGAGAAAACAGGAAGCAGATTCCCATTCTTTATCCTTAGCTAAGGAAATATTTTGTATATAATAATATGATAATTAAATATATATAATAATTAAATATAATCCCCATGTAATAATAATTAAATATAATCTATATAATAATTAAATATAATCCCCATCATTTTAGCTTTTGCATAAACTATCACACATTCCTTAGTTAAGGATAAAGAACAGGAATTTCGCCTCCAGGAATCGCAGTTAACATAAAAATCGTTAATAATTTTAAGGTTAAGCACAATTCTGCTATCATTCGAGAGAACTAGAATCGCAGTTAGCTTAAAAGTCGTTAATAATTTTGGTTAAGGACAGTACCTTATCCGAGTACAATCTGAATCTCCCCCTAAACCATAAAATAATTTTATTTATTTATTTATTACACGCCCTAATGAGCTTTTACATTCTTTGTTTATAAGAAGTAACCCAGTACTTCTAAATACTTTGCAAGTAAAACAATAATGAAAATATAATATAATGAAAAAAAATGTAACAACAAAAGCATATATAATATGAAATAAAATACATTGGTAAAAATGATAAGAAGTCTAACATAAAAAATAAAATGCAATATAAGCAAAATTGCACAAATTATCCACGATTATTTGTATCTAGATGTATAAAAGCATTGGAATAAACAATGTTTATACTATTTTTTAATGTAGCTATTACTTTGTGGTTATCCATTATAGAAAAATGAAACAATACAACTAAAACAATACAACTGCAAGTACAGCCACAAAAGCTAAAATGTATAAAAGTTGTATTGTTTCATTTTTCTATAATGGATAACCACAAAGTAATAGCTACATTCAAAAATATAAAATTGGCAAGTACAGCCACAAAAGCTAAAATGTATAACAGTTGTATTGTTTCATTTAATGTTTATACTGGTTATTCTTAAGGTGAAATATATCTCCTAGATCAGAATATTTTTTATTACCGAGATTGTGAAGTCTCGGAATCGGAGAATTTTGGTAAGAGAGTGTCCTGGTGTTGTTAAAGTAAAGGGGTAGTAAATGTAGGCAAGATCTTTTGGGAATATCGATGTTGATTAATTGAAGTAATTCAGGACAGTCAACTTTGTAATGCAGTATTTTATGAAGTAATATTAAATCTGTGGTAATTCTTCATTCTGAAAGTTTTAATAGGGACATTTTATCCAGTAGGTAATTTTAATCAATATTTAGTACAGGAATATGCAATTTATAGTTTATAGACCTCAGGAACTTATGTTAAATCTTTTCAACGCTGTCGGAATGAATATTGTAAAATGGAGACCATAACGTAGAGTTATACTCTAGTTGGCATCTGACAAGGGTTTTATATAATATTATAAATTTACTAGGTACTTAGGTATTTGCATACAATAAAGAATATGACATTTGTAGTGCCTTCCATACAAATTTTAATGGAAACAAATATTCCATTTAGCCCAACCCCCCTGCGTTTCGTCTCACTTACACTCACCTAAAATCGTAGATCTCCATCCCATTTAAATTTCAAAAGCACAGTTTTGTACGGAAATATAGACCCAAAATGGGCCTATATTTGGAGCAACACCCGCGAGGTACCTACTTCTTATTAGGTATTGCAAGTAGGTAAACTATTTAAATTAATCTCAAAATAAGTCTTTTAATGTTAACCTGTACATTTGAATTATCTTTAGTGTTAGCAATTGGCCATTTTCTGAATATCCGCATGGTTCAGGGTTACCAACTCGTGGGAAATTTCCCAAATTGCGGGTAGTTTTTAAGAATTTAAACCGATTGGGTATTTTGTGGGGGACTTGCGGGGATTTTACAACATCAGAACTTACACAACTAATACCGATTAAAAGAGCATTTGCCAATTATCCATACACTTTGAAAACTAATATTTACAATTGCAATAGAGAATGTACCATAATTTCGTTTTCTTTCGCAGCAAATTTTAAAACAAATTTATATCTTTAGGAGAATCTGTGTTTTGGAACTTTATGCCAAAAACATCCTAGCACACCTCTTCAAATACTTCAAGCACTGCTTTTGAATATATACCAACTGCTCGAGATACTAGAACCAAAAGGCATAATTTCTTTACTTATCCCTTTTGCTCAAACATCTTTTGGCCGAAGAAATTTTAGATACTTTGCAACAAAGCTATACAGTGCACTTCCACTGGTCATTAGACAAAACACAACTTATTTTAAATATAAGCCAGACATCAAGCGTGCATCAAATGCAGGTAATATTGTGTTGTTATTTGTGTTTTTTTGAAAAATAATGACAACATTTAAAATAACTGTTTAATTTAGATTTAGATAAAATAAAATCGTACCTTCTTAGTATGTTTCGATGTGTGCATGCCAACATTTAAAAAAATTAAGGCACCGAAACCCTTTTATGTTAAACGTGCAGTTAAATGTTAATTTTGTTTTGGAGGTGGCGTGACCTTGCTATGTGCACACTAGATGCGCAGTAGCCAAGGTCGGCCGCGGGCGCGCCAACTACTGCCGTTCAGTATCGTTGGCAGAGGAGCCTCTATTGCATGGCCTCCAAGAAGTCCTGACCTAACCCTTTTGGATTTCTTTTTCTGGGGGTACATTAAAACATCGTGTACGCAGAAAAGATTCGGGATTTGGATCACCTGCGGGAGCGAATTTCTGCCGCTATCTTGGCAGTTACTCCTGAAATGATTGCACGTACGTGGCAAGAAATCGACTACATACTGATCTGCAGAGCGACGAACGGTGCACACATCGAAACATATTAAGGTACGAAAAAAAATATCTTTGGTAAATATGCAGTTAGTCCACCTCACGGATAATACGGAACGTTTGTGTTGTCGAAGTTTGATGCACGGATAATACGGAATGTTCCTTTTTTAGCTAATAGACAATCAAATATGACATTTGTCGGAAATACCAATCTTATAAAATAAATTCTCTAACATAAACTCGCTTTTCATCATGCTTTTAAAAAACATCCCAGGTTTTGAATGATTTGTTTGGCTACGCAGGGTTTGTCTAGCGGGTTTGTGTAATTATTTTAATACATTTCTTTCCATGTTCTACTGTTACAAATACTTGTCAATGATGCATTCACTTTGTTTTACGCAAAAATATTTTTCTATGATTGGCAGCATTGATGAAATGTTAAAATAAAAACGATGAATAAACATGGCGTTACCGTGCGAGTGAATTAATTTTAACAAAATTAAAATGTTAAATGCATATTTTTTGCATGTTTTTTGGTCTCCCCGACATAAGTACTCACTTTTCGTAATAATAAAGCTAAATCTAACTGTTTGGATAAAAAGTTTTCCGTATTAACGAGTAAGCGGATTAATGCATAAATAATATATCTTTTTCCGCACATTTTAAGAACAAAACCATTGAATTGCCTTTAATAGTTTTTTTTAATAACAGTTATTTTAAATGTTTTCATTGTTTTTCGATGACCCTGTACAGATTTTAAAGCGTCGCTATCAACACAGGATTTTCTAGTGAGACAGGCATTGTCGTAGGTTTGGAAAATAAAGATGAATAACAAAAAAAAATTATAAAAATTATTCCTGAAGGAACGGGAAAATTCGAAAATGTCTTAGTAATAAAGAATAAATGCTATTATCGATAAACTTTTGTTTCATTTGGAGGTAAAGGAACTTGTTGGGAATTTGAACATCTTTGTTGGTATTTTGGAAAATATACTAAGGCTTTTATGGTGAAAGAAGGCGAAACAAAATATTTACAAGATTCCCAATGAGCGCTTTTATTTTTACCGTGACGATCCACGATTACAGTACCGTGACGGCATAAAAAAAGCATAAAACGTACGTTCTTTATCATAATAATGCTACAGCTCTTTCTTCCATATTAAATAATGGTGAGACAAAAGATGAGACACACAGTGTACGTGTGTCTGTTTCCTCCAAAGTACTATTTTTTTCCTTTGGAGGAAACAGATATATCTTATAACGGCTCAGCTACGGCGCACAGAAGATTATTTACGGAAACTACTGGGAAACAATTCAAAAAAGTGAGGTTAAAATTATTATATTTGAGTAGCCTTATATTGTACCTAAATAACACAAAGTTTTGAAATTGGACAAATTTCTTGTTGAAACACTACACGGAGGCGTGGACACGCTTTCAAACACGGCGTTGTCCGTATTCAGTCGACGAACGCCACGGAAGGAATACACTGTTTTATCATTACTAATATTTTGAATATGAATTTGTGACATGCAATTAGTGTTCATGGCATACTTATGCTGTTTGTATTAAATAGTATATTTTTAATCCAATTATCTCAAACGCTGGCGAGAGGGAGGGCCACTGTCAAGTTAATGCCCCGGTTTGAAAAAGTCTAGATCCGGGGCTGAATTTTGCATACTTTAATTTAATTCCAAAATAAATGGAAAATTACTGTCTAAATCTGATTTCGAAAAACTCGTGCAAAGCCCTGGCAACGCCGGAGATCTTAGCTAGTTATTGATAAATAAAATATAAA
Organism: Limnephilus rhombicus; assembly: GCA_929108145.2. Lineage (NCBI taxonomy): Eukaryota > Metazoa > Arthropoda > Insecta > Trichoptera > Limnephilidae > Limnephilus > Limnephilus rhombicus. The sequence goes on from OV815291.1 coordinate 19,065,586, forward strand.
AGGCATGATTTGAGTTTTTCAAAGCCACATTATGATTAATTTTTGGGTTATTATGCCGTGTTGCGCTTCCTCCTTTCCTATTAATATTCCTATTTCCTGGTGTAATGTCTGTGTGAATTATATGAGTGCAAGCGAGATAGCATGCTTGCGCGAATCTATATAAGGCGATGCGTGCTAGATCTGTCCTCTTTTGTGTTAGGCAGCTCCACAATAAATACTAGTACAGTATTCCGTTACTCTCTCTTCTTTGAATACTACCTACCAATATTCGTCTACACTTCCAATGTAAGTCCGCTGGACCTTACAACAGACTCAGCCTGTAGAGCTGATATCAACATATCGCAACCGATATTACACCTGTGAAGTCTCAAAATGCATCAAGCGGACATAATTAAGGGAACAAATAAAATCCACAAATACCCTATTAATATTAATAGGTAGGTACCTATGTGACGTTGATAACGGGGCTTCGTACCCGGTATTAGGCGGCTACACCAAAACTAAACACAAAAACCACATTAAGAGGATTAACGCTTGCAATACGGTATCACTTCTACACACATAAAAATGCCTTCACTACAATCAACATAATATGGCTCTGAAAAAACTGTAATGCTGTCCGAAATGTTGGCTAAACAGGAGGAAGCACTACACGGCGTAATAACCCATATATGAATCACGATATTAAAATATAAATGGTGATTTTGTTGTTACTGGGTGAAGGGTATTTTGACGAAAGAAGGAGCGAACTTGGGTATTGAAGAGACAACTCCCGACTGCCTCCTACAATATGGGTCTCATGGAAACACAGAAGCCGGAAAATCATTCCACGCCCGAGCTGTGGATCACAGAACCATCCGTAAAACCGGCAAACATTTTAATTGTGAGGACATTTTGAAATGACGACTATTAACTATTAACGTCATTATCATATAAGCAAAGGGCGTGTTTGAAGAGCTACGCATCCACAACAGGCTTTCAACTATAATTATATTTCTATAATTACATACTTTTTTTATATTCATTCATGTAGATGATTTCTATGTTCTATACTTTTCATATTATTTTATATTCTTCCTAACCCTTTTATATTACTCTACAGCAAAGATATTCAAATACAGAAGAGATATGCTATGGTGTCCGCGCAATTGTCGCCGGACTACGCGCTAATTAGCGTAGTTTTCATACAAAAAGAATTTGTTCATTTCGTTGATTTGTTGAAAATGTGCATTAATATTGGTTAACAATATATTTTGAATAAGGAAAGAATTCGTTCATTTAGTTTAACGTTCGTTTGGTTTATTCGTTAATTATTTGTTCTTTTAGTTTATTTGTTAATTGGTAAACAATATCGGCGACACCCGGAAGCGCAGACCCACATAGTAAAAACAGCAGACAGCACATCTATTCTGTATTTGAATATCTTTGCTCTACAGTCATTTAAATTCTCTTATATTCTTTTGTATTCTTTAAAATTGTGTAATATTATTTTTTATATTCTCGCACAATCTTTATATTGCATATGATAATGTACTGTATAGAAAATCGATCACCACAACACCATGTGTCTAGCATGGTGGTCGAAAAATCCCCAATTCATGTGAAACAATTCAATGAATAAAGAAAACTTGAAACAAAAAAATGAGATTTTTCCGGAGGCCTCCGAGACGAGCTTCCTTTTAAAAGTACCTACTCGTGTTGTTGGAGCAGGACCCGGGAGCCACTCCCGACTCGCGAGTGGCTCGGACCGAGACGCACGGTTTCGACCAGAGCCAGCGAATCCGGGACCTGCTCCCGACTGGCTCGAACTGCCAAGTTTCGGGTTTGGGTCCGAATACTGGACGGGGTTCTCTGGGAGTAGTCGATTTGAAAAAGGAGTAGGAGTAAAATCCGCTTCCCGCGAAGAACCCGAGTTCAAGAGCCCACACCAGCGGAACCTACCGGAACCAACTGAGGACTCCAACTTGGAGAAACTCATAGTCACTGGCAAAGTAAAAGGCAGAAGAAGCAGAGGTCACCAATGCACTGGAGTGACCAAGTATCGTTGGCGTCTGGTACGTGGGTGTCCGCAGCTCTCCACGCAGCACAGAACCGCGAGGAGTGGAGAAGTCTTGTCCATCACGGAAATTGAAGTAGATGTCACGATCCTCAGCAATGAGGAACCAACTTGAGAAGAATGTGTAGCAGCCAGCCTCTGCTACCTCATGCTTTAGAATGTTTTCAAAAAGTACCTGGCGATCTTTCCAGAACCATATTAAAAATAATATTAAAATGTTTAAATTCAGAACCATTGACAATTAAACGACGTTCGTTTGGTTTTTCTAGAGACGCCAGTAGTTGTATAAATCTGTAACGCTGTCCATACATAAATTCATTTTACAAATTATATTTTTTAAAATAGAACTCAATAAATATCTTACAACACGCAACCATAGTTCCATATTGGTGACCCCGGCGTGATAGTTGGGGGGGAGTCCTGTAGCAGCCAGCCTCTGCTACCTCATGCTTTAGAATGTTTTCAAAAAGTACCTGGCGAGCTTTCCAGAACCATAAAAAATATAATTTGCAAAATGAATTTATATATGGACAGCGTTGCAGATTTATACAACTACTGGCGTCTCTAGAAAAACCAAACGAACGTCGTTTAACTGTCAATGGTTCTGAATTTAAACATTTTAATATTATTTTTAATATGGTTCTGGAAAGATCACCAGGTACTTTTTGAAAACATTCTAAAGCATGGGGTAGCAGAGGCTGGCTGCTACAAATGTTTTGATGTTGAAGGAAGGGGGGGGGGGGGGGAGATGGAAAAGAAGAAGGTTCCTGACTATTCAGATCTGCCGAGCGATTCTCTATCTTTTCTGAGATCGCGATAGATCTCGGGCGAGATCTCCTGTCAGATTTGTGTGATTTTCTTCAATAGATATCTCGATATCTGTCTACAGAAGAAGCAAATAACACCCAAAGAAAATCACACAAATCTGACAGGAGATCTAGCCCGAGATCTATCTAACTAACTAACTAACCATCACGCCGTCTCCCCGCAGGGGTAGGCAGAGAGGACGGACCGCCAAACAACTCGGTCTAGGCACACACTCTTTGCCTCACTCACATTCATACATCGTCTCATACATTCTCTTCTATTATTCTGACTTTTGACATGGCCCGACTCAAGTATCTGATTCACTTGATCGTGCCATGTCTTCCTCGGGCGTCCCCGACTTCTTCTACCATTCACATTCGCGTCGTATATTCTTCTTACACTACTTTCTTTGTTCATTCGCTCTACATACACAAACCATCTGAGGGTCCCTTTCTTAATCTTACTCATTATGCTTACATCAGCCTTACATTCTTTGCGGACATCCACATTTCTCACACGATCATACATTGTTTTACCACACATACGTCTCAGGGATCTCATTTCAACAGCATTCAGTTTACTTTCATCCTTCCTCTGCCAGTTCCATGCCTCACTGCCATACATCAGGGTAGGTACCAGGACTCCATTGTGGACTGCTAGCTTCGCTTTTTTGACAGTTTTTTATTAGCGCCAACGGCATTCAGTCCACCATTAATGGAGTTACCGGCATTCACTCTTCTTTCAATATCTCTTTCAGCCTTCCCATCTCTCGTAAACATACTACCCAGATACACAAACTCATCCACCTGCTCCAAGTATTCATCATTCACAACTATGTTGCATACTGTTTTCGTACTCTCCCTTTCAAACACCATGACTTTAGACTTACTTACATTCATCATTAGCTCATTCTTCATACATACTTCGTTCATCCTAGATACGAGAGACTGTAGATCTTCCATAGTGTTAGAAATCAGCACCGCATCATCAGCATACAACAGGCAACATACTTTCAGATTACTCAATTTCGCGCCCAATCCCACCTCTTTCAATTCTTGCATACAATTATCCATGTATAGATTGAATAACCATGGTGACATTACGCAGCCTTGCTTGACACCTTTTGTGATGTCAAACCACCCCGTAAAACCACCGTTCACCCTAACACACGCAACGCTTCCCTCGTACAGAGACGCAATTGCCTCGTACAGAGACGCAATTGCCTCAATTGATCTATCTCGATCTCACAACAGATCTATCTAGATCTCGGGCGAGATCTCCTGTCAGATTTGTGTGATTTTTGTGAGATCGAGATAGATCTCGCTATCGATCTCACAAAACACAGAGAATCGCTCGACTGGTCTCTAAATATATGTAAGTATGTAGTAGGCCAAAATACCTGATTTTATATTTGTATGTTATTGTGTTTTAATTATTATATTATGGGATATAAGTCGTATAAATAAATATTGGCGGACTCCGGGTTTCAATCCTGCGACCTCGTTCTGACGCCAAGGAACTTAACCGATCGGTCTCAAAGGTGATTCTCAGGTCACCGACATTTGCCAAAATGAAGGCGCTGATCTTGAAAAGCCTTTCGAAACTACCTATTCAGCAAGATTTAATTGCCACAACACAAGTATTAAAAAATAATTATGGCAATAAAGTATTCAAGTTTTGCTCCAGATTGTATAATTTGTTCTTGAAAAATAATTCGCTCACACACATTAAATAATAGGGCAATTATGTATAACGCTATCTAGATCAAGCAGTGCCGGATTAACAATAAATTAGAGTAACCTTCGGGCCCCGCGAGAACGGAGCAAGAGGTCTACCTACCACTGTGAAATCGATAACTTTACAATATCGGATCGATATGCGTAACTACCGACGATTTTTTTTACTGTTTTCCCAAGCACGACCACACTGTAGAAAGCCAAACCGATATTGACAGGGAATAAAAAGAAATCGGTTCATATGCGCCGGCAATACTGGCGGATTTATCTATAGATTTAGGTAGTTTCCATATGGTCGAAAGGCTACGTAAAAATTAAAAATACTAATAAATAATATATATACCATTTCGAATTGAAATACTAACTTTAATATAATTACATTGGCATGTAGCACGTACTTTTTGAGACAAAATTTCTCTTGACATTTTTGAACAAGTTTCTTTCTCCAAAATCGAACGGAATAAATTGATCGCGTCTTAGATGAATTCATGTTTACGGATCGCGTACATGATTTCTTTCAATTCTAAGAGCTTCGAGTCCACTTACATTCATTAATAAGCCAGTTATTTTGCACAACAAACGACATTATTCAAAATATTTTGTGTATTGTCAGCGTAACAGACGGAGTATAATCAACTCTTGGCATATCTCTTAAGGCTCTGCAACCGGGCCCGAAAAGAAGAAGATGGAGAGATAAGAAATTACGAATGTTAGAGGAGAGCGCTAACATTTACAGAGACAAAATCGATGCGAAAATTGCGAAAATGTTTAATAAAACACGACTCGTTTAAAATAGAGCAAAAATCTCGTGGGCATTATCAAACAGCATTTAATGAAACATTGTGAATTTTTTCATACATATAACTTGTAAAATAACTGAAACAAACGTGTTAATAATAATTTTTGGAGCATACTTTGCGATTTTTTTCTATCGAGGGAATTTTATATAATTTGCGTTTCGGCGCGGGCAAAGTCTAGACATTATCTTCAAGAATAACATATATTTTTTAAGAGCTTTAAAACTTACCTTAAGGGAAATATGTAATAAATCGGTACAAATCCGGGTTGCGGGCCCTTAACAATAAATGTTGATCGTGCTCGCAAATATTAATAACTTTAGGGCTTCATATCTTAGTGCTTCCATACAAACGAAGACTTCGTTTGTGGCTGAAATCCTGAAGTCTAAACTTTAGGGACCATAGATGACGGATTTAGTCAATAACTGATATGAGGTTTTATCGATCGTCCGTGCATTACATTTCCAGATATTACAAGCAAGCTTTCAATTGCTTGAGCACCGACGCACATATCCATATCATCACCTTGCAGGCCAGTTTTCCTAACTTTCAATTTTCTCATAATACAATAATTGTGACCATAAAAAATATCTACCTGCCGACTGGAATGGAATAATAAAAATGCATTATTTCAAGAGTACAATATTAGCGAAACTCAATCGAAAATCTGTTTATGTTAATGCATAAAAAAATATGAATATGTGCAGGCGCGCAGCGCAATAAAAAATTATTTCTCCGAGCTATTCTGGGGAAACTACTTACGGTAGCTTACACAGTACACATTACTTTTATCAATATTTAAACTCATTGTCCGGTAAGACGGTACAATTTACATTAATAAATTTTGCAAAAAAAAAGTTTTTTGTTGTTAATTAAATTTATTTATTTTATTTATTTATTTATTTATTTATTTATTATAGATACAAAAGAAAGTACAAATTACAATTAGGAAGCTTTGCCTGTCCAACTAGGAAAGTTTCCCGTTCCAGGATAGACAAATTGACATGTTTAGTTCATATTATACCTGAAATGTACATAAATTACATAACAAAAACAAAACCAAAAAAAAAAACAGAAAATTTCATTTTTTCTGAAGCTAAGGTGTGTAGGTAATAAAGAAAATGTATATAAAATATATAAATATAAGTACACATACATTTTTTGTGACAAAGTAGAAAAGGTAATCTGGTAGCATATAATCGGATTATAATCGGATTTACCGAATTAACCTGGTAACATATGTATAATACATTCAGATTTACAAGATGGAGGAATTACAAGAACAAGATGGAGGAATTACAAAAGATTTACAACATAAAGAAATGAAATTATGTTAAGTTATGTGTTAAGGAGTTTGAACTTTTAATACATAGTACACTTATAGGAGAAACTATATTCAAATTTACAATATTAGATATAATAACGAACGTAATAATCTATATGATTTTTTTTAAGCGATGTAACTACTTACAATGATTTTTGTAACTACAAATTATTTTCACTGATTTAAAACATGTTTTAAGAATAGTATTATATTATTAGTACGACAGTATGAATATACACCGCGCTCGTGTCTTGAACTACATCTGCTAAAATATAAGAACAATAACTATAAATGTAGATAGAAATATAAACTATGAATAATAATAAAATAGTACCAAATTTAGTGCTACTTTGGTGAATTGGTGCATTACTTCGTACGCCATACATGTTGTGTTATGTAGGTATTATTTATTTATCATAAATCATTACCATTGTACGGTACCAAGTTTCACACAGAGTTAGCGACGTGCGACGTGCATGTCAACGCTTTACAGCGGTGATATACCTACACCTACACGGAGCAGACAGGCTTCAGGGGCGCAGACCATCAATCCCATGTATAAAAACATCAGAAAGGATGTCGAAACATTGAACTCAATGAAGTGTGGTAGGAATTTTGGTCTAGTGATCAGGAAAGTTAAGTGATTTTGTTTACCAGTTATACAGCATACGTTCACTTTCGACTCTCCCTAAGTTCAGAATCCAATCATTGACTAATTTACGCAGGACGCTTGCACTTTTCAATTTCCAAGAACCGGGTATAAGGTTGAACATTTTTGGACTTGGGTAAGAATATTGTCTTTGAGCAAGGGATGTCATAATAGCAAGTGGAACTATTGGATTCCTCCCTGCATGTCGGGTGTTGTGATAATGTTCTACGGAGGGGAAGAGGTGACGATATTTTTGTGTGTATAATATAACTTTTCTTATAAATAGTTGCCTCACATCCAGAACTCCTATCTCTTTGAATAAATCATTGCTGAGGTATCTAAATGGTTTTTTAAGTATGACCCTTAGTAGTGATTTCTGTGCTTTGGCTAAGGGGTCCAGTATTGATTTGGTACATCCTCCCCATCCTAAAGATGCATATTCAAGTAATGAGTTGCACATGGCATAGTACATTAGTTTTAGATCTTTTGCGCATAGAATATTTCTAATAGCCATGAAAAGATGCGTGAGTTTTCTGACCTTTGTGGAGATTGAATCGATATGTTCATTCCATCTCAGATTCTTGTCTACGATAATTCCTAGATATTTTATGCTATCCACATATTCTAAGGTATTGCAATTGCAAGTGTTTGGGTCATTGCAATGGTGTATAATAATTCTTTGAGTTTCTTTTGGTTGTCCCGCTTGAGTTGCACTGAAGCGAATGAATTTAGTTTTGTCAGTGTTGAGAGTGAGAAGATTATTATCTAGCCATTGTTTTACCTTGTTGGTACCAATTTCTGAATTATTATGAACTTCATTCCAATTTTTGCCTTCAAATAATAATACTGTGTCATCGGCAAAGGTGATAATATGATCGGCAAATGAACTGTTACATAATTCATTTATATAGATATTGAATAAAAGTGGTCCTAGAGTGCTTCCTTGAGGTACACCAAAGTTAATATCAGCCGGATCGCTTAGAGTATCGTTAATATTCACTCGTTGGCTCCTATTTTCTATATAACTACCTAACCACTTAAGTAGCTGACCCTGAATGCCGATGCGCTGTAGTTTTTTCAAGAGAATTTTGTGTGAGATAGTGTCGAACGCTTTGGCTAGATCCAAGAAGAGCGCAATGCATTTTCTTCCTCTATCGATATTGTTGGAGATGATTTTCGTCAGGTTTGTAATTGCATTTTCAGTGCTCAATCCTGGTCTGAAGCCATACTGTCTATTGGAAAGGATATTGTTTTTTTTTTCAAGGTAATGACTGAGACGATTCTTTACAATTTTCTCAATAATTTTCGAAATAGAATTGAGCAAAGAAATTGGCCGGTAATTGTGTATCTGCGATTTATCTCCATTTTTGTGAAGCAGTATAACAATAGAGTGTTTTAAATGATTTGGAAATTTTCCTGAATCGAAGCTTAGATTGGAAATATACGCGATTGGAGTTGCTATGAAGGATTTAATACTTTTTAGCAGAATTGATGAAACGTTATCAGGACCACAAGCATTCGATGACTTGAGTTCGTCAATTATATTTATGACTTCGTTTGAAGTTGTTTGGATATTGTCTAATTTATGACCGAAATTAGAGATTGTTAACTTAGCGAGATCGGATTCTGTTGTATTAAGATTGTTGAGAATGTTTTTCGCAAGTGTGACTCCCACTGACGTGAAATAATTATTGGCAAAATTCGCAATGATTTTTGGGTCTGAGGTGTTCACGTTATTGATATTCAGTGATTTAATTTCGGAAGATTTATTTATTTTTGTTTTAGTTATATTGCGAAATGCTTCCCATAAACGTTTTGGAGTACAGTTATTTTCGTAAATGAATTTTTTATAATAATTTTCTTTAGCCGATTTTATTAGTTTTTTGCAAAAGTTCCTATATTTTTTGTAATGAGCTTGTACTATAATATTCTCAGGGCACTTATTCGCTTTTTCATGAAGTTGGTTCCTAATGTTAATCGATTTGATAAGGCCAGGGGTGATCCATGGCGTAAGTTTTATTTGTTTATGCGGTATAAGTTTATTGCTTGTATGTTTAGAAATATATGAATGTAATTTAGTGATAAATTCATTCATCGATGAGTCGGCATCAGATTGGTCTAGAACATTTTGCCAGTTTTCTGAGCTCAAGTCCTCAATTAAATTATTATAGTTTATTCTTGCAACATGTTTAATTTTAGCAGGATTAGGAGGTTTGTTTTAAGGCAGAGTGCTGTTGTATAGTGATCTGAGATTGTAGAGTGAATGTCAAATGAGTCAACATGATTAATTTTTTTGACGTTGATGTGGTCAAGACAAGATTTACTCTTGCCCTTCTCACGAGTAGGTCTGATAATTGTCTGAATGAACCCATTTTCAGTTAGTAGACATAGGTAATCGTTGGATTGGCGGTGGTATTCAGTAATTGTATTGATGTTGAGGTCGCCTATAATTATTTGTCGTTCTATGTTTTTTGAGCTGTTGATAATTGATTGGAGTGAATTCATAAAAGTATCAATATTTTGAAAAGAGGGTGATCTGTATATTGCAAAAATACATAGATTATTATTCAATACAATTTTCAGGCAGTTGGCTTGTGATAAGAAAATTTCATCAACTTGAGATTGAAGTCCGTCTCTGATGTATACAACGATTCCGCTAGACTTATTAAGATATAAGTTTGTGTGGTGTTCAGAGTAATTGTGAATAACTTTTGAGGTGTAATCTTTATTAATCCAGCATTCCGATAAAATTATAACATCGAATTGGTAATTGAATTGATCCAGAAAAATTAAAAAATCGTCAATATTAGAAATGCTTCTTATATTTTGGTGAATAATTTTAACTCCGTAAGCGCACCATTTATAGTTATTTAGATTGTTCAAATCATCAATGACATTCATGTTAAGATCTATGCCGGAATCATTTCCGGTATCATAATTTAATTGAATCATAAGTATGTGTTGGTTGTGTGTTGTATAGAAGTTGGTTTCCGAGTAATATATGATTAAATGCGATTCCAAATGTAGTTACAATGGTAAATGTGCTTAATATAAATAATATAGTATAAATGATGTAGTTAAATGTAGTTCTATGAATGAGATAGCAAGAAGTAAAAACAAAATGGTAGCAAGAATTGCGAGATATCAAATGAATTTGAAAACGGAATAGAATCACTTTTGTTGTTAATTAAAAAGAACCACTTGCTGAGCGATTTACTGTTAAAATTTTATAAACACTTTGAAAAAATAAAAATTTAATCACCTGTCGCGCTTTTTTTAATTAAGATTAGAAGAGAAGATAATTATAAATACCTAGCCTCGGAAGCAAGGGCGGATTTAGGGGGAGGGGCACGGGGGAACGTGCCCCCCCCCCCCCCCCCCCCCTCCCCTCCAGACGGTATTTTTGTGTACTGTGGAGATTACATCACAGTACAGAAAACTGTCTTTATTAAACATTTAATTTTAAACTTGAAGCATGATACTTCAAGTTTATTTCTAACATTAATTGTTGATTTTTTTGCCCGTCCGCCACTTGTGCCCGCCCAGAAAAAAATTCTAACAGTAATAGAGAACTCCAGCCCAATTTTTTTATTTTTTTTTAATGAATAAAGACCTTCAAACTTAAATAACTGCATTTTTATTTTTATAGTTAGTTTTAATAGTTAAAATAATTGTCAAAGTTTTAATTTTTAAAGACTCCCAGAAACGCACCGTATCTATGGTGGTCTTCACCCACCCATAGTTTTTTACTTTTTAAGTTGTCATTTTGAATCAGTGATGTCATGTCGAGGGAAATTTCCCTAGATCTAGGGGAGAAAAATATTTTTTAGGGATAAGGGAAATCAGGACAAAATCTAGGGAAATTTCGAACTCTGGCAAAAATTTTATTACATATGACAATATTACTGGTAATATTTATATATATATATATTTTTTGGAATTCCTATGAATCTTAATTATTGTTCATGTACTTACATGCAATGTTATTTTTAACACTGACAACTCAAAATGATATTATGGAACGTACCGTCTTTAAAATACCACGCTTGGTACAAATGAGCGGCGGGTTGCTTATGATTTTTATTTTGCAAAGTGTTTTTTTATTTGGAATTCAGTTTCTAATTCAGTGGTGAGTGTATTCGTACTTTTAAATTATTACTTCACGTAGCAAAAAGTGTTTTATTTGGAAAATCACGGTATTATTAGTATATTTACCAAGTTCCGATATCTTTCCAATTAATTATCATATTAATTAACATATAACAGGATTAGTGTTACACAATCGGGTGGCTACGTAGGTAATTGCGTAAATGTGAAATTTCACTTCGAAATCTAGGGAAATAATTTTCTTGGGCTGAGCATCCCTGATTTTGAATTTAAGAAAATGGCGGAATAAAATTAATATAGGATGACTCAATGACTTTTGTGTGAGAAATTGAGGCGTTTTTATTTAAGATTAACTGCTTTTAATATAGAAAAACATTGGTAAAATGTCCACATTTTACCGCTACTGTTATTGTATTTAATCAAAGTGCAATATAAAAACAATAAATCATCTCTTTTATTGCAAATACATGTGACGTCGTGTTTTGTGTCAGGCGTTACTTTGTAGATGCATTGTTTTATGTATAATACATACAGAAACACTGGTATTTATAATACACTGATCATGACGAGTGTGTAACAACTTGTATAAAAAGCCCTACACTAAAAACAATTTGAAAATACATAACTAAATGTCAAAACATGACATGACTTTAACCTCAAATAGACAAAATTTATTGCAGATTGTCCGCAAATATAGCCCTTTTCATAAATTATTGAGGGCCTAAATTATGTTTCAATAAACACAATAACTATTATTTATCTAAATCTCTATAAACAGTATGGAAATAAACCAAAAACACGAAATGTTGAATTGCATAGGTACGTGTGCACTTCAAGTCATTTCAAATGTCAATACAATACAATACACAGGTGACAGGTTAACTGTGACGTCACGGTTAACCATTTCAGTAATGCCAACTTAACGCTGTGTTTTCCGAAGAGGTTTAAAAATGCACTTTTTAATAATTTATTAAAAACTCTGCATTTAATATTATGAAATAAAACTTATATATTCAGAATCAGCGTTTCTTGGTCTATATGAACATATTTTTTTAAAGCCATAATATTTTTCACTGGAGTTCCTTATTGTTGATTTTTTTGCCCGTCCGCCCATTGTGCCAAGTAATAAATTATTGATAATATAATGTATCACCATTCTATATTTCATCTACTTAATATAATATATAAATCAAATGATGAAAATAAAAGCAAGGTCAATGAATACATTATTAATTTTAGCGAGCATTTATTTTTGCTTTGATTCGGGTCTCTGTGATCCACAAAATTTTAAAATGTGTAATAATTTAGTTATGAAACAACCTTCCCCATATTCTGGAAGATGGCCCAAATTATTTATTTTAGTAGCATATTATTAATTATACTATTTTTAAACATGGCAACTATTTTTGGTGGCAAATGTCAAATCTGTGTTTTTGTTTTCTTTGAAGTCTAAAAATAACACATTCTTTTTACGATAAGAATTAAATTGATGAGAGAGAATTGTACGCATTTTCAAAGTGAGTAAATGACGACAATGTTATTTACATAATCAAATAATATAAATTTATAATAATGCATATCATGCAGTGTCGTGATCCTTGATCTAACATGATATAATTAGTACAATTAAATGCATTACATGCAAATAAACCGGTTATACTTGTGTATGTCTATTTGTGATTAAAAAACACACAATGTGCTCTCTTGGAAAATCCTTTATTGTCATCTTCAGATGCTTTGTCATAAGTGCAGTGTATGTATCCATAAATCGTTTTGTTTTCCATGAACATGTCTGAAGGTAAGAAATCAATGTTTTCAACTTCTTTAATTTTTCAACAAAAAATACTTCAAGTTTCAGTGCCGGGAACCCGGGCTTTTATTTTTTCTTCATTTATGTACATAGTTTTCTTTTACCCGCCTCACTAGACGAAGTCTGTTCTGAGGGGGGTAAACAACAAATTATGTTTTATTAAATAATACATATTTTTAATTCTGATAGAAGTGGTTAAGACTTTGGATTCTAAGATTTTATGTTCAATTCCTTTTGAAAAGAGTTCTTTTATATTTTTCGGTTTGGTTAAGTATATACTTGAGAGTGTCAAGAGTCAGAATAATAGATGAGTATGTATGAGACGATGTACATATCGGGTCAATCCGCACCAAATCATCCAGGCCATGTCACCCACCATCTCAGATTTTGATGAAACTTTAAATTTTTAATCCTTCCATATAGATAAGAAAATATACCAAATTTTACCTTCCTACCTCAACTCGTTTTTTTTTTTATGGGCAGTTGAAGTTTGGGCAAAATAAGCGTTTTTACATATTCCGAGCACTCCGGAAGAGCTTGTACCTTCAATGAAAAAAATTGTATCTTTGTCATTTAAAGTGCAAATGCAATGAAAATTTGCAATATTATCAAGAAAACTGTGCTGATTGCAGAAAAAATAAATAAACCCTTTACATTTATCTACTTGACTTTAAAAAATTACCAAAAGTAATTTTTGGGACGGAAAAGGTACTTTACAAAAACGCAATATCTCGGGAAGGTACAGTGTTAATGAAGTAAAAAAAAAATTTATTCATATCTACAAATAGCATAGAATCACATAAAAAAATAAAATTCATGGCATTTTACTTGCTTCAATAAATAAAATCCATTTTAAACTCTTTTCAAACTTTTTGTAATTTTTTATTTATTCTTATCTACGATGAACATAGTACAACCTAAAAAAATAAAACTCGTGGTATTTTGTGTGCTTCACAGTGTAGAAACGTTTTTAAAATAAGAAATCTTAATCATACAGAATTGTTCTAATTTTTTTTAAATCTAGATACTGTATTTGCAAATAAAAAAAGTCAAACTTATTCGGTCTTTTACAACATGATGGTAAGCTTGCAATGTAAGCTTAAGGCACCAACAAAATAATGTAATAGATATTGCGTGCTTGTAAAATAATGTAATAGATATTGCGTTTTTGTATAGTACCTTTTCCGTCCCAAAAATTACTTTTGGTAATTTTTTAAAGTCAAGTAGATAAATATAAAGGGTTTATTTATTTTTTTCTGCAATCAGCATAGTTTTCTTGATAATATTGCAAATTTTCATTGCATTTGCACTATAAATGACAAAGATACAATTTTTTTTCATTGAAGGTACAAGCTCTTCCGGAGTGCTCGGAATATGTAAAAACGCTTATTTTGCCCAAACTTCAACTGCCCATAAAAAAAAATGAGTTGAGGTAGGAAGGTAAAATTTGGTATATTTTCTTATCTAAGTATATGGAAGGATTAAAAATTTAAAGTTTCACCAAAATCTGAGATGGTGGGTGACAAATCCAAAATTTTCTAGATGATTTGGTGCGGATTGACCCAACATTCAACGGTCAAATACAAACAAAATAGAGAGTGTAAGTGATGTTAGAACCTTGTAAAATGAATGACTATTTACAATGCTTGATTACATATGTCTACGAAAATACAACACAGATGGTTCTGAAAATTACTTTGGGTATAAAAATGAGCAAAAGAAATGCTTTGGCATTCAAAGGTCAATTTTGAAAAAAATACCAGTTAGAACCGTATCCAAAAGAGGTGATGATATAGCAAAAGTCATGGAATAAATTGTAAAAAAAAGAATAACACGGTTTGTTAAGATTAATCACATAATTCACGAAAACCAGTTTGGATTCATGTGAATAGAAGCACATAAGATATTATTGCTAAATTATACAAGACTTTTTAGATCAATAATTCCCAATGGAGGCGGTACCACCCCCCTACGACGGACGTTGGTAAGATCCAGGGGGCAGTGGTGGCCTCTATAGCAAATGGGGGGCGATGAAGGACTGGTATAGCAGTTGGAGAAATTTAAAAAATAACGTTTTCTCAAATCAAATAAGTCTTATGCTTCCTCCACACCAAAGCCAACCTTCCAACTCCAAACTTAGTTTGGAGTTGGAAGGTTGGCCGCTGGTGTGGTGGCTGCAGCCAACCCTCCAACCCCGAATTCCGAACTCCAAAATGGCGGACATTGAACAGCTGTAGCTATGCTATGTCTTATCAGTTGCCTACAATTATTACGTACGTATAATTGTATACTTATATACACGACATGTTTTCAAACAATTGTTATACCACTCTCCGTAATAATATTGTCATTTTAATGATACGCGGCATGCGCGTCTTGATCGCCTGTTGTGTGGACAGCTGCAGCAGGCTGGTTCGTGTGAGTTGGCCGTCGAGATCGCTTTGAGGCGATCCCGGGCCAACTCGAACTTCCAACGCACAAACACCCCTCCACACGATCGTCCAAACGTTTGAAGTTGGAACGTTGGCCGCAGTGTGGGCTTACCATTAGGTACACCATTGTAAGGATCTTGCATTTGAACCGTTCAATTAATGATTTGGTATTTTTGATGGATTAATAGTATTTTTATTATTTTGATAATACTGTTTAAAAAAACCTTTTAAAAAAACTAATAGAAATCTACATTATTTGCGAGTAATATAGGCTGTATATATTGGTAAGCTCTGGCGTTATGAAATTATTTATCGTACGTTTTCTGTCCCTAACTAAATCGAGTTATTGCAAGCGTCGGAAGAAAAGCAAAACAAACGGTTACTGTGGAAACGATGTTGGCATCGTAGTTATCTCTAAAAATGAATCGCCGCAATGTGTGTGGGCGCATAACTTCTGAATGATTGCACCAAATTTGATAATTCTTTTTTTTGTATAAAACTACTGGTAAGCTCTGGCATTATGAAATTTGTATAAAAAATTGAAATAGGTGGCACGCGAGCAGTTTGAAAACTGAATGTACTGGGAATTAATGTATGGAATGCGGGGGTGTGGAGAGAGGGAGGGGAGGGGGCAAGGGGGGGGGAGGATGGGAGGGGGGTGGGGAGGCGGAGTGGGAACCCCCCCAATACCATGCGATCGAAGCCGCGGGAAAAAGCTAGTAATTAATAATTGCTTTTAACTCGTAAAATCATGAAAGAATTTTATTTCATGTATTTCATAATTTAAAATACATATAAATAAAATAGCACATATCGGAACTAGAAAATTGCTGTATCTTTTGTTTAAAAAAAAATTTATTCGGTTTGGTTCGGTATTTTAACCTCAAACACATTTAAGTTTTGTATGAAAAAGGCTGCACACACTGCACAGCCTTTCCTCTTAAGACATAAATATAACATCAAATTTTTTTTATTTTCTACTCAACATGTGTACATTAATTATATTTACGAAGAGAAAATATTTTAACAGTCTTCCCGATGAAGTAAAAAAAATAACATTAAGTAAAATTATTTCTAAAAAAACCGAACACTTCATTTCAAATCATATTTATATTTTTTAATCTTACCACATCTTAGTAGAAGAAACATTGTTGCACTCTCTATTATATCGTAGGGTAATTACTACAACTAGGTAACTCCGAAACTAGGTAAATCATATTATTTTATTGTACATTAAAAAAATATATCAGAAATTTTCTCATTTCTAAAATATAAGTATTATGGTTCCCAACACATCAATCTACGATTTAACAATACTTATCAGTGTCATATAATCTTATAATTAAATTTCCCAACAAAGCTGATTTCAGAGTTACCTAGTTGTAATGATGAATTAATTAATGTAATCATTATTTTTACCTGTGAAAATCTCCAATCATATCAGTTTAACCCTTTCTACTCCAATGTCCAGTGTCACTCAACATTGATTTTAGTCCATCAGCTCCGGTGTAGAGTGACACTCGACATGGTGTAATTCTTCTTTTTGCAGACAATTTTAAAATTGGAGGGATTTTTTTCTACTAAAATTTTTGAATCACGATTGAAAGACCTGTTCTAGAATCGCACAATACTTTAGTACCTGCTATGGTCGAGGGATGGATGAATTTTGTTTAGGGCTGCGCCTCACTGCAGGTAGAGGTGTAAATATCAATGTTACAAAAGTACACTAGTGGTTATCGCACCGTGCTGTCGTCAAAATGCTGTCGTGCATTATCATGTTTGTTTTCGTGCAAAGGCTTGGATTGTGGAATATAGTGAAATAATCCTCGATTCCGTCATGTTTAAAAAAATGAAGTGAAATGTGTCGATACGGCCAAAAGCTGAAAATATAAATCTTATTGAAAACTAATTTGAGAGTAGTGACGATGAGGACTATATGAGAGAGTTGAACAAAGTACAGTGGTACCTCGAGATACGAGTGCCCTATATGAGATATTTGAAATACGAGCCGTCGAGCGAGCAAAGTTTTGGTTTGAAATATGAGCAATATTTGAGATACGAGGAACGGCTGGCTGACACACAGTAGAGAAAAACCCTTTTAATGTTCCCACTGTAAAAATTTGTTTAATCAAAAAGTTCTCTCACGAACCACATGTTGACCCATAGCGTAAAAAACCTAAAGAAGGAGGTAGCGCAACACGGCATAACACCCCAAAAACAAATAACGAAAAAACCTTTTGCTTGTTATGACTGTACGTATTCATCTTCTCATAAGGGAGATTTTGAGATGTTGGGGGCTGGAACGGATTAATGGCATTTCAATTAATTTCCATGGGAAAAATTGCTTTGCGATACGAGCAAATTGATATACGAGCAAGGTTACGGATGACAAGTGTTAAAATGAAGATAATATTCCTGAAGTTCCTGTACCATCGAGGAGGAGAGAATATCTGATCCAGGACCATTGGCTGCCACGGTAACAAACTCTGATTCTTCCCATGATATTTTTCAAAGAAGACACAAGGTTTATAGAATTATATAGTTTATGTGATATTCCGGTTGCAGATCATTCTTTGTGGGTGGATGTTTCAAAACAAGATAATTATTAGAGAAAAAACGGATAGTTGGGCCGGATACCGGATATCCGGCAAGCTGCGAGGCCGGATATCTGGCGGCCGGATATTCGACCCATTCAGTATTTAATCATTTCAATAAAATCTGTGTTTTTTACGATTTTTTGTTCACTATAATGGTGATTGTGATTAGTTAATCATGTTAATTTAAGTTTTCGCTACTCTACGAGGTTTTTGTAAGTTTTTACTAAAAGTCTT